>CM037880.1:203338489-203938489 GCA_021292165.1 Shinisaurus crocodilurus | reverse complement strand
CATAAAAACACAGACCACAGATTCAATTTTTTAAAAAGCATAAATTTTTCCAATATACAAAATTGAAAAACAAACAAACACAATTTAACAGCTGAAACAATTTTAGTACAAATGAGACCTGTTAAAAACAACTGACATAAATGTCCTGTCATGCCATTAGATACCTTTAAATGCCATTAAATGCATTTAAATACTAGAGTCTTATGTGCAGGTGCGGCTTAGCCTCACCTGTATGGTGTGAGTTAGGAGGTCCCCCCAGACATGTCAGTGAATCAGTGCTTTAGTATGCAATCGGATCCTCGCTTCCTTGGGTGCTTCCAGACAAGGCTTTTATTACCCTACCACCTTCACAGAATTTTACTGGGTGTGTCCCAGATGTCATAGTCTTCCACTCGTAACCCTCCCGTGTTTTCCCACTGCTGCTTCTGCCTTTTTTTCATACTGCAGAAAATCTGTTAAGGCGAAAAGGATGGAATAGTTGCACGATACCTACTAAGTGGCAGCGCTAGGAGCTCTCTGGCTGGGAAGAACCATTTGTCTCTTGCCCATTATTTTAGTGTTCTCTCTAACACAGGAGTAGATTTGTGTGTCTGTTGGTACCATAGGCCAGTGGTAGACCACGTGCTTTGCATGTAAAATGTATGAGTATGGTTCCTGAAGGAAGCCCTATGCTCATAAGGAGAGGCATTTATGATTGTTTATGGAGAATCTGTGCCAAGCTCTCTTACAGCCATTTCTTAGTGCAACTGTCTGTATTTACTATAACACCCTGATTAAGAAACCCTCAAAACCACATGCTGCTTAAAAGTTAGAGAACAAACTGTTGGATGGTTGCTCCAGGCTCTTGAGTTATTAGCTGTGGTTGTTTTTTAGAGTGACTTAATTCTACCAAAAAAGCGAGGCTGACAGTGCACTTTCAAACATAAGGCTAACAGTATATTTAAAATACTGTTACTTTGACTTTGCTGTTTTTTTATTGGCTACAGTAAGACTTAGATCCTCATGACAGCATAATGGCTCGCTTGTCTGAATGAAATCAGACATCATGTACTTGTAAAGCTCATCTCTATCTAAAATGTGGATATCCTGAATATAGTTCACGGTTCTCAAGACCATTGAGATTCAGCTATAAAAGATATTTAAAAGGCAGATTCACACAATATCGCTTGTTAGGTACAGCTATGATGTTTTCAGTGTATATTTGTAAATGGAAGCTGTGAATAACTGGGGACAAACTTGTGTTTGCAAATATACGTATCACGTATACAGGCAGTCCCCAGGTTACGAACAAGTTCCATTCTTAAGAATGTATTTAAGTCGAATTTCTATTTAAGTCGGAACAGCATAGCGTTGTATATGTTAAAATTGGCATTTACGCAAATTGCGTAAATTACGCAGTTTGCGTAGTATACTATGCTATGTACTCTACGTGAACGACGTAGCGCTGGGGAGCCCATAAGTCCGTTCTTAAGGATGGGTTTTCTGTAATTCGGACATTCTTAACTCGGGGACTGCCTGTATATAAACATTTAGTGACCCAAGGCTGCTTGTGGTTTCCTAATGGTTTTCCTTTCCGTAACAAACGGAATAATTGCTACAGGATACTGTATGAAAAGGCCCTAAAAGAGGATGTGACCCAAACGCATAGGGGAGAATTTCATTACTAACAAATCAGTGGCATAGCTGAAAATGGGTCACAAGCAGAACATGAATGTTTATATGATGCAACTGCCCCCCCCCCTCATATTAAGTGTTTCCTATAGATCAGTGTTCTCCAACCTTGGGTCCCCAGATGTTTTTGGCCTACAACTCCCAGCATGCCCCAGCCAGAATAGCATAGCTGGCTGGGGCATGCTGGGAGTTGTAGGCCAAAAACATCTGGGGACCCAAGGTTGGAGAACACTGCTATAGATGCCGTTGAATGACTCTGTTATATAATAATGGGTGCAAGCAGTGGTGGCTGGTGAGGTTTGGAGTTGGTAGGGCCAATTTACGGTATTTCTTGTGCATAGCGTGCATGGCTACAACAGTTGTAGTAGTGCATGTGTACAACACACCTGTACTGGGTTTTTTTTTTAGTGTGTATGCACACTTTTGGATAAACCAGGGGTTCTCTAACTTTCTATCCCAATGCCCACTTGAGAGAGCTGAAAATGAGTGAGCCTCACCAGTCACAAAATGAAGTTGTAGGGCCAGAGCCAGTCACAAAATGGTGACAGATGGAGGTGGAGTTTGGCATAATCATCTGGCAATTACTGAAATCATTTTATATTGATATCTAATCCCTCCTACAAAATTGCCAAATTCTTTGCCACCGCTATTTCCTTGTAGCAGAGAGTCCCATAATTCAGCTTTCCTCAAGCTAGATACAGACATTGGCTCAGGAGGCATTATTACCCAGCTTTCTCAATTCAGGAAGCATCTGCTGATCTAGATGCTCTAAGTCTGGATGTGCCCATGGACACTTTCTTTGGCACCCACCAGGCTTCCCGCCTCTCCTTCTTTTAATTTTATTTCTTAAGATTGTTTTGTTTTTTTTAAAAAAAATTAACTGGGAGATTGCCATGCTGCAAAGCAAACTGCTGCCCTTTATTTGGGCTCAAAATTTTATTTGGATTCAAAAGAGTATTGTTGTTCCTTTATTCTGGAGCTCAGACCCACCCTCTCTCCCTTGTACTTAGGTTCTTAGTCTAGTCACTTTTCTATTACTTTCACCAGTTTGCCCTCTGGAAAATAAGTGTTTTGTGACTGGCCATGCCCCCAATGACACCCGTTTTATGAATGAGCAAGCCCCTCCATGGGAGCCATTTTATGAGAGCGCCCACGACACTGTCAAAATTCTGAATGTGCCCACCAACCCAAAAAGGTTAGGGACCACTGCTCTAAGTAGAGAAAACTGTTTATTTTATACAGTAATACCTTGGATTGCAAGTAACTTGGTCTGAGAGCGTTTTGCAAGACAAGCAATTTTTTAAAAATAAATTGACTTGATAAATGAGCAAGGTCTTGCAAGACAAGTCATAGGGATGTAACCGCTCGCCTCGAGTGGGCATAGCGGGCCGAAATTGGCTCCGCTCACGCCTGCCAGAGACTCGCTTTGATATAAGAGTGTTTTAGATTACAAGCACGGTTCCGGAACGAATTATGCTCTCAATCCAAGGTATTACTGTATTGTTGTTTTCCTCCTCCCACATGCCTCTCAAGATCTTCTTACCCATTTCCTGTGATTTCTTCTCCCCTTCTCTTTTCACACTTAACATACCCTATCCACAACAGCCAGTTTCTTTCATCCCTCCCTCCTGCTGCTTTTACATTCACTTCCTCCTATAACAGGTTCCCTCTCTTATCCCCTTCCTCTTTATTCCCATTTAAAAATATATATATTGTTATTATTAAAAAGATTAGCCTTGTTCTCTACCCAACTCCAGCTGCCACACCTGCCTATGCTAATGTATTTTTCAAAAGCATTAATCTGCCACTCCTCTAGCAAACGACACACTTCTTGCCTCATTATCGTTGTTTTTAAAATTTCTGTTTCATTCTATGATTGTTGTATACTGCCTTTTTTGGGCCAAAAAATGTGGGCTACCCCCTTTAAAAGAAGTAAAAATATATAAATAAATGGTTGGAAACAATAGAAAATTAAATTAGAGTGTGGCTGAAATGTAAAACTGTTTAATGAAGCCAAGCATAGAAATATTATGAGGATTTACTGTGTTTAGGGGTTCTTATTTTTAAAGACCAATTTTATCCACTTTTGCAGTTAAAGATATCGAGAAAAAGAAGGAAACTTCAGGCAAACCCAAAGTCAAGGATGTAGGTAGGAAACCTGCCATCCCAACAGAGGATTCAGAAAGTACAGCATCTCCAAAAGTAGAAGGTCAGAATTTATGGGAGGGAAATGGGGAAAAATAAAAACTTTGATATTTTCAGTATTCTCTAATACCATTTGCATTTTAATATACATGGAGGTTGGGAAGGTATACTACCCTGGCAAACAGATTTCCCCCCTTGTTTTCGAAGATCAGCATTTAATCACATCAGTTACTTTTTAATGCATTAATTATTAAATAGCTAAAGAATACAGCTAAAAGAATAGCTAAAGTATTTTGTTTCGGTTTCAAAGTTCTGCACGCCCGTTAAAACAGCAAAGGTAGCTGCAACGTTCATACGTTAAAGCTGAACTTTCCAAGAAAGCTTCTGCCCCCGGACCCCCAAAGCACATCCTCTTTTGGCAACATTATTGGGGAAGTGCACAAACGGGGCAATTGTGGGTTCATTGTATGCAGGGTGTTGACGGGAGGGAACATGACTGCACTCCAATATTGCAAATATTGCACTGTCATTTTCAGATTAACAAACTAGACTTGTTGAGGATGATGGTATCTTTGCATGCCAGCAAAGCATCAGTTTATAATGAAACATGCTTTGTGCTTAGAGAGTCTATGTGAGGAGAAAGACTAGATTCTAGATTTTAAAATTCTATTTTAGAATTCAAAACACAATTTCCTTTTGATGAAATAGCATTTCAAAGCAGTTAGATACCCCCCACATTAGAAGTAATTTGCGATATGCAGAATGAACATGTGCAAGATCAGCTTTATGAGCCCTCTTTCTACTGCCGTTTTCATCAATAAGACTTCTGGAACCCTCGATCTTTTCAGGTTTGTAATCTGGTGGGACAGAAGTTTGTGTTCCCGTGTCTTGCTATGTTTTTCATTTTGTCTGACTCATTTTTATACTGCCAGTAAAGTTACTTTGCTTCTCAGCAACAGAGGTCACACTGAAGTGACAAGGAATTATTTTCCTTAAATAGAGTATAAAATCCATGCCAGACTAATTAAGAATGTGCTACTACCTGTTGTGGTGATGATGGCCATTAGTTTAGATTGATTTAGGGAGCAATTGTATGGCTCCCAGACAGCATCTGAGGGGCCATAGGATATTTCGGATTCCCAGATCCAAGTTCAGAGACGGTGCTCAGACCTCAGAGGGGGGAACTGGATCTCTGGCCCGCCTCCCCCTTGTAGCTGGCACGGAAAGAACCGTGCCAACTGCTCTCCAAGGTCAGGAAAGCAACCTCGGAGAGGGGTACAAGGGGTGTTTCAGTGGCAGGGAGGGGGGGGAGACTGGAGAGGCTAGGATACAAGCTATCCTGATGTCTCTTCAGCTTCCTTCCCTCCCGCTCCAATGTGCCCCAGCTAGATGGGAAAACAAGCCAGTCTAGCAAAAATGCAGGGCGCGAGTTTAAGGAAGTGGAGATTGCCTCCGCTGCTAGTCCCGCCTTGCACATGATGAGTGTAAGCTTCCAAGTTCGGAGGCTTACGGGTATCACAATAGGATTGTGCTCTTAGGCTGCAATCTTAAATGCAGTTACGCGAGGGAGGGAGTCCCATTGTACACACTGACCTAGTTCTCACATAATGACAACCCAGAGTATGAGTCAAGTATGGGTTATTGAATCCTGGGTTGTCATTATGCGTGAACCTGGGACTACGGTTAACTATGGATTGTTAACCATTAGCAACCCAGGAAGAGAACCCATGGTTTGTTGTTGGGTTGTGAACTTTGGGTTGTTTTAACTATGGGTTGTTGTTATGCGCAAACCCAGAACCATGGACTGTTTTGCCAGGCTACAGAGGTGGTGGGCAAGAGTGTTAAAAAAACCCTGCAGCCGCTCTATATGCCAGTACTAAAGCTCTGCAAAGGTGTTTGGAATACAGGGAGGGAGTGGGTGAAGGAGGAGGGAATCAAACAACCCAGAAATTGAAAAAAATTACCTGTGCTTTGTATGATCGTCTGGCAGACAAATCATGGATAAACTCTGGGTAAGACAACAACCCATACTCTGGGTTGTTGTTACATGCAAATCAGGTCAATGGGACGTAATTCCAAGTAAGCATGAATATAGTTATGCAATGAGAAAAGGATGAGATAATTAATTGATGGAGAATAGGTCTATCATTGGCAATTGACTACAATAGCAAAATGGAACCTCTACATATAAAGGCAATAAACCTTTGAAAACCATATACTGCGGACAAATGGGGAGGCAATCACCTTTATCCCCTTCATTACTGTTTTTAAAAATGTATATGCCACCCTTCAATAATAACCCTTTTGGGTTACTTTCAAATAAAATAGAATACATAAACATCAGTGAAATTGTGCATCCTTATGAGAGCTGAGAGGCATTTGTGTAGCCATTGTTGGAGAAAGAATGCTGAAGAAGATGGACTTTGGTCTGTTTCAGCAAGTTAGTTCTGGAGTACTTCCACATAAGAATTTTATAGTGTCATTGCCCTGGCTCATTCACAGAATTTTATGGGGGTCCAGGGGATCCACTTATAACCCTCTCAAGTTTTCTTACTGCAGAAAATCCATTCAGGAAAAAAAGACGGAACCGCTGCACAATGCCTTCTGAGCGGTAGCTGCTAGAAGCCCTCCAACTGGAAGCACCACTGATGTTCTGAAAGCAAATGCTTATTTACTAGTAGGAACTCTATGGATATTTAATCATTTTCTAGGGCGTTCAGTCATCAAAGAGTTCGCTGTTCTGCTGGTTTCCATTTTCAGTCTTTTCTGGGCAAGCACTTTTAAGTTCTGGACTGCTTCTCTTCATTCTTCATGCTCAGATAGTTTTAAGCCCAATGGCTCATGATTCCAATATACGGTAGTCATCATCAACTCCTCTTTTCAGACAAGAATGAACAGAATCCACAGCTTCTTTCACCATGCCCCAATCTTGTAGGAAATGTTCCTTTGGCCAGTCTCCTGATGTTTCTCTAAATCAAAATTGTTTCTCTACAAGAAAAAAAGGGGGTAATAGGCTCTCACTGTTTATTAGTAAATTTAGCATGCAACAAATGCCTTTTACTTTCATCTCCCCAACAACTCTTCAGGTTCTCTTTTATCTGATTATCTTGCCACTGTTCTCCCAAAAGTGTTGCTCCAGTGCTTTCAGCGGAACAAGACTTAACTTGACGGACAGCTGTAGGGGCTTTGCAGTGTCAGTTCCACTCAAAAGTTGTACAGCTTCCAATTTTCTGAAGACATGGAAAGAAAGCCTTTTTTGAAAAGCTTTGCTGAAAATGCACCAAATATGGAAATGTTGGCTATCAAATGTGAAACCTACTTATATTCTTTGGGCTAAGGAATTTTTTAAAAAATGGACCTGCACTGATACTATTATACAGATAGAAAAGAAACTTCTCTGTATGGAAAAAAGCCGTCAGGAAATCAACATTTCCAGGTGCCTTTATAGGAGTTTCTTTCCCCTGTTCCCCTTGCAGGCTGTAGAAAAAGAAGCAACATAAGTGATGGCTTATGTAAGTACAACTATCAAGGACCACTAGGGCCTTTACTATTAGCATGGGTTATTGGAGGGTTGTTTCCCCCTCCAATAACCCCTGCCACCCAGGTTCGGATGACACAAAACCATGGCGACCCCCCACTGCGGCTTGAATATTCAAAATGGCCACTAGCATGCAGCACAATGCACCGTGGCTTAAATAAGCCACGGTGGGCTGTGGTGATCATGCGAACCTGGTCAAAGACTGAAATACTCTCAGAAAGATGTTTGTTTGTTTGTTTTAAATAGAGCTTTAAAGTTTGTGATTACAGTTCTGCTACTGGACAAATTTAGGCTGCAGTCCTAAACACGCTTACTTGAGAGATAGCCCTATTGAACAAAATGGGACTTGTTTCTGAGTAAAGGATTGTGCTACTAATTCTCTTTGGGGTTTTCCTTAAATCATTCCCCCTCCCCACTCAGATAAGGTAATATATGCCCTTTACCTAGAAGAAAAAAAATAATGTTTCTAATAATATTGAGAACTAGATAGATAACCTTGTTGTATGATTAGAATAGTATATACATCAGAAGGTTTTCATAGATTTCATAGATCATAGAGTTGGAAGGGGCCTACAAGGCCATCGAGTCCAACCCCCTGCTCAATGCAGGAAACTAGAGGAGGGGTCTCCCATCCAAGTAATAACCAGGCCTGACCCTGCTTAGCTTTCCACACTCAGACAAGCTGAGCCAGCATAAGCGATGAGACCTATGTGTTCTTTTGTAGATATACTGTATATAGTATCAATAACTTTGCATTGTTCCATCCTATAGTTGTAGATTGTAGTGTCTGTTGTGTTTTTCTCGCTGCACAGTTGTTGGGGTTTTTTTGGTGGGTTTTTTTTGTTTTTGTTTTTTTTTGCTAATTGCATAAATAACAAAAAAGAAAATAAAATTCAAAATTCACTTAAGACCTTCACATAAACCAAGCATCTAATTTGAGTTGCCACTTCTAGTGGAAGGCTGGACTCAATATGTCCATTCAGTCTTGTGTTTTCAAGGGCATGATAATTCTCATCTCACAAAAATGTTCTCAGGCTTAATTAATTTGTTGTTTGCAAGTTATGAAGTGCCAGTAACTACTTAAGCTGTCAGAGTATATGGATTGAGACAAAATGTGGCCTTTTAAAAAAAGAAAAGAAAAGAAAGAAAGGTAACAGAATCAGCATGAGTGAAATAGGTTAATGCACTATTTAATATCTATCTTTCTTGCAGACAAATGAATATAATGTCGCTTTTTCCTGGAAGAACAGCAAGATGATAAATTATGAAACTTTTGAAGCCAATATATCTGCCATAGTTTCAACACCACCTGCCTGCCCTCTAGGTATTTGAACTGTGTGGAAGGAGGGAAGTACAGCTAAGGTCAATGCTGTAACTAGCTATTTCTGTGCCTGGGGCTCACAATGCCCCCTTCCCCCAGAACCAGAGCTACAGATATACTGAAAGAACACACTTTGGATATTATATATAATAGGCTACAAAGGGTAAAACGTATATCTATGCATTGGAGTTACCCCTGGACTGACCCCTGTGGGAGTGATTGGTAAAATCTGGAGGTGGGGGAGGGAAAAGAATGTGGACCTTTAAGAGTACGGTTGGTAACATTCCAAGGTCTAGCTGCTCAGTCTGCTTCTGCTCAGAAGCTCATGAACAAAAAAAACTAGCAAGTGGCTGCTGTCTAATTGGCAGCAGCTGGCCAGAGACACGTCTCCGATTGACTGGTAACTAAATCAACCAGCGGAATGTGCTCTACTGTGTTAGGGTGCAGGCACAAAGCTAGTGAAACTATGGCAGGGTGCCACTTTGCATGGCTGTTGCCCTCACTAAGAGTCATACTAGATCTAACGTGGGAATTTCGGGATTGCAACTCCCGATGTCTGTTTCTTTTGCAAAAATCAGCCATTGGCGGGGAGGGGAGTGATCTGGAACAGGACTATAGTGTATGCTGAAAGCGGGTAATCCTTTTTCCAATGTCATTTTCCTGCTGAAAATCCCCCCCCCCCAAGCTGCTATTTGTTTCCATTGGTAAAACTTAAAGGTGCACAGGGCTATGACCATACATTTTTTTCATTGGGGCCAGAAAGCAGCTTCAGGGGGACTATTTTCAGTGGGAAAATGATGCAGAGGAGAAGGGATAACCTTGTACCACAGTCTGGATTTTCCCTTGCCCCAATGGCTGATTTTTGTAAAAGAAAAACACATTGGGAGTTCCAGTCAAATTCCCACAACACATCTGCTTTGACTCTAAACAATCTGATGTCTGGATTTTCATCATTTTCATTTTCATTGGCAGGGGATTGTACTGGATGACTTCTGAGGTCCCTTCCAACTCTATTCTTTCCACCATTGTGAAAACAGGTCTAATTATATATGATCTTTGTCCATTTTGCACCACTGTCCAGTATGCATCTGGGGCAGCTTGCCTATCACCCCTCCCCTATTTACCTTATTGATTAAGGTGATTGATCTTACTTTAATTTTGATTTAATTGATTTTTAACTGATTAAATTTGTAGTCCTTGGGTTAAAAGAAATGATAAAATCTCCTTACTAGCTATTTAAATTAATCTCATGATTTTGGATTATCATTTATGGGTTCTGAAAAGTTAGTGTTGGCAACCTTCTGTAAGCTTACAGTCTAAACCTTTAGTTAAACATTCACAACTATTTAAAAGAAAGCTAGGAAAAAGAAACATTAATCAAAAAGAACAGCACACAAGCAGCATCATTCGCAAAAGGCAGATGTGGTTTTTGTTCCAAGAAGGCTTTTGCTTTTTATCATTGCCAAAAAAGACATATCACACCATTTAGTTGAAACGTGGCCTACAAAACAATGAGCTTGCATTGGAGCGACTGGAATTTCTAAGGCTGGGGATAGTTTATAGTTAAATGCAGTTAAAAGTACAGCACACAAATACATTCCTTAGAGTGCCTTAGAGTGGATGGTCCTGATCCTGCAACCACCATTTAGAATCTAAAGAGGCCTGGGTGCATTTGCGCCTGCCACCTATAGCTTCCTCCACCGGTACTTTTCCTTTGATATTGTCAAGACTTCCAATGCAAGGGAGTGTTCAGTTTGGTTCAGTCTCATGCATCCTCACTTACTTTACTGCTGATGTTAAGAACATAAGAAGAGCGAGGCTGGATCAAACCAAGGGCCCATCACATCCAGTAATCTGTTCACACGGCAGCCAACCAGCTGTGGGAAACCTCCAAATAGGACATGAGTGCAATAGCAGTTGTGTTTTCCAGCAACTGGTGTACATAGGCATACTGCCTCTGATACTGGAGGTAGCATATAGCCATCAGGACTGAGGCCACTTTATCCAATTATTCACTTTTGTTTTTTTTTTTAAGGGTATTTCTTTTCATTTATTACATTTCTATACCTCCAAGTAGCTGAAGCTCTCTGGGCAGTTTATAAAGATGAAAACCTTAAAATACAATACAGTAATATATTTATTTATTTATTTATTTATTTATTGCATTTATACCCCGTTCTTCAGCCAGAAAAGGCTCTCAGAGCGGCTTACACAGATTAATAATAAGACAGTCCCTGCCCTCAGGCTCACAATCTAAAAGACATGACACAAAAGGAAAAGGGATTGGGAGGGAGGAGGAAGAATGCCAAACTCAGGCACCAGTTCTTAGTTTAAAAGGTTCTTATAGGTTTTTCTTTCTTTTCTTTTTTTTGGCAGGGAAGGGCAAAACATGCTCCCTGCAGCTGCTCCCTTTCCAGCTGATGTATGGGGCCAGGTTGGTCTCCCCCTTGCTCTGATGTTACTCCTAGGAGGCAGGGGGTGCAGCTGCAGCCTCCCAGTGGCCCTTGGTTCTCTGGCCAATGGATGAGGCCAGAGTCTGCCGCCCGAGGGAACTGTATTTATAGCCATTTTATTCTTTCTTTCTTTCTTTCTTTCTATCTACGCACGCACGCACGCTTAACTGTTAAAAAACCCTATCATATGCTGTCAAATGCCTGAGAGTAGAGGATGCATTTTACTTCATGAGGCAATGGATATGGGGATGACCTAACACATGGTCATTAAAGGGCCGGGTCAGTGGTGTAACACTGCTGCCCCTTCAGTGTATGGACTTGGAGCCTCCTTCACACATGTATAACACATGAAGGGAGCAGCAATAGGAAAGAACTGTTGGATTTGGCCTGGCTAGGGTGTGCTTCCTGGGAGGAGGCAGGAAATAGTTGAGAGCAATGCCCACTGCTTCTGGGCTGAGAGAGCTCTGTAGAGGGGCTTTTGTTCAAATAAAACTTGGAGGTTTGTGTATAAAGCAGTGTCTGTTTGGTTCTGTGGGGTGCAATTCACCAGCTTTGATACAGAGGGTGCTAATGCTATGTTCCCCTGTTATGTGGCCACCGCCTCCTCCTCCAAAGAGGAAGTGACGCGACGGGACCCCCGCGCTCTGTTTTTTGCTGGGGAAACCAGGGCAACAGGGCTGTTTAAGCCCTGTTGCCCTGGTTCCTCCCGCCAAAACAACGCAGGCGGGGCTCCAGAAGCGACGCGGAGAAGGTAGGTGGGGGTCGGCCTGGCGGCGGCGGTGGCCAAGCAGGCAGGCAGGCGGGCGGCCTAGTGGCGGCAGCAGCAGCAGTGGCGGCAGCAGCGGTGGTGGCGGGAGGAGGCGCAGCGACGGCGGGCAGGGCAGCCCGGCGGCGGCAGCAGCAGCGGCGGGGGGGAGGCCCGGCGGGGGGGAGGCCCGGCGGGGGCGGGGCGGCGGCGGCGGCGCGGCGGCAGCGAAGAGGAGCGCAGCATTTCTGCGCCCTCTTCAGCCACGCGCCCTAGGCAACCGCCTAGTTTGCCTAGCGGTAGTGCCGGCCCTGCTGGGAGAATAAAAAGGTCTTCACCTGGCGCCGGAAAGAAAACAATGTGGGCATCAGGAGAGCCTCTATGGGGAGCTCATTCCACAACCGGGGTGCCACAGCAGACAAGGCTCTCCTCCTGGTAGCCACCTGCCTCACTTCCTTTGGCAGGGGCTCTCGGAGAAGGACTGCTGATGAAGATCTTACTGTCCGGGCAGGTACATATGGGGAGGGGACAATCCTTCAGATACCCTGGCCCCAAGCTGTTTAGGGCTTTGAATGTTAGTACCAGCACTTTGAATTGGGCCCGGAAACAGACTGGCAGCCAGTGCAGATGAGAAAGCACTGGCATAATATGTTCACACCGGCCAGTCCCCGTTAATAATCTCGCTGCCCTATTTTAGACCAGCTGAAGTTTCCAGACTGTTTTCAAAGGCAGCCCCACATATAACGCATTGCAGTAATCCAAACGAGAGGTTACTAGAGCATGGATAACTGTAGCTAGGCTATCTCTGTCCAGATAAGGACGTAGTTGGTATATCAGCCTAAGCTGATAAAAGGTGCTCCGTGTCACCGAGTTCACCTGTGCCTCGAATGACAGTCGTGGATCCAAGAGCACCCCCAAACTACGAACCTGATCCTTTAGGGGGAGTGCAACCCCATCCAGAACTGGTTGAATATCACTTAGCCGGGCAGACGAACCATCCACTAACAGTACCTCCGTCTTATCTGGATTGAGTCTCAGTTTATTAGTCCTCATCCAGTCCATTACCGTGCCCAGGCACTGATTCAGAACAGCCACTGCCTCACCTGGATTAGATGAAAAGGAGAGATAGAGCTGGGTGTCATCTGCATATTTGAGACTCCCTCTCAACATCATCAACAACAACAACAACAATAATGATGTGTATCCCACCTTTCTCCCAACACTGGGACCCAAGGCGGCTTACAGCCTTTAAAACTCATACAATTAAAACAATAAATTAAAAAAAATACAAAAGTTAAAAATAGAATTAAATAAAATAAAAAAATAAAAAATCAGATAGTCCCTGCCCTCAGGCTCACAATCCAAAAAGACACAAGAGACAAGGAAAGGGATTGGGAGGGAGGAGGGGGGAAAGCATGATGGTGATACTTGATTCAGTTACCCAGATGGATGGGAATATATCAATTGAAAGGTTTGCACTGCATCTATTGACCATCAGGGCTACTCTGATCTTTGCCGGCCTGTTCCTTTTTTCTCCCTTCTCTTCCTCAGACTCGCTTCCTTTGAGTTCTAGCCTAATCTTTTCTCCCATCCCCTTAGGGCAAGATGTTTCCCTAGACACCCCATAGGTAGCAACTGGAGGAGGGAGGGGCCACCACTAGGAGCTAGATGGTGGCAGCTCAGCTCACCATGTCTACTTCTTCTCCCATCCTTATCCTATTTGCAAGTGACAGCATTTCAATTGTTGTTTGTTACCAGAGTCACTTCTTTACCAGAAGAAGAAAAGAAGATTTCTTCTTCTTTTTCTCCTTTCCCAACAGGGGTGGGTGGAATTTCAAGGAAAAATGAGTAGATGGGGGAGCTTTAAATCCCACCTCCCAGAGCACCATGGTCTCGATCTGAATTGGAACTGTGCACGCTTACACAAGAGTAAGGAAAATTATCGTGCATAGCTACTCTATGCAGGGTTCGAAGGGAGCAGGGTTGGGAAAAGTCTCACCTGAGACTTTGGAGAACCTCAGCCAGTCAGATTTGACATTAGAGAGCTGGACAGGTGCAATCAAGGAGTTCGCTTACATCAGGCCAAATGCAGAAGAGAAATTGAAAGTTCCAGTTTGACCATGCAGCCCCAGATAGCATCCTATGGGGGTGAGGATGGACTGTTGTCATCTGTCCAGTATTGATCTCTCTATCTTTTGGGTCAACTCATGTTATTTAGTTGGCACATTCAGTTGGTGTCGGAGAAATTCACAATGGACTCAAATGAGTTCGAATTTCTAAGAATCTGACCCGCGGATTCCACAGCAGATCGTCTTTTCCTGAGTCACACTGATTCTGCAGACATGCAGACCATTTTTTTTAAAGTTTCCATAATTTTGCACAAATTTAGTTGTTGAAAAATAAAAAACACCATCCAAAAATACGCATAGGCTAAAGTGTGAAAATATGCATTTTTCGGGGGTTTGTGTATTTGGGGAGGGATTTGCGCATTTCAGGAGTGCGAATTTGCGCAAATGCGTATGAACACATTTACGCAAAATCCAATGTCCGTACATCCCTAGTTGTGCTACAACTTAGTTTGTGAATACTACATCACCACTTATGCACCCTTCAGCTGATTATTTGAGATGTTAACTAGATTAAGTGGGATTGCTTTTAAAATGTTGGAAAGTGCGTTTTTTAAAGTGTTTAGATACATTTGAAATATTCCTATTTGTTTGCTGTTTTGCGAGACCTCTGGAATACTATTGTTTTATTAGCACAATTATGGTATAAAAACTGTTATTTTAAAATATCTCACTATTGTCATTCCATTTTAGGAACTTTCGACACCTGATGATAAGTTCAAGTGAAATGTTAGGAGGAAAACAAATCTGTAAGCTTAGTGGGTGTGCGGAAGTAGCAAATGCTTTATGAATAGAAGCTTTGAACAAGTTCATTGCAACTGTGAAGAAGTATACATGTTCCAGACTTCTGTGGAAGTGCAATACGATATGAGACCAAGTCACTAAAGCTTGGGTGTTAAGATAAATCCTGTGGAATTGAATAATGACTTGCTTTATTCTGATAATGTTGAAATAAAATATTGTGAGGGATGAAGCTGTAATTTTCTCTTTTGTGAATTTGTTTATATAACCAAACAGTGTAATCTCAGTGTAATCTTAACTATATACATTATTTTTAAAATGTTTCTCTGAGACATAGTTCATTCTCTGAACTAAAAATATGTGCTAGGAAGATGTGGAATTTAAAGCTTCAATCCATAACACACTTAAGTCAGCGTAATGGGATTTAAACCATTTTACCCCTGATGACTTGAGTAAGATTACATGGGTGGAACCAAATATTTTAGCTTAACTCAGCTCATTTCTCACCGTTGTTGTAAACCTGTGCTTGGGTTCTGCCATTTCAGATTGCTCACATGACTAAATGCTCCTCCATCTAAAAAAATAATAGTGTTTCTCTATATAGAAAACTAGATGTCAGGGAGAAGGGTTTCATCATAGAAAAGTAGAGTTGGAAGGGGCCTATAAGGCCATTGAGTCCAACCCCCTGCTCAATGCAGGAATCCAAGTCAAAGCATCCCTGACAGGTGACTGTTCAGATGCACCTTGAATGCCTCCAGTGTGGGAGAGCCCATTACTTCCCTATGTAGTTGGTTCCATTGTCGTATTGCTCTAACAGTCAGGAAATTTTTCCTGATGTCCAGGCGGAATCTGGGTTCCTGTAACTTGAGCCCATTATTCCATGCCCTGCAATCTTGGATGATCAAGAAGAGATCCTGGCCCTCCTCTGTGTGACATCCCTTCAAGTACTGGAAGAGTGCGATCATATCTCCCCTCAGTCTCCTCTTCTGAAGGCTAAACATGCCCAGTTCTTTCAGTCTCTCCTCATAGGGCCTTGTTCCCAATCCCTTTATCATCCTTGTTGCCCACCTCTGAACCCTCTCCAGTTTGTCTACGTCCTTCTTAAAGTGTGGTGCCCAGAACTGGATGCATTACTCAAGATGAGGCCTAACCAGTGCGGAGTAGAGGGGATCTAGTACTTCACGCGATTTGGAAGCTATATAAGCCTAGAAGCCTCTGGCCATCTAGATCGACTGCAGATAAATATGCTGATCATATTATGTTTTATTGATTTATCTTATGTAAACCATCTTGGAGTCTTTTTTGGATGAAGGACAGTATATATATTCCAGGGGAGGCTGGTGACTCCTATTTCAGTGGGGCTCCTAATCCAGTGTAGGTTTTATTTGGAGCTTTATAGGAGCTATCCATGGTGCTGAACTCCATCCCCAAAATAGGTTCACCACCATGGAGCACCATGCATAGCTCCTATAAAGCTCCAAATAAAAACTGCAATGGATTAGGAGCCCTGCCGAAATAGGAGTCACCAGCCTCCACTGATACATTCCCTAAACAAACAAACAAACAGACAGACAGACAAACAAACCAATCATACAGTTTTCTGTGTGCCAGGAGGGTTTTCTTCTATCGAAAGCATTCAGCCACGTGAGCTCCAGCATCCCACCTGCAGTCTGAAGTGGTATGTCTGAACATGGGTTTACCACCTCAGTGAGAACGAGGCCTCCATTTTGGACTGATCTGTTTTGTACCTCAAATTTCTAAGAATACATCTAGCCAGTCCACACAGTACAGTTAACAATGCAGTCCTATACATGTCTTCCCATGTTCACTGTGGCTTATTCCCAGGTAAGTGGGTACAGGATTGTGGTCTCAGTATAAGTATGTGGATGTAAGTTGAGTTAGGGACTTTTCAGACAATTCTCTCCTTCCATCCCAATCTGCTACATGTGGGGAGATTTGGAATGAGTCTTAGGCACATGCACATCCCTCCTTGCTTGCCCCCCCCTTTCCACTTGGACATATCACATATGCAGAAAAGACCCAACGTTGCAGCTCTTGGCAACAGCCACATGTTCCCGTAATGTCTACTTTGGCCCCCAGATCCTACTCAAAAGCATGATTTAGATTGTAGGAACAGAGAGACCCTGCATTCAAACAAGCATAAGTCCATTCTATGTGGAACTCTCCATGTAAAAAGTCATTGGGGGCACAGCCAATTGTTGTAATTAATCAAGTTAGTAACCCATTGGCCTTTATACTGAGGATTGCACCAGTGGTCTCTCCCCAATGGTTTTGTTGAAGTCATTTTTCAATGCTTACGGTCAGGGCCGGTGCAAGGCAGTTTGGTGCCCTAGGCAAGATCAGATATTTAGCACCCCCCCTTCCCACTTGAGCCCTCCCTCCCTCCAGCCCTATGCCCATTATGAAATAAAAGTCAATTGGCAAAACCTAAAAAATTTATTATTATAAGAAATTATTATCCTCCTCCTTAGCATATTTGATCACTGAGATTCTCTGGTCTGTCTTCCCTCTCTTTCTCCCCCCCCTCCTTTTCTTTTCTTCTCCCTTCTCTCTCTCTCTCTTTCATTCTCTCTCTCTCTCTTCTTTTTGTTCCCCTCCCCCTTTACCTTCTTTTTTGTGTGTATGTGCAAAATTTATCTCTCCTCCCCCCACACACACCCCATCTCCTCTCCTGCAAGCTCCTCTTCCCCCCACCCTCTCAAATTTCTACTTTTGCGTGCATGCAAAATTCTGGTTTATTTTTTGCTTCTGATATTTATTATTAAATAAAAATTAATTAATTTTTTTGCTCCCCCAGCCCCCCCTTCCTCCTCCTCCCCCACCCCCACTCCTTTTATCATTCTCCCTGGCTAGGGGTGGGGGCTCCTCAACTTGGGGAGAGTTCACTCTGGTTACCCCCTCTCTCTTTCTGCCTCCCTCCCCCCACCACCCACCTCCTCCAGCGCCGCCGTCTCCTCCCTCCCTAACCGCCCCCCTCTTCTCCTCCCCTTATCACCCCATGTGCTGTACAAGAAAGCAGCTTTGCTAGAGACCCACTTGCGAAAGTAACAGGAGCAGCATAAGGCTCGGGCAAGCGGCAGCAGCAGGAGGACGGCAAAAAAAAAGGAGAGAGCCGAAGTAGCCGCAGCGGGGAAAGAAAAGGAGGAGGGGGAAAGGGGGGGGAAGAAAGAAAGAAAGACAGAAAGAGAAAGCAAGCCTGGGGACAACAAAAAGAAGAAGAGACCGGCACACGGAGAGGGAAAGAAGCGAAGCGAAGGGGGAAAAACCAGGGAGGCTTCTGATTTGGTGTGGTTTCTGTGCCCCATTTAGCCATGCGCTCTAGGCAGCCGCCTAGTTGGCCTAATGGTAGCACCGGCCCTGCTTATGGTGCTGAAAGAGCAATCACTGCAAAAATGAATGAATAAATAAATGCAAATGCATCAAGAAGAGATGTCCTTGCTTATTAGCTCTACTTCAGCCAGTCTGGTCCCTACCAAAATGAATGGGGTAAATTGCCAGTAATGTCTTAGGAGATCATTGAGTCTCACATTCACACTTATTTATATTATATTATATTATATTATATATATATATATATTTATATTTATACCTCGCCTTTTTTCCTGCAAGGAACATCCACGCAATTGTAAAAATGAGATCATGTTGTCTTTGCTTGCACCAGAAGATCTTTGTTATATAATAAAATTGACACAGTTGTTGTATTTTATAACCTATTGTGTGCTGTAACTATCTGTAAGAAAATAATTTTCATCACGAGATGTCTGTGTGCTAGCATTACCTGCTATGTGCTTGCATTGTTAATATCCATCACTGTTGCTTAAAAAAAAAAAAATCAGATAAGTTGACATAGACTTATGGCTGTCCCCTCCAATCCTAAAGCCCTTCTGCACATCAGATTGCTTTCATTGTTTTTGAAATAATACCAGCCATATTAATGCTGTGGTTTCAATGTTGCATTCCGCAGGTCAGATATTAATTGTATTCATTAAGTGTCCTGTGAATTGATGTTTGGCTGCATGTGTATTGACGTTTTAGTTGCTTTTGCTGATGCTTCTCTGTTCATTCTTATATTACGTTCTACTAGCAACTGTGCATGTACTGAAGATGTTCTTCATATTTTACGTCTGTTGCCTTCTTATCGCACACCCCGTTGGTGATCGCCTGTCTCTTTCAAATCTATTCACTCATCTTTATATGTCAGGAATCTTTGCATTCTGAACTTTCTTGATGTCCTGTGATATAAACTGGGGTTTCAAGGCCACTAGGCCAAAAGGAAGGGCAAATCCTTTTTCATTTGTGCTACAGCAAAATTCTCGCCTGTTATAACATACTGTTCAAGGCAGCTACTTACAGTCACCTAGTGGGGAGACTGCCACTACTGAAAATTCTGATTGCATGATGCAATTTTATTCCTTCCCAACAGTTTCTATAAAGAAGCCAGGGGATTTTATTTCAGGTTCTCTTCTTTATCATCTATCTATCTATCTATCTATCCATCCATCCCTTTTAAAAACTATGTTGCGAAGCTTTTATTGATTAAAATCTTTCACTTGCTATTTTGTTATTGACAGAAAACCAATTTAAATGCAAAAGTCCAGCCATTGCAGACATAGTGATCCTAGTTGATGGTTCCTGGAGTATTGGCAGATACAACTTCAGGCTTGTGCGCCTTTTCCTGGAGAACCTGGTGGCTGCATTCAATGTGGGTTCTGAAAAAACAAGAATAGGTAATGTTTTGCAAGATGTGGTGGAAAACCAAACTTATTTGACTTTCTAGTTATTTATACCTAGATGATTAGTTAGTTAGTTAGTTAGTTAGTGCCATTTGTATATAATTAGCAAAACATATTATGGTCTTTGAAGTGTTGAATTCTCACTGAAATAATTGATCAGAACATTTATATAGTAAGGAATTCCAGGAAACTACAGAGAAACCCTGTGTCACCATAAAGGCTAACTGTGTCATAAGCTCCATGGACCTGAGCCCACTTTATCAGATGCTGAAATTGTGTCCATTAAGAAGGTGATCCTATGATCCCTAGTCTAGGGGGCAATAGGATAGTCTCGATTCCGACCTCAGAGCTGGGAATCTGTGCTCCAATTCCCCTTCCCCCCCCCTCAACTGGCATGCAAAGAACCACACTGGATGCCTCTCTGGTTGGGAAATTGACCTCGGGGTGGTGGTAAAGGCCAAGGGAACGTTTTGGGAGTGGGGAGGGGAAGAGACTGGAGTCACGACGGTACAGGGTATCCTGATGGCACTCCAGCCTCCTTCCCTCCCCCTCTAAAGTGCCTCAGCTAGATGGCCAAAAACAGCTTTCTAGCTACAATGCAGAGCGGGAGGTGCAGGGAGGCAGAGATTCCCACTGCTGCCCTCTTTTGCTCTGCACTGGATGCTCATATAAGCCTCTGAGTTCAGGACTTTAGAGCATTGAAGTCACAATCAATAGAATTGCACCCTATAGGCATCTGTCAAAGTGGGCTCTAGCCCATGAAAGCTTAAGAGTGACACAGTACATTTGATAGTCTCCAGAGAATTCATTGTTATTTACGCTAATGTAATGGGCAATACCCAGTGTTGTTACAGCGCTAGTGCAAATGATGTTATGCTACCATAAACCAATGCTAGTGCAACGTCATTCGTGCTTGCTCAGCAAAGGGGGAAAGTTGCAATTTGCTGCCAAATTTCAACAGTGCTGCTTGCCACTGAATTTTGGCAGCGTGGTTTGCTGCTGAAATTCAGCAGCAGATTTCTGCTTTTCCCCTTTGCCTCGCAAGCGCTCATGACATTGCACAAGCGTCAGCTTATGCTAGTGCTGCGACAGCATTGCATACTACCCAATGAATCCCAATTCATCCGCTTTTCTGGAAGTCTTTGCTTGTGCTGGGAGCTCTGTATGTGCAGGATTCAGTAAAATTGGTCTATGAATCCAAATAATGTTGGAAGCACTTGGTGAATCTTTATACACACAGAGAGAGAGGAAGAGAGAGCTATGGGAGCAACAGGGGCACGATTTCAGATTCTGGATTGTGTTAAAACAGAAGGAGCAAGATTCAGCCAAGTCCAAATCATTAACATCATTGTTATTGTTGTGAAACAGTGCTGTGTGTGTTAAACTTTTTTGTTGCGGTTATTTTTATATTACATAATTATAGCAATATTATCAACACATCAGATAAATTGGACATAAAGGGATTTTTGGCATGCATCCAGCAGGGAGGGCCGAAAAACAAATAAGCCCCAGATGCTGCCAGGCTCCACCACAAGTGACAAAGTTCTGCCCTGAATTCAGCCTTAATGTTCCAGATTCCTCCAGACTCAGCCCTGACCAGTCATTTCTGCCTGGCTTGGCAACCCTAACGCCCCTCCTCCTAACCCCCTGGGCAGCAAAGGACAGGCCACTTATCTGAAATAATCTACTGACCTCTCAAAGTTCGGTCATAATGTAGCAGGACCAAGAAACACCTCCCAGTATCAGTCTCTATGTGGATAGAAGCAGGCTTGGATCTTAATGAGCAGGGTCAGCAAGGGCAGGGTACAGGTTTAGCCTACATCCCAATGGTGAGCCTAGTGGCACCTCTTGTACTTTCTCCTATATGTGAATGGTTTCCATTCAGTTCCATGAGTAAAAAATAAAATGTTGCACTTGGCGACACTGTTGCGGAGACAGAAAAACTTGCTCTCCACTCATGTCACTGGGTGGCCCTGCCACCATTGACAGGGATCCCACAGGGAGGTGAAATGTGTCTTTGTGTGCAAAGTGGATAGAAAGGCATTGCATACACACAAACACATGCAACAGCCAGTGATCCTTGCCAAATACAAATGCCAAATACACACGCACATCACCTGTCACAATGATGGGCCTTTTGCTAGTATTATAAATGAGCCTTGCATTATGTATTCATGTCTTCCCTAGGCCTTGCTCAATACAGTGGTGACCCACGGATAGAATGGCATTTGAATGCTTATGCCACAAAAGATGCTGTTTTAGATGCAGTGCGTAACCTGCCCTATAAGGGTGGAAACACCTTAACAGGTACAGTATGATTTGTGCATGACTCACGTACTTCAAAATGTGCTTAACTTCCCAGTGTTACACTATTGGTCATTTACCTTGTTCTCTGCAAAGGAAATGACTAATAGTGTATTCTTCTGCATGAAGGGTGAAAATGGACCGCTTTATTGCTCCATAAAGTTTTCCCATTAGATCAGTGACATTTTTCTATGGACTTCAGTCTGCAGAGTTTATGTGCCAAACTCCAAATCAATCCACAGGATGTCATTAGACTTAAAATAATAGCAAAGGGTCACACTGAAATGAAGGGGGTAGAGAAAGGTAACACAAACCCATCTATTTTGACAATAAAATTAGGCTGATTCGCTGCAAACTGATTATGTTATTATTAAAATTATTTCAATTTTATGGGGTGCATTTTAAGAGATATTCAACCCTGCTTGAGTTATTGCATTGATGTATTATTTAATCTAGCAGCATTGTGCTCTGGGAGCTGTACAGAACACATTGGTCGAAAGGCCCATTCCCTGTTGGGCTGCATTCTAAATACGGTTTCCTAAGAGGAAGGAAATGGGAGAGTGTCAACCAGGAATTTGGAAATGGCTCTGGACCCTCCTGGCTGCTTCCACTGTTGGACAAATAAAAAGGCTGTAGTTTCCTAGTTACCCTGTAATCTGTGTAGTCTGGTTAATATGGAACCAATGGAGAATGGGACTTTTGATGTACCACTTCCCCCCACTCTTTTGGGCACAGAGAGATAACAAAAATACCCTGCTGGATCTAGTCGAGTCAGATAGTGTCCAGGCAGATGACACTGAGAAGCCTACTGGAGGGCATAAAAGCAACAGCTCTCTCCTAGGTGTTTGTCCAGAGGAAGTCAGTATACTTCCTCTGAATGTGGCAGTTTAATATTTAAATATTTTGGCTACTAGCTGTTATGGCTAGTACTACTAGCACTTTGTACAAATGTTAATCCTTCCCTTCCTCCTGCTCCAAAGTTCTTTACTTCAGAATATCTACCCATCTGTGAGCAGACCAGAGTCCACCTGATTTGCTTCATTCATCAGAAATAATGGACTGCTTCTATGTGGTTAGTTTAAACTATGATTTACTGAAACAAGCCAAGATCAAACCATAATTTCTGATCCTGGTTTGTTTCAATACCCCATAGTTTAAATTAACTGCAAACCCCTGTTTGGACATAACAGCAAACCATGATTAGTTTAAGCAAGGAAGCAGCAGGGATGGGGACTCGGACTCGAGGACTCGACTCGTGAGTCGGACTGAGTCCCCCCTCTGACTCGACTCGGACTCGAGTCCCAATATTTTTAATGGGACTCGAGACTCGACTCATGACTCGAGACCAAGGACTCTTCAACATCCCTGGGCTGTGCCAGAAGGAGTGGAGAGGAGCGTGATTGCCGGCGAAGAGCGCATGGAAGCGAGGTGTGCCGCTGCTCGGCCACTATGGACGGCTACCAGGAGTGCAGCCCCAGCAGTGTGTCAAGATTTATTTTGATTGATGTGTTGCATACTTGGGAGAGGCAGAAGAAGGACCTGGGATTACTCTGTGTGGCTGCTCTGAGTGTGTTTCTGGTTCCAGCAAGTTCATCACCAGTGGAGTGGGTGTTCAGTGAGGGTGGAATTGTGATGAGATCTCACCGTTCCAGAATGGGGGCCAAACATTTAGAAAAAATCATGTTCCTCAAATGCAACATGGATAAGTTTTAGGAAGTACAGCAAGTTTATTTTTTAAAATCATTTCCCTAAAATGCAACCTTTCAGACATTTTGGGTTTGGCTGCCTCTGCCTACCTGCTTTGGGGTTCCCTGCCTCCTCTGCCTGCCTGGTTATTTTGGGTTTGTCTGCCTGGTCTGTTCTTTGCAAAATCAGTTGCAGAGTTATGAGATAAAAAGGCACACTTGTGCCTAGAATTTATTTAAACCACACATCTGAAGTAGCCTTATTTTGTTGGGAAACCCCCCCCCCATTGATTTTAATAGGGACTCGTGGAGTCAGCTTTGGGAGTGACTCGTGACTTGTGACTCGTGAGTCACCATTTTGGACCAAGGACTCGGACTCGAGACTCGGGTCCAAAGACTCGTGACTCGAGACCAAGGACTCTTCAACATCCCTGGGAAGCAGATGCTTCCAATCTCTTCTGGCATGTGCCAGAGGAGGAGACAGAAGGGCTTGAGCCTGAGGCTCAAACAGGCTTGTTTAGTTTAGCAGTACATCCAAACTGGGCCTGCCTATCTATACTAATGTTTTTTCTGTCAATAGTATCAGGAGGTTTAGGGTATATCAGGCTGCATCCCTGATTAGTTTGGCTCAGGCTGACTGCAGGTTTTCTGTAAGGATACTGAGAAATACTTCAACAAAGAGTCTTGTGGCACCTTAAAAATTAACCATGTACGGCGCCACAAAACTCTTTGTTGTTTGTGTGCTGCAATAGACTGACAAGGCTACCCCTCTGGAAATTGAGAAATAACTGTTAGCTTTAGAATTTTAGGAAGCTGACAGAACAGGCTTAAAGAATTCCATGTTTTCCATGAGTAACAGGAATCCATGACTGAATCTTAAACCATGAGTAATGATTATTCATAATAGCAGGCTTAATAGTCTCAGTCCTTCAATTCGTAATCTGAAATTCCTGCTTCACACTCCCACTGACTTGACATATCAACATTTTTTTCAGAGTAAAGCATCTGGATGTATATTTCTAAAATGCTATTCCTTCTCAGAAATTGTATTTCTTTTTTATTCTTTAACATCCCAATTATTCTTTCCTGGAAACTTAAATTTAATCTCAAACAGAATTTTGAGCACTCTTTGGGAAGATTGCTAAGGATTTAGGATTGCCACTCTTTTCTTTTCTTTTTTATTGTCCCTGGTCCAATTTGTATTCAACAACCTGATGGATATTTATTCATTATATTTCTGTCCACACCTTCCTCCAAGGAGATCAGGGCAGTATACACCCCCCCGCCTTATTACCCTCATAACAACCCTGTGAAGTTGGGCTGAGAGGTAGTGACTGGTTGAAGTTCACTCACTAAGCTCTCTGGCTGAGCAGGGATTTGAACTTGGATCTTCCCGGTTCAACTCCAAAACTGTAGTGGAGGCAAAGAGGCACTAGTACATCAGATCCCCAGAGAGATGCTGTGTACCCCCATGTACTTTAGTCATCTCACAGCTGTCTTTCTGCTTCGGTGTTTTCTCAAACTGCTGTTACATACATACAGTCTCCTAACCATTAGCTTCCATTGAAGAGACATCAGCCAGCCGTTCTGGGATATTAACTGTCAATGTGCCTAAAAAAAGACCAGTTAGTCAGAAGTCCTAATAACACGAATATATTTAATTTGAGCAATTTGGCTTTGCCTCTTTGTTTTTGTTTTTGTGCACACAGGCCTTGCCTTGACTTTCATTTTGGAAAACAACTTTAAGCCTGAGGCAGGTGCAAGACCTGGGATCCCCAAAATTGGTATATTGATCACAGATGGGAAATCCCAAGATGATGTCATCCCACCTGCAAAAAAACTGAGAGATGCTGGCATTGAATTGTTTGCTATTGGTATGTATTATTGTTGCAGACTTGTAGAATTAGAAGGGACCTCAGAGGTCATCCAGACCAATCCCCTGCTCAGTGCAGGACCCCCAGTGTAGGATGCAGCTGCAGCATCCGTGAGAGATGACTATCCAGCCTCTGTTTAAATACCTTCAGTGAAGGAAAATCCACCATCTCCTGAGGCTTTCTGTCCTATTAGTCATATACCGTAGATCAAGGTCTCTGCAAGTGGGTTTCCCTCATGAGCATTCACCTTACAAATGGCATGTCCATGTTGCTGGCTCCAGCATACTTTTAATGAAATCAAGTGAAAAGAAGCTAGAACCCCTGGAGAAAGCTGGGAGTCCGAAGCATTCATGTCAACACTCTCATTGCATTTATTCATTGGTTATTTGTTGCATTTTATCCCACTTTTCAGACCATTACTGTCTCCTAAATCAGCTCACATTAATGAAAATAATAGAGACAGGTCGTGCCATCAGGTTTACAATCTAAAATGAAAAGACACACAAGGGAAGGGGAGTAGGAAGGGACAGAAAGAGGAAGGAGATCAGTTTTTCAAGGCCAGAATAAGGTGGTGAGCTGTAAGCGGGGATTTCCGTGCACTTCAGGCCAGGCTGATCTTCACTTGCTGGTGTTCTTGCTTGAATAAGGCCTCTTATTCTTAAGCCAATGGACACAGGACCAGAATGTTCTTTCCCCTTACTTCTGCAGTCCCAGAGCAATAGTCAGTTGGAGCTGAGTATTTTTCTGGCACAGAGGGGGAAGTGAGTTCCCTGCTGCTACTACTACTCCTCTGGCTGATGGATGGGTCAGTTTGGTTTCTGCCTTGGCTTGGCATTATTCCTGAGAAGCAGGGGATGCAGCCTCCCAGTGGCCCTAGGTTCCCTGGCTGATGGCAGAAGGCAAGGTGTGCTTCCCTTCTGCTCTCCAGCCCCAGGGCAACAGTACTGAGTGAAACAGGATTGCAGTCTTTGTTGTTTCTTCCAATGTCAGGTGTAAAGAATGCTGATGAAAATGAACTGAAGGAGATCGCCTCTGAACCAGACAGTACTCATACCTACAATGTTGCTGACTTCAGCTTCATGAATTCCATTGTGGAAGGACTTACGAAGACTGTGTGCTCAAGAGTCGAAGAACAGGATAAGGAAATCAGAGGTAACTGAGAAACTTGGAAATGTCACTCTTTTGCTTTGTGTAGATATTATGCATGCAGGTTGGTTACAAAATCCGGGAAAGGTTCTGGCCGTACAAGAGGGCTCACCATTTTGGGTGGCTGTAATGACAATATCTTATTATCTAAAACCTAGGAACGTTGGTGGCCACACTTGGGGCTCCTACAGATTTGATCACATCCGAAGTGACTGCCAGAGGATTCCGTGTGAGTTGGACCCATGCACCAGGCAAAGTGGAAAAATACAGAGTTGTGTACTATCCCACTAGAGGTGGGCAGCCAGAGGAGGTAATGGAGTTTTAAATGATCCTAGCCTTGATGGTATGAAAATGTTTGATAGAGGGAGAAAGACAGAATTCACCAACTTAGAAATGGTTAAGAACATCAGAGTGTTCATGGATCCGACCAACAGTCTGCGCATCTATCCAAGTATCCTGTGACCACCCAGATGTCCACAGGAAGCCCACAAGTTGTCTTGATTTATCTGTATTGACCTAATCAGTACATTAGTCTTCATCCCCCTACAGAAACTAAACCTATGGGATGACTGCATCTGCACATATTCTTCCTCATACGCTTTCCCCTGTCTTCTCCACCTCTTATGTCTTCCCTTTTGTTGAAATTCAGGTTGTAGGCTCTTTGGGGGACAGGGATCTGTCATTTACTCATGGTCCTCTGTTAAGCATTTTGTATATTGATAATGGTGTGTCAATCTCTCTCTTTCCCTCTCTCTTTTTCTTCCTCTCAGAAGGATTACCACTGTGGGGGAACACTAAAAAGTCTAGGGATGGGTGAAGAGTGATATTAGAGATCACTAGGATTCTTCAAACATCCCGCCGCTCATCTTGTGTCCGATTCCTGTTTGCATTTGTGATCGCTACTCGCTCTGCGCAAACAGGAAAATCACGCAAATCGAGCAGCCATCAAACATGAAATTTGTGCAGCTTTCCTCCATAGAATAAAGTGGGCTGACTCAGTTTACAGGGGAATTTGCACAAATCAAATGCGAGCCACAGTTCCGGCAATTTCTGAACATTTTTGGTAGACATGTGCTCACACTTGTAATCATGTTCGGGGCTTTGAACATGGCATGCTCACATGTTTTGTGAGCAAAACCGAAATTCTCATATATCCCTACCGGAACCAGTGGGGTTTAAGAAGGGGAACATGATGGATTAAGTATGGGTCAAACCAGTTTTGGGGGGACAAATATGTTCTCTCTTGGGTCTTCTTAATATATATCCAAGGCAGGTCAATGGAAGGCTGCTGCCATGGGGTGGCTTTTACATCAGTCACCCCCAAAGCCTATTGCTAGGTTTTCTGTCCACTTCCTCGGGAGGGAAGTGCCTAAAATGCAGACTGTATCATCAACTACCAGTGGCCAGAAGAGACCACCTCTTCCTACACCTACACACTGACTATATCCCGAATTATATTGTACCTTTGTATGGATTTTAATTGTAAACTGTTTTGGGATCCAGTCTTGGCTGGAAAACTGGATATAAATATAATGAATAAATATGGACCAATTTCACTTGTGCATCTCCCAATGGGATGCTACTGTTATGGACTGGGCTTCAAGGTGTTAGGCCCATCTTGAGCCGCTGCTGGGGAAAGATGGACATACTTAGTGGCTGTTAATCAACTGACAGTGTACTTCTCTAACTAATGTTCTTGGTTTCTCCCTCCCTTGGAACCACCAAAGTCTATTTCCAACTGAAGGAGAAGGGTTGTGTCATATACATTCTAAAACCCCTTTTAATTTAGTCTTCCCTGTCATACAGGTGGTGGTGGATGGCAGTGTTTCAACAGCTGTATTGAAGAACCTGATGTCTATAACTGAATACCAGATAGCTGTATTTGCCATATATGTTAGCTCTGCCAGTGAAGGCCTCCGGGGTACAGAAACTACACGTAAGTCATGGAACAAAACAAATGGCACCGAGTATTTGATTCTAAAGACACAATTCTATGTATGTTTAGACAGCAAAATGTCCAACAACTCCCAGCATGCCCCACCTGTGGTTTCTGATCTTGGCTTGTTTGAATAAATCATAATTTAAGCTGGAAAAGACATAATGATCACTGAATATCCTGTTCAGACATACTGCTGCTGTCTTCTAAGTTTTCATGGGACATACAGGCCTGTGGCTCACGCTGGCTCAGCTTGTCTGAGCATGGAAAGCTAAGCAGGGTCAGGCCTGGCTATTACTTGGATGGGAGACCCCCTCCTCTAGTTTCCTGCATTGAGCAGGGGGTTGGACTTGATAGCCTTGTAGGCTCCTGCCAACTCTATGATCTATGAAATCTACTGCCCACACTCTTTTAAGCATATCCTCACAACCAGAAGGGCTAGAGGCCCTTCTTAAAAGAAAAGCTGAGATTCTTAAGAAACTGAATTCTGTGACCAATGCTGTATTCTGCATTCCTACACAGTTATGGTATACAGGGCCCTTAGAGGCTCTGCACAATTATGCCATACACAGGGCATGAGCCAGACATGGGAACAATATCTAATATACCATGAACCTCCAAGGCCAGAGGCCCAGAGCTGGGTATTATATAGTTTCTGAGCCTTAGTCACAGTCTACACCACCTGGAGCTTTTGGCACCCTGCATGATGAACGATACCTGCCAAAGTTGCCTCTCCTAAAGAACTATTAGGAGTATAGGGACCCTGTCCTCCTTTGTGTCTGTTACCAGAACAATGTTTCCCAACCTCCTGATAGCTGAGATAATTTTTTTCCCCCTTGGATTAAAATTTGAGACACACTTCACTCAAAGATTTACTTTTAGAGTAAGAATTGTCCACCCTCGGAGGAAGCTGCCCTTATTTTCTGAGTCAAAATTTCATGAGTCAAAACTCTGGGAGTGCCTCCTTGTTGGGTGGAGGCAAACCCAGAACCAGAAAATGAGAATCTTACTCTAAGGATTCATAATTCTAGAAAATAGGAAGCTGTCTTACACCTGGATCAGACAAATTGAATCTAGCCCAATAATGCTTCTTCTGGTGGGCAGAACCTCTAGGATAGCTTTCCCCAACCTGGTCCTCTCCAGATGTGTTGGACTACACTTTCCATCACCCCCAGCCAGCATGGCTAATTATTCATTATTTATTTATTTATTATTTAATTATTAAATTTATGTGTCACTTCCCACCCCAAAAAACAGTCTCGAAGCGACTTACATTGGATGGCTGGGAGTGTTGGGAGTTGTAGTCCAATACATCTGGAGGGCACCAGGTTGGGGAAGGCTGTTCTAGACTGAGGACTTCCCCATCCCCTTCTACCTGATCCACAGGAGATGCCAGGGGCTGAATTTGGGACCTTCTGCTTACAAAGCATAGGGTTGTATCCAGTGTGAGTCCTACGTAGAGTAGACCCATTGACATGAATGGGACTTAAGTTAAACTAAAATTGGATACAACCCATATGCTGTACCACTGAGGTGTAGTGTCTCACCTTCTGCTCCAGCTCTGCACTGGGAATGATCAAATGATCTACTCAGACTCAAAGCAGTGTCACAGTGGAATTACCCACCTCTTGCAGAGGCTGAGTGAAAGGTCGGGGCAGTGAATCATAAAGAGACACTCAGGCAGCATCTGTGAAGGTAGATTCTTTGGACTTTCACTGTTTAATCAGTGAGCTTTTCTACACGAGGCATTTATCACACACTCGTCATTTCCTACTCATGGTTGCTTATGTGCTCTTTAGACAACATTGTGATCCTCCAGTTTCGCTTGTTTTTTCAGAGCGCTTTCCCTGGGGGTTTTTAGAATGGGGAAAATGGGGTATTATTTCTCAAAGCGCTGTTTCTCCTTGTGTATTCAAGCTGTTATGCTACAGCACAGCTCCACTTAGAGGTTATGTAGTGGAAAAGCTGGAAAGGAAACGCCCCTCTTGCAGTGCTCGGACCTCAGTTCTGCAATGAAACTGAAAGTAAATGCAACAAACGAATGTACAGCCGATTAACAGCCTTGTGTAGAAAAGCTCAATGTGTTCCTCACAGCAAATCAGCAATTCACAGCAAACTAATGTGCCCTGGACATGGGGAATTACAGTCCTATATGCATGTTTACTTATTAAACTCAATGGGATTTACTTCTGAGTAAACATGGTTTGCAACTTTGCACTGTAGAAGAATTAAAGTATATATAGCCCAGACATGTGTATGATCAACCCTGGTCAGGAATTGGTTAATGACTAATTCATTGATAATAAAGCCACAGCCTGACCCAGTAACATCATTTCCCATAGCACCTGGGACTCTTTTGAAGTCATTCATTCAAGTTCTGACTAAGCCTGGTCCTATGCATTTTCTGAGAAACACTGCCTAAGGCGGAATGTCTCCAAGCGTTGTTTTAACAAATCTTTGCTGGAGTGTCAGTGATACTCTGACATGTTGAAATATTAATCACTCCAGGTAACATTTCAAGTACGGTATTATTAAAAATTACAGTTTACATATTTGACCTTGCAGGGAGATGGTGACAGATTAAAATGATCTGCAAATATGAAAACCCACACATTCGTGCACAGAGTACATTAAACACAATCTTGACTGAACATAGCAGTTAGCGGCTGAGATAAGTACATTCATGCCATGAGTGTACGAGACATGGAAAATGATAAAGATAAGTGCATTTTTGGTGAGGGTTCAGAGAAAAGTGGCCAAGAATATGTTCAAGGTGGATCCTCCTTTTTTCACACATGACCTTTGCCTCTAGAGCACCTGAGGAGGAGGAGAGCCAGTGTGGTCTAGTGGTTAGAGCGTTGGACTGGGACTTGGGAGATCCGGGTTCTGCTCCCCTCTCAGCCATGAAGCTCACTGGGTGACTTTGGACCACTCACTGACTTTCAGCCTAACCTACCTCACAGGGTTGTTGTGAGGATAAAAATGGAGAGGAGGAGGATAATGTAAGCAGCCATGGGTTCTTTGCAAGAGGAAAAATGGTGGGATATAAATTAATTAATTAAATAAATAAATAAGTTCATAGACCACTGTGACTTGTCTTCATGCAGTGAGGGGCTGTAGGTCAGTGGTGGAGCACTTGCTTTGCATGGAGAAGGTGCCAGGTTCAATCCCCGGCGTCCAGGTAAAGCTGGAAAAATTCCTGCCTGAAACCCCGGAGAGCTGCTGCCAGTCAGTGTCAACAATACAGGGCCCAGATGGTCTGACTCAGTATAAGGCACCTTCCTATGTTCCTACTTCACCCAGTGGCATTGGGAAATTGCAGTCAGGTGACTGGTTTCCTTCACACATTACCCTGAGTGATCAGGCTTCCAGAAGCATGGGAGCCTTTGCGCTTAGGCTTTCCCCTGTGATTTTTAGTTCTATGCTGCCCGATAGCCGAAGCTCTCTGGGTGGTTCACAACAATTCACAAAATACAATGCAATAAAAATAGCATAAAAACAACATATTTTCCAGTGGACAAAATTTAAGAAACAATTCAATAGCCAACACAATGCCAATATATCTAACCAGACCCATCAAAAGCAGCTGCCACAAATGCCCCCAGCACACCTATCAAACACCCTTAAGTGCCATTAAATGCCTGGGAGAAGAGGGCAGTTTTAACCTGGCACCAAAAAGATGACAGCGTTGGCGCCAGGTGGGCTTCAGTTGGGAGATCATTCCATAAACGGGGCCACCACTGAAAAGACTTTCTCTTGTTGCCACCCTCTGAGCCTCCCCTTAGCCTCCCTTAGGTGGCATTCAGAGGAAGGCCTCAGATGTTGACCATAGTGTCCGGGTAGACTCAGGGTGGGAGAGGTGCTCTGTCAGATATTGCGGTCCCAAGCCATGTAAGGCTTTATCGGTTAAAGCTAGCACCAGGGATCAGGGCCAGGGAGCTGTGCGACATGATTGTTTGCCAGTGGAATGGAAATCACTGGCAGAACATTTCCCCCTTCACCCCTGCAGTTCTCTGTGCACCCCCCCCCAAATCTGCTCTGGAGGATTGGGGGACACTCTAGAGCATATTAGGATGACGTGCGAGTGGCTGCAGGGGGCAGGAAAACAAGGGGAAGTTCCGTCCTGTGAGTGGAAGTCCACTTGCGTGACACTAGATTTAAGCCAGATTGTACCCAGTAAGTAGAATGAAGAATGTAGTAGAAAAGTAGGAAATGTTATGATCCTCTTTTCCCTACAAAATCACCAAATAGGACTGCAAAAATAGGCTATTCCGCACCTTGTTAATCAATCAACCTTGTCTTAATAATTAGCCACAGCTCTAGTAGTATTGGAGTTCAAACAACATTTGTTGATCAATTGTTCCAAAAAAGCATTGGGTTTATTGTAAGATAATAATTTTTACAGAAAGTTATTTGATCTGCTCCCCATCAAAGAAACTATTGGATAATTAGTGGCCTTGAGTACCATTTTCTTGGTAGAAAGGCGGGGTACAGATAAAATGAATAAATAATTGTACATTGTTTCCCCCACTGCAGTTGCTTTGCCAATGGCATCCGATCTGGAGCTGTACGACATGTCGCACAGCAGCATGAGAGCAAAGTGGAACGGAGTAGCGGGTGCAACTGGCTATATGATTCTGTACGCTCCTCTAACCGATGGGCTAGCAGCAGATGAAAAGGAGGTGAGGGAGCTTAGCATCACTTGGTGGTGTTGCTCTGGATAGAGAATAAAAGGTGTGATGAATCCTTGCTTCAAAGTGTGCGCTTATATTCATGAAAGGCAGCGGTGGGAACCTTTTTGTTGTTGAGGGCTGCATTTTGGGCCGGGGCCGGGGGGCGTAATCTGTTGGGGGCTACAAGCCAGCAGTGGGCAGGGCCAGATCCAAAGTGTGCAGGATACTTTTCTCTCTTTCTGCCACTCCCTTCTTTCTCTCTCTCATTTTTCTCCGACACCCCTTTCTTTCTCTCTCTGACACCCCTTTCTTTCTCTCTCTGACACCTTTCTCTCTCTCCCCCTTCCTTCCTCTCTTCCTTTCCCTCCCTGCCCAGTGAGCTGGTGGAGAAGGGACAGATCACTTTTGACAGAAGTAGGGATATGCGACGCTGGAAAATCTGTTTCGTTTGAGCCCAATGGACTTCCGCAGCGATTCTGGTAAAAATAAAATAAAAAATTAAAACATGAAATCAGTCCATGCATGATCTAAAAAAAACCCCAACCCTTTTAAATAAGAGGAGAATTTAACATTAAATTGGGTGCCTCTGTCTTTGTGAGGTTCCAGTTGTCTCATTAAAAAGAACAGCATCTGTCTGCTTATCTAACTTCTGAACATATCTTTGTCTATTCATATCAGAGATATTAATGTTTCAGATTGTACCTTGAATGCAGGAAACCTTGGAGAATAGTGGGAAAGGGGGTTTTCAAGGATTTATTTATGTTGTTGCATTTATATCCTGCTTTTTGTTCAAGGAGCTCAAGGTTGTCTTCCCATTTTATCCTCACAACACCCCTGTGAGGTAGATTGGGCTCAGAGACAGTGACTGGCTCAAGGTCATCTAGTGAGTTTTGTGGCAGAGTAAGAATTCAAACCTGGGTCTCCCAGTTGTACTCTGACACATTAACCCAGCCTTTCCCAATGTGCCGCCTCCAGATATTATGGACTAGAACTCCAGTCAGTGTCCAAGCCAGCATGGCCAGTGGTCACGGTTGATGGGAGTTGTAGTCCAAAACATCAAAAGGGCACCACATTGAGGGAAGGCTGTTCTAATTACTATACCATTTGTTATATGTTTCTAATACTCGTTAATAATGTATTAAAATCGAAGATACTGCATAAAATTGGTCTGTGTAAGTCAGGGCTGCAGAATGTGTGATCTGTCAAGATGATTGTCAAGATGATACCAGTCATGTATTGTGGCCTGCTGGGGTTTTGGCAACCTTGTTTTTGGAGTGCCAACTTTGCCACTACAAAACTGAATGTGGATGTTTATACAGTATAATAAGCACTTGTACTCTAAAGTTTTGTTTATCTGTTTAATGGAAAATGATTTAAAATATTTTTAAAACAAGCAAACAAAAAAACCAAAAAAACCCAGGAGGTTTATTGAGCCCATGGTAGGAAGTCATAATAGGCTGGTGGGCTACATTTGGCTTGGTGGGTCACAGTTTGTACAAGGCTGTTGTAGACATAATATGAGAGCTTCCCTACATGAGGCATCTATGTGCATTCGTGATCCTTCATTCACAGAAGTTGGCGGGTCCTTTACACCAGTGTTGTCCAACCTTGGGTCCCCAGATGTTTTTGCCCTACAAATCCCAGCATGCCCCAGTCAGCTATGCTGGCTGGGGCATGCTGGGAGTTGTAGGCCAAAAACATCGGGGGACCCAAGGTTGGACAACACTGCTTTACACGATGTTATCCTCCAGGGCCTCTCCCACGTTTTGTAGCCATTTCCACGCCTTTTTTTTTTTTTTAGAGGATAATGAGGTATTAAATTTTAAAGGCCCGACAAACTGGAATAAAGGCTTGTGTAATTCAGCAATTGTGCTACACTGCAGCTCCACCTCGTTGTATACATATAGGAAGGCAGAGAGAGCAAAACCCTGGAAAAAATACCACGTGTAAATGACACTCTCTTTCTCCCACAAAGAAAACAGAATAAGCCTTCGTGAAGTGCTGGGTTAAACGCCTCATGTGGAGAAGCCCTGAATTAGTCCTGAGCTGCATTCAAAAAGGACATCTAGCTTCTTGACTCAGCTAATAAAAACTGCTAGTTTAAACAGTGTAAACCTTGAGCTAGGAAGGGATACAGTCTCTACCCCACCCCTCAGTTTCTACATGTGAAATTACATTTATACCCATTCAGGTAAGGAAACTTAAGAGCATGCAAAGGCATGCAGAGAGAAGCTATTGAGAGCTCGCATAGACTTGTGTTTTTGTTCTTCGCAAGGTTTGTAGCTATGGGCATGCACCCCTCACTGGAAACTTGCTGAAATCAGCAAATCTGAGGGCCTCGCCCTACAGACAGATTTTCAAGAAATAAGTCATTCATTCATTCATTCATTATATGCCCAGTGAAGGTGCTCAAGGAGACAAAGATACCAACTTTAAATCACAAATTTCATCAGGGATAACTAAACCTCACCTCATAGAAAGAATTTTTAATACACTAATCACAGCTGCCTCCTGCCATCTCCGTAATCGTCTTATCTTATTCCAGCTGCCATTCTGAGGTGCGTTTCTTTTATCGTTGCAACAAAAACAACAATCTCGCAAGCAAAACCTTGAGGTCTTTCATACCTAGGTATTATTTTCCTCCTCCCCTCACAATAATAATAATAATAATAATAATAATAATAATAATAATAATAATAATAATAGTTTATTTATAAAACACCCCTTACACCAAAGGGCGGGACAAATAACATATACAGTAAACATAACAATACAATAAAATGTAAGCAAATGTTGTGAATAAAAAATAAGCTTACCATGTGGTTTCTACTAGTGCTCAGTAAATAGGCTGAAAAATTGTAGTGCATCTCTGGTGGGCAGAACAGTATGTTCCCAGTGCTGGCTGAAGATGTTTTGCTGCCTGAAGCAGAACCTAAATGGTTTTCCCCACCCCCAGCTAGAACCAACAGTTTTAAAAGTTTGTGCTGTACCATTCAGACACCAATTCCTGCCTTCATCTGCCTGTGTTCCTCCCCTGGTCATGGTGGAAACTGAAGCAGGTCATTTTACCCTGCAACATGGCAGGGCTGTCCTTGAATGTTCTTCCTCCAGTTCATATCCTCAAACCCCAGTTGCCACTTGCCCTCTGGTATCATGAGCTGGTAATTTACAGGGGGAAAGTGGTGGGGGAAATGAATGCTTAGCCTTTCCCCTGCCACTTCCCCCTACAACTGGGCTGCAGAACCTATTTCAGCCCAAGGGCCATTTCAGAGAAGCCTTTGGGTCCACTGCCAGTGGTGGGCGAGACTTAAGGCAAAGGGGATGAAGCCCCAAATACAATACACACACCCCAACATACTTTAGCTTAAAGTGCTTACTGCCAGTAACTAAGCCTTGGGAGAGGCATTTCAGCCTTTTAGAATCAGGAAAATGGTACAAAAGCTGGGAAACACCACAAAATGATAGGTGGTTGGGGGGGCAGGGGAAGAGGGCAGTGCCATCTTGGAAAGCCCCGAGGGCCAGCTTTGGTCACCAGGCCTGAGGTTCTGCATCCCTGCCCTTCCCCCAGCCGTTTGTAACTCAAGAAGAGTTCCAGAGTGACCCATGTTTTCATCTCATAGAATCACCCTTTCCTGACACCGCATTGCAGAGGAGGAACGGCAGCTCGAATTTCAAGACATGAATTATAGGCAGAAAGTGTCCCTCTCTCATAATACTGGAACCTAGGTTTCATCCCGTGAAGCTGATTGGTGGGAGATTCAGGACATAAAAGGAAGTCCTCCTTCACACAGCACATAGTTCAACTAGGGAATTAACTTCCACAGGATGCAGTGAGGTCCACCAATTTGGACGGCTTTAAAAGGGGATTAGACAAATTCATGGAGGAGAAGGCTATCAATGGCTACTAGTCCTGATGGCTATATGCTATCTCCAGGATCAGAGGCAGTAGGCCTATGTACTCCAGTTGCGGGGGAACATGGGTGAGAGGGTGCTGTTGCACTCATGTTCTGTGGTGGGTTTCCTGTGGGCATCTGGTTGGCCACTGTTTGAACAGAGTGCTGGACTAGATGGACCCTTGGTCTGATCCAGCATGGCTCTTCTTACGTTCTCATGTTCTTAGTGTCATTCCACCGTGGACGTGCTTGCTTTATAGGGAAGCAAGTTGTATGAGCTGCCATTCAGATTGTTATAAGCCACCACTTACAGAAGGGGAAGGAAAAAGGTAGGTGTGGATCTCTGCTAGTAGATCTCGGAGTGATTTGCAGTAGATCATCAAGGATTTCTGACTCTTGGTTGTTTAACAACAGCAACAACAAACTCCCGGCCCTAAATTGTACTGCTAAAATGAATAAGGCTTGGGGTTACCAGGAGTGTGTTTTTCTATGGAAGGACTGTGAACTCCATTCAGTTCTGGGACTCAAAACAAATTCCAGGGCTCAGAATTCTTTAATTATAAGTGTATGTTCTTTGCATCAGGCTCCAGTTGGTGGATGATGTTGAGGTTCTAAGAAAAAACAAAGTAGATCCCGCAAGTCTGAGGTCTGCTGAATCATTTGTGGGGTTCATCTCCAAACTGGAAAATATTGTTTGTGTGAATCAGTTCCATATTAATGGTTATCTATATCCTAAGCCCTTCTTTTTTCTTGCTTTGGATATAGGTCATTCACATGCCTGAAAACCTTCTTCCACCCCACCCTACACATACTGTTTAATCAGTTTATGTGTGAGCTGACATTTATCTTGTTCATAGGTGAAAATTGGAGAAAGCTCGACCGATATTGAACTGGAGGGTCTGCTGTCCAATACAGAATACACGGTCACGGTTTATGCAATGTTTGGAGAAGAAGCCAGTGATCCCCTTACAGGACAAGAAACAACATGTAAGTGGTTCAAGTCCCTCTGTGCACTCTGGGAGGGTGTTCTGTGTTCGAAGACAAATGTCTGGACTTTCAGCTCTGGTGTAGGGTGGTTTCCCCAAGAGATGCTATTTTTGGAGGGCGGGTGGGGGGAGCAGTCATGTTCTCTCACTACAGCTGTGTTTCACATGATTATGAATAATCCTCAGAAGAAACTATATCTCTGGTTATTATGAGGTATTTTAAAAAGTAACCAGAATTCACTACTTTTGGGGAGAGTTTCAATATATCCAAGAACCAGGGCTTTGAATTTTGCTGTGAATCTTATCCTTCCCACAAAATATTTCCTTTGCCTCCCCCTGCTGAAAATGAGATCGCACCCATTTATTTACCCAGAATTTTACTTACCATCTGTGTGTTTATATCCCAGACTCTAAAATATGTCTGTCTGTGTGCTGTGTGTGCGTGCGTGTGCCCCCCCATCTCCCCCTAAGGCACAATTACACAGGAAATATCTCCTATACTGTCTCTTAGCTTTTGTGCCAATAAAATGTATACATTCTGGCAAGACTTGTACTGGAAATGTTCCTAGAAAATTGTGTCTAAAACTAGAGATATCCCAGCTGGCACATTTTTTGTGGTGCTACACGGGATCCAAACCTTCTGAATCAAAATTGTTTACGCCCTTAAACATGTAGTAACAAAACCAGAGGGTGAATTGTATCTGAGAGGCTTACAAGATATTATGTGCAAATGCGTATAACAAGGACCCCCCCAAAAAAACAGCTTTGGGAAGCTGTGATTTTTGAGGGGGTGCTTAGGTAATTCTTTCCCTGCTGGCTGTTTTTCTGCTCACAATTGCCCCCTACCAGCTGCTTTCCCCCTATAGGGTTCTAGATGTGTGTTTACCCCTGACAATAGGGAAATGGTAGAAGCAGAGAGCCACCAGCTAAGGGCCAGTGTATACCTAAACAACAGTTCATGTGGCAAAGCTGTACTTGGACATTTCTACCTCAGATTGCCAGAGTTTGTATGCTTGAATACTGCTTCCACGGGGGGAAAAATCCCCTGCACATAGAAAACTATCATTTCCGGGAAACGGCTAGACTTTCACCATTCTCCTAGTTTTGTAGAGAAATTTTAATATGGGGGGGATTCCCCCACATGCAGTCTGAAATTGTATAGTCTAGGAACAGTTTTACTACATGAGCTGTAATGTACATAGACTAGTTTCAAGTGAAGTTCTTGAGGAGCTTAAAGAGAAGTTCACAGCCTTCCTGAGTGTTTGTGTCTTACCTCATTCGTATTTTACAGAGTACAAGGGTATCACAAAATATGTCATCTTTCGCACGGCAGTGTCTCCGCAAGAAAATCTGGTTGCATGGGGGGGGGGGGGACATGCAACGTACACATTTTGACAGTATAAACATATTTGTAGGAAACTAGTTACATACTGGCATTAGAATGATTCCTTATTTCCACTGAAGTCAACTGGGCCTAATTCAGTTTAAATTCAAGTCCTGTGGTGTAAGGGTGTTGCGTTTTCTTTTAGAACTCCCTGTCTTTGTGTCTAAGAAATACTTAAAACAAACAAGAAATTGTTCATAATTTAAACTTCCCTCCACTTTTTGAAGTGCCTTTAAGTCCACCACAAAACCTGAAGTTTTCAAATGTTGGACATAGCTCAGCTAAGATAACATGGGATCCTGCTTCTAAAAACGTGAGAGGCTATCGCATTATGTATGTTAAGACAGATGGAACAGAAACCAATGAGGTAAGCAGATTTTTTTAATTTTAAAAAAATAGGCTTAAAAAAAATAGAAAGAGCTGTATTGTGAAATATCTATATTCTATTTGCAACCTGCCAATAACTGATATGGTAATAGCCAGATTTAGTACTTCCTCTGGGTGAGAACAGTTTTCAGAACTTGGTGCAATGCTTGAGACCCAGAGTGTTGAGAAATGACACTCATAGGATAATATTCCAAAAATATCCGAAGACTTCCCATCATGCATAGTCCCCTTCACAATCTAGTCAGATTTTCAGTCAGTATGGAAATATATGGTTTTTGTTGCAGCATGCACACAAGTCCCAAAAAAAAGAAAAGCAACTTACAAAAAAAGTTTGGTCAACTAATCAGCCATAAGTCCCTACCCCTACTTATTAGACAATGGTTCAGTTAGGTAATTTTACATTCTGGACTTAATGGTCTTATGGTGGGGGGGTCCTCTCTTTAGATGGCAACATATACTATTTAACTTGCTTCAAAATGTGGTAACCCAGCCCTGCTGTGTTTCGGGGCCCTCTTACTCATTCTGCTGAGGGGGCCCTGGATGTCTGCCTCAAAGTTCCTACCCTGATGGCACAGCAGTTATTAGGCTGTGGCATGGATTTTGGATGCCAGGTTGCAGCGTGGGAGTAGCACCAATGGACCTGTGCAGATTCCCCCTTTCTTATTCATGAGTGCAGAGAAGTGGGGACAACCTAGAGTTCCCCAGTTGACCCTCCCTCCTATTAATTGTTTTAAATTAATTTTTTAGTATAAAATTTCAGCAAAAGAAAAACCCATAAAGAGGAAAAGAAAAAAAAATGTAACTAATTTGAATCTATCAGTTTCTATCAGTTGTAATTTGAATCTATCAGTCTCAATATATGCATATGAAGTGTGTGTTTGTGTGTGTGTGTGTGTGTATGAAAATACAGCTTTCTAAAAGGTACATAATTTGTAGTAATGCTTCATATGTGGGTTTTATAGAGCGCTCGAACTACTTTTTCTCCTCCAAAGTGATACCACACCACAGATTTTGCAAATGATGCAAAATGTTTTGTTTTGACAAACATGGTTTGGGGCTTTTAAAAATGTAGAAGCCCTAAGCTGTATTTTTCCCCCCCCCCAGAGTCCATCTTTGTTTTCTGTTAGTGCTGCAGCCAGTTTTTTCCTCTTCTTCACTGCCAACCTGTGGGCTATAGCCAGAAGGTAGGAAGTCAAGGAACAACTGCTTGGCTCTCAAACAGAAATATGATTTTATACAGAAATACAATTTTGTGGTTTGATGTGTTCTTGTTGTTGTTTTAAATGCTTGCAAGTTGTTCTCTTTCCTTCCAAGCCCTGGTAGTTCAGTGGGCAAGATCTAGTGGTGTGAGGGATGTGTGTGACAGTGAGGAGGGGTGGCTTGTCCCTTTCCTCACTTCTATGTAGCCAAAGGGGAGGAAATAATCTATTCCTTCCTGCAAGATGAGGCTCTTGCCAAGCCACTGAAGGGTACATCCTGGAGTCCAATCCAGAATTCTGTCTTCAGTTGTTAGGAAAACCCTAGCTTGAGGCAAGCGCCTGTCTTTTACCTCCTGATGTAAATTATGCAGATAAATTTACCTTGAGACTTGTCACATCATTTTCTAATAGTCAGTCTCCCCTTTTTATCCTGTAGGAAGAGGTTGGCCGCGTTTCAACCCACACTCTGAAGGGTCTCACGTCCCTCACAGAATACACCACTGCTATTTTCTCCATTTATGAGGAGGGCCAGTCTGAACCGCTCACTGGCAGCTTTACCACAAGTAAGTCTGGCTGCATTTTTGAAAGCTTTCCAAGTATAGCTATGATATTCCTTTACTTTTCTTGAAAGTAAAGTAATTTGCAGCAATCTCCTGCTGCAGTTTTATATTTATATACGGTATGTATTTATTAAGAAAGGGAGTGCAAGTCTGCCCCCCACCCCCTCTTTCATTCACTTGACAGTTTGGAAGCTTTGTATTAAAACAAATGCAAATGAGCATCTCCTCTGATATTTTTCTAACTGTGGCTGAAGAAAGAAAGAGAGAGAGAGAGAGAGAGAGAGAGAGAGATTTAAATACAGGATGGCTGAAGGCAAGTTAAGTTTTACCAGTTCACTGAACAAATTATGTAGATGAAGTCATCTACTCAGCATTTTTTTAAAGAAATGTTACTTTTCAACATTCAGTTGCATTGATTTCTTTGAACCGCAAAACACACTGCTGTTACAAATTAGAATGTTCAAGCATCCTTTGTGTCAAAGAAGAAATAAGGAAATCGCTCAGTTGGGTTCTGTTCTCCTCTCCCTGCCTTCTCTCTGGGTTTAAAAAAGAAATGTTTGCTTATTTATTATATTTATACCCCGCCTTTTTTCCTTCAAGGAACCCAAGGAAGCTTACATAATCCTCCTCCTCTCCATTTTATCTTCACAACAACCCTGTGAGGTAGGTTAGGCTGAGAGTCAGTGTCTGGCCCAAAGTCACCCAGTGAGTTTCATGGCCAAGCGGGGACTAGAACCTGGATCTCTCGAGTCCCAGTCCAACACTCTCAACTAATAATAATGCATAGCATTTATATAGTCCCTTAGAAGGCTTCACTCCAGTCATCTCAGTAATCCTTACAACAGCCCTGCAAGGTAGGTCAGTATTATGATCCCACATTACAGAAGTAAAACTGAGGCTAGGGGTTAATTAAGGCCATCAACTGGGCTCATGGCAGAAGCTAAATTTGAACTGGGAGCTTCCTGGTTCATAGGCTCAAGTAGCCTCATTCTAGCAGGACTTATCAGCCACTTAGGGTGTTACGGCTTTCTAAGCTATTGCTATACTTCATTTGGCAATATTGGCTGATGCTGGTGTAGTTAACTCAGTTTTTCTCAGCCTTCCCCAATCTGGTGCCCTCTATATGCATCAGGCTACAATTCCCATCATCCCAGCTGGCTGGGGATGGTGGGAATTCTAGTCCAACACATCTAGAAGGCACCAGGTTGGGGAAAGATGGTTAATCTACTGCAGGGGTTTTGAACTTCTTTCAGTCTGAGGGCCGAGTGCCATTTCGGAGACGCTCTTGGGGGCTGCATTCCAGTGGTGAGCAGGGTTGAAGGCAAATGGATCAGGGCCAAAGATACCAGACGTTTCAGCATATTTTATCTTAAAACTCTTACTGCCAGTAACTAAGCCCTAGAAGTGGCATTTCAACCTTTTAGAATGGGATAAAATGCGTAAAAGTCAGGAAACCACCATATCAGTCAGGAGAAAGGGGTGGGGCTAAAGGAAGGGGTGTGGTCATCTGGGGAACCCTGGAGCACTAGATTTGGACCTCAGAAGGGCTGGATTGGCCCCCCAGGCCTGCGGTTCTGCACCCCTGATCTTTTCCTCCAGTATCGCCTCCTGGAGCTGCTCGTGTCGTGTCACCTGTGCAAAAGTGAAAATTCTAACGTCACAGCAGTGTTTGTGGTAATGTTGCATAGACTCATTGAGTTGGAAGGGACTCCGAAGGTCATCATGAGAGACACCTGGATCTGATCTTTCCTCCCTGTGTGATTCTGTCTTTCAGAAAAAGTTCCATCACCTCAGTATTTGGAAATACATGAAGTATCTGCAGATAGTTTTAGAGTCAGCTGGAAGCCACCATCTTCTGACGTAGCCCTTTATAGGCTAGCATGGATTCCTCTGGGTGGGGAAGAAGCTGAAGAGGTGAATGCTCTTGCCTCTCATGTGGCATCTTATATACTAACAGCTAACTTAAGGTGCAATGCCGTGTATGTTTAGACAGAAAAAAGGCCTGTAGGCCTTTAACTCTGAGTGTGGATCCTTCTGCAGCCAAACAACACGATCCATGCACAAGAGGGGGATGTCAGCAGGCTTGAGGGAACCCCAGAGAATTTCCTCAAGAAACCCCCCTACAGAGATGATATTATAAATGTAATCAATAAAAGTTTGCAGAAGCACACAAAAAAACTTCTGTGAAAAAACCCTAAGTGGAGTTGGGGTGTGTGTGTAAAAAGAGCTTGATGGGGACTGAGCATGCTCAGTTTCGACACAATACTGACTGACTGTTGAGCAGGGAATGGAATGGAGTATCCTAGAAGAGGGCATGGCTGGCTGGCTGGAACTCAGAACAAGTGTACCCCACGCTGCAACATTTTGTTTCAGGTCCCACTTTTTGGAACGATTTTCAAGCTGTGTTCTGGGAGAACTCTGGGCAATGCTACAAGGAACAGCCAAAAGGGTACAATCGAAAGAATGTTTGGTTTCATAGATCATAGAGTTGGAAGGAGCCTACAAGGCTATTGTGTCCAACCCCCTGCTCAATGCAGGAAACTAGAGGAGTAGTCTCCCATCCAAGTAATAACCAGGCTTGACCCTGCTTAGCTTTCCATGCTCAGACAAGCTGAGCCAGCATAAGCCACAGGCCTGTATACCTAAGTACCTAAGGCTTTGGGTATGCCCAGTGTGGAAGGGAGACGGAATCTTTGAAAGAGCTTATCTCCTTGTTGTTGTTGTCCTCGTCCCCCGCACTGCCTCTGTGGTTAGAGAAGCCAAGGTGGATAACCTGTCTTTATATCTATTGTTCCGTCTGTTTAAGAAAGAAAGAGAGAGATAAAAATTAAGTACATGAAGTTTTGCAATTGCACAGAATAAATTATGTAGATTAAGCAAATCATTCACTATGTATTGAACATTTGCCCTCTGACCTTCAATTGCACTGATTTTTTAATTCATTTTTTTAGTAGGTGCTCAGATAACCAAAAATGTTTATCAGTGTCTTTGGGGTAGGCAAATGACATGAGTAGTTTGGCAGATCTCATGAGATGCACTCTCATTACAGGCATTGTAATTCCTTCTCTAACTCGTTACTTTTTCATTTGAGGTTCATTGAGCAGCCAAGATGGATAACCTGTCCTTATATCTATTGTTCCGTCTGTTTAAGATCGTTTTAAGTGGAGAGGTGGACACTTACGAGATCGAAGGCTTGCTGCCTGGCACAGAATATGAGGTGTCCTTGGTGGCCATCTTTGATGATGAAGGTGAAAGTGATGTTGTTGCTGCTCTTGGAACCACAAGTAAGTCAGGAAATTTTACACACACACCCCAACCCTTCATTCCAACGTATCCTTTTTAGAAGAGATGACGTAGCTCAAGTCTGTCTGGAAACACTACCTAATCCCTGATGTATGGGCACTCCTTGTAGTTACTTGATGGTGAATGAAATGCCCTTTGCACCTGCTCAAGGGTGCATTCATCTATTGCTACTTTGTATGTTCCGTGGTAAGCCTTGACATTCAAAACACAGGCCAGGCTGAGTTCCAGTAAGCCTGGACACAGATCAACCCTTGCCTCCCACTAAATAGCAGTAATGATCTAATAATAACTTTCATCCATTGTCCCTTCCACTGCATTATATTATATTATATTATATTATATTGCATTACATTACATTACAGTATATTATATTATATTATATTATATTTATATCCTGCCTTTTTTCCTGGAAGGAACCTAAGGCAGCTTACATAATCCTCATCCTCCTCTCCATTTGATCCTCACAACAACCCTGTGAGGTAGGTTAGGGCCAAACTATCTGAGACTGAGGTTCTTCCTGTTAATCTGGTCTCCACTTCCATGGCAGTCATGAGTCCTGCATCTCTTCCTGACTGGGTGTTCTTCTGCAACAAGAGTATTTTATTTTTAAATAATGGTAGCTGACAGCCCTTCAAGCTAATCTATATTGTATGGTCCTCAGCCAGTGTGTAGTTGCACAGCCTGCTTGTCTTGAAGAGGGGGTTGTAGTGCATGCACAGTTGGATTGGGGCCTGCTTTCTTGGAGGGAGGGGCTGTGTGGTATTGAGGCCTGCTTGTCTTGAAGAAGGGGTTGTAGTGCATAGCGCACTCGGATTGAGGCCTGCTTGCCTTGAAGAAGGGGTTGTAGTGCTCACACAGTGGGACACTGCTCTTGCAGGGAGGGGCTGTGGTACACACGCAGTGGGATTGAGGTCTGCTTGTCTTGAAGGGAGGACCTGTAGTGCATGCGCAATGGTGGTGTGCACTGGGCCATTGTGGCACATGCCCTACGTCTTTCTCTCTACTTACAGTAGCTTCTGCCACTAGCTTTTTTGGACACAGGGGCTCCAAGTTTCCAGGTAGAAAGTGGCAGAGATTAGTCTGTGCATCCATCTACTTGCAGAGAGAGGCTAGTACAAGGACTGATTCCTTTAGGCCATCTGCCTTGGCCCCTGATTTCTTCCTGTGCTTAAATCTTCCAGTCAAGCCAAGTCCCTGGGACCAGTGAAATCTTGAATGTGAGCATTGCTTTGTTTTTAAAACCAGAGGCACCGGGGCTCCCTTTTGAGCCATTGATGGTTTTTCAGTGGTGAGAGAATGGCATTTTGTGCACACCCTGCTCATAGAACCTTAAGGGTTGGTAGGGGCTGCGAAGGTCACCCACTGCTCAGTGCAGGATCTGCAGTGTAGAGGACAGCTACAGCATCCTTAACACATGGCTGTCCAGCCTCTGCATAAATACGTCCAATGAAGGAAAACTCAAGTTTAGCCGAAATCTGCTTCCCTGCAATTTCCACCTGTCGGTTCTAGTCCTGGCTTCTGGAGTAATAAGTACCAGCCCTGCTCCGTCTTCTGCGTGATATCTTCAGTCCAGATATTTGAAGATCCCCATCATGTCTTCTCTCTTCCAGGCTGAACATATCCAGCTCTTTCCACTGTTCCTCATAGGATTTGGTTTCCAGACCGCTCGCCATCCTGGTTGCCTTCCTCTGGCCCTCACTCCAGTTTGTCAATGCCCTTCTTAAAACGTGCCTCCCAGAACTGGCCACAGTACTCCAGAGATGCAGCTGCAAGCACAGAATAGAGTTGACTTATTACTTCTTGCCATCTAGGCATTATGCTTCTGTTAATGCAACCTGAAATTGCCCTAGCTTTTACTTCATTGTATTGTATTTTGGATCTGTCCAATAACAAGCATTCTTGGCGGTTTACAAACGGTTAAAAGAATGAAAGTACAACACTGCACTGCACTGCAGGCTCATGCTCAGCTTATGATCAGCTGGATCTTTGTCACATGTACTGCTGCCAAGCCGGGTCTCCCCCCCCCCCCATCCTAATGAGCTGTCCTGGAATTGAGGGGTGCCAAACTTCAGTCTTAATGTAGCCCATTCTCTGCAACTCCCTCCTCCAGTTTCTTTCCTCCCAGCAGGGGTTCCCAGATGTGTGCTTCCCACATTGCTGGGGAAAGTGGCAGGGGTGGAGAGGTTGCAGGGGGGAAATGGCAGGTGCAGGGAGGGTTAAGCATTCTTCCGCGCACTGCTTCTCCCCCTACAAATCACGCTCGTCACCTGCCACTTTGCCGCTGTTTGAAGTCAACCAGGATTGCCAGGCCAGCGTGGACCGCCAAAGGTCTAGTTCTGTCCTTATGTCCATGCTTGGCCAGAAGTAAGGGAATACCTTTTTGCAGAGGTCGTTCGGACAACTTGGGGGCTTAACTGTGTGTAATGCACAGATGTGTGTCAGAGAGAGCCTTGAGACAGGTCTGGGAGAGAGAAATTTAGAGTGGAGAAACGGTGGGTGGGTGGGTGGTATGGAGCTGGGGGTGCTTAACCTTTGCCAGTCTTCAGCCATGCTCAACTCCACCCTCCCAGGCTTCAAAACAAGTTTTTCACAAACAGACATTTTTAACCCCACAGGAGAAAAAGTGGTGGTGAGGGGGGCAGGGCTTCTTGGACTAGAGAAACCAGAGGTGGGGCAAGACTTAAGCACCTCTTCTCCCCAGGTACTCATCTGCTATAAATTGCCCCCTCTCAAAGCTGTGTTTATTTTTTATTTTTTTTTAAAGAGCATCGGAGTTCTCTTCTATGCATTTGTATGTAATATAGGCTTATCCATAAAGAGCAGTAAGTATTAGTGGAGTACACCCTTCCCCAGCACGGCACCCTGCAGAGGTGTTGGACTACATCTCCCTTCATCCCCAGCCCTTCAATTCCTCATGCTTGCTCCTGTTTTGAAGTCAGCAAGGGACCTCATGGTCCACCTGATCCACCAGGAAGCCCTTATTCATCTTTAACCTCCCAGTACTCTACTTTACGCTCTGGCCAATCTCCAGTTTCTGCAGTCTTCAGTCGCTGTTGTACTTGGTTGTACTATGTCAGCCTTTCCCAATCCAGTGCCCTCCAGATGGGCTGGACTGCAACTCCCATTATCCCCCAGCCAGCTTGGCCATGCTGACTGAGGATGATGGACATTGCAGTCCAAACACCTGTTTTTGACACCAGGTTGGGGAAGGCTGGTATGGTGTGTTGTACTGTGATGTCGCACTCTAAGCCCCTTTCCTTCTTAAAGTGCAGCATTATACTGTATGTGCCTGCAAGATTTTTGAAATTTCTTAAATCTGGCATCCTATATTTCCATAGCCAGTAACTGAATGTACGTTCACAAAAGCCATATAAGAGCTGTCTCGGAAATGAAATCTTGTATGAAATTATTCATATTGTGGTTTTTCCCCCCAGTTGAAATGTCAACTACTGAAATGACTACCCTAACCACTACTAGTACCACAACTTCCCGGCCTACAACTGCAGGTAAAAAAAATATATAAAACAATGAAAAATACAATACATAAAGAGATTTATTCAATAATATTGTTTACAAATATTATTCCTTTTATATCCTCTGGATTATTGAGCTGTAATGCCTGGGGAGGGGGGTTTAAAAGCAGTTTTTAGTTAAAATAATGCTTACTAGTATGCTTCCTGTTTCAAACTGATGTCCAAAGTCTGGGGCTTGAAATATTTTAAGCAATTTAAAATGTTTAATATTATTTCAGTCTTTCGAACCGGAATAAGAAATCTGGCTGTAGATGAGGAAACTACCTCAAGCTTGAGGGTAAAATGGGACATTACAGACTACAATGTTCGTCGGTTCAGGGTGACATACCTCGCTGCCAGTGGTGATCGTGATGAGGAAGTGGTAAGAACAGTTGGTATGAATTTTTTGTATGGCTTAGCTTTGGCTCTTAATGATAATTTCATAACAAACAGGCAAAGGACTTTCCCTGCAATGAATAAATGCTGACAGTCATCCATAAGCCAAATACCTTTGAGGTAGGTTAATCTGAGCGCCAGTGTGGCATAATGGTGAGAGTGTTGGACTGGGACTCAGGAGATCCAGGTTCTAGTCCCTGCTTGGCCATGAAACCCACTGGGTGACTTTGGCCCAGTCACTGACTTTCAGCCTAACCTACCTCACAGGGTTGTTAAATGGAGAGGAGGAGGATTATGTAAGCCACCTTGGGTTCCTTGCAAGAAAAAAGGTGGGGTATAAATATAATAGAATAAATAAATAAAATAGTACTTGCATAATTTTGCTTATATTGTTTGTTTACATACAGTGCCATCTGTGCACATAGCATTTTGCAGAGGAAGGGATTCAGGGCGAAACTACATGTGATATTATAGTACAGTAATACCTTGGATTGCAAGTAACTTGGTTTGAGAGTGTTTTGCAAGACAAGCAAATTTTAAAATATTATTTAAAAAATTTGACTTGATATACAAGCGACGTCTTGCAATATAAGTACTGTAGTACGGCTTAAATTAAAAATCTCTGTACACATTTTTTGGGGGGAATTTCGTTTTGATATACGGTAAGAGTGTTTTGGATTACAAGCATGTTTCCGGAATGAATTATGCTCTCAATCCAAGGCATGACTGTATTATAAAGGGTCATTGAACAATAAGAAAATTGGTTGTCAGAATCCATCCTGTATGATTCCAGGGTTGGGACCCTTGCAAGAACAGGGTTTTAAAACTGACGGGAATGGTAGTTCCAAAGGAAGTTGAGTTTGAAAGTGTTGGCTTAGCTGCATTTATAAAAACAGAGAAAACTATAATGTGAGCTTTTCTCTCCCACTTTGAGCATCAGTGTAACTTGATCGTCAGCTTTGTTTGCTAACATTCTGTACTCTGATGGAGAGGTCTCAGTCTTTTTCACCGCGCTTCTTTGAGAGAATGCTGTTTCATGTTGCTTCTTGCAGCCTTTTAATTGTACCTGTATTTCTTAGTAGTCTTTATCAATAAAAATGTCAAAAGGGGAGATTAATTGACAGTTTCTCCCTGTAAGCTGTAAACTGAAGCCTTTTCACTTCAGTTTCTTACAGCTTTTATGAAGTTTGGTAGCAAGTGTTTCTTGTTTTGTTTTTTAATGCTACCTTTCACATCAAAGCGGTGAGTGCTATGGATTCCTCCTGGGCTGGAAAAGTTTATTTTAAAAGCATGTTGTATAAAGTGGCATTTTGTGTAGTTACCAATAATAACCAATATTTAGTCCTGTGAACCACCACATTCTACATGAAGTGGTACAGCCCAGGACCTAGGTTTACCATTTCAGTGTAGAGAAGCCTTTCCTAACCTGGGACCCTCCAGATGTGTTGGACTGCAGCTCCCATAATTTCCAGCCACCATTGACCGTACTGGCTGGGAATTATGGGAATTGCAATCCAACACATCTGGAAGGCACCAGGTGGGGGAAGGCTGCTGTAGAGCATCTCCTGTGCAGCCTTTGTAAATCGAAGAAATGCATTGAAGGTGATGATGGGCATAGATACCGGTAACATTTGTAAAGGTGACATTTGGATTTGTTTCCATCATATTTGGCTTCAAGCCAATGTGCATTTGATTTTAGGATGTGCTGCTGTGCTCCAGATGTATGATATGACCAATCTCTGCTAATTGGTAAGATACGCCGAGCAGCTGTGGCGTTTGCTGTGGTTACACTACATGTTGCCAAGCATTTGCATTCATGACATTAATTGGAAAGCAGTTCTATAAAACCCTGATGGCTGGAGCTTTATTTCTTCCTTTGACAGTCACATATGATACTGCTTAGCGCTCTTGTCATCTTTCAAAGCGGTGGGGATCTTTTCTTAAAGTGCTACCTTCAGCAAACGCGTTTCATATTGCCTTGAATGCCAACAAACTCCTGAGTGTCTGCCATGAAACCCCTTGCTTATGACAAAGGATTCTGGGCCATGTTTACACAGGATGCTGGTCATGCCTGCTCAGCCTCACCACCGCCCCCATATAAACAGAGAACAGGCTCAAGAATGCTCTCAGCACTCCCCTATGGCTGTGGATTGCAGGAAAAATCAGTAATGGTGGACAAGCTTTCCTTTGGGGACACTTACATGCCTTTACTGAACTTTTCATCTGTGTACCAAGGAATCCCAGCTTTCTCCCAGGATGTAGTTGAAAAAATCAAAATCTCTTGTTGTAAAGATTCTAACACCCCAAACCTAAAATGTCTGTTATGACTGCAATGCCATAATCATTCCACTCTATTCCTTAAGATCGGCAAAGGTTGTTTGGAGCAGGGTTCCAAAACTCCACTTATCCCAAGCATTGTCTCCTCTTCTTTTTTCTTCTTTTAACACTTCTAAATCAGTTCGGGACATACTGTCCATCCCCATAGATCCCTGTTTTCAACTGTTTAAGCCATTCCCTTGAATTTTCACAATCCTGGCTCTCTAGCATATTCATATCAGGCAACTAAGGGGTGTGGTGGTGCATCTGTGGATATGGCATCATTTTAAAGCACTAATCCTGTCTCTCCAGGTGGAAAGAGCAGGTATTTATAATAGTAAAGGGGAGCCTGCGTGTATTACACAATATACGAGGCTCAAGTTACTTGTGTGGAGACAACATGAAACAATACATGAGGAAATAAACATCAGGGCTGTATCTATACTCCAAACTTACCTGGTTTAATAGTCATTCCCTCTCGGCAGGGAATCCTGGGGGCTGTAGTTCTGTGATGGGGATAGGTATGTCTAACAGAATTCTCAGCAGCCTTGCCAAACTACAGTTCCCAGGATTCTTTAGGGGACTGTTAAACTGTCCCAATATGAATTTGTAGTGTAGCAAGACCCCAAGAGCCGCTTCATATTTGATTATTTTCTATCGTCACTGAGCACACATATAGAGTGTACAGCTTCATGCATGAAAATCTTCTACGTGTCTAATTTAAATTCAGAAGTCATGATGCACATCAGGTGCCAAACAAACGTACATGTGTGGCAAAGTACACACATGCAACATTTTCAAACACAACAGTATAAACAGATGTACACACATTTTGTTTTCTTTTGCCACAACCGGGTATACTAGTGTAGAAAAAAAAAAGATGTCACATGAAGCAGTTCTGTGGATTGAGATGTAGGTGCATTGGCACAGATTTGACATGCAGAAGCTAACCCTCATTTTGTTTGGGGTTGTTTTTTGTTTTTTTTATGTTTTCCCTGTCCAGGTAATGGTCCCTGCAAGGCAAAACAATTTGCTTCTTCAGCCTTTGCTTTCAGACACTGAATATAAAGTTATGGTCACTCCTATATATTCTGACGGGGAAGGTGTCAGTTTGTCAGTTCCAGGAAAAACCTGTGAGTACAAAGCATTACCTTTGCATGAGGGCCCAAATACAAGCAACTTTCTCTTTTTAACAAAGCTATTTCTCCAGGACATACTGAGAATAATTGAGTCTATACCATGTTTTCTTTTTCAGTGCCCCTGTTTGCTCCACAGAACCTAAGAGTCTCTGATGAGTGGTACAACAGATTGCGGATTAGCTGGGATGCCCCTCCATCACCCACAATGGGATACAGGATTGTATATAAACCAGTGAACAGTGAGTATCTGTAGGGATTGGGTCCACTAGCTCTGCAGGATATGGGAATCGATTCTGATTCAGATGAAGAGGGGGAATCTGAGGATGCAGCGTTAAGGATTGAGGGACTGGAGATAAGGGAGGGAGGAGGAGGAGAAAGTCAGCAACTGGGTTCACACAACACAATAAGCCATGGTGGATTGTGAACCATGTTTGTTTCAGAGTGGCTTGTCATGTTGCCTGAACCCAGCAACATGATTTGTTAACCACGCACAAGCCACTCTGTCTGGATTCAGACAACACGACAAGCCACTCTGAAACAAACATGGCTCACGTCACGACCCACCATGGCTTATCGTGTTGTGTGAGCCCAGTCACTCTGTTCCTGAACGCATGGGAACCCATAGCCTTTCTGAAGGGGGGAGGAGAAATTGGTGTGACCAATACAAGGGTGAGACATCAGTTAAGAAGGGAGGACCACCTACAAGGGGTGAGACATTCTAAGAGGTTGGCTCTGAGAAATAAGGAACCGCCTTGAGAGTTTAGTCTTTGGGGTCATGGTTATTGAGGAGGGGAGGACGGTTAATGCTAATTAGTCTGAAATCAACTTTCAACTGGGTCCTGTTGCACTAGTGGACCAGTTCTATAGAAAGCAGAGCTTGTTTTGTTTGTTACTGATTACTGTAAGGTGTTTGATCTGTAACCTACAGCCAGCCTTCACTTGCTTACAGCTTAGCATAATAAAAGCCAATGACTGAAAGAGCAGTTCCTGTGCTTGACTTTGAAAGGGGAGAGGGACGACCATGACAGTATCTAAAGCAGTTGCCTATGTAGTTTATTTATACTTTGTGTAAGTAGTATATTAAACACCTGTTTAGGCATGTGAATACCATCTGCCCAGGCATAGTTCTCACAAACAGTAGATGAGGTGGTAAGTAAACCTGTATCTTGGCCCTTCTGCTCCAGACTGCAGGTGGGGTTTCATGGGATGGAGCGATCCCCCATGAAAAAAGATTACTGGCCATAGAAAACTTACATGTCAGGGAGAAGGTTGGGCTAGACATCTTTCCCCTGACATGCTCATTTCCTGTATGCAGGGTTGTTGTTGTTTTGTATGGGAGGAGCATTCAGTCATGCAAGTTCCCACCTGAAATCCAGACACAGGTTCATAGAATCATAGAAAAGTAGAGTTGGAAGGGGCCTACCAGGCCATCGAGTCCAACCCCCCACTCAATGCAGGATTATCATCTCATCTACAGTTTGTGAATGAGCTACAAACTACAACCTAGTAACTCATGACAAATTAGATAGGCAGCTGGCAAGGATGTTGTTCATAAACTGAAAGAAGGTTGGTTGCTGTGCAACATGGGCTTACACTGCACACAGTACAATCCTAAGCATGTTTATTCAGAAGTAACTCACTGAGTTTAATGAAACTTACTCCCTTGTAAGTGTGCTTAGGATTGTATCCATAGAGTGGAGCTACACCTTATATGTTGTTCAGTTATTGGTTTTACTACACACATATTTTGTTTTATTCCATGCAGCTGCTAAACCAGGAATTTGAAAGGGAAATCTATAATGGAGGGAGTAGGACTTCTTAACCTTTTCACCTCACACCAATTTTTCCCAGCCAAAATTGCCCTCTCAGCTGCTCTTACTGGGGATATGTGTGGAATCCGAGAGGGAGCTGGAAATCTGATGGATTTTCACGATTCGGCCCCCTAGATTCTGGTTCACCAGCCCTGTGCTGGTGCCGACTTGCCACGGTGTGAGTTGAGCCAGTTTGCAGACTTCTGTCTCTAAGACAGGCCGTGATCTGCATATTTAAAAAACAAAAAAAACCTGCTAAGGAAATTTGTGCAAATTTACACAATTTGTGCAAATCGGCACCTGGAAAGCACGTGGATTTAACATTCTTTGCGTAAAATCAGCCAATTTGCACAAATCGGCACCCGAAAAGCATGTGATCTTTGTGCGATTTGCGAAAATTGGCCAATTTTATGCAACGCAAGCTAGATCCACATGCTTTCCGGGTGCTGATTTGTACAAAATGCACAAAATGCCACTATTTGTGCAGTTTGCATAAATTTGCGCAACTTGCATAAATTTGCACAAATTGTACAGATTTCCTTAGCATTTAAAAATAAATGCACAAACCTCAGCCTGTCTTAGAGGCAGAAGTCCGCAGAAAACCTCATGACTTGGCCTGCTTACAGTCACCCATGTTACCTGCTGCCCCCAGCTTTCAAAGTAGGGCAGACTGCAAATTCAGCAAATGAACAAAGACTGTATCAATTTGCAAATAGAAAAACAGCTCCTTTTAAATGCAAGTATCATTTTTGGTGATCAGAAACCAGAAATGAGATTTCACCATGTGTTTAAGCTAAATGCAGTTTGACCTAAAGGGATACATTCGTCTAAGTCAGTTATATTCCTCTCTCATTTCTTTCAGTCCCTGGGCCAGCACTCGAGACCTTTGTGGGAGATGATATCAGCACTATCCTTATTTTGAATTTGTTTAGTGGAATGGAATACAGTGTTAAAGTATTTGCTTCATACTCAACGGGATTCAGCGATGCCTTAGCGGGTGTAGCCAAAACTTGTAAGAATCCTCAAATCCTTGTTATCCAATTTCTAATCTCTGTGGACCATATTTCACTGGTAACCTTAGCATTATAGAGTGAACAGAATCTCAAATGGAATCATTTCCCTTTTCTGTTCTTTCTAAAGGAAATAGTTTTGCTGGCTGTTGACATGAACTGCCCAGAGAGCTTCAGCTATTGGGCGGCAAAGAAATGTAAAAATGAAATGAAATGAAGTAGGAACTTGGACATTTGCACAAGTGACGTAAATAATTCTTGTTAGACTCCAATGAATGTTCATTTGCTACAGAAAGTGGAAGAGAACACTGTTTAAATCAAATGCACATCCTGATCAACACAGCTGTTTTTGTTCCATTAAAAATGTTGACAAATTCAAATCTTAATATCACTTGTGAAAACATGCATCATCCTAAGTGTCTGAAACCTGGTGAATATAGATGTTTACTGATAATTCTTCGAACTGTGGAATTTAATGGGAAATACCAGAAAGCCATGACCTGCTTGTAAATGTCCTAAAGAATCCTCATGACACACACGTTTCTGACAATTTACCAGTGATTCTCAAGGCCAACGAAGTGCCTTCACCTAGGCAGTGGTTCCCAACCTTGGGTCCCCAGATGTTGTTGGACTACAGCTTGTCATTAGCCATGCTGAGTCCTAGAGGAAGGCCTCTGAAGAACATCTTAACATACAGGCAGGTTGAATTCTTACAGTTCATGCATCTTACCATGGGGAGATATACAGAAGTTCTGTTTCAGATGTCATGAAGATCTACAGGATACAGGCATCTCAAAGGACTTGCACCTCCCATCTCTCTTCCCCCTTCCCTATGTCCTTGCTAGGCATGAGGCTCAGAGGAAGTGGAGTCCACATCATCACTCACTGACTGTTCTGGGTCACTCTAAGCAAGGCAGGGGTCAAGGCAGGACCTTGGATAGCACACTGCAGGAAGTGCTAGCTGGAATAGTCTCCCATAAGAAGCTGTTGTCCCAGCAAAGCACTGCAGTCAACTGAGGCCTTAAGAAGGCTGGCAGAGCCTGGTGTTTCAGTGGTTCCACTCCTGCTAGATGCCAGCTGCATTTCTTAAAGGGTGTCTGTTTCTGCAGTCTCATGCTACTGCATGCCTGAGGTCAGGAGAAGCTGCAGGGGAAGCATCCTTCGAGTCAGATGATGGGAGAGCTAGTGCTCAGATGGTATAGAAGGGGGTGCCGAGGGCTCCTCATGAAGTGGGGTGACCTGTGACCTGTCTGAACCTGATTCCTCCTCAGGATAATGCGGAGCCTCAGAACCAGGGGACAGACACCCAATATCTTTGAGGCCCAATGCAGTTGTAATGTTCCTGATCTCTCACCCATAACTAGGACATTGACAGAATATCCCTCTCTAACAGAAATTAGTTAGTTAGTTAGTTAGTCTGTTAGTTCCCTCTCTAACAAAAATTCACCCGCCCTCCCATGATTTGGTGTATCATGGTGCAGCATTATATGTCCTGCCATCAGCACTAACCATGGTTAATGCTAACAAGGTTCCTTGGTTTCAAACTCTGCTAAATATTAACTATGGTTAGCGCTGATGCAGACATACTGCTACCTCATAGAAAAGCATAAAAGAGAGGGAGGAATTTGAGCAGGAAAGTGAAGCGGAAGGGGGAGAGAATGCATGAACCTGTGCCACGTTGCCAGTATTCTAGCTATGGCAATTATGACATTACTTATGGAATCTCTTCCAACTAGGATTACCTTTTAGTGAATGATTTAACATTCTCACTCATAAACAGGAATAGAGGAACATTAGGAAGATGCCTCATACTGAGTCAGACCATTGGTCTGTCTAGCCCACGATTGTCAACACTGACTGGTAGTGGCTCTCCAGGGTTTCAAGTTGTAGGTTTTCTAAGCCCTAGCCTGGAGAAGCTGGGGACATGCAAAGCAGGTGCTCTATCACTGACCTACGGCCCTCCACATATAGTCATGACTGTGATAAAATTATTGTACATGCATTTGCTTTCGGGAAAAGAATGATGACTATTACTTAACACTTCTACTGATTATTCTGATAGATTGTGAGGCTGTGGGCAGAAACCTGGTTGTTGTCTTAATTTGTACAGTGCCTAACACATAGTAGGCACTTTATAATGTATAAATGATCATGATTAATAAAAATGATGATGACCTTGGCCACAGGATCCAAAAGACACACACAATGAGTTCTGCATGCCTAGGGAGGATTTGGGCTTGTATTTCTCAGGCAGCTCCCTCCTGCCTTAAACTGCACTGCAAACTAAGTTTGATACTGTGGAGGGAAATTACTTTCAAAGCAGTTTGTAATATTGCAGGGTGTATGGGGTGTGCTATTCAAAGATACTTTTTCACATAGCACATAGTTAAAGTATGGAATTCACTTCCACAAGATGGCTGATGGCCACCAATTTGGCTGGCTTAAAAGGGGATTGGACAAATTCATGGAGGAGAAGGCTATCAATGGCTACTAGTTCTGATGGCTATATGCTACCTCCGGTATCAGAAGCAGTATGCCTACGTACACCAGGTGCTGGGGAATGTGGGCGGGAGGGTGCTGTGGCACTCATGTCCTGCTTGTGGGTTTCCCGCGGGCATCTGGTTGGCCACTGCGACTGCAGTAAACAGAATGCTGGACTAGATGGACCCTTGGTCTGATCCAGCATGGCTCTTCTTAAGTTCTTTCTTATGTTCTTATGATAAAATTGTGAAATATCACACCAGAAGTGCCCTGTGTCCACTTAAAATGTCTCTTCAGATCCTAGCAGTTGTGTTTTTAGTACACACGTTTCATTGATAGCATTTTTTCTAATTAGAAGGATAAATGATGAATGTTTTCACCTGTGTACTCCATTGCAGTGTACTTGGGAGTGACAAATTTGGGAGCCTATCAAGTCCGCATGACAAGTATATGTGTTCAGTGGCAACTTCACAGGCATGCAACTGCATACAGGATAGTGATAGAATCTCTGGTTGGTAAGTCAGTTTATCATATAATGTCTATCAACTATTTTCTGTTACCTTGTTCTTAATTATTATTCTCTATCATCTTACAGCAAAATGTAAAAAAAAAAAGATTACCTTTCATGATGTGACCCATCTTGCTCCACTTTATTATGTTTCATTCTAGAAAATGTAAAGACGTGAAGGCCTGGGGGGAAGACCCCAGAAAAGATGGGTGGTGGGAGGACCAGAAAAATGCAGAAAAAAACATTTCCCCCCAGGGTTTTATTTTTTGAAAACTGGGGTGGGGGGATTTCCCCCCTGAATTTTCCCCACCCCACCCCCCGCCATCAAGCCTTCACCTCTAAGAAAATGACAATAAAGTCCTGATCTTTTAAAAGTTTCCTTTCTAATTTCAGATGGGACAAAGGGAGAAGTACTACTTGGTGGAGGCACACCTAGACACTGTTTCTTTGAACTTATTCCTGGTACAGAATATAAAATCAGCATTTACACACAGCTTCAAGAAATAGAGGGGCCTGGTGTTAGCTTAATGGAGACAACATGTAAGTGAATTCTTTTTATCTATCTATCATGCCACCTGAGTACAATTAATGTTGCTGTTCTCAGAATTAGGCAGAGGTTCCATCTTCTCATCTAATTTCTTAATGATTTCCACCCACCCTGCATCTGATATAATAGTGTCAGGGAGTCTGCTGCAACTGGAATCAGGAACCTCATGAGCTGAGGTTGGGACTTAGCCTAGTAAGCTACCAGGGAATTTGTGTGGCCAGGCCTCAGAGCCCTCTTCAAAAACAGAAGGATACAGGGGCATACAACATTGTCCTCTGTGATTGGCTGGCAGATGAAGCCTCTGGACTGATAGGAGCCTGGTCTTCTGCTGTTGTCCGGTCAACATAGCAGTATCTTCCACCTTTTGCACCACAGGCCTTCAGTTCCAGTACCTGATCTCAGTGATTCTAGACTGGAGGGCAAACACTACAGATCTGGAATGGGTACAGCCTCTCAGAGACCTAGCCTGACCTTGACACAAAGAACATTGAAGGAAATTTTCTCCTTTCCTGTGTGTCTTACTAGTTTTTATTTCATTTTTTTTCATAGCTAATATTGGTTGATTTCCCCCCCACACACACACCACTCCCATTCCCACCCACCCCGCCTTAGGAATGTGTTTTGATTGAAGGGTGTTAAGTATTTAATTGCTCTCACTGACTTTCATAAACTTAAACTTGACTAAAGGCCACCTCAGTGATATATCAGGAACATGAAGGAACATACTTGTATATTCTCTTTGCTCAGTGAATTTAATTTACATGAATGTAGACCATGCCGATGGAGGTGGACAAAACTGATCCCACTAAGGTCTTCCCAGCTAGCAGTTATGATCATGTTACCTTTCCTGTGCCTATCATGTCATAAACATAGTCATGATTTGAATCAGCCTTTAATATTCTATTGAAGTTCAGTGACCGCCATTTCCTATGATAGTCAAGCCTACAAATTTGGACTGAAAGAATGTTGCTAGAACAGGGTCAGTTGTATGTTCTTTTGTTTGTTTGTTTCCTTGTATAAAATTTCATGATTAAAAAAAAGAAAGGAAAAGAAAGCCTGTCTAAAAGCTTCAGTTCAAATTTCTAAACAAGAGCACAGTATTTCAAAAGAAACAAAAAATAGGCAGAAACGTGTTGTGTGGAGGTGGGAAGGGGCTGTGTCACTCATCACTGTTCACGTCTCAGGGCTGAACTATTTGGCAGCCAACACAGAATTCCCCAGCCCATATTTGTCTCTGATGTGCAGATTTGAAGGGTAGAAATGGTGGGTGAGAAGGAGGGTGCTTAATTGTTCCCCCGCCTGCCACCTTCCCTCCAGCTGAGTTTCCTAAATGTGTTTACTCCCCAAGCGGTAAACACTGTGGAAAGGAACCCCACCCTTGGCTGACGTTCCTCCCCTGCAAATGCCCCTCCCCATGCCCCATCACCCACGGCATCTTTGTGGCAAATACAGAGTTGGAAATTCTGTTTTTGCCACTGAATGTGTAGTGTAGTTCTGTTCTCCAGCAGTACTCCTTAGTTGCCCATAGCACTCACACAACCATATTCCACATGGCCATAACTATAGCAGTGGGTGCCCCACAAAGGGAAGAATCTTATTATTCCAGGAACCCAATATAGCAGGGCTCGGCAGGCTTTGGGCTTGTGGGATCCACTTTGATTTTTACTAGATCCCTGAGGTCCACTAATCAGAGTTAGGGGGGTAATGCAATGTAGGGGGGTAATGGAGTCAATGACCTACTGTACCCCATGAGTGATACACCATATATTCAAATACAAGTCTACATCCAAGTTACTATAGATTAAAGATTCTAACACAAAGAATCAAAGTGGCCAGTAGAGCTGCACAAAGACCCAGTCAAAGTCAACCAGTTAATATTCATATTTTACAAGTCAGGAACCAGATAAGTGATTATACATAACCAGCCATGAGGAAATTTATTTATTTTGTAACTTGCTCTTGTTAAACTATTGGGAGTCAGAAACCAATCTGCTGCAAATCATGCAACAATCTACCAGTAGATCCCAATTTACCTTCTGCCACCCCTGCAATATAGCATATCCAATGAAGGGAAAATGTGGTTTGTCCTAGAGGGGAGAACTCTGGACTGCGCATATTGAATGGGCAAGAAAAGTACATTCACTACACTAAACACTAATTGTCTAGATGGGCCCTTAGTTTGCAAATCCTCCGTGAACAGAGAACCATCACATTGATGCATAACTGCTGTTAGTGGCCCAGAGTGTGCTTTTTTTCTGTGTTCTCCCAGAATCTCAGCAACACATACATACATGTATAAGCTTATACAATTAAGCTTTCCTCTTGTTCTTGTTTTCTCTGTCCTTAGTACCATTCCCAACTCAACCACCACCAACTCCTTCAACCACCACCCCACAACCTACAATTCCTCCTGCAAAGGAAGGTAAGTAATGGATGTAAATAATGCAGTGGTAAACTAAGTGGTTCTTCTGTTTTGCGAACAGTTTTTAATTCTCCAGGGCAGGACTCTTGGATACTCAGTGAAATCTCATTTTGAGTGCTGCAGACAGCTTTACACATGTCAGGGAGCTCTATTTCTCCTTTTCATCATCATCAGGTGAGGCTGTGGATGTGCTGATCGGCGCCTGACTCAACAATGGACTGGATGAGGGCTAAGAAACTTGTCAGCCCAGACAAGCCTGAGAATGAGATGCTGTTAGTGGGTGGTTCTTCTGACTGGATAGAGGGTGTTCATCCTGTTCTGGATAGGGTTGGACTCCCTCTGAAGAAGCAGGTTCATAGCTTGGGGGTTCTCCTGGAGCTATTTCTGTCACTTGAGGCTCAGGTGCCTCACTGGCCTCACTCTTCTACCAGTTTTGGAAGGTGGCCCAGCTAAGTTCCTATCTGAACAGGGATAACCTGGCCTCAGTAGTCTGGCTCTGGTAGCCTCCAAGCTAGATTACTGCAATGCAGTCTACATGGGCTGCCCTTGAAGACAGTTTGGAAGCTGCAGCTTGTGCAAAATGTGCCGTTCAGATTGATAGCAAGGACCAGAAGGCCTGAACATATGACACCAGTTCTGACCCACTTGCACTGGCTGTCTGTACATTTCTGAGTCCAATTCAAGATGCTTGTTTTGACCTATAAAGCTTTACATGGCTTGGGATGGAAATACCTGATGGCGCATCTCTCCTGGCATGAACCTACCCATACATTACAATTGTCATCTGAGGCCCTCTTCCAGGTGCCTCTGAGGGAGGCTCAGAGGGTGGCAACAAGGGAGAGGGCCTTTTTGGTGGTGGCCCCCAAATTATGGACCGTTCACCCCAGTGAGATCCGCCTGGCACCAACATTGTCATCCTTTCGGCGCTGGGTTAAAACTTTCCTCTACTCCTAGACATTTGACAGCATATGATAAGGTTTTAACCTGTCCTGGGGATTTTTATTGTTGATTGTTTTAAATTGTTTTTGTACGTAATTTGTTTTTATATTATGTTTGATATTGTATTTAAGGTTTTAATTTTTAGTAAACCACCCAGAGGGCTTTGACTGTTGGGTAGTATAGAAATGTAGTAAATAAATTATAATTTATTTTAGATGGAATCCTGGTATCCTTTTGATTCCAAAGTACTTTTTATGTCTCTAGTTTGCAAAGCTGCGAAGGCTGACCTTGTGTTTTTGGTGGATGGGTCATGGAGTATTGGAGATGAAAATTTCAACAAAATAATTGGCTTTCTGTACAGCACTGTTGGAGCTCTTGATAAGATTGGCCCTGATGGAACTCAAGTGAGTGAGTGAGATAATTAATGTGACTGAATATATGAGCCAATGTTTAATTCGACTGTGATATGTCTAGAATTATATGAATCCATCATATTATATTAAATGCTTTTGAAAAATATGCTCTGATTTTTGGTGGAGTCTTTCCATAGATTTTAAAATGTATATATTGTCCCACAGTATAATTAATTCCTACACAAAGACTCAAGGTATCCCCATGCCACTGAAATACCACTAACATCACAATTCCAAACAAATCTGCTTGAAAGTCTGCCTCATCCATTTTTGTGGAACCTAAGTAAGTCTGCTGAGGGTTGCAGTCTTATATCCACAATATGGCTGCAAGTCCTCAAAATGCTTGCCTGACACTTAACATCAGTGGGACACAGCAAGTGTTCAAACTGTAGAGGTGGCATCAAAAGGGTGTCTTATGTGGCCCTGTGTTGTATACTAACCCTGTGCATTGTTATGGATCAAAGTTCATAACAATGTGATCTAACACACATTGGGCATGTTCGCACGACACGGGAACCGCGGGGGAGCAGAAGTCCCCCGCGGTTCCCGTGTTGTGCGAACGCCGACCGGGGGTGTCCCCGCGGGACGGCCGCACATGGGACGCATGCAAAGTGACCATGGGCGGTAGAGGGGTAAGCCCCTACCGCACGTGGCCACCCTGCCGTGCGAACAGCGGGCGGCCGTCCCACGGGGCTGCACAGAGGCAGCAGCCCAGAGCGGCCGGAGCTGCCACCGCTCCATCCTGTAGGGGCAAACGGCCCCTCTGGGCATCCCGGGCCATGCCCCCTAGCGCTGGGAGGCCCACACTGCGGTGCGAGGACTGCCGGCTCCACTGGGGTCCGCCCACGCACGCGGGGTGCAGGTCGTCTGTGGTGCCCCGCCGGACCCCACGGATCGCCCCGTAGTGCCTCCCCCGCCCGCAGCCTGGGTCTTGCGAACCGGCCCATTGTGATCTAGGGCTTCTCTACAGAAAGCATTTATTGTGTGCTCAGGATCCCTCACTCACGGAAGGTTGCGGGTCCTTTACATGATGTCATCATCTTCCCAGGGCCTTTCCTGTGTTTTCCAGCGGTTTTCATGGCTTTTTTTTAGAGTGAGGAAAGTCAGGTATTATCCTGGATGCCACCATGATTTTCTATGGAAGCCTTGTGTAAATTCGCAATTCCGCTCTATACCACAGTGCCATCTTGTGTTGTGTAATAGAAAGGCAGAGAGGAAACCCCCCCCGGGGGGGGAACCTCTTGTAAAAGGATCCTCTTCCTCCCGCAAAGAAAATGGAAAAGAAGCCTTGGTAAAGCGCCGGGTTAAATGCCTCATGAAGAGAAGCCCCTAAAGGTTGTGCTCTAACACACATTTGGTAAAGAAGAGTTTTGAAGTTTGCTGAAAACTCATGTGGGCAGCCAGGCTGGGCCCCACCATGAGGCACTGACTGGGTTCGCACAACGCGCTGCACCACGGTGGCTACAGTAAAGGCACATCAGCTAGATGGCGGATGTCGGCTGTCTAGCTGTGGCGCTTTGGGCAGGGAGGGAAGGAGGGTGGAGCGCCTCCAGGATACATCATATCCTGGTGGACCCAGTCTCCTCCCTGCCCCCGGAACGCCCTCTTCACCCCTTCTCCGAGGTCGCTCTTACGCCCTTGGAGACGCAGCCGATGCGGTTCTTTCCGTGCTGACTGCAAGGGGGGGAGGGGGAATCCAAGCACGGATTCCCAGCTCCGAGGTTGGAGCTTTTTTCCCCGACCTCAGATCTGGGAATCCAAATGATCCTATGGCCCTCTAGACACTGTCTAGGGGTCATAGGATCGCTCTGTAAGAGTGTTAAGCATATTGTAGCTTATTACATCCTACTACCAATAACTAAGCCTTAGTGTAGTTTAAGGTAGTTTAACCTTTTAGAATGTGTGTGTGGGGGGGAAACTGGACAAAAGCTGGGAAGCCACCAAACAATTGGGGGGAGGGGGTGGGGCCAGGGGAAAGGGTGTGGCCATCTGGCGAACCCTGGAGGGCTGGATTTGGCCCCAATGCCTGAGGTTCCCCACCCCTGTTGTATTCGCTTAGTGGAAGAATTTGGCCCTGCCCTCTCCACTAGACTCCAGTGTAGCACATAGTGGAGAAACAGTGGAAAAGATTGAGGAGAGCAAGCATAAGCTATACTGACCACGTCTTATTTGCAGGGTGGTGGGCACCATGCAAATTCCCTTTCAATTCTTCTCCCACCTGCCACCACCTCCTTCTCTTTCTTTCCCTTTGGCTTGGTGGGGGTGAACAAATACCCCCCGTTGAGCTGATCTCATTTCACGCAGGGCATCTGAGAAGAGAGGAGTCTGTGTGGCCCTTCACCTTTCTTGGGATCCCTGCATGACATGAGGAGATTGGGTTTGCCTTTGCCCCTCTCTCTTTCCCGTATCTGATGTATGTTGAAGGGGCGTGTGTTGTAGAGCCTGACTGGCTCCCACTTGTCCTTGTTGACTTTGCTATATTAATGATTGACTGAGATGTCTTTGCTATGCAGGTAGCAATTGCTCAGTTCAGCGATGATCCCAGGACCGAATTTAAGCTGAATGCCTACAGAACGAAAGAAACTCTTCTGGAGGCCATCCAACAAATTGCATACAAAGGAGGAAACACCAAAACAGGTGGGCTGGATTGCCAGGTAGAATGTTTTATTGCAGTTTCAAACACAAAACCACCCATTTAAATAAATACATACACACACATACACACGGGCACACACATGCAGGCGCACAGGGAGTAGCTTCTTTTAGTCAATCATTATTGCAAACAGGATTAGGAAGGATTAGCCACCAGTAAAAATAATCCTGGGGCAAGCTCACATAGGGTATTTTTCTGGGCCCAGTCATGCAGTGCAATTACATTCTTGATGACCCTGCTTGAATACTTGGATGTCCCATATGAAAGACTAGGGAAGGTTAAGAACTGTTAGGGGCTGAGATCTTATAGGGGCAGCAGCTTGCTCTGAATTGTATTACTAGTAATCTGAGAGAGCTTTTCTGGTTGTCAGATTCTTTCTAGGCTATACTGAAAGTGCTGGTTTTGAGCTTTAAAAGCTGTAAAAAGCCCAGTCTCTCAAAGAAAAAAAAATCCCCATATGAGCCTCTTGGCTCTTCGCTCGTTTACATCTTTTCGGGAGGGCCCTGCTCCATGTGTCATCTTCTCTGGTCTTGGGTTGGTCTACTACAAGAGGCAGGGGCCTTTCCTGTGATGGTACCGAAGTTGTGGAACTTCCTCCCTCAGGTTTCAGATTTGACTAATTTTTTTTACTACCTGTCGAAGGAATGTGAATAATTTCGTTTTAAAAACCGTTTGGAATGATGTGATATACTTGAAATTTATGCTATGGTAATTAGTGTTTATGAAGGGTTGGGTGTTCTTTTTCCCCCCATGTCACTGGTTTTCATAAATTTGTAGCCTACATTGGGGCCATGTTTTGTGGAGAAAAGTGAAATACAAATGAAATAAATAATACATTTTAAAAGGATAATAATTTGGGGAGCTAAATATGAATTTAAACAAGTATTTTCCTTTGGGAGGATAATGCACATATCTTTTAGTGGATATGAATGAACATGAGTCAGATCCTATCCATTGTAGAGTTTCTGTGTTACATTCTTACATTACAGTGTTGCATGCATACATTACTCAGTGGGAGAGTTCATGCACAATCACTAAGAGTGTTATGAGCATGAGTTGCACCAAGCATTGAGCTCATACATTCCTTTGGGCTCATACATTCCCCTAGATTAACCATAGCTTCTCATGTTGTCGAATTGTAAACTGGTTAGTCTTAACTATGGTTGGTCAAACAAGCCACCTTCATAACCCATGGTTTGAAGTTGGCTTGTTTCCACAAACTGTAGTTAAGATTAACCACAGTTTGTTTGAATGGCATGACAAGCTGCAGTTAATCAAAGACTGGAGCAAAGGCTTCTAAACTTCTTGTGGCTATGTCAGGGGAGGAGAAGGGATGGAGTATATAAGCCTGAGGCTTGCTGCATTTTGTTTTCATAACACCAAACTATGGTTTAATGTTATATGTGAACTAGTTCAATGTTTTCTTTCTTTCTTTTTTACAGGCAAAGCAATTAAGCATGCTCAGCAGGTCTTATTTACTATTGATTCTGGAACCAGAAAGGGAATCCCAAAAGTTTTGGTAGTGATCACAGATGGGCGATCACAGGACGATGTGAACAAGGTCTCCAGAGAAATGCAGCTAGATGGTAATGTGCTATTCTCTTAGGAAATAGTCATGATATTACCTGTTTCTCCTTACCTGAAACAAAGGAGGGCTTACAGAAAATGTCAAGGGGAGATGCAAATGGCAAAGTTGTGCCCCCTGTGACAAGTTTACATGTTGTAATTGTAATTTTTTAAAAAGAAGATATTTTGGCTCTGCCCTGCACGGTAATTAATTGCTTGCAGCCTCTCTCTCTTGGGCTTCTTCTGCTGATATACACAGACTGCTCGGGTGTCCATTGACCACCTTATACCTTTTATAGATGTTTTCACAGAGAGACTTAGGGCACAGTCCAATGGTGATGCCCATAAGCTTCCGAACTCTGAGGAATATGGGCGTCGTATGCTGGGTGGAAGGAGCGCGGAGGCGATCTTCTCCTTCCCACTCCTCCCGCCCTGCAAGTCAGCTAGCTAGACAGCCGATTTCTGCCAGCTAGCTGCAGACAGGGAGGAAAGGAGGCTGGAGCACCATCAGGATATATTGTATCCTGGCAGACCCGGTCTCCTTCCCTCCCCACCCCCTGGAACACCCTCTTTACCCCTTCTCTGAGGTCAGTCTTACCAGGTGGGGGGAGATCTGAGCGGAGCTGCGGGGAGATCTGAACGCAGATCCCTAGCTCTGAGGTCAGAACTCTTTCCAACCTCAGATCTGGGAATCCAAAGAATCCTATGGCCCCCTAGATGTTGTCTAGGGGCCATAGGATCGCTCTGTTACTGTGCTATCCTGTAAATGTTTACTCAGAAGTAAACCCCACTATATTCAACGGGACTTGATCCCAGGTAGTTGTGTACAGGATTGCAGTCTTAAAAGCTCTCTCTTTCTCGCAGTGTTTGTTGATTTGCATCATTGTTGTTAATGTGGGAGAAAATGCGAAAGATAATGCAATTATTGAGGTCCCTGGACTCCTTCTCTGATCCAGACATTTCTGTATCTGGGTCCTGTGCTATGACACTCTGAGCTCCCAAACCGTTTATGGAGCATCATCCCCCAGTTTTAAAAAGCAATTTGTGGGTAAAGCGCACTGATGTCATCTTGCTGGCTCACATCCCTGCTTTGTAACATTGTGCTGGCGCGATAGTCAAGGCACCCTTGCTTGCAAGACTAGTGTGCTGGCAGAGCAAGTGTTAGAATTAGGTCATAAGTTATTGAAAGAAATAAGGGAAATTAATCTGTGTGCGTCTTTGTCCATTTGACACACTACGTAGTTTTGGTTCCTAAAATAAACTTGGCTGACCAAAGGGAGAGAATTCCAAAGGAAGCCCTTTTCTGAAAGTGCTGAAATTAAGTCGATGATCATGTTCATTGGGGTGGGGAGGTGAATCTGAGACTTCTACTGTGCACTAGAGAAAACTGATTTTACTGTTCCATGCTAGGCTTAGCCAAAAGATTACCTAGTGTAAGTGCTGTTGTTGCATAAGCAGCTTTTTATCTGTGTTTTGCCAGTTAACTTTTCAAAAGAATTTCCCTTTTTTCCTGCCCCTAGGATTCAGTATATTTGCCATTGGAGTGGCAGATGCTGACTATGCAGAACTGCTTAACATTGGCAGCAAGCCTAGTGAAAGGCATGTCTTCTTTGTGGATGACTTTGATGCCTTTAAGAAGATTGAAGATGAACTGATCACTTTTGTCTGTGAAACAGCATCAGCAAGTTAGTGACACTATTTTTATTTGCTTCTGTCTGTTGTGCAAACAGAATAAAACAGGATATTTTGCTAACTTTATTTGTAGTATGATAGTGACTGGGTTCAGGCAGTATGATAACTCACACTCGAGAGTTATGTATTGGTTGAGCGTGGGTTGTTGTTGAACCATGGGTTGTTGTTGAAATGTGGGTTGTCGTGGAGTCTAAACCCAGCCGCGCTAACAAGTCATGGCTTGTTAACCATGAACAACCCATGAAGAGAACCCATAGTTTGTTGTTGGGTTCTGAACTGTGGGTTGTTCACCATGGATTGTTATCTTATTTATTTATTTATTTATTATTTATTTATTTATTACATTTATATCCCACCTTTTTTCCTGCAAGGAACCCAAGGCGGCTTACATAATCCTCCTCCTCCTCCTCTCCATTTTATCCTCACAACAACCCAATATGATAACCCATGTTTCAACAACAACCCATGGTTCAATGTCAACCCATACTCAATGTGGGTTATTGTGTTGTCTGAACCCAGCCAGTGTCTAACAGCTCACTTTTATGTGTGTTTACTCAGAAGTAAATCCCATTGAATTCCGTGGTGCTACAGTTCACTGGTGCTATAGTTCAATGGTGCAATGTACTTGATTGCAGCCTTAGAGTTTGTTTCAAAAAGAATTATGTGGTTTACCTTTTCTATGATCATTTATATTCAAACCTATGCGGCATGCTTCCTGTCACATTTCATATTAGGGGTTGTTTCCACACTAGTGCCTTGTGCCCGTTAGTGCCTCTGGGGTATTGCTTTATCATAATTAACAGGAAATAGAATTAAAACACAGGTTCTGCATAGTACTTAATATACAACTATTTTGACCAATGCCCTTTACCATGGCCAAGATCCTTCTATATTTACTCTCAAGTAATTCCTGTTTATCAAAGGTCAATAGCAACATTAATTAAAAGTTTCCTTCTTGAAGGTTCTGCCTGTTTTAGTAGTTCCTGACCTGTTCATCAAGGCTCAGAAATTAGTGATGAATTGCTTTTTAATTAGTACATTTCTATTCCCCATGGGGGAGAGTGTTAAATGGTGGTTTTGCATGGACCTATGGCCCGATTGGAGTCCACCTGGAGAAGAGCCTTCAGTGTGGTGGCTCCATTTCTGTGGAACTCCCTGCCTCTGGAGGTCAGGCAGATACCAACAGTGTGTTTTTGTTGCCTCCTGAAAACATCTTTATTCCGAGAAGCCTTCCTTGACTGACCAGCCATGATTTTTAATTGATATTCTGTTTTAATATAGTGTTTTATTCTTTTTATCTTTTTATTGTTCACCGCTCCAGAATCTGTTTAGATGTGGAGCAGTATATTTTTATTTATTTATTTATTACATTTATATCCCGCCTTCTTCCCTGCAAGGAACTCAAGGCGGCTTAAATAATCCTCCTCCTCCTCTCCATTTTATCCTCACAACAACAACCCTGTGAGGTAGGTTAGGCTGAGAGTCAGTGACTGGCCCAAAGTCACCCAGTGAGTTTCATGGCTGAGCAGGGACTAGAACCCGGATCTCCCGAGTCCCAGTCCAACACTCTCACCACTATACCACACTGGCTAAATAAAAGTACACATTTCTTCCATTATTTTATTCATTTATTTATTACTTTTCTAATCCACACAGTAATCAATATTCTCATAGCTGGTTACAAACAGTTAAAAGGCTCCACCCACTTTGGGTGCTGGGGGTGGACCCAATGACCTGGCCTAGGGCCAATTCTGTTCTTGGCCTGAAAATGGTTTCCCACCCCCCCGGGGGCTACAGAGGTGTTCAGAGCCATTAATATTTGATTCCTGATGCATACAAAATACAGGGGCATTAACTTGCAGAGCAGATGGTGAGAGTGAAGTCATGATGCAAATGGCATCTCCATATTTATTCCAGGTTCATGGAGACTCAATACCGCTGAGACTATTCTAAAGGTTACTGTTTTAATGGTAAATATTGCTGCGCTAGAAAGCTGGCAATAAATATAGCTTCTTACTTGAGGATAAATTTTCGACATGTTTTTGCTGTACTAAGTGTCTCAAACTGCATACCTTGGCCCTGGTCTTTTTTGATCTTCTAGCACTGATTTAGTTTTCCATCTATGGGTAAAAATATAGTACAGTCAACAGATGGTGGATATTTCTTCTCCTTCAGGGATTAAGGACATTGGTTCTCTTCTTTTTTCCTTCTTACAGCTTGCCCATTGGTTTATAAAGATGGCAACAGCCTAGCAGGTATATTCTTTTCAAAATCTTATATTTCCTACTTGCTGATATTTCACTAAGTGATGTGTCCTTTTGTAACATGAACAGGTTTACTGCCCAACTGTTAAACGGGGGAGCAATATAATGGGACTATCTAGTGCTCTATTTATTTATTTATTTATTTATTGTATTTATGAATCGCCCATCTGGCCAGGAAACCGGCCACTCTACATCATGACTCTGGCACTTTATTGTTCACCACTCCGGAATCTACTTAGATATGGAGCAGTATACAGATGATGATGATGATGATGATGATGATGATGATGATTTTCTAATTTTTTTAAAAAAGCAATTTATACTGGCCTTCACCTCACCACTAATTCAGAGAGGACATTACAGCTGGAAACAGCATGTAATCACATGCTGAGAGATTGTGGCAGCATTTGGATGTCATAATAAACTATGGTTAATCATTATGTGAATGAGTTTGGGTGAGCCTTGGGCTTACATGTGTCGTCCCCCCCCCCCATTCCCTCTTCTCCTCTGGCAAGGCCATGAAGAGATCAGAATCTTTTGCTTCTGTTTTAAGTAACCACAATTTAGCGTTATCTCTGAACCTGAAGAAATTGTGGTTAGTCTTAGCTATGGTTTAAACATCAAACCTTAGTTTATGAAACTGGCTTGGTGGTTTTTTTTTTTTTAAACAATCTCATAGTTAAGAGTAACCACACTTTAGGGTTCAGATGTAATGCTAAACTCCAGTAAATTGAAAATGGAAGCATAAACCTTCCAATTTCCTTGCGGCCGCACTGAAGGAGGAGAAGTGAGGGACAGTGCACAAGCCCCCAAGGGTTGTTCCAGTAACAATAAACCATAGTTTATCTTTATATCTGAATGCAGTCAATGATTTGTCAGGCTCATGCAAGTGAGTTCAGGAAGAGTCTCCAAGCTGAACTTTTTATCCTCTGCACCATACCGGTACTTTCTCCGAGTGCCAGCTCTGAGGGAGGCTTGGAGGGCGGCAACAAGGGGGAGGCTACCCTTTTCTGTGGTAGCCCCCCAACTATGGAACAAGCTCCTCCCTGAGGCCCGCCTGGCACCAACTTTACTATCTTTTCGGCGCCAGGTTAAGACTGCCCTCTATATTGAGGCATTTAACAACTCTAATATAGTACATAGTGGGGTGGCTATTTCAACACTTGCACATCACATTGTATTAACTTGTTTAGTTATTTGAGTCATTTTTAAACTTGGTTTTTAAATTTTTATAACGTTTTTATTGTGTGTATTTTATATTTTATTGTATTTTTTATTGATTGTTGTAAGCCTCCCAGAGAGTTTTGCTATTGGGTAGCATAGAAATCATCATCATCATCATCATCATCATCATCATCATCATCATCACCATCATAATTTTGCAAACGCCCCCTTGAAGAATCTGGGAGTTGTGCAAGAACGTAAGGATCCTCTTGCAGGGCTCTTACTCATTTCAATTGGTTTTGTGAATGCTTCTGTGTCTAAACCAGTGTTTCTCAACCTTGGGTCCCCAGATGTTTTTGGCCTACAACTCCCAGCATGCCCCAGCCAGCATAGCTGGCTGGGGCATGCTGGGAGTTGTAGGCCAAAAACATCTGGGGACCCAAGGTTGAGAAACACTGGTCTAAACCTACAGCAGTATAAATCTGCATTATCTTGAGCTCGTGCTTTGCATGTAGTAGATGTCAGGTTCAATTCAGCTGAATGAACCCCAGTAGCAGGTCCTGGGAGACATCTGCTAAAAACCTTGGACAGCTAGATGGCCTAATGGCCGGACTCAGTATAAGGCAACGTCATATGTTCAACTCACTTTTATCTGCCAACCTTTTCCCTTGCTTAGACTTTTTCCTTCCAAGCACCACTGAAACATGGGACAATTGTGCAAGGACATAACCGTCCTCTTGCATCATTTTAGCGGGTTTTGTGATATGGAAGTTCCCTAGGGAATTTGCCCATGCTACTAAACTTTAGCACTGGTATAAATCTCCACTATATAATTCATTTGTACTCCCTAGCCAGATTAACAGACAGAATGGATGCATCTTGTGCTTTTTTTATGGTTTCCAGGATTTAAAATGATGGAGATGTTTGGTTTGGTTGAAAAGGAGTTTGCGACTGTGGAAGGGGTTTCAATGGAGCCTGGAACATTTAATGCCTACTCGTGTTACAAACTGCATAAGGATGCCCTGGTTTCCCAGCCAACCAAGTATGTACTATCAATATGCTCTTAAAACATATTACCGTACTTGTAGCCAACCATAAAAGAATACTCAGGGAAATTAAAACATATCAACACTTTCTATATTTTCATATAAAAATGGGGTTGTATTTAACTTAACTGTAGCTTGATAATGGCACCAGAGCCAGCTCTACCATTAGGCAAGGGGAGGCAATCCACCTCAAGCTCAGAATTTGTGCACTATTAGGGCACATTCGCACGTCATGACAACCCACCCTGGCAATAAGCCACGGTGGGTTGGTTGTCACACGAACAACCCATGGTGCGCCTGACAGACGACTGGACTCTCGGTGGGTTGTTGGCCCCCTCCTCCCCCCTCGGTTCTGCTGCAGGTATCCCAGGGGACACCACAGGAGAACCAAGTTGTCTTCCTCTGTTATGGGCTCGCCACGGCTTTTTGTCACTTTAACCTTTTTATTTCTTGAGATCACAAAAGCCAACTGTCAAAGGTAAAGTGTGGTTGTACCATAAATTTATATAAGGGGAGTATGATCTTGGCAGTTTGATTTTCAATTCCTTTCCTAATTTTATGCTCAGGAGTCTTTGGTGAGGGACTTTATCAAAAACCTTTTGGAAGTCCAAGTAAACAATGGGCAGGTTCACCTGTCATGCTAAGCCATCCTGCAAATAAGCCACCATGCTGAACAACCCACAGTCCTCCCGACTGCAATCGGGCTTGGAATTAATTTTCAGAGGCCTTATGAACACAGGAACACATTCACCAGCTCCCGGGAATTTCGCTGTTGCTCAAGACAGAGTCTCTGATGTTTAGCCCAGCATACTGATATCCCTCTCTGGTCAATGTGCGAGTCAATTTCATCCTCCATTTCAGGGCTTGCCTTTTTAAAGGCCACTTCACTTTATACTGAAGTAAGAGCTTGCAGCTCCCCACTCCCCTTGCTGCTCATCTCCTCCCTCCATTGCTAACTCCTGCTAGCAAACACCTTAACTTTACACTGAAGTAAGAGTAGCAGCTCGCAGTGCACCTTCTCTCCGGCCACTTTTGGCTCCCCCCCTCCCCTTTCCTGCTTGTCACATCCCTCTGTTGCTAGCTCTCACTAGCAAACACCTTCACTTTACATTGAAGTAAGGACACCTACTGGCAAAGCACCCTCCCTCCATGCTCTTTTGGCTCCCTACTTCCTTTCCTGCTTGTCAACTCTCCCTACATCGCTAGCTGTCACATCTTGATATTCATGATTTTTAGGGGCACGGAGTGGAGGGCGCTGAGAAGGGATGAGGGAGGATGGTGGCAGCACAAGCAAGATTACAAGGAGTGACAGGGTTTTTTTGTGGCTCTGGCCAGTTGGCTCTCTAGCCGTTCCCAGCAACCCATGATAAAATTGCCCCACCAGGTTTGGACAACACAACAAGTCACCATGGGTATCAACAACCCTAAAACAAGCCATGGGTTCTCAGGCTGGCTTGTTTGTGAAAAATAAGCCACCCTGCAGAAACCATGCTGGGTTCTCATGACACAACATCGTGTTGTGCAAGCCAGGTCAATGTCTACTGGATCACCCTTGTCCACATGTTTATTGACACTGGGCGTGTTCACACGACACGGGAACCACGGGGGAGCAGAGGTCCCCCGCGGTTCCCGTGTCGTGCGAACGCCGACCGGGGCTTGCCCCCGTGGGACGCACACAAAGTGACCATGGGCGGTAGAGGGGTAAGCCCCTACCGTGCGTAGGCCACCCTGCCATGCGAACAGTGGGCGGCCGTCCCGCAGGGGCTGCACAGAGGCGGCAGCCCAGAGCGGCCGGAGCTGTGGCCGCTCCAGCCTGTAGGGGCAAACTGCGCCTCTGGGCATCCTGAGCCACCCCCCCTAGCGCCGGGAGGCCTGCACTGCGGTGCGGGGACTGCTGGCTCCACCGGGGTCCACCCACGCGTGCGGGGCATAGGTCGTCTGCGGCACCCCCGCTGGACCCCGCGGACGGCCCCCTGGTGCCTCCCCCGCTCGCCATCTGGGTCATACGAACCGGCCCACTCTCAAAGAACTCTAAAAGGTTAGTGAGACAGGACTTAACTTTGCGGAAGCAGTGTTGATTCTTTTTCAGCAGGGCTTGTCTTCTATATGCTTATTAATGTTATCTTTAATAATGCTTTCAACCAATTTATCCAGAACAGATGTTAAGCTAACCAGCCTGAGATTTCCCGGATCCCCCCAGATCCGTTTTTAAAAATCGGTGTTACATTGGCCATTCTCCAGTCCTCTCGTACAGAGGCTGATCTTAGGGACATTTTTTCATATTTTTGTTAGAAGATCAGCAATTTCATATTTGAGTTCTTTAAGATCCATTAACTTTCAATTTGTCAATAAAGTTGAGAACTTCATCCTTTGTCACCACTATTTGCCTCAATTCCCCAGACTCCCTTCCTGGAAACATCAGTTCAGGCACAGGAATCCGTTCTATATCTTCTGCAGTGAAGAAAGGTGAAAAGAATTCATTCCGCTTCTCCGCGAACTCCTTATCCTCCTTTAGTACTCCTTTAACTCCATTATCGTCTGGCGGTCCAACTGCCTCCCTATCTGGTTTCCTGCTTCTGAATTTAGAATTTAAAGAGTTCTTTATTGTTGGCCTTGATGTTAGCAAAATACTCCTGCGTTGCACTCCCCCAACCCCCTTCCCCTTCCTTTACCATGTCGTGCCCCCACCCCTTCTTTTTCCTGCCGCTGTGTTGTGCTCCCTTCTCCTTACCCCATCATGCTCCCCAACCCCCTTCCCTTTACTGTGTCACACCCCACCTTTTCCTTCCCACTGCTGCATCATACTCCCCACCCATTCCTACATTGCGCCCCCCACCCCTACTCCTTCCCATTCCTATGTTGTATTCCCCACCCCTTACTTTTACACGTTACCTCCCCTTTCCCCTTACTGCCTAGCTGTGGGGCCAGAGGAAACAGCCGGTGTGGCTCTTCAGAGAGCCGGACAGGCCAAAATGCCTGGCTTTGAGGGGGTCCTTTCTCAGAGCCAGGCATGAGGGGGGTGTCCCTGGAGATTGCCTGAGGCAGGGGCTTCACCCTGCTTCAAGTGGGTGGGGCAGCCCTGATGTTTCTGGCTTAAGCTTCAAAGTCCGTGACACAACCATATGTCTGCACTTGAGGAGTTGCACAGGCCTGGTGAATATCAAACCGGTGCAAGCTAAACTGTGCCACGTGGTGCCCTCCCCGCACTGCAGGATGAGCCAATGTGACATCGCTTACAGGAGCTACCTTTGTACTTCATCAGTGATGGCTGTATTGAACCTCCTCTGAGTCTTTGAAAATGTATCATCCATACCCATAATGACCTATAGAAATCGGATACTTCTTGTGTCAGAGGCCTAGAACGTGGGGGCTCCCAATTGTAGGGCTCCTAACACTATCAAAATACATTGTGCAGCTGTCCCATCTTCTCCTTCTTAACAGATTTTTTGTGGAAAGAAAAAAGAAAAAGGGGTTACAACAAGTGAACACTCCCCCATAAAACTTTGAGAATGAGGCAGGGCAATTGCACAATAAAAACCTTGTCTAGAAGTACCCTGGGAATTCATTGGGTGCCTTCCAACATTAAAATGTTATTTGAATAAATGTGAGTTTTTTCACACATGGTACTGCTTCTAAATCATATGTGCAAGAGTACATAAAAGGCTTTCTGGTCTTAGACCTATGTTGCACATCCTCAGTTTGGTTGAGACAGAAGCAGACAGTTGCAATAGTGTGTAGCAATGGGTAGCTCTTCGCCCTTGCTCTCTTTCCCTGGATTTGGCAGTGCTCAAGGGCTAAAAGGTAACGCCTTTTGGTGGAGGCCCAGGCTGAAGCACTGAAGCCAACAGAAAAATAAAGCACCTTAATTTTTCCTTGCAATTCAGGAAATTGAAGTATGGGAGTGGAGTTACTTGCTTGTATCCTCAGTGTTTCCACATTTTACAACCTCTGAACATAATCCAGTGAGGGGCCATCATTGTAGGTTTCCACATGAAGAAGTCCCCCATCACATGTGCAAAAAGTTGGTTCAAGAGGTGGGGTCACCTCCCAGATTCAGCACCCCTGGTTGCACATGCAGTAGTAGGAGTCCCAAACCAAGAATCTGCTTGGCAAGCACCATCCCTCTTGCTATTGGGGAGAAGGAACTTCCTCAGTCCTCCAGACATTATATTCCTGCCTCCAGTCAATCATTTGTTTGGCAGGGGAAATGGTGGAAGGTCTCATGAGTAATGCTGTTCTTGGTTCAGGGCATCTAGGTATAGTATTATTCTTGAACCAGGATTTAACTTGCTTCCCAAGAAGAAGTCGTGGGCAGACTTTTCCCTCCAAACATTTACAGTAAGCATCTCTCCTGTACTCAAGGCTTGCCTACACTGCCTCTGGAATGTTACCAATATTAATCTTTACCTTGGCCAAACCTATGCTTTTTTTAAAAAAAACCTCTTATTCATTAAAATCTGTCATCATATATCCCACTCTGGCATGGGGGTTGAGTGCCGAAAAGACGAGAGAAAAGCATATTGCGTTTCAGAGAAAATGGGTCCAGAAGCAAGATATTGCCTGGAAAGGGAGCATGCTGTTTAGTGGAAAGATAAAGCTAACTCAACCCATATGTGGATTCTGCGAATTGTAGTGATTAGCAAAATACTAGGCATGGAGGGGGGAAGTGCAGAGTTTGTAACGTGGCACTAGGTACTGGAAGAATGAGAACCTAAAGTACAAGCCATGTTGCTTTCCAAAATGAAGCCATGCTTATGTATTGCTGAACAGATCAGATCAAAAACATGTAAGCAATAGGCCTCTCATTTTCCCCCTTCCATTAAATAGAATTTTCTCTAGTTGTGCAAAGGCAGCTTCCTAACAAGAATAGCCTTTGCTGCTCGGTATGGTAGTTATAATTTAGAAGTGGGCAGTCAAGGAACCTAATTGGCTGGAGGATCTCCTGCAGGATGTTGCTGCAGCCCAGAGCTGTAGTAATCCTTGGGTGGCATTCACCCATTTTTAGGGATATATGACATTCTCCTAGTCTTACTGAAACGTTTTTGTGCCAGCAGAAGTCCCCACCCCCTAAAATTTCCAGTGACAGCTAGGAATGTGCATAACCAATCGGATGAAGTTTGCTGAGCCTCTTGAAATTCTCTTGCTTTCCTTTAAAATCCATCGTCTGCTTTGTCTGAAGAAACCTCCCAGCACCCGTCCCACACAATTATTTTCGAATTTCATTTTGGGTGAAATGATGGTGACAACTCTAAGTCCTTTTCCATTTGTTTCAGGTTTATGTTCAAATTCACAGTTCTTAGATATAATATTATCTATTCTGGTACAGCATGGCATTCTGAACTTCTCTGGCTGGGTTTGTGAACCCAGCAGCCTTTAGGCTACAGACGGATGTTGTTCCCGGTGCCTTGTTTTATCATATCCCTGCTGTAATGATCAGGTCAGAGGTAGGGTTAGGTCAAGGGTGGGGAACCTCAGGCCTGGGGGCCAAATCCAGCCCTCCAGGGTTCCCAATAGGGCCATGTCTCTTTCCCCCAATCGCCATTTGTTTGGTGGTTTTCCAGCTTTTGGGCAATTCCGCCCCATTTTAAAAGGTTGAAATGTCTCTCCAAAGGCTTAGTTACTAGCGGTTAGAGCTTTAAGCTACAATATGGTGGTATTTTGGCCCCATCCCCATTTGCCTTTGGCCCTGCCCTGCCCATACTGAAATGCAGCCCCTGAGAGCTTCTCCAAAATTGAATTTGGCTCTCAGGCTGAAAAGAGTTCAACACCCCTGGGTTAGGTCTCCCTCCATGATGTCGCTTATCATTAAGGTCACACCCAGTAGGAGGAGCAGTTTAGCACAAGGACTTGTAGAGGTGTTTTATCATGGCTGGTCCATGATGATGATGATAGTGATTTTTAATTATCTAATATTGTACTAGACATTGTTCAATAAAAACAAACGGTAGGAACCATAGACCAGTGGTGGGGCATGTTCTTTGCATGCAGAAGGTCCCAGGTTCAATTCCTGGCACCACCAGTTTAAAGGATCAGGTAGCAGGTAATGGGAAAGTCTTCTACCTGAGATGCTGGAGAGCTCCTACCAGTCAGAGCAGACAATACTGGGCTAGATGGACCAATGGACTGATTTAGTATATGGCAGTGATCTATGTTCAGTGTTAGAGCAGATACTTTCCATGTAGAAGGTCTCCTCCCAGGTTCAATCCCTGTCACCTCCAGTTACAAGAATCTCTGGTGGTAGGTCTGGGAAAGACCTCTGTCTGCATTCCTGGGAGAGCCATTGCCACTCAGAGTTGACAATGCTAAGCATAAGCTAGGATCAGAAACCAGGGTTTGTTCTTAACTTACGATTCCTGGCTTGTTTGGGAGCAACAAACCAGGAGATCAGGTTTGGATGACTTGCTAAACAAATAATTTCTGGTTTGTTTAACCCAGGGGTGGGTAACACATGCTTCCCTGGTGTTTTTGCGGCAGCAGCTCCTGAATGAAATTCAGTGAAATTTACCACTGAAATTCGACAGGGTGGTAGCTGAGGGTGGCAAAAAAAGTGGCAATTTTGCTTCCTAACAATGTGCATGCTCCTTGTTTTAAGGTAAAAGCACTGCTTTTTTTCCTTTTCTTTTTTTTTCTTACCACCACAATGTGCATGCTCCTTGTTTTAAGGTAAAAGCACTGCTTTTTTTCCTTTTCTTTTTTTTTCTTACCACCACAATGTGCATGCTCCTGGTTTTAAGGTAAAAGCACTGCTTTGTTTCCTTTCCTTTTTTTTCTTACCACCACCACTGCTTAATTTCAGCAGTAAGTTGCTCACTGCTGGTTTTGCTGGTAATGCTAGCAGGAGAAGCCAAAACAGCTCATACATGTTAAGCCAGGATTCTCCAGAATCCTGGTTTACCGCTGAGTGTGAATGTGGCCACTATCTGCCTTGGTAAAGCAACTTCATATATTCACAAGACATGTCTCTGCCCCCATGGTTTACAATATAACAAACAAGACATGAAAGGAATAGGGAGGGGGAGGGGGAGGGGGAAAGAATAGTGGCATTTGATAGCCCGGAGTTAAGCCAGTAAGAAGTTACTTTAGTCTTTGGGGCAAGATATGTTTTTCTGTTGTACACCATTTTTTAAACATGGTATTTCCCCTCCAAGCCTTTGGGCTAAGAGCAGGTTACAACACTGCTTCATTCATGTGAGAACAAATGGCTACTGCTGAGTATATGCCATGCTTGATTATGTGTGCAGCTTGCTTACAGAGAAATTCAGATTCTGAGTCCCAATTTTAGTTACACAACATGTCCAAGTTAAATCAAACAGTTTAATTACACAACATGTCCAAGTTAAATCAAGCAAATGCTACTTGGATCGTGGCAAGTACAATTCAACATGCTGTTAACCATGCTTAACGTCCCATTGACTTCAGTGGGGCTTAATTTTGGATTGTGCCCCAAGTTGATAGTACTCATAGTAACTCATTGACTGGTCTCAGTCAAGCAATTGTTGGAGGAAATGAAATTCTGTGAGATGTAGTAACTATATCGTAGGCTTCTGTTCAGCATGGGCTTTATGCATCTCTTTTTGGCAGCTCTCCTCAAACCACTTCCCCTGGAGTAGTACTGAAAAGATGAAATTGCCCCACAGGAACAAGTTTGATGGCTGCAGTGTGGTTAGGCTTTTTTTGCATACTGGTTTCAAGATGTGTGAAATTACATCATAAATAGAATTACAAAGGTTTATGGAAGTGTCTTCATGCTGGACGGCAACCCGCTCTTCTCCCAATAGCTTAAGGGTGGCTCAACAAGAAGAAGCAAGCCTACTGAAAGCGAGCCTCCAGGTCATTTAATTAAAGTTGCAGGAGAGAAATAGAAGCTTGTATCTAAAACTGAGAATACTGTAGGCTTGCTATTTTAAAAACACACACACACACACCAAGCCCTTGGAATAAGGCCAGTAGTAGCAGAATTGTGTGTTGTAGCAGCAGAGTTGAATATATTTTCTGTATGCAGTAAAGTAGTCTTATCTATCACCTTCTGACTTTATCAGCCAACTGATTAATGAAGGGCCTTTGAGTGGTGGTAGCTCTGTGCATGCTTGTTTATGTTATTTATTTTTAAAACGTATATCTTGCTTTATTTCCAAAAGGAGCTTAGCAGTGCGATCCTATGAGGCTGCCCATAACCCTCTGAACTCAGAGGATTACGGGCATCCTAATGAGGGAGGGAGGAGTGTGGCGAATAGGATATCCGCCACGCTCCCTCACTCTCAAAAACATCTAGACAGCCGATTTCAGCTGTCTAGCTGTTTTTCCTCTCCTCGGGAGGAGGAGAGGCTGAGGTGTCACCTGGATTCCTCAGAATCCGGTGGAGCCTCGCTTCTCCCCTCCTTGCCCCCAAGAATGCCTCCCCCCCATGGGGGAACTGAAGATGGAAGACTGCCTTCAGTTCCCTGCCAGCATGGAAAGAGCCTCAACACTACGAGGTGGGTGTGGGTGGGCGCTCCGCGGCACTGTGACCTCGGAAGGGATTTCCGAGGTCACCGTGCCTTCCAGCCCATTCCTATGTCCCTCCAGGCAAGGTCGGAGGGACATAGGAATGTGCCTTACAGTGGCTAAAAAGTCAGCAAACATCCTATCATATACAAAAATAAATATAGCACTCCTCATTCCTAATAAGAACAACATTAAAACCACACTACTGACATAATAGACCAAAAACAATAACGATGTACATGGATAACATTCTAAAACTAGGGGAACATTAAAAATAAAAGGGAAAATATTCAGCCAAAGGCCTTTTTAAATAACCATGTTTTTGCCAACTGCCTCAAGCAATAGAGAAACGGGCCCTGATGAGCCTCAGTTGGCAAGGCTTCTTGTATGGAGGCAGGTGGATCAGTGCAACCTTTAGGATTTTGATATCCATGCAGTTCCAACTACCTTTTCTTTAAGCTGTCTTAATTCTACTGTTATAGATTGGAATGAAAGCGGCAAGGGAAAATAATAGTGAGGCCTAGTACTGGTCAAGGAGGTGGCATTGTTTAAGGCAGGGGTGCACAGCCTGTGGCCTGGGGGCCATATGCAGTCCCCCAAGGCCTGAATTGTGCCAATCTACAGGTGCTTTGAACCCCTGCTTCCTCCTAATCCCCCTCCCCCCCATGCCTGTGATCCTGATAGAGATTGCTCTTTTCTCATTGGTAGCTGCACATGTTGCTTCTTAACTGATCCAGAAATTAACTTCTTTCAACTTGTTGTATACAAGCGTGGTTCTGTTATTATTGCTAGTATCACCAACCGTAATCATAGTCTGGTCCTCTGGTTATTTAGTAAAGCACAGGGAACCACATTTCTGTAAGCATAACCAACATTTTCCTCTCTGATCTTCCAGATACTTTCTGCACTGTTCTATATTTACTTACTTACTTGAGCATTTATATCCCCCTTCCTATAATAAAATCAAATACAAAGGTGGCTGACAAAAATATAAATCACATTTTTTTAAAACACACACCAGCCTAACAATAAAAAACAAACAGAAGCAATCTGAAAGTAGTGCTGTTTTATTGTTTCGGTTGAGTGCAGAAGTGCTGACTCTAGAAGAATACAGACCAACTGGTCTCTCTCTCTCTCTCTGACTGGGTTGTCATGTCGTGTGAACTGGACCGATTCCTGCAGGGTGGCTTGTTTGTGGGCAATAAGCCACCCTGACAACCCACGGGTTGTTGTAGGAGTTATTGTACCTACGATAGGTTGTCATGTCATCCGAACCTGGTTGACTGACCCCATTGTGGGTACCAGGAATTAGCTACTGAGCCACTTGGCAAGAGCAGGAAAAACCCCTTCGCCGCTCTTGCCAAGTGTGCTTGGGGACCCGCCAGTGCCAGCCACCCCACAAGCGCCCAAGCAGCATTTGAGGACAGCTGGCATTGACTTGTCCTCCCCACTGCAATCGGAGCCGTTTTTGGCTCGCCGCGGCTTTTTTCCTGTCCTCCCCCCCCCCCCGAGTTTATATCTTCCCCTTTCTGGAATAGCTGGAGACTCAGGGAAGTGTTGAAAAGGTGGAGGACACTGAGAACTGTCAGTTCAACACTTAAAATTGAGAGGATTACATTGCCAAGGGGGTGGTAATGCCCCCCCTTTTGGTGCACCTTCTTTTTGCCCTTTACTGGTGCTTTTCCACTGACAGCTAGGGACTTGGTCCCTGGCAACTGTGTGCAAATTAGCCTATATGTAGTCTAGTCTTGCCTTATCCTCCCTTTGACAGCTGAAACAGACAAGGAAATGGACCAGACAAGACTACACATATTGGTTAGCAGTAAGTGTGCACTTGTGAAGGACTGATAAAAAATAATAACAATTTAAAAATGCACAATTTTCAGGGGCTGAAAAAAGACATGACCCCAGTTGCACTACTTTGAGGCTCTGAATTATTATTTTTTTTAACAATGATGGCCAATGAAAAGAGGTAGCAATTGGAGCAGAGACATGGAACAAAATGGGTTCTGCTATGAAAGACACTGGGATACATGCGGGAGCCAGCTGGAGGACTGAGGGGGAAGGAAGGGTAGAAGTAGAACAGCCCACAGCATGCCCGCTCGTCTGTCGGGTGCACTGTGAGTTGATCAGCGAACAACCAACCCACTGTGGCTTATTTGCAAGGTGGCTTAGTGTGACTTGCGAACCCGCCCTGTGTGTGTGTGTGTGTGTGTGTGTGTATTTTGGGGGAGTGCCCTCAAAACCTTACTCGCTGTGGTAACATTCGTTTCTGGAACATTCTTTTCCTCTTACAGGTATTTACACCCAGAGGGGCTTCCTTCAGACTACACCATTACCTTCCTCTTCCGTATACTCCCTGAAACACCCCAGGAACCATTTGCTCTCTGGGAGATTTTAAATGAAGAATATGAGCCCCTGGTTGGAGTTATTTTGGACAGTATGTATTTTGTGCCTTTGTGGTGTACTTTGGTTGGTTTGATTATATTCTGCCTTTTCATTTCATGATCAAAGAGACTAAGTAAGTCATCATTTTCTCTCTCAAAGAAGCCTAGAACTTTAATCCTGCACACAAACTTTTATGCTTATCTATTTGCATTTTATATTGTATTTATTTATAATATTTATAAATCACCTTTTTTACTTGCAGGCATCTATGGTGATATACAACCTTTTAAAAAACCAATAGACATTGCTCTGAAACTTGTTCTCTCTCACATTGTACAGATGGTGGCAAAACCTTGACTTTCTTCAATTATGACTACAAAGGCGAATTCCAGACAGTTACTTTTGAAGGACCTGATATAAAGAAAATATTTTACGGAAGTTTCCATAAGGTGAGATTTGCTGGAACATTCTGGAAAGAGAATGTGGTCATGTAAAAGGATTAACTGATCTTTTGAACTTCTGCTTTGTTTCTGTGGAAAATGGTGTTTTTTTGCAGCCCAGATAGTTATTCTTCACCCTCTATTAAGTGAATACCGGTAATTTCACAATAGCCAGATAGAAGGTAGATAAATTCCCTAAGCCAGAGTTCCATCACTGTGTGCTGCTGACTTCTGCTTTAAAAGTGCAAAACTGTCCATCCGTCCGTCCGTCCCAGCTCAATCTGGAGAGTAACAGGTATATATAGTCTCACTGTAGTGATGGCTCTTCAAGATTGGCCTCGTTGCTCTAAAAATGTCAAATCTACCTTCAGGCTCAAGTCCCTAGTCTTAGTTCCAACTCACATGCTGACATATATCTCCAAACATTATTGGTTATATTTATATTTACATCTTCCAATTTCAGCCAGCCCTCTTTGAATGCAGAGACTTGAGAAAATATTAGCATGACTATCGTTGATTTAAAAAGGAAAAAAAAAAGCTTTTTGCAACACGAACAGCTCCCATGTACATATGCCTTCTTGGAATACTTTTTGTGTATTAAAAACCTCACTGTCCTCCCCCAGTTGCATGTTGTCATCAGCAAGACAACTGCCAAAGTGGTGATTGACTGCAAACAAGTGAGCGAGAAGATGATCAATGCTGCAGGAAATATTACTTCTGATGGGATAGAAGTACTGGGAAGAATGGTTCGGTCAAGAGGACCAAGGGACAACTCTGCACCGGTAAGTGAAAAAGCTTGGGGCAGCCTTCTCCAGCCTTGTGCCCTCGACATTCTGTTGGACTATCAGTCCCATCACCCCCAGCCTAGTGCTTATTATTTACAACCTCCAATAATATGCTACTTTTTTGTTTGTTTGTTTTGCTTTTTTTCTTTTTGCTTAAAACATGCTATGGGCTCTACATTTTTGTGTGGATTCATCTGGCCCTGTACTGGAAACAAGACTGGGCTCTACTAGCTCATCCATTTAAAAAAAAATATTCTTAGGGTGTTTGCAGACAGAGGATTTTTGCTGATTCAGCCCACCATGTTCAGATCCCTAGTTCAAATAGGAAACTAGGGGATTAGCAGGTCTTGTATGGGCAGCATTGTCATCTGCTGAATGTTGGATGGCTCCAGTTTCATTACTGTCTGTGCAAACGTTTATCTCTTTTTTTACCCTTTCATGTGCTGCTTCCTGCACTTCTGGTTTGGGGCTGCTTGTTTCTTTGGGAAGGCTAGGAGGGGAAATTAAAAAAAAAACAAAAAACAGGCAGCCTTACAGAGGGAGAAACAGGAGCCTCAAGTTCCTGGGATCAGGGGCTTGAGGGAAAGCGCAGTACATGAGCAGGTAGAGATGCAAACAATAGAAAAATGCTTAGAACTAGGTCAACCAGCTAGGCAGGCAGTCACAATTGACCATTGCTCAGGTAAAGGCCTAGACTGACCTGAAGACCTTTGTACCATTACAAGCAGGGTGCGCAGGGGTGCACAACTTTTTTGCCCCCGAGGGCCGCATCCGGCTCTGTTCCGTGGTGGGTGGCTGCCATCTTTCATCCCAAAGATGAAATAAATAAGGTCATGCATTACATTTGGGCAGTTTAAGATAGTGGCTGCCCACAATGGAACAGAGGCGAGCAGCTCTGTCCCATCCAAAAGTACCGCAACTGGGTAAACAAACGGATCTCTGGGGGAATGACTGGGAGTGGCAGCAAGCAGCAGTGCTGTGGGGCTGATGGCAGCAGCAGTGCCAGGCAGGGGCCCAGGTTGGCACTGGCAATGCTGGGCAGTGGAAGCAGGATTACCTTCTGAGCCCTGGTACCATTGGCATGTTCCTGACCATGCTGACCTGTGACGCCAGGCCTGTATCAAATCCTCCTCTTATCATGACTATCTTTTCAAAACAGGAAAAATGTCTTCAGGAGGAGCGTTGTTGCATTCTGGGGAAATCTGGTCATTAGATAAGGAAATAAGAGAATTATAGAGTAAGAGAAGTGGATTAATTTCAAAGTGGGACAACCTACCCATATCCTCTGAACTCTCTTGTCTGAAACAGCTCTCTTAAACGTACTAGGAAAAACCCTCAAACTAAAATGTATTCCTTCCAGCTGTTTGGCCTGTCAAGAACATATACCCCACCCCACCCCAAACTATGTTTCTTTGGAGAAAGAAAAAGTGCTTTACGGCCTCAGGCTTAAACACAGAGATGAATCCATCAGGCCTTCTGAGACAATTGAACAGAGCAACCTTTGTGACCACATTCCAACAAGGAAAGACAAAGGCGAACTTATAAAAAGTTGCCGTTAAAGCCTGCTTTGTAAGAAGGAAAGGAAAGAAATGATGGCTTTTGTTGGGAAAGTCGGAACTGTATGAATGATGATAAGTGATTTAGCGAACTGTACACCCACAGAAAAATGTTGGTTGCCTTCAAGTGAATTGGTGGTGGTTATGTAAGTCTACAAGCATGCATTTGAAGGCATAGCTCCCTCGCTCAGCCTCAGTTACTAAAGTGACAGCTTTATCATGAATTTTAACAAGGCCTATGTTCTTATTTAGGTGTGATGTATCTTTAAGGAACCAAAGTTTGTATGTTATCCTATACTTGTGGCTAAACCAGTGGCTGTGCTCATGGGTTTTCTGAAAACAATGGAGCCATACCTGAGCCAAGCATATATTCAATGTCCTTTCCACTCAGGGCATTGAGGGGCATGCTGGTACCGGTGGGGAGGGGAATGCATTCTTAATTATGCCTGATAGGGATGGAAGAACCAGCAAATTATAGGGATGGAAGAACCAGGTCACTTAAATTATCTGAAAATCACTTTGATGCTTGCACTGGCTCACTCCCCTTTTCGTTTTTGACCTGTTTTTCGGTTTGTACAAACAGGAAAAAATTACATTTTGAACGGGGAAAATGTGCATGACAAACGGGACATGCTCGCATGATTTGCGAACAGAAACGAAATTCACATACTAGCCTGGCACCTTGACTGTAAATTAGGAAGCTCTTTTTATGTGGAAAAGCACAATAGAACTCATTTCAAATAATTTTTCACTAGCACATGTGCCTCAAACTTTGTGGCCATCCTCTCTAAGGCCATCATAATATAAAATTTTGTAATGATGGCTACGCATTGTGGTGAGTATACTCTACCAGGGGCAGTTTACACTCCACTACCTTATTTCTGAATGCTTCAATTATATTCTAATTAACTTGTCATAGCCAAACAGCACCATCCCCTGGTCCATTGCATATTATGTGCAGGCTGGGATGTTCACACAAACATCCCCTGACCACTAAAGTTTCCTTATTTATGTCCACGAAGAGAACATCTCTGCAAACCCAGACAGGTGTGTACCTAGAGCTGTATCCTTTCCTCTCTCCATTGAAATGAATGGGGCTGCCCACATGTACAGGAGTTACGAGTGTGGATGTCAGCAGATGTAGTAGGGGAGGGCAACAAAAATTGGGTGGAAGGGGCAATGACTCAGCCCTCCATGGGCCAAAGGATGTCACCCTCCACCCCTCCATGTCATTTGGTCCCTGGTGGCCATTTTGGAGGATGATCCTCCCGGCATATCCACTGGGAACCAGCTTTGCCCACTGGGGGGAGGATCCAGCACAGGTGAAGCTTTAGATCCCTGGTGGGCATGTCAGGAGGATGAGCCTCCTGGTGCTTCTGTCGGGAACCCATTAGCAAAGTTGCTTTGCCTGCCCCACGTCTTCTCCCATAGGGATCTAGATTTAGGGCAGTATATTTTCTGCATTTACGGTGGAGTCCTTAATGTGTCTCAGCTGTTTGTTCAGTAAAGATATTTTATGTATCAGTTTTACTGGTGTTTAGTCCAGTCACTTGCAGATTTATGTGGATTCATCTACTTCAGAACCATGGACACGTGAAGCTAAATGTAAACATCTATGAGTAAAAGCCTTAGAAACAAAGACATGTTTGTTTAGTAACTCAGCTGGAATCGGGAGGAGCAACCCACATAACATCTAAAACTCAGCTGATTTTGGAATAAATGTAATAAAGCAATTCACTAGGTAATTTACTGAAAAATACAATATCACATTGGATCGTTAATATCACATTGACCAGCGCTAATGAATAAAACAGAAGAAAATGAGTGCATCTCCATTTCTTCTTCGTGGTCTCTGTGCATCACACACATATGGGTTCTCTGCGCCTGCGCTGAGATCGTTCGGGAAACTTCTAAAGCTGAGGTGAATTGGGCGGGAGCCCCTCCCCCCGCACGTGTCCCTTAGCGCGGCTCCCGCCCATCTCCTCAGTTCCTCTTCGACCGCCATTGCGTGTAGTCGTCGGGTTCTTCTCTCCTCTCTCCGGAGTAGTCTATCAGCTGAGTTAGCCTTTCCTATCACCTTTTTACTTCATAATCTTCTCTCTCTTCCTCTTTCTTCGACTAATCTATCTCCTTTTTTTCAACAACAACAACAAAAAATTATTACAAAAAAACTCTTACTATACCCGTATCTCTCCCCCGATCTCATCCACCTATCTCCTAATCTCTTCTTTATTATTCTAACTATGCCTCTGAAGGCACCTTTTAGAAAATGCCAGCGGTGTGGGACGAAAATCCCACCCGCTGATAAGCACCTGCTGTGCTTGCTTTGCCTAGGGCAAGGCCATAAAATGGAGACCTGCCAGGCCTTTACAAAACAGGCCCGAAAACAGCGCCAAACCAAGCTGCGAGCTCTCCTATGGGAGCAGTCTCTATCAGCTAAAGGGCCTGATCCGGAAGAGAGACCTGGGGGATCCCAGTCAGCCAAGAAGCCGGCAAAAGATACTTCTGCGGCGAAGAAATTGGCAAAAAAGGCCCATAAAGATAAGGCACAACGCCTGAGAAAGAAAATGGCGGACAAACCTGGCAAGGACGCTGAGCCTTCTACCTCAGCTGCCATGAAGGTCTCAGAGCGTACGGCTCTACTAATGTCGGCGATGACTGGGGCTCGAGATCGAGCTACGGGACCGATTGCCCCCCAGTCTCCTCCGATCTCGACGACGTCTCCTCGAGATCGAGAATTGGGTTCGAAAACCCCAATAAAGCAACCGCCGACTATAACCACCTCCCTGTCGGAGGGAGAAATTGTGGCCTCGCCATCGATGGAACGACCCCGTTCGGGCTCGAGGGGTCCTCCACCACGTCTCTCGCCTCCAGCAGCATATGCTAGGGAAGAGCGGAGGGCGCACGGTCCATCACGTTCCCCTCGATACCGAAGCCGCGATTCGCCCTCGAGAGATTCTGCCTCCCGATCCGTCTACTCCCACCGCCGTGATGACAGATCGTGGTCGGGCTCCTATTATTCGGGCTCAAGATCTAGGAGCTACAGATCCCGATCCCGAGACTCACCTGACCGGAGAAGGCGCGATTATTACTACCGGCACCGACGCTCCCCACCTCGAGAGCGCAGGCATAGGTCTAGATCTCCTACGCCAAGGCAGAGTACGACCGTATTACGGGCACCTGTCGAGACCGTAGTCCAACCGACCGCCTCGACCTCGACTGCCCAGACGATTCTCGCCCCTGTCGTCGCGACTCGTTCGTCGTCGGGATCGGCGTACGTATCGGACTCGGACTCAGTGGCCTCCTCCTCCCATTCCACCTCACCAGATGCACGGGTGGAATCCAAGGAAGCGATCTCCCCTTCGGAAGACATGGGCAGCTTCTCAGAGCATGTCAGCCGGATGGTGACAGCTCTAGGAGTGGAGGCGAAAACCGCGAAAGGAAAAGCAAAGGACGACATCTACGCGGTCCTGAAGTCCACACAGTCCAACCACCTGCTCCTTCCTTTCCTGCCAACACTGCTGGAGACGGTGCAGGAGACCTGGAAAACTCCGGCCTCTACGAAACCAACAGCTAAGAGGCTGGAGTCGATGTACAGAATCCAGGAGGAGGGAGCTAAATTCCTGTTTTCCCATCCGACCCCGAACTCGCTCATAGTTAAGTCAGCGCAGTCTCGTGGGGGAAGACAGCACACAACGCCGGCAGACAAAGAGGGTAAGACATTAGATTCTTACGGCCGTAGGATCTATTCCTCGTCTTCCCTCGGACTGAAGGTATCTAACTATGAGGCGCTACTAGCTAGATACCAGATGTTCATCACAGAGAAGCTGGGGGACCTCTGTGATTATCTGCCGGACGACAAAAGGGACCTGGCGGCGCAATACATCAAGGAGGCAACCAGTATCGGTGCCCTTCAGATGAACACGGCCCGCCACCAGGTCGATAGCCACGCTAGGTCGATGATCGGATCCGTGGCTTTGAGGAGACACGCCTGGCTTCGCTCTACCAATCTGACTCCCGATGATAGAGCGAAGATACAAGACCTTCCTTTTGACGGAGAAGGGTTGTTCAACGCCACCACAGATGACTCCCTCGACTCCGCTCAAAAGGCTCTAGCGACGGCCAAGAAGATGGGACTTGTCCGCCAGCCCCCATCTCAACAATTCAGGCCGAGACGATGGTCCCGATTCCCATACCCCTCCTCACAGTATCAACCAGCTGGACAATATCGGGGTGGGAATCGTCGGCCTCAAGCCCCACAACCTCAGACACCGCAACGCTCGTACCCTCAACAGCGCTCGAGGGGCTCACGGAGGGGGGGCGACTTCACTCGACGGCGCCTTTGACTCCGTCACCGGCCCGACCGACTTGTCTCCTCCAGTCCAGCCTGCTCTCGACACCAGCAGACCGATTGCCTCGTCTCCACCACCTCAGGCACCTCTCTTCGGCTCCCGGCTCCACCAACACCTCCGGTCCTGGAGAACCATCACGACGGATCGATGGGTGTTGAGCATAGTAGAACACGGCTACAGGATCGAGTTCGGAGTCCTCCCTCCTTTTCTCGGGATCAAGACCACCCGTCCAACTCGAGTGCTCTTAGAAGAGATGTCAAACCTCCTGCAAAAAGGAGCAATACGTCCGGTTCCCGCAGAAAACTTGGAGGACGGCCTGTACTCCAGGTACTTCATCGTGAAGAAAAAAGGAGGAGGACTCAGACCGATCCTGGACCTTCGCACAGTAAATCTCTTTATCCCACCAAAGAGATTTCGTATGGTCACACTCCAATCGCTTCTTCCACTACTCCGAAGGAACGATTGGTTTGCATCCATCGACCTCAAGGATGCGTACTTCCACATCGCCATCCACGAGGACACCCAAAAATACCTTCGGTTCCGAGTGGGAGACGACACCTTCCAGTTCGTAGTTCTTCCATTTGGACTTTCCACCGCGCCGAGGGTGTTCACGAAGTGTATGGCTGTGGTCTGTGCGAGTCTTCGGGCAAGAGGCATCACCGTCTTCCCGTACCTAGACGACTGGCTAATAGTGGCTCAATCAAAGTGGGAGCTCCAGCACGCACTGGAAGAGACCCTGTACCTCCTAGAGGACCTGGGACTCTGCCTGAACGTGGAGAAATCGGTCCTTCAACCAGTAAGGGAGATACAGTACATCGGCGCGAAACTAAACGCCTTCGAAGGTCGGGCTTATCTACCAAGCGACAGAGTGCGTCAAGTAAAGACACTCGCAAAAAGAGTTTCGAAGCAGCCAATATGCTCCGCTCATACAATTCAACGCTTACTAGGACATATGGCCTCAACAATTGCGGTCGTACGATATGCGAGACTTCGCATACGACCTCTTCAGACATGGTTCATCAAGGAGTTCAAACCAGAGAAAGACAAACCATCCGTCCGACTATATCTTCCTCGAGCCGTAAGAGAGTCCTTGAGGTGGTGGCAACAGGAGTCGAATCTGAACGCGGGCATACCGTTCCAGTCTCCGACACCGAACCGCATATTGACAACGGACGCATCGTTGCTGGGATGGGGGGCCCACTCAGGCGATCACGTCGTGCAAGGCACATGGACGTTGACACAAGCTTCCAAGCACATCAACTGGCTAGAACTGATGGCCGTTTGGAAAGCATTACAAGCCCTAGAGCAATATCTCTCGAACTGCCACATCCAAGTCGTGACCGACAACACTACGGTTGTCGCGTACATAAACAAACAGGGCGGCACGAGATCGACGCGCCTCACAAGACTGACCATGCAGCTCTACGAATGGGCTCTACTTCGAGGAATGTCCTTTGTAGCGATCCACATCGCAGGAAAGTCCAATGTACTTGCAGATACTTTGAGTTGCGTGTCGATGCAATCGCACGAATGGACGCTGGACAGGAAGGTGACCAACTCACTGTTCCAACGCTGGGGTCATCCGAGGATAGACCTATTCGCCACCAGCGAAAACACAAGATGCCCCATGTTCTGCAGCAGGGCAGCCTCGGACCCGAATTCGATCACCGATGCTTTCCTGATGACCTGGAGCGGCAACTTCTACTACCTATTCCCCCCAATCCCACTTCTTACACGTGTGATCGCCAAGATAGCTCGGGACGGAACCAATTGCATCCTAGTATGCCCGCGGTGGCCGCGTCAACCTTGGTTTGCACACCTTCTCAACCTCTCACAGGGAGATTATCTCCCATTACCACTACAAGACAATCTACTAACACAACACAAAGGCAAAGTGTTTCACCCCAACCTACGTTCTCTAAACCTAATGGCCTGGAGAATCAGATAGCAGCGGATACAGACCTATCGGACGCGGTGAAGGAGATCCTCTTAGCAGCAAGGAAGCCTTCCACAAGGCTCTCCTACGCCAGGAAATGGACTGCCTTTCTTAATTTCGTCTCACCTTTAGGCAAAGACCCAATGACTTGCTCGATCTCGACCGTTCTCGATTTCCTCCACTCACTAATGACCCGTGGCCTGAAATTCTCATCAATCAAAGTCTATCTAGCAGCTCTGACAGCGCACAGAACTGCCTCAACGGGGACGTCCTTATTCGTACATCCATTGATCAAGCAATTTTTAAAGGGGCTTAAAAATCTTCGACCTCCAGTCCGCAACATAGTCCCAGGTTGGGATTTACCCTTGGTCCTGAATGCTCTGACAAAGCCACCGTTCGAGCCCATGGCTAAAGCAGACCTGCGACTGGTATCGTTCAAAACACTATTCTTGATAGCGATTACTTCGGCAAGAAGAGTGAGTGAACTGCACGCTCTCCGAGTGGACCCACCTTACACAACCTTCCACAAAGATAAAGTCGTCCTAAGACATGACATAACTTTCTTACCGAAGATGGTGTCAGAATTTCACCTAGGACAGGACATTATTCTACCAACGTTCTTTCCGTCCCCATCGTCAACGATCGAGAGGTCGATGCACAGCCTCGACGTCCGACGGGCCCTACTATTCTACAAAGCCCGTACGGAATCGATAAGGAAGACCAATCAACTTTTTGTGTGCTACGGCCCCCCAAAATCGGGCCTCTCTGTATCCAAGCAAAGGCTATCCTCTTGGATAGTAGACACTATCGAACTTGCCTACCAATTAGCTGGACGTTCTCTACCAGGGTCCGTAATAGCCCATTCAACCAGGGCGCTATCGACCTCGACAGCCTTCGGAAAAGGCATTCCTTTACTGGACTTATGTAGGGCGGCGACCTGGTCTACCCCCTCTACTTTCATCCAGCATTACCGCCTCGATGTTCGAGCCAGAGAGCAGAACGCATTCGGCAGAGCGGTCCTGTCTTCGGTCACCATCTGACTACCGACACCGACCCACCTCCGGTAAGTCAGCTTGCTAATCTACCCATATGTGTGTGATGCACAGAGACCACGAAGAAGAAGGACAGGTTGCTTACCTGTAACTGTAGTTCTTCGAGTGGTCATCTGTGCATTCACACAACCCGCCCTCCTTCCCCGCTCGGTGTCTTCATCGAGTTCGATGGATACCAAAAGGGAATGGGTTGGGACACCGTTTTTAACTATCCTACTCGATATCGAAGTGTATGCCGAGTTCGTATTTTCTTTTTATGGTATCAAACGTTTGCAATGTTATCCTCGGTCCCGACGGTCGCAATAGGCGGTCTCAGGGAACTGAGGAGATGGGCGGGAGCCGCGCTAAGGGACACGTGCGGGGGGAGGGGCTCCCGCCCAATTCACCTCAGCTTTAGAAGTTTCCCGAACGATCTCAGCGCAGGCGCAGAGAACCCATATGTGTGTGAATGCACAGATGACCACTCGAAGAACTACAGTTACAGGTAAGCAACCTGTCCTTCTTCTGCATACAGGGATAAATATCTGTGAGCGCAGATAGACATATCAAGAGGCATATATGAAAAATATTTTAAAAGATGCAAAAATGATACAGTGGGAGGTCTGCAAGTCAACCCAAGAGCTAAGGTAAATTACATTGCATTAGCATAAAGGACCTCTAGCACAATGCCAATAGCGTTAGCTGGTGCAACGGGTTTTCCAGCGAATCCCATTGTGCCAGCTAATGCTACTGGTATTGCGCTAGGAATCAGGTCAAACTGGGTTATCTAAAGCGATCTTATGAATGTCACAGCAGCCGTTCACTGGACAAGCTAGATCATTGCAGCTTCTCCAATTAGTAGTAGTTGTGCGCTTATTCTAGGAAATGTAGCTCATCTTGTTGGTTCCCACCATTTGGTGGCTATAAAAATTAACACTCAGGCAAGCTGGATGTCTGAATCCTCCTACCTGTTCTCAGAGGAGTTGAATAATATTCACAATATGTAACTTATGCATATATTTATAGAATAAAACTGGGACTTTTTGGTACTGTAATAATAATTTCTATCTTTTTTATATTTCTATCATTATCATTTTGAAAACCTTCATACAGCCAAACTTGTACCCAGATCAGCCTAACAATGGAATTGCCTTCAGAGACCAATGTATCTTGCATAATGCTTAGAGCAGTGTTCTCCAACCTTGGGTCGGTCCCCAGATGCTTTTGGCCTACAACTCCCAGCATGCCCCAGCCAGTGTAGTTGGCTGGGGCATGCTGGGAGTTGTAGGCCAAAAACATCTGGGACCCAAGGTTGGAGAACACTGGGTTAGAGGGTCAGACTAGGTCTGGGGAGACCTGGGTCCAAAGCTCCACTCAGCCATAAAGCCTACTGGCCTTAGGCTAGGTACTGTCTCCCAGCCTAACATACCTCATGGGGTTGTTATGAAGATAAAATGGGGTGATGTTAGAAAGAAGTGTGTATGCAACCTTGGTGGAAAGGTAGGGGCTAATAAATAAATAACCACATAGCAAATGCATGGGAATAGTAATCAAATGATGGTTGGGTGTGGACAATTCAGCCTCTCCCTGCTTGCTTTCAGCCATTTTTCTCTGTTCCCATTTCACTTCCACTGTCAGAGCCAAGAGTGGAGAACAATGGCTGGAGCAACCAACTGCAGAACAGTAAGGGCTTCTCTACGTAAGGCTTTTAACCCACCACTTTACCGAGGCTTCTGCTTCCATTTTCTTTGCGGGATCCTATACACGTGGTTTTTTCCAGGGTTTCTATATATTCCATTACACACCCACAAGGTGACGCTTGGTGGAAAAAGAAAGCTGAAGAAATTCAACAACTTGCAGAATCTCATGATGCACGGGGCTTTTTTAAGGCCACAAGGGCCATTTATGGACCAAAAACCTATGGTACAAACCCTTTACAAATCAAAAGATGGCACCAAACTCTTAAAAGACAAAGAGTCTATTGCACTGCGTTGGAAAGAGCATTATTATGACCTTTTAAATCGTAAGTCTAAGGTGAATAATGAGATTTTTTCGCAAATCCCGCAAAAACAAATTAAAGAGGAACTTGCAATACTCCCCACTTTGGATGAAGTAAAAAAAGCCATTAATCAAATGAAGAACAACAAAGCTAGTGGACCAGATGGGATTCCTGCTGAAATCTTTAAAGAAGGGGGGCCCGAACTTGTACAACATCTTCATAAACTCATCGAAAAATCTGGATAAGAGAAGAGATCCCAGAAGACTTCAGGGATGCCATAATTATCACCCTCTTTAAGAAGGGTGATAGAACAGACTGTGGAAACTATCGGGGCATTTCTCTCTTAGCAACCGCAGGTAAAATATTTGCTAGGATTCTCGCAAACCGTCTTCTATCTATTTCAGAAGAGATCCTCCCTGAAACTCAATATGGTTTCCGCCCCTCTAGAGGGACAGTAGACATGATTTTTACTGCACGTCAGCTCCAAGAAAAATGCCGGGAGCAAAATCAACCCCTTTATATGGCATTTATCGATTTGGGTAAGGCCTTTGATACTGTAGACCGTACAGCTCTCTGGACTATCCTTATGAAAATTGGATGCCCCAATAAATTTGTGAATATCTTGCGACTTCTCCATGACAACATGACGGCAATGGTTTTGGACAACAACGGCTCTCATGGTGCTCCATTTAAAGTGGGATCAGGTGTTAAACAGGGATGTGTTATCGCCCCAACATTATTTGCCATTTTCATCGCCATGGTTTTACATCTTGTCAAGGGGAAACTTCCCACCGGTGTGGGAATTATATATCGAACAGATGGAAAGCTTTTTAATCTCAGCAGGCTGAAAGCAAAAAGTAAGGTAATTACAACCTCCGTTGTGGAACTTCAGTATGCTGATGATAATGTGGTCTCCGCACATTCAGAGGATGATCTCCAAACTATCCTAAATGCTTTTGCAGAAGCATACGAAAAACTTGGTCTCTCACTTAACATCAAAAAACCAAAGTGCTTCATCAGCAAGTGCAAGCCAATCCTTTGGTGATGCCATCTATCCAGCTTGGCGGGACAATACTGGAAAATGTCGATCATTTCTCTATCTTGGCAGCTATCTTTCTGTTACAGCTAACATCGACAGTGAAATCCAGCATCGTCTGAGCTCCGCAAGTGCCGCATTTCTCGAATGAAACATAGAGTGTTCGAGGATCGGGATATTTGTAAGAAGACCAAAACACTGGTTTATGAAGCCATTGTATTACCAACTTTATTGTATGCCTGCGAAACATGGACTATCTATAAACGTCACTTCCAACTCCTTGAAAGGTTTCATCAACGTTGCCTCCGGAAAATCCTGCAATTACTTGGGAAGATAGGCGAACAATGTCAGTGTACTGGAAGAAGCAAAGACTACTAGCATTGAAAAAATGATCCTTCAACGCCAACTTCAGTGGACCGGTCATGTTGTTCGAATGCCTGACTGCCGTCTCCCAAGCAGTTCTTTACTCCCAACTCAAGGATGGAAAGCGGAATATCGGTGGTCAATATAAGAGGTTTAAAGATGTTCATAAGGCTAATCTAAAAAATGCAATATAAACATCGAAAACTGGGAAGCTCTGGCCCATGAACGATCTAAATGGAGGTTGGCCTTTCACAAAGGTTCCATGGACTTTGAAGAAGCCCGAGTGCAAGGTGAAAGGGAGAAACGTGCTAAGCGAAAAGCACGTCAAATGAATCCTTTACAGGACCATCTTCTATCTGGTAGCCTGTGTCCTCACTGTGGGAAGCTGTGTGGATCTAGAATTGGCCTCCACTCACTTACGGACCCATTGCTAGAGTCTACACAATCTTCTTAGAATTTCCTCCTTTTATCCCGGAAGACAATCTTACTCGGTCACGAGTGATCGCCTGATGATGATGATTACACACCCACAAGGTGACGCTGTTGTATAGCTGTGATACAGTGGAATTACGAAAAGACACGAGTTTCTCATAGCGTCTTATCATTAGATTAGGAAATAATATCTGACTTTCCTTGCTCTAAAAAAAAAAAAAAGCCATGAAAATGGCTGCAAAATATGGGAGAGGCCCTGAAGGATGACGATGTTGTATAAAGCTCCATAAGCTACCATGAGTGTAGAATCTCAAGCACACAATAAACGCCTCATGTAGAGAATCCCTAAGACATGGGAGAAGGCAAGATTTCCTCTTCTGCCCACCTATTCTACTGTGAACCCTCCTCTACTTTAAATGTGAATGATGGCCCATATCTGGTTCGGTGCACATTTTAACCCAGAGGGGGAAATTCATTATTTGCTTCACTGAGTGGTGAGGTTCCAGGGACAGCACTTACCTGGGTTTTGTTCCTTTTGAAAGGAGAGAAGACTGGAGTTGTTAGGCATTTCTGTCATATTTGAGTTTATTCATAAACATGTAAATTGAGTATAGGCAGAAGCACAGTTCTAACACTTTTATAAATGGCAAAATCCAATTCCCCCGAGAGAATTGGGCCCCCCAAAAATCAGGCCCCCTCGAGAGGCGCCCAACACCTCAAGATGGCTTTAGCCTTGCAGAACTTAAAACAAGCTCTTTTCCTGTCTCCCTCTCTGTCTGTCCCTTTTGTCCCAAAGTCCAGTTTCTTTTGTTCCTTTTCACAGACACACACAGACCTAGATTACATCATCCTTACCTGGAGAGTGGGGAGGAAAGTAGACAGTGTCCATGAATGCTTATGCCAGCCTTCCCGAACCTGGTGCCCTCCAGCTGTTTTGGATTACAACTCCCAGCACTCCTGACCATTGGAGATGCCAACTGGGGCTGATGGGAGTTGAAGTCAAAAACATCTGGAAGGCACCAGGTTGGGGAAGGTTAGCTTCTGCCATAATAAATTTGCCACGGGACTCTTTGGGGCTGTTTGGACATAATGGCTGTATTTGCTGATAATTCATGGGTTAATTAACCCACGAATTGTGGGAATGCGTGGTACACATAAGCCACTTCCAATTTCCTGAAGCAACCTACAAATGTGGCATTCATGGGTTGTTTCCGTGATGTCCGAAACCAGGCACTTGGGGTCGTTCTTGGGTTAAACAACCCCAAGTTAACCCCCAAACAAACCATTGGTTAACTTGGAGTTGTGTGACCCACAAATATTCCCAAGTAGTAACAGGGTTCAGACATCATGAAAACAACCTACCGATGCCACATGCATAGGTTGTTGTAGGAAACTGGAAGTGGCTCATGTGCGGCACGCGTTCCTGCAATCTGTGGGTTAGTTAAACCACAAATTGTCACCCAACACCACTGTTACATCCGAACAGGGTCTTTGTTGTCTATTCTGCTTGGTTTCCCACCCTTTCCTGGACCATTTACCTGTAATTTCCCCAACAAAAGATGTGTGTGGCAATTTGGTCACTGACGATTAAATACTGCTAACTAGTCTAGTTCCTCTGGCCCCATTAACTCCCTTGTTCAATCCGCAGATGTTGATCCAGCAATGCTTCAAGGCGAACTCACTGCACTAATCTAATATCTATGGTGATGCTTTTATTCTTTGGGATGATTCTCCCTCATTGATATTCTGAATAGCAACTGCATTTTACTTTATTTTTCTGTTTTTAAAACAGTTCCAGCTTGCAGATGTTTGATATCGTTTGTACCACTTCATGGGCCAATAGAGATAAATGCTGTGAACTTCCAGCTTTGGTAAGATTTCCCTTTAAAGCTTCTAATTTATGACATGTAATTAACATGTAATTATATTGGGAGTTGTCACCCAATATAAGATTAATATAGAATAGGCATAATCTAAATTTGCCTAATTTGGAATATACCGAACATAATGTGAACTTCTTTTTCTCACTAGAGAGATGAAGAAAGCTGCCCTTCCCTTCCTCATTCTTGCTCCTGTTCTGAAGTCAGCAAGGGACCTCATGGGCCACCTGGACCACCAGTAAGATCTTACCCATGTTTGACCTCTCAGTGCCCCACTTTATGCACTGGTTCAATCCCTAGTTTCTGCAGTCCTCAGTCTTACAAGATTGGGAATATGGCTTTGTTGTTCTGTGTCAGCTTTTCCCGATCTGGTGCCCTGGGTTGGACTGCAGCTCCCATCATCCCCCAGCTAGGTTGGCCATGCTGGCTGGGATTGATGGGAGTTACATTGGAGCACATCTGAAGGCCACCAGGTTGGAGAAGGCTATACTATTTAAATGACTGTAGAATATCTTGCTCATGGGCAGAGAGTTTAATGAACTTCACTGAACTAAGGAGGATCTGTTGCGTTACCATATGTTTTGTGTGTATGTTTGGTGACCTATATAGCCTTAAGACCACTACTTTCTAATTACAGCCTAAAGTGAAATTAAAAGACATTGGCTGGGTTCAGACAAACACGATAACCCAAACTCAAGGGTTGAGTATGGGTTGAATGTGGGTTGTCGTTGAACTGTGAGTTGTTCTTGAAACATGGGTTATTGTGTTGTCTGAACCCACTCGCGCTAGCAAACCATGGTTTGTTAACCATGAACAAGCAACAGTTCCCAACCCAACAACAAACCATGGGTTCCTTTCATGGGTTGTTTGTGGTTAATTAACCATGGTATGTTAGCATGGCTGGGTTCAGACAAAGCAATAACCCACATTTCAACAACAACCCTTGGGTTATCGTGTTGTCTGAACCCAGTCATTGTGTTGGATCCAGACTTAGGGCAGCATTCAGGGGGCTGCGCTGCATCCGCTGGTTCCATTGTACTCGCACGACCCACCACTTGTGCAATGGGGCTTTGGTGCCTCTAAAAATAACCCCAGAAATGACAAATGAGAAACACTCATTCCCAAATCAGGACAGGTCCCTTCTGCAAGCTTCACTGATCTGCCCCATTCCAGAAATGACTTGTTTTGGGTTATTTTTAGAAGTGCCAAAGCCCTTTGTGCGAGTGGTTGACCCCATGAGCTCGCAGGCACAATAGGACACTACCCAATAGGTATACTTAGAGTAGACCCATTGAAATCAATGGGACTTAGTCATTACTAACTTAAGTCCCATTTATTTTCATTGGGTCTCTATTGTATGACTAAGTCTTGATCCAACCCATTACCTCCTATAATGTGTTACACTCATATGCCTCAACATGAAAACTGTTATGTTCCTAGATGTTGCTCTGAATGTTCAGCAAGCATGCATATATGCTCAGTTCCTTTATTTTGTTCTATTAAAGATTTGGTGCAGTGGATAGAGTGTAGACCCGGGTTCACATCTTCTATTAGCCTGGATGGCTTTAAAAGAGGATCAGACAAATTCATGGAGGAGGAGAAGGCTATCAATGCAATGGCTACTTGTCCTGATGGCTATATGCTACCTCCAGTATCAGGGGCAGCATGCCCATGTACACCAGTTGCTGGGGAACAAGGGCAGGAGGGTGCTGTTGCATTCATGTCCTGCTTGTGGGTTTCCCACAGGCAGCTGGTTGGCCCCTGTACTGTGTGAACAAAATGCTGGACTAGATAGACCTTGGTGTGATCCAGCGTGGCTCTTCTTATGTTCTTATGGCCTTGGGCAGTTGCTACTCTCTCTCTCTCATTCTCAGGGCTTTCACTATGAATTTGCATTGCCTGATATGGGACAAGAATGTGTAATTTGGTGCAGGATTGCAGGTGTTTTTTTTTGCTGGTGTGCTTGTGCCATAGAGCTCTCATATTTGCAGCTTCTAAAAAGTCTTATTTTATTTATTTATTATATTTATACCCCGCCTTTTTTCCTGCAAGGAACCTTATAACAAGATAAGTGTATATCTACCAATATAACAAGTATAAGGAGAATCCCACAAGAATCATGCCATAATACATCATTTGATAAAATATCTCATTAATCCCCCCAAATAATCCAGACTGGCTGAAAAACCTAATTCCTTGTCATGTTTCAATTTAGACAGAAAACAACTGTGATGTGGAGTTTTATTTCGTTTAACATTGGCATTTGTTCAACGCATTAAATGAAAATATGGGAAAAGATGTAGAACATTTCATAGTAACCTCCCTCCCCCAAATTCCAACACTAAAAACACCCACACACATTGATTAGAAGCGAACCATTCTTTTCAGGCAAGGAGATACGTGAGTAAATGCCAGTCTCAAAGGAAAAGAAAACCCACAAAATAACTGATCCTTCTGTTTTTAGTAGCTGTTGTGAGAAAGCCACAGACCTATGCAGATATTACAATCACAAAACTTACAAATTATACTTACAAAAATTATATTATAGTTATACTATAATATAATAACTCACAAGTATTATACCACGGTTTACTCATAGTTCTGGGTTCACACGTAACAACAACCCACTATTCAACAACAACCCATTCTCAACCCATACTCGACCCGTACTCTGGGTTGTCATTATGTGCGAACCAGATTATGGCATTATGGCAGGGAGACTTGTCTATTGCAACAAGTACCTGTGGGGCAGGGGGAAGAAGAGTTAAGTGCATCTTTTTGGATGCTGCGCACTGAAGAATATTGAACTTAGCCACATACTGCACCCCCAACACACACACACACACACACGTACGTACAGAGCCTAACTAAGCGTTCTGCCTAGCACGCATGGTGGAGCTATGAGTGCTAGTTTTGTTTACCTCCATGTAAGCGTGAATAATCCTGATTTGGATTGGGACCACAGTGCTCCAGGACTGGGGGTTTAACCTTCTCCCCCACCTGTTTTTTTGTTTTTTTTTTTGCAAAATTACAGCTCACCCCCACTGGGAGCTTTAACAACAACAACAACAACAACAATAACAACGGCTCCATTGGCTCCAGTTTGACCCACAGAATCCCTGTCTGTGAAAACTGAAAGCCCTAGTACTCAGAATCAAGGGCTGGTTTTTCCTACACTTGCACAGTGTTCCTTGTTGTAGTGTTTTACTTTTCCTTATTGCATTCACACGACATGACAACCCACCCTGAAAATACCGTAAGCTATGCAGTGTGGGTTGTTCGTGGAACAACCCATGGTGTGCCGACAGACGATCAGGCTCATCATGGGTTGTTCCCCCCCCTACTTCCCATTCGGTCCTCCCACAGGTAGCCACGGGAACTCTGTGGCAGGACCCGTCTTGTCTCCTTTCCCCGCCACAACCACAACCCCTTTTGCAGTCGCTGTGGCTTTTTTCCCCTTTTACCCCTTCCCCCCCGATATCACTTTTAATGATGTGACAGCCCCTTCAAAGTACCCAAGTGGCACATTGGAGCAGCTGTCACTGGTTCACCACCTTTTTTTTTTGCACCCTAGATTTGCGCAAATGTTTTCGTTATTTTTTAAAAAAATTGGTTGGATTTTTGGAGGTGCGCAGGTGCACCAGCTATCCCAAATGTGCAGCCTTGACTCATCAATGCCCTGGATGGTGCCTCCTGTCAAAGTACAGAAGGCACCAACCATGGATATTGACAAAGCAAGGCTACAATTAGGTTAATTTGTTGCTTTGCTTCTCATTTGACAGCTGTCAAATGGCAAGCTGTCAAGTGAGAAGTGAAGCTGCAAGGGGATCCTTGCTGACGAAATGGGGTGGCGAGTAGATCATCCCCTTCACAGTGAGATCCTCTAGTTTTTTTGTTTTTGTTTGGATCTGACTGTTCTCAGTGTCCTCCACTTTTCCCACCCTTTCCTGAGACTCTAGGTGCTCGGGAAAGTGGAAAAGTGCAAGCTACGCCTTTGACAGGGCTAATCAGGGTTTTTTTTATGAAGCCATGAAAGTGTGATGGAATTTTGGAAACTGGTTTTAAAGAGAGAGAGTTGGACAAATCTCTAACACTGTGACTCAGACATTCGATGCAGACAATCTGTTGGACTAGATTTACACGCACAAAAGGAAACAGTCTGCCAATACAAACAAATCTTAAGCATGCATGGCAGGACATGCATGTGGTGGAGCAAAAGCTTTTCCTATGGCTTCCCAATGTCCCCATGATAAGACTGAACTCTGTCTGCAGCTAGCTGTTCAACCCCTCATTTACTAACTGAGTGACTTTACCTCTAGTGTAAAGGAGCAACACAACTTTTAGCAGAGTTCCTGGTCTCCTCTATAGAGGCTTTGCATCAAGCAAGCAATACTTTCCTTAATCAGTTAATAAGTAAGGATAATGCTTATTTTTCTCAAACAAAGAACATTGGGGGATAGTGGAATGTAATCACTCCCTCTTCTAGTGCACTAACTAAGCTGGTAATAAATGAAATGAATGAAATTGTGCATGTCAAGAAGAGGGAGGTATCAGCCTACTTCAGGGAATCCCAAGGTTTTCAGAAGTACAACAAATCTTTAAAAACAATCCACTCCCCGACCCTGCAAAAAAAAAAAAGAAGAAGAAGAAGCCCATTGGGGATTGAGCATTCTCAGTAAACACAGAATGTTGAGTGAGTGTCAGTTGAAAAAGAAACAGTGTTGGGAGTGCGTGTGTTGGCTGGAATGGAATAGAGTATTCTGCAAGAGGGCATAGCAGGCTGGCCGAAACCCTGAATGGGAGAAGTCCTATTAGGACATAAAAATACACTGCAACATTGTGTTTCAGTCAGGTCCTGCTTCTTTTCTTTTAACACTAAATGTCTTTTGCAGGGTGGTCCAGGTCTCCGAGGTCCAAAGGGTAACCGTGGTGACCATGGTCCAAAGGTAATTTGTCATGCTGCTGCTCCCTGTATAAATATCTATTGGGCACAATCCATATCCATAGGATTTTCCCCCTTGACTCACTAGACTGCGACTTGTATCTATTATTGATTTAGTTGTTTTCTCTCCAACAATGGTTATTATTTGTAGAAAAATAGTTTGGGGGAAATAATGTTATGGGAGCGAAAAAGAGAGTTGCTACAAACTGCTGGGATTTCTATGGAATTGGGTAGAATTCATGGCTCCTTATCATTGGAATATGTTTTTCTTGGGAGTGAATCCACAGGACTTGTTCAGAATTCATCCCTGTTGTTTATATTCTTGAATCACTCCTTTGCAAAGAAGGCTTTTTCTTAAGCCTCCTCAGTCATGTTAATTCATATCTTATTGAGTCAGCATAAGCTGCTATCCCTTTAGTATGGGATTGTGATGACCTTTTCCGTTCTAGGGACCAGATGGCCCCCGCGGTGAAATTGGAGTTCCTGGTCCTCAAGGGCCTCCTGGGCCCCAGGGCCCCAGTGGACTTTCTATCCAAGGACTTCCGGTAGGTTTTATTTATTTCATTTTTATTTAAATATTTATTCTGAACCGTCAACAGCTGCAGCCTCTGAATATCAGTCACTGTGGAATGAAAGTGGGAGAAGGCTATTACCCCATGCTTGGGGACTTCCCATAGTGGCCACTGTGGAAAACAAGATGCCCAGGGATAGATAGGTCTTTGGTTAGATCCACCAGGACCCTTCTTAGGTTCTTACGTTCACACCATAGCAGTCAAACCCTGCTTGAGATTTGAACTGTAAAAAACGATGCTGTAATTACAGGGGCAGAGGATGCTGGTGCTTTTTAACTTTGTGATGCCTCCCTTCCAGTTTTAGAAGGCTACAAGGGGGGCATGATTTGGTTAAAACTGGGAAGAATCAGATGACTGGGCTTGTGGATTTAATTAAGGACCACTCCTGTAATTCAAACCCTGGTAAACAGCAGGTTATGGGATCCTGTTTATTACCCTCTGATCCAAAAAAACTTTCAAAGTATTTCCATATGATTAAAAAAAAAGAAACAGAATTATCTCTTAGTGTAACACTGATGCTTATCCAGATTCAGTATCAGCATCACAATGACCGAGTTTGCACATAACACTAATCCATGTTTTATTCAACCCACGGTTTGTTGCCCTACCCCGCATTTGTCTGGCTGATTATTAAACAAACTGTGGTTTGTTTTCTCAATCCCTGGGTTGTTTGTTTCCCTCCTCCTTCACCCACTTCCTTCCTGTATCCCAATCCCAAATGCCTTTGTGGCACTGTAGTACTGGCATGTAGAGTGGCTGGTGTTTTTGTTTTTTTTTACCACTTTTGCCTGCCACTTGTGTAGCTTGGCAAAACAACCCATGAACAACCCACAGTTCTGGGTTCACACATGACAGTCCATAGTTTAAGCAACCCAAAGCTCACATCCCAACAACAAACCATGGATTCTCTTTCTCGGTTGTTGTGGTTGACAAACCACGGTTTACTCATAGTTCTGGGTTCACACGTAACAACAACCCACTATTCAACAACAACCCATTCTCAACCCATACTCGACCCGTACTCTCTGGGTTGTCATTATGTGCGAACCAGATCAAGATCTTGTTCTCAACAATATGGGAGTTTCCTTCCCAGTCCTGCTTTCTCCACAAAAAGAAGATGAAAAAGATGCATTCTGACAAGACATCAGCAAAATCATTTCATTTTATTTCCCTCCACCTTTTAAATGCTTTTTTTTTTTTTTTAATGTAGCCACATTTATACTTCTGCCAGGATCTCAAAGACTTTTTTGAAAAACAAGCAAACAAAGCTTTTTAAATATCCTGTGTTCGTGTAGATTTGATTTGTATTTCAAACAACAGGCATGATCCAGATAAAGTTAAACCAAGTTAAGTCCAATTGATTTCAATGGGAGAATTAAGCATATTCTTCACTGTCTCTTGCTGAAATCAGTGGGACATCAAAGTGCTAGATTGTGCCTCATGTTTATAGCTTACTCTAGGACCTTTTCCCTTCAGAAATAAATATGTAGTTAACTAATTTGTACTAATTGTAGTAACAAACTGTAACTAATTTCTAATGAAAGAAATTGTGTTGGGAGAACAAACAATAGACCACTGACTGATATGTTTAACTCTGTGATCATTTATTATCAGGGAACATCTGGTGAAAAAGGAGAAAAGGGGGAAATTGGCCGTCCTGGCCTACAGGTAACTACTGTATACTGATCTGATATGCTGTATAGATATATTTAAATATGGAATTTCCAACATTTGATCAAGCATTGGAGATTTCAGAACTGTGTTGTTAACTGTGTTACAAATACAGTTCTATGTAGCGTTGGGGAGGGGCGAATCGCCTTATCCAAATCCCTGCTGGCTTATCCCAGCCAGGGCGGAATGCATGTGTGAGTGGTTTCACCACACTTTTTTTAATTAAAAACTCTCCCCATTGGAGAATTGGTGCATGTGTGTGTGTCAGGGGGGGATTAGATCTGCCAGCCCCCAAGCTAGCATAGCTCTGGGGTTGGATTTGGGCCCCTCTCATGGTAATGGGTTGATTTTGGGTCTAGGGGATCCAAAGCTCACTCTCACCTGGCTTGGCATGCTCCATTTTGGGGCCTTATGCTTGTGACCGCCTGCAGAGGCTTTCTGTCTGCAGAACTGGGCTGCTGGGGCACCGGCAGAGCTCTTCCATCTCCTAATCCCCGCCCCAAGCTGACAGATCTGGGGGTTAGGATCACTCCGTTACTGATTATTGTTGTTTTATTGTCCTTTGTAGTGTTGCATGGGCCACTGCAAACTGCCCCACAAATTCTTAATTGAAGGGTGATGTAGAAATGTTTTAAATAGATAAGTACAGAAGAATGCATACCCAACATTTGTTCATATCCCACCCGGCCCACACAATTTCTCCACCCACTGAAAGCTTAAAGCTTGTGACTGTACACAAATTTACACTGGTGTCTTTTGTCATGATTACAAGCAGGGGATATTTCCTGCCAGCATGGCTGGCTCAGGAATGTTGCAAGTTGTAGGACTTTTTTCTGTCTAAACTTGTATAAGATTGCGCCCCTGGTGTGCTTTCACATGTCAAGAAACTGACCTCTTTCCTTTGGGGTTGGCTTTTCTCTTGCTTCCACCTCAACAGAGCCAGCCAACAATTTCTTGTTGCCAGCTATCATAATATATCCTCTAGACTAGAGACAGAGTAGCAGGTCTTCTGACAAGAGCTTTCAATCCTGGCCCTGTGCTGCTGATTCTGGGTTGTGACTGAGCAAGGCAATAGAAGGGCTACACACCATCCTGATACCTGGTGCCAGCTGTCAGCTATCACCTCAGAAGAAATAATTAACCAGTGTTAGGACAGTGTTGCTTCAAATGGGTGTGTAATTTACATTCTGAACAGTTTGCACCAAAACGTTTTCCTTAGATTTTCAGCTTCACATCTTTAGCGATGCTGCAGATGATTTAAGATTTTTGTGTCTGACAAATTTACACTGGTGTCCATTTGTTTTATCATGATTACAAGCAGGGGACATGTCTCCTTTAGGGCGCACGTCTGGCTCTGGATCCTGGGAGTTGTAGGACTTTTTTCTGTCTGAACATGCATAGGATTGCACCCTTAATCTCTATCTATCTATCTATCTAGTTTTTAAAATATTGATAAGTGGTTAAAATTATTTTTGTTGTTGTTATGAATGAATGTTTTGAAATATGTTATCTACCGTGCTTTGTCTTTTATGCAGGGTGTCCCAGGAGCATCTGGATCGCCAGGGCGGGATGGAAACCAAGGCCAAAGGGTAAGGTGAAATAATTGATAATAACTGGCTTGCTAGATCTGCTCTGCAATGCACTGTCCCTCCTGACTTCAGGGCATCTCTGAAGTTTTGTGTATGTGATACGAGTGGCTTCTCAGTGGATCCTACTGAGGAAGGATACAGAGGGTGGCTCTTGAGGTTCCTTTCTGGACCACTCACCCACAGATGGTTTGTTTGCCCAGGTCTCCTCAATGGGGAGCTGCAATAAATTGTCACAAAACCCAGCTCCATCCAGATATCCCAAATTCATCTGAGAAATCTCCTCTGAAAGACTGACTTGGGGTTGAGATTAGTGAAACTGGAGTAACTTAATTCTCGTTATGTGAGGCCTCATCCTTTAATATCTATAGAAGAGTCACTTTCCAGGTGTGAAATGTGGAGTGTGTGTGTGTGTGGGGGGGGGGTTCTTGCTATAACCAAACATGCCTGGGACATAAAATTACCCCCAAAAATCTGCATAGTAATGCTGTATCTGGGGTGCTTCAGTGTCCCCAGGCACTGGGGGAACAATTGGGAGCCATCCACAGGTCATTTTAGTATCTTTTTATTGCCAGGAAGAGCAGAAAACACCTCCTTCAAAAAGCAAAGAGATCCATTGAGGGGGAAAGCATTGTTATGATGATTTAAAGTTTTATAGGCCTCAGACTTCTCAACTGCTAACTGACTCTTAATAACTCTGACTAGGCCTTGACTTCGTTATGTAGATTTCATGCGTGACAGGAAAGGAAAGATCAAGTCTGAACTTACCTTAAGTAGCTGAAAACTGAAATCCATTCTTATTCTGATCCTAACAGCCTGGGGGAAACATTCAGTCAGACAAAAGCCTTTCATATGCACAATTTGCCTTGCCTGAGCTGAGGCACTTTTCTCTGGATTGACTTTGGCACCCCAGATTCAATGTACGTGAAGTTGCATGTTTCCACAAGATGAAGGTTAAAAAACCCTTAAGGGGGTGGAAAGGGGGGTTTGAAGTACTCAGAGTACAGGGTAGAAAGTAATCAGTTTTTAAATCCATACGATACGAAGAACAGGTCCTTCAGCTAGTGTTGTATATTAGCCACCTTAGTAAGCCTCCAAAACTAGCTCATCCTATGCAGGGCGGGAGGAGTGGCGGAAGCGATCTTTGCCTCCCTCTGTGCTCCTGCCCTGCATTTTTGCTAGACTGGCTTTGTTTGCCCATCTAGCTGGAGCGTTTTGGAGGGAGAGATAAGGAGGCTGGAGAGGACTCAGGTTAGCTCACATCCTGGCCTCTCTAGTCTCCTCCCCGCCCTGCCCTCTGAAACGCCTCCTTTTCCCCTCTCCATGGTCACTTTCCCAACCTCGGAGAGCAGCTGGCCCAGTTCTGTCCATGGTGACTGCGAGGGGGAGTGGGGGTCGGTCGGAACGCCAATTTCCAACTTTCCGACTGTTTCCGACCTTGGAGCTGGGAATCCTAACTATCCTATGACCCTTGTCACTGTCTATGGCCCTAGGATTGTTCCCTTAGAGATTGAATAGTAGAATGGCAGGTTTAAAAAATGGACAGAGCAATCCTAAGTGGCCAGGTGGGTAGGGCCTTTTTAGCCCGCATGATTTTATGTTTTCAAAGTGCCTGGTGGATATTTATTTTTGGAATTAGCTGATGGGCCTGATCCTGGAGCCTCCAAGAGGAATGGACTGCTTTGAATTCAGTGGATCCAAAGCTGCCACTGCCTCCAGAATGCCCCCATTTGGCATCTACCATTGGTATAAGCACTGTAAGCCATAGATCTACACCCACTGAGCTTTCGACAGGCATAACTGGGGCCAGTGACAGCTCCAGGTTTTTGAGGGCCCTTGGGCAAGGCACCCTCCATGGGCCCCCTCCCTCAGTGAGTCTACCTTCTCACTGCCATTGTCACCAGCTGCTATTGCTTCTCAACTCCCTTCTCACCTTTGCTACCACTTGCTTGACAGGCAGAGAGCCAGTGAGCAAGTAGGCAGTGGCATCTATTGCTCCTCCTTCTCACCACCACCATTGTCTGGGCCAGAGCAACAGGCTGGGGAACAAGCAGGTTGAAATGGGGAAGAGGAGAAGCAACTCCAGGGGCTCTTGTCAGTTGGCCCCTGCCCTTGGCATGTGCCTGACCATGCTTACCTTTGACGCCGGCCTTGACTGGGACATCTAGGATGGAAGTGCATCCCTCAGTGGTGGATCTCCTCTCTGCCAGTGGAGGGGTACCTTCACCACCTCCTAACCTCCGCCTCATGCAAAACACCTCCATCCAGCATATCTGGTGGTTAGAATTGTGCTGTAACTAGCTATATTATTGCTGCAATCCAGAGGGTCTGTTTGTACATGTGATGCCGCCTGAAAGGTAAATACTGACCTACTGATGCTATTCTAGAAAGTACAAACATCTGTTTTGGAATACAACGAAGCTTATTTATTTATTTAAAATGATTTTAAGGCTACCTTTAAGGGTAGAATCCTCTCAAGACAGCAAGAACCCTCTTGAAGCTCGTAAAGACATAGCCACAGTGTAATGACTCTTTCTCCTTCCTCTGTCTTCTCCAATTTCCTAGCTACTGAATGGGTGGGCTGTCCAGGGTCATCCCTGCTTATGAAGCAATTTTGTGTGTTTTGGCCATCCTTCCTCTCCCTCCTGGGTTCTCAGTTAAAATGTTAATAGCCATTTTTCCTGGCAGAAGTGAGATTACCCAGGACAAGTGCCTGATGTCACTAATGATGCGCTGGAACTCCCATTGGACTGTTCCACTTGGAGCATGGAGGCAGGTCCAGTGTATTTAGAGAGAGATTATTTGTGTTTGCTTGTGTGACTTTATGGCTTCGTAGGAAAAGCATATAGCTGGGACAGGGCTGGGCAGCTGTGGAAAATGTCCAGTCTCCATCTTGGATATTTTTTTTAACCAGGCAATACTGTATAAGAATCTGGCTAACATGATCCTTTAAAAAATGCTATGACATCTGTGTTTTCTCTTTATTATTAAAACATGTTATTATACAAAATTGAGTGGATTAGTATTACAGTTGTGCCCATGTTGCCCAGATTTGTTGACCTTACAGTTTCTTGGAAAGGGCCTTATGCCCAGATGAGCCAGGAAGATCTCAGAATTCAGGCTGGGGCAAACAGGGGTATAATAAGGCCGTAATAAAGTTCTTCCTATATCTCATGTGTATTCCAGGCTTATGGAAGAGCTAGTATTAAGACTCTGGCTGTAGGTTTGCCTGTTTGCCTAATATAATTGAAGATATGATGGATGGCAGCTGAGATTAAATAGCCCATGCTCCCAGAATCTGACTGTGGACTGAGCAGTTACCCCATTAAAGAATGGTTGGTTGAGAAAGGGGGTGAACCCAGCTCCCATAGACCTTTCCACCATTTCCCTGTCTTATCGATCCAATGTAGAATATAAAGTACCAGGTATGTCAACTGCTTGCATACTGGTGGTGTTATTTAAATAGCAGAAGCAGCAATTGAAGAGTGACTCAAAACTTGGATGGTTTCTCTAGTTAGTATGTCAATCGACTGCCTTTAACTTTTTATCTCCTTTGCCTAAGTTATTGGTCTTTTGAATATATGTTCACATATGACAAGCAACAGAAAGAGGGAGAAAGGTGGCACTGCTGATTTTCCTTCCTGTGATTATAGGATTAATTTCTCCCCTATTTTCTCTTTCTGTTGGTTTTAAATCTCTGGTTTATTTGTCTTTTTTTCTCTTTTTTTAGATCTCAAGGTTTTTGACTAGATCTTTCAGTGAGGAAGAAATTATAATATATTCCTTAAGCCAACCTGTAGAAACAAACAGATCAGTTTCATGATGGATTGCACATACTGCAAAATATAGTTGAGGATATATGGAATTGCAAGTTTAAAGACTCATTTGAAACAGAGTCAAAAATCTGTTTTCTCTTAATAAAATAGAAACCCCTCAGGAGTTTGGCCCTTAGTATCCCTAACAGCAAGTTTAACCATATCTGGTAACAGGATGAAATACATTCTCATTCCAAAAGGTAATTATGCTAAGCATAGCTCGTTATGTAGAAGTAAATTCCATTTACATAAATGGGAACCATTTCACAAGACATTTCTTAGAAGTGGGCTGCTAGACTGAGATTCTGTTCAGATAAAACAAAAAAATAAATTGGGAGCAGGTCCTGCATTCCCACCTGCTCCTTCCCTGCTCCCTTCCTTGCAAGTACAACAGAATGTCTCAGTGGGACAGAGCCAGTGTGGTGCAGTGCAGGTCCCTCGGTACGATTTTTGTGGATCTCCCTTTTTCGTCACAGGGGCGGCCTAAGACATGTTGCTGCCTGAGGTGAAGGACAAGATGGTGCCCCCTCCATTCCATGTACAAAAGCCAACTGGACTGGCAGTTGAATCTTATTTCAACATTGGTGATGGGACAGCATCCACCACTATACCTGAAGGCAGCTGGCTAACTTAGGAAGCAGAAGCACACTGCAGGTCCCATGGTACACAGGTCTTTCCTCCTCCAACACCTTGCTGCCGCCTCCCAGTATCTGCCACCTGAGGCAACTGCTTCACTCTGCCTAATGGTAGAGCCAGCCCAGGGCTGGCCCAAGACATTTTGCTGCCTAAAGCAAAGGACGAGGTGGCGCCCCCTTTCATTCCAGGTACAGACACCAACTGGACTGGCACTTGAACCTTATGTCAACACTGGCAACAGGATAGAGTCTTCCATCACACCTGAGGGGAGCAGGCTAGTTTAGGGGCTGTAGGACAGGCTTTGAGGTACACACAACTTTGTCTTCCTAAGGAAGTAGAATGGCTGGGGGATTACCACTGCTGCCTCGTAGCATCTGCCGCTTGAGGCAATTGCTTCACTCTGCCTAATGCTAGGGCCAGCCCTGCTTCCTCACAACACAGTTCATCCCATTCAGCAGGATCTCTTGACTCTGTGTAGCATTTTCAAGGGGCTGGAGGGGTTGCAGTGGGAAGGAGGTGGTGGGGAAGGCCACTTCCGCGATCGCAGTTGATCCAGCTTAAATCGGGATCCAGCCCCAGGTGTTCTGAACTCCTATAAACCCCAGCCAGCATGACCAATTGTCAATTATTATGGGAATTGTAGTCTAAAACATCTGGAGGGCACCCAGATGCCTGCCCTTAGGTTAGAATGTTAGAGTAGGGCTAGGGAGACCCTGGTTGTCCACTCAGCCATGAAGCTCATGGAGTGAACTTGGGCCAGTTACTCTCAGCTGAACCTACCCCACAGGTTTGTTGTGAAGATAAAGCGGGGGTGAGTGGAAGAACCATGTACACCACTTTGAGCTCCTTGGAGAAAAGTTGGATGTAAATGCAAATAGATCCTACTTTTATCCAAACACAGGATCTTGCTGATCCTGTGCAGAAAGGAAACACTTGTGGAGAGGGGGGGGGGAATTCTGTCCCATGGAATAAACATGGCAACTTTCCAGCTGACTCATTGTGTTGTACTCATGGTGAGGGGAATGGTGGAAGAACACAGCAGGCGCATGGAAGTCTGAGGATCCTGGACGATGAGTATCACCTAAATTTTAGGTGATACATTTTAAGACAAATTTTAAATGTATGAATCTGTGGTCTTCTATGGCTCTTGGGGCTACCCTAAGGATTGCTTCCCACAAGACATTTCCCCTTCAAGAATAACATGTACAAGATGTGCACACCACCACGTGTGAAAATAACATGTCCATTTATTGCCATGATTGTATCCCTGTTCAGTCGTTCAGAAAGTGTAAGAGTGGAGGGGAGTGGGCGCACACACTGTAGCCCTGCCCCCTCCAACCGTGACCTCCCCGTGTTTACTGGGAAGCTCTGAAGTGGGGGTCGCAGGTGGAGGTACAGGGCTTCACGTGGGCCTCTACTCCTCTCCGCGCTTACACTTTTTGAGCAAGTGAATAAGGCGTGTGTGTTTGTTTCTGGAGCCACTGCAGCTTTCAGCTATGTGTAATAGGCTATGTGAACACTCATGGGATTATTCCACAAGACAGTGTAGACATTTTGAATTTCATTTTTCCTACACCAGTGCAGAACCAGTGATGCAATTAGGAAATTTTAGACGCTGGAATCAGTGGTCTTGCGGGGGCGGGGGCTCTCTCCTTACATGGTGGCAATGTGTCTTACTTCACTTCCTTCAAAATGTAGGTAAGCCAGCGCTGCTGGGTTTGGGGCCCTCCTGTTCATTCTGCTGAGTGGGCGCCCTTGACCTCGACCCCAGAGTCCTGCCTTAATGGCACCACTGCGCAGGAGAAATGCCATGCGTGAAGCAGTCCCAAAACTGATACCGAGCAAGGATCACAAAGGCTGCAATTCTAAAAGCTCTTTATTCATATATGCCCTACTGAACCTGCTGCGGGATTAAACATTAAACCTTGGAGAATAAGCAAAGGGAATTCAGCATCTGTTACTTATTAGAAAGGTGGTAATGCAGATACATTCCCTAAACCTCTTTCTGCTTAATCCTTTTCTTGCATGCACACTTAGTATGTGGCAGGCCTTGGTGTGTTCAAATGCTGTGAAGCAAGGCTAGCATAGCCTGTCAGCTCTTCGAACAATGCCCCTGCTGTGAATGAGGGGTGTGTGTCCCCGGATAGCAGAAGCAGTCCAGGAACGACTTGGCTGCAGTTGCACGATGCGAGCTTTATTTGGTTAAGAATTTCAGTGATTTGCTCCAAGAACAGCACTGAGCAAGCTTGTCAGCCTGAATTTGAGTCTTTTAATAGATGCAAAAGAAAGTCTGTGTCGACACAGCTATGGTGATGATGGCTGATATCATTGTAGCCATAGGGCAGGGGTGCAGAATCTCTTTCAGCCCGAGGGCCAAATTCCAATTTAAAGGAGCTTTTGGGGGCCGCATTCCAGTGGTGGGCTGGGCTAAAGGGGACAGGGCCAAAATACCCAGCATCTGCAGGAAGAGCAGGAAAAACTCCTGCCTGGAACCCTGGAGAGCTGCTGCCGGTCAGTGTTGACCATACTGGGCTAGATGGACAAGGGTCTGATTCCATATAAGGCAGCTTCCTATGTTCCTACCCCAAATACCAGCATACTGTGGCTCAAAGCTCTTATTGCCAGTAACTAAGCCTCGGGAGAGGCATTTCAACCTTTTAGAATGGGGAAAAAATGCAGAAAAGCTGGGAAACCACCAAGTGATTGGTGATTGGGGGGGAAGGGGTGCGTCTAGGGGAAGGCGGTGTGGTCTTCTGGGGAACCCTGGAGGGCCAGATTCAGACTGCTGGGCCTGAGGTTCTGCACCCGTCATAGGGACTGAGTTTAGGAAAGCACTGCAACTATCATTTATTTTAGCCTTCCCCAACTTGATGTGTTGGGCCACCTTCCAGATGTGTTGGGCTACAACTCCCAGCATTCCCTCTAGCATATTCATGCTAGCTAGGGATCATAGGAGTTGTAGTCTAAAACAGCTGGAGGGTGGCAGGTTGGGGAAGGCTGATTTACTTCACTGGTCCAACTGGTTGGTTGGGACTCCTTACCATTGCCACCATGTTTGTTTGTTTGTTTGTTTGTTAAGGAGTTTTATTTTAAGCCAAAGAAAAAGATAGATGAGAAGTGAGTTTAGTTAGTTTACTTTGTTTATATGCTACTTTTCCACAGTGGACTGTGCTGCCCCAAACAAAGTGACTCACAAAAAACATTGGCTTATCAAAATGCATCTGATTGGAAAAAAGCATTTTATTAAACTTATCAATACATTCAAATAAGCAAAAATGGTTCAATAAAGGTAGGATAAAGCCTGTATTAAAAAGAAATAATCTAGACTTAATACAGAACAAGCACAGAGCAAAATAAAAATTAATAGGCTAAAAAACTGCTAGCAGTAGCCTTCCTGCACTCCAAAGGCAACAGCAGCCTGGCTTTAATACAGTCTAGACCAGTGTTCTCCAACCTTGGGTCCCCAGATGTTTTTGGCCTACAACTCCCAGCATGCCCCAGCCAGCGTAGCATAGCTGGCTGGGGCATGCTGGGAGTTGTAGGCCAAAAACATCTGGGGACTCAAGGTTGGAGAACACTGGTCTAGAGGGCATGAGGTCCCACCAGGCTGGATGGTTTACAGCTGGCTCCATTGCTTCTCCTCCAAGGAAGGCTGGCTGCAGCAAGAGGAAAATGTTTGGGAGCGGGAGTGATGGTAAGTCCTCTTTCCCAGCTTCCCAGGTGTTCTCTAGCTGCTAGCGCTGGTCTTACTGCACACCAGTGAGATAGAGAAAGTAGGAGAAAGGCAGACAGGAACCAATGTACCAAGACAGATACATTGGTACATGTGCTGTTAAAAATTTAAAAGTGTGCTCCATGTTGCAGATTTAGGTTTAAACTGGATCCCATGACTAAAAAGGTTGAAGGCCACTGCTTGCTTGTATCCAGGCAGACTGTGTCACTGCAGAGCAAATACGAAAGAACTAGTTTGTCTCTCCAAACTAGTGTTTCTCCACACAAATGGGCGGCATACTGCAGGGCAGGGTGCAGGATCCAATCCATCACATAAGAAGAGTCCTGCTGGATCAGACCAAAGGCCTAACTAAGCCAGCATTCTGTTTGCACAGTGGCCAACTAGATGGGAAGCCCACATGCAGGACATGAAACCAGCAGCACCCTCCCACTTGTGTTCCCCAGCAACTGGTATTGAGCGGCATATTGCCTCTGATAATAATGGAGATGGCATATAACCATCATGACTAGTAGTCATTGATAGCCTTTTTCTCCATGAATTTGTCTAATGCCCTTTTAAAGCTGCACATGTTGGTAGCAACCACTACGTTCTGTGGTAGAAAATTCTATAGTTTAACTATCTACTGTTTGAAGAAGTATTTTTATCTGTCCTGAATTTCCCACCCTTTAGCTTCATTGGATGACCTCAGGTTCTAGTATTATGACAGAGGGAGAAAAACATCTCCCTATCCCCTTTCATCGCACCATGCATAATTTTACACCTCGATCATGTCTCCCCTCACTTGCCTTTTTTCTATGGTAAACAGCCCTAAACATTGTTGCTTTAGCCCTTTGATCATTTTGGTAGCCCTTTGATCATTTTGGTTGCCCTTTCCTGTACCTTCACATCTACTTGCTTCCTAAAAATTTATAGGCTACTTACTCATTGAGTTTTGGGACATATGTGATTTACTCTTCCATTGGTGCCAAATTGCCTCGCAATGACTCTGCCAGTAGAGTTCATAAAATGAATTGGCCAGCCATTCTTGGCAGAATGATGTGGCAAACAGAGATTTCCCAATCCTGTGTCTGCCACCTACCAGATGTGTAGAGGCAGGTGGGCATTTACAGGGGAGAAGCACTGGTTAGAAGGCCAGGCTGCTTAGCTTTGTCCCTGTATCTATTTATTTATTTATTTGATTAACAAGAGTTTTATACTGTTCCATATTCCAGTATGGAGATTCTGGAGTGGTGAACAATAAAAGATAGATAAAACAGATAAAAGAATAAAACAATATGTTAAAAAAATATGTTAATAAAACTATGGCTGGTTAGTTCAGGAAGGCTTTCTGAAATGTGTTTTGAGGAGGTGCCGAAAACAATACCATGTTGGTGCCTGCCTGACCTCCAGAGGTAGGGAGTTCCAGAGAAATGGAGCCACTACACTGAAGACTCTTCTCTGGGTGAACTCTAGTTGTGTTGCAAAAACATGCTAGATCCTAATGTACCCAGTTCAAATCATGCACATTAGGAAGGAGAGAAAGACTGGCAGTGGTCCAACAGATTTATTCTCGAGAATATTGAGATACAGGAGTATTATAACTGCAAAGCTGCATCTCAACATAGATGCTGAAACCCTATCAATTTATACAGTATCTTCTGACGCAATCCCACGCATGCGCCGTACTAACAGGAATTTCTAGCTGAGAAAGGGAAAAATACAGAAAGGTAAACAAAATCTTAAACATGCATACTAAGCAACTGGGACAATGGTTAGCCAGGGCAGGCTGCCTCCTCCAGTCCTCTCTCACCCACTGTCCTTAGCTAGAAGAGCAGAGCAAGATAAGCAAGGAGGCAATATTCCTCAGTCTCACCTCTCTGTCTCCATTTCTGGAACAGAGGTCAGTCTGAACAGCAGAAAGTTACAGAGAGAAGCATTTTATTACTTTTAATTCATTACTTACTGAATTTTTACAACAGTTGGGCCTTAGGTCCATGTGGAACCAATGGGTGAATGTCATCCGATGACCTCAGTGACTGGCAGGTTGGTAAAGGAGAAGGCACTCTCTCATGTATCCTGGTCCCAAGTTGTCTAGGGCTTCATACGCTAGTACCAAAACCTTAAACCTGGCCTAGGAGTGAATAGGCAGCCAGTGCAGTTCCTTTAGCAAGGGAGATGCATGCTGAAAAGGGGCAGCTCCTGACAACAGCTGAGCTGCTGCATTCTGCACTAGCTCCAGCTTCCTGAGCAGCCTTAAGGGCAGCCCCACATAGAGCACAGTGCAGTAATCCAGTCTTAAGGTTAGTAGCTCCTGTACCACTTTGGCCAAGCTAATCCCTGTTTAGGGATAGCCATAGGCTGTTTTGTCTCATTTTCCTTAGCATGTGTGAGGCTAGGAAAGAAGTCTGGGAGGAGGAAAACAGCCCTCAGAAAAGCACTGGGGTGGGGAAGGGTTAAGCATTCCTTCCCACTTCTCCCCTGCAGATTTCCTCCCATCTGCACAGTCATCATTGCCAACCAATATAGTGTTGAGAATCCCCATTTTGGCACTTAAAGTACTGTAAGAAAATTCTATCCCCCCCCCCCTTTCCTTCATCTTTCTTTCTTTCTTTCTTTCTTTCTATGGAGTTTGTTTTGTTTTGTTGTAATGCACATTTAAAACACACACACACACACACACACACACACACACACACACACATATATATGGGTTGAGAATCCCTATTTTGCTGCTTACTGAACAATTCTGACCACAGCTGCCTAGGTTACTATGGAACAGGAGTGCGGCTATTCCTCCACAGAAAGACTACCTCCTCCTGATCATTAAATGAGAGCGGGACAGCGGACTACAGCTGGCTTGGGGCTAATGCAAGTATAGCATTAAGGGGAACAACCAGGATTTCTTTGTGTTTGGTCAGATCTAAAAAAGCGTGCAAGCACCCAGTATAAATGCATTTCCATTCCTTCTCTGCATTCTGCATTTCTAGAATTAGCTTAAAATGCATATCTGCCATTTGATAATCTGAGAAACAAAACGTAGGAACGAGGAGTGAAGGGACAACAGGAGGAATGCTCTCTATCCAACTGCGTCTTAAAACCGACTCCTGTTTGACTTCATTTATAAAAGGCCATTTTCACACCTAACAAAATACAGTAGGAGAAATTCGTAAATGGCCAAGGAGGTACAGAAACAGTGCCAAAGTAAACATACCTAGATGGTTTGCACGGAGATATTCTTCAGCAGCTAAATAGGAGAAGCAGTGACACATGAAAATGAACCATGCGGCATAATTTTAAAACAATGTTTAAGAGAAACGTGTGGAGGCATTTCTTTTTGCTACCTTTTTAAGTGGGACTGAGAGAAAAGCTCATTCACCTCAGCCCTGGGATCAGGAGGCAGAGCAGCTGGCTGCTGTGGTTAAAGGAGCAATGTGATTCCTCACTTCCTGTGCTGCTTCACAGAACAGTGGTACTCTAAAGACTCTTGATTATGCCAGTCAGGTGGTGGTGAGAGTGAGGGGAAAGGAATGCTACGGCTGGGTCTTCCTTTCTCTTTTTCCATTTAGCAGGTAACTGGCATAGTCAAAAGCTCCTGATAATACTGATCAAGTATTAAACACAAGAGAAAAGAGATAACAGGGCCCTTTCAGACTTAGACATAGGGGAACAAGTTGCCTAAAGTAACAGGTGGTGGATATTTCCCAGAGCTTCAGGTTTAGATGACTGGTTACACTAAACATATGGGGTTCTTTCCAATGGGTTACCTCCAATGTTAGTCTAACTTAAGTCTCATTTATTTCAATGGGTCTACTCTTAAGTAGGACTACCATTGGATACAACCCATGGCTGCCCATGGAAAAGGCAGCTGCACTTTGAGCTCCCTCCCTGTCCTTCTTTGTAACATCTTAGTAGAACATACCCCATGTGATGATTTCTTGATGTTCCACATTTCCTTATCCGTCAATAGCGGCAGCCAGTGAGGTGGAGTGGAAATGCAGAATGTAGTGACATCAGCACAGGGGTAGGTTCTAGTAGATGTTATAGATTGGGGAACTGTCCACTCAGCTGCCATTTTTGGTGGAAGTGTTTTACCATAATGTCTAGTTTAGTCCCTTGTTCTGAAGTTTCTCACAGCATCAAACTGTTGTTGGGTAGTGGCCCCCGCCCACAAAAATGTAAGTTATGTATTGCTGGACAATTGTCCCCACAAGCTAGTTGTCTCATACCGCTCAGTGTACAGAAACCACTCTGTTCCTACATGGGGTTTGCTATTTTGCAGGGTGAGAATGATAACAGTTTGGAGTATATTCTGGCTCTAAAACTTGAGTTTTGGGGGTGGGGGGGAACAAGCACCTCAAAGATGAGTTTTAGAAGTTGAAATCTAATTTTTTTAAATAAAAAAAAATTCCAATGTAAACAAACAAACCAAAATCCCAAACCACATTTTTAGTATTTAGCATTTAGGTGAAATTTCATGTTGGCTTTCTTGGAGTGAATGGATCAGCTTATGCTTTCATGGAACTTCCTGCACTTGGCAGAGTATAGTGGAGTTGGGATTGTGGCCTTTTTGTGCAGTACTATTCCAAGCAATGGGAAATGTTTGCTACATTTTATCCAGGATAAAGAGCAATGCACTAATTCATGCACCTTCCTTTTAATCTAGGGCTTGCCAGGCAAAGATGGACCCACTGGATCTCAAGGACCCCCAGGGCCCGTGGTATGTCTAAACAGGCTACTAAAGTCCAGATAACATGGGTTAAATATTTGCCATCACAGGACGTCAGTAGCTTTTTCACATAGTTAACTTCTTTTCAAAGTTATGCAACTATGCAGTTATCTCCATCATAGTATGTAATCGCTAAAAGCCAAAATAAGTAACCATTTGATGTACTGATGGTATGGAGAAACCACCATACTTTTTGATGTTGTGCCCAGTCCTGCGGAGATTTCAATTCATGTCCAGCTTAAAATGAAGGTTACAGGTCATCACCTTGTAGAGAACTATCAAAGTGCAGGATGCAGCCAGGAGGTGGTTGGCCAAGATCTCAATACTTATTGGGTGCATTTTCAGTACTTGTGACAGAAAACAGTAGGGCTGTGCAAAGAAAATTAGTGGCCCTGTAACCCGCCTTATTGGCTCAGATAGGGGGCGCCTCATCTTGGAGCCTTGGATAGACAATGTGCTTTGCCTCAGATTGCTTTGGACCTGAGTCACCTTGGATCTGAAATTGTCTGAATATCTCTGAAGCAGGTCACCCACCTTGGATTCATGCCTTCTCCAAGGCAAAAACACAATCCATGAAAATGGCAACTAGGCCTCCAGCACAATACTGTTGATGGTCCGATCAAAATGATTATTTTTTAATCTTCAAACTTAAGTCTAGGCAGTGGTTCCCTAGCCATGGTTGGGTCTAGGCAGTGGCCATGCTGTCATGGGGATGATGGGAGTTGTAGTCCAACAATAACTGGGGATCCAAGTTTGAGATCCATTGGTCTAGAGCAGAGATTCCCAACCTTTTTTCGGTCAGTGGGCACATTTGGAATTTTGAGAGTGTCATGGGCACTCTCACAAAATGACTGCCATGAGGGGGCTTGCTTATTCATAAAATGGCTGCCATGGTAACAAAATAGTCATTTCCCTGAAGGCAAACTGATGAGACTGAAAGAAAAGTAACTTGCCCAAGAGCCTAAGTCTGCGCTCCAAACCACAAAACCTCTCCTTTGAATCCAGATAAAGATGGTGCTAGAGGGCAGCACTTTGCTATGCAGCATGGCACCCTTCCAGTTTTTTATATCTATATATATATAGAGAAAGATATCTTAAGACATAAAATTAAAATCAGGAGGAGCAGGGAGCCTGATGGCCACCAAGAAAGGTGTCCGTGGGCACATTGGCCATGGGCACATTGGCCATGGGCACATTGGCCATGGGCACATTGGCCATGGGCACCATTTTGTAGTCCCCAAGGCTAGAGGAACATCCGCTTTCTCTTTAATTCAGTTTCTCAGGTCTGCTGCAGTGGATCTGTAGACAATGAATTCTTGTAGGCACTATTTGTGGTTCAATTGGTAGTTGAATGTTGATGATTTCTGTTGCTTTCTCCATGCAGGGTATACCTGGGGCTCCAGGCGTGCCAGGAGTTATGGGTAATATTGGGCCACAAGGTGATGTTGGCTCACCCGTAAGTAGCAGAACATTATACAGAATATGTCACTAGCGAACAACCTTTTCGATAAGTTGGCCACCAGCCCAGTCCACAGCATATACAGTATGTATTACTCAGGGACCTGGTCCAGCCAAGGCACCTCACTTTAGATGAGAAACAAGACCATTTGTGTGAAAGATAACATACAGTTTATTGAATATATATATATGAAATATGAAATATATGCGACAGACACTGCTCTGGGGCACTAAATTGCTTAGACACTTGCGTGCTCCTCGTTCTAAGCAGAAAGCTAAAGGACAACACCCCTTGCCATGGATTTTATAAAGTTCCTCCCTCCCCCTGTTTCATTTTCCTATAATCACTATTTGTTCGAAATTCCTTAAGGTAGCTGTCCGCTGTTTGGAATCCCTTGGAATCCCAGCTCCTCCGGGACTACCAGCTCCCCCGGGACTGCACAATGACATCCCAGCTCCCCCGGGACTACACAATGAAGAATTCCCTGCTTCCCTCCCCCCCCCCCGGGACTATGCAACAATGTTTTCCCTGTCCCCCCCCCCCGGACCACACAATGAAATCCCTGCTTCCCCCCCCAGGACTACGCAATAAAATCCCTGCTTCCCCCCCCCCCCGGTACTACACAGTGGAATCCCTGCTCCCCCCCTTCCCGGGACCACACAACAATGAATTCCCTGCACCACCACCCCACAGGACCACACAATAAAATCCATGTCCCCCCCTCCCCCGGGACTACACAGTGGTGTTGCACGGGTCATCATTTTCCTATAGGCACTGTTTGTTCGAAATTCCCCCACCCCCAACCCCAGCCATGTAGGCCCCGGTTGCGGTTCATGTGAACATTCTGTTTGGACGTAGGAGAGATTTGCATATCTGCCTCTGATTGGGCCCCTGTGGTGGCAGTGCATACCAACATTCTATATACCGGTGGAGCTATTTGCATAACCGCTCCTGAATGGTCCCTGCGAACATTCCAAGTGACGCCATTAGCTCTCATCTATTTTGGGCTGTACAGGCGTGGTGAAGGGGGGTTTTTTTGGAGACTTGAACCCCCCACCAGTCTTTGTCCTTGGGTGATGGGGAGTATGCATGCCAAGTTTGGGATGGATCCGTCCAACCAGGTAGGAGCCAATGCGACGCATGCGAGCCAAACCCCCGCGCGGACATACGTACGAACGGACAAACATTCACTTTTATATAGTAGATAATCAGTTTCAACTATAAAACTGTATTTAGTGATAGTATATTGTCTTGGTGGTGCCAATGGGAGCTTTTTTCCAAGGCTAATTGCTTGCAAGGAGTGGGGTGGGAATTTTGTCAGGATTGCAGCTGGAGTCCTGGAGCCCTGCAGTCCTGATGAACGTCCCCCCTCCCATGCCTAGAATTAAATGTTTCAAAAACCCTAGATGTGATTAAAGTACACAATTAAAGTAATGTCTAGTTTAACCTTTGGAGGCTCATAAAACTGCCATGTTTGGTTTCATTTACCGTAGTTTATTTCACATAGTCTGAAAATGAAAACAATGACAATCGTCCAACAAGTCTCTTTACATATGTTTTCCAAACAAGAAGAGTTTAAAAAGTGGCTTCCAGTGCTGGGAAGGGGATCTGATATGGGATGCTAACTGGAAAATAACCCCTTCCCAAGCCAGTATGCACATATATCCAGGCCTGTAGCCAGGCTAAATGTTCGGTGGGGGGGCACTAAAAAAGTTGATGGGCAGATAATCTGGTTTGCAGGCCATTTAAAGACAAAATTGTAAACTGTTTTTAATTTTTTAAAAAAAATGTTTTAGTGGGGGCAGAGAAAAATTAGGGGAGGCTGGCCCCCCAGCCCCCCCCCCCAGCTACAGGCCCATATAGATCTCCCCCTCTTACTCTGGATGGAGGCCATTATTTATTTATTTATTTATTTATTTTATTTACAGCATTCATATACTGCTCCATATCTAGACAGATTCTGGAGTGGTGAACAATAAAAAGATAAAACGGATAAAAGAATGAAAACAATGCATTAAAAACAGAATAATATTAAAACTGTGGCTGGTCAGCAAGGAAGGCTTCCCGGAACAAAGACGTCTTCAGCAGGCGCCTAAAACTACACAATGCTGGAGCCTGCCTGACCTCCAGAGGCAGGGTGTTCCATAGAAGTGGAGCCAGCCACACTGAAGGCTCTTCTCCTGGTCAACTCCAATCGAGTCATAGGTCCATCATGTGGAACCACCAGGAGAATGTCCTCCGATGACCTCAGTGACTGGACAGGTTGGTAAGGGAGAAGGCTCTCTCTCCGGGCAGGGTTAGGCAACCTGGTGACCTCCAGAAGTTTTAGACTACACCTCCCGCAATCCCTGACCATTGGCCATGCTGGCTGGGACTTATGGGAGTTGCAGTCCAAAACGTCTGGAGGGCACCAAGTTGCCTTCTCTTGTTCTATGGAGCCGAGCATTCTGCACCAACCTGTTAGTCTTTGCAGGTGGTGTTTGGGATGCATTGCAAGCTACAGTCAGACCCAGGTGACATAACTATTACTGCAGTGTGGTGCAAGCTCTATGACCTACGGTATGTTAGCACATTAAAAAGTCTCATGCATCCCAGAGCGAGGGAAAGGACACATGCACAAATTACAGTTTTGTTTTGTTTTTAATCCCCCCCCCCACAGGGACTTCCTGGATCAAAAGGCGAGAGGGGTGAACGTGTAAGTGCCTTTTGATTTCAGAATTGTATAGACAGCAGGAATATGAAGAGAATTAGATGTATTTGTTTTAAGGACAAGGCACTCATTCTTCCAGTTGTGATGAACAACCTGTAAAGATGTGAATGGTTCTTTTTATGGACACTAAGGGCACAATCCTATGCAAGTTTAGCCAGAAAAAAGACCTACAACTCCCAGCATGCCCCAGCCAGCATAGCTGGCTGGGACATGCTGGGAGTTGTAGACTTTTTTCCTGTCTAAATTTGCATAGGATTGCACCTTAAAACTGGGTTCAGACAACACAATAACCCACACTCAAGGGTTGAGTGTGGGTTGCCGTTGAACCGTGGGTTGTCGCTGAAATGTGGGCTATCATGTTGTCTGAACCAGGCTGAGATAACAAACCATGGTGAACAACCCACAGTTCACAACCCAACAACAAACCATGGGTTCTCTTCATGGATTGTTCGTGGTTAACAAGCCATGGCATGTTAGCACAGCTGGGTTCAGATAACACGATGACCCACATTTCAGCAACAACCCACGATAACCCACACTCAACCCATACTCAACCCTTGAGTGTGGGTTATCGTGTTGTCTGAACCCAGTCTAAGGCTGCAATGTGATACACACCTATCTGTGAGTAAGTCCCGTTAAACTCAGTGGGTGTGTTAAATTCAAAGTTGCGTGAGCAGATTTCTGCTTGTGCAATGGGACTTCTCCTTGCTCTCCTCTCCCCTGCTACCCCCCATACACCCCACGGATCTGCTCTGAAGGGTCCCCAAACCCTCTGGAGCAGATTTGGGGGTGCATGCAAGGGGCTGCAGTGAGATGGGGAAATCTGTTCCACCAGTGGTTTCCATTCCGCTGGTGGATGGCCAGCATTGGATCCAACCCAGTGGTATTTGCTTCTGAGTACACATGCTGATAGCATTGTGCTTTCAAAAACCAAAGGGCATAATTTCCCAATGATCAGGGAGAGAAATGTCCACACATTCTATGCAGCTTGCAGTCTCTCCTCGAGGAACATTATTCTGAGAGGCGCTAATGTGTCATTATGATGTTCTTATTCTGCAGGGAGACCTTCAGTCCCATTCGATGGTACGGGCAGTAGCGCGTCAGGTGTGCGAACAGCTCATCCAGGGTTAGTACAAGTACTCATAATTCTAATCACTATCGATGTTATCTATTACTAGTGTTAGTGCATTTCTAAAATATAATATAACTGTGCAACTTGTGATTTGTCAAGCCAAACACAACCCACAACATTTTGGCCCATTTATCCTGTTCGTGGAAATAAAGTTTAATCAGGACCAGTTTATTGGCTGAAGTGTTACGTTTTGTGGATTTGTTTACTTTGCAGGTCATCTGGCCAGATATAACTCAATCTTAAATCAGATTCCAAGCCAGTCTGTTTCAACACGAACTGTTCCTGGACCCCCTGGTGAACCAGGACGGCAAGGGCTACCTGGGCTACAGGGAGAACAAGGATCTCCAGGAAGGCCAGGATTTCCAGGCAGTCCTGGCCAGCCCGGAAGACCTGGAGAAAGAGGTAAGCTGAATACTAATATGTATAAAGCTGGAGCTTACCTAAAAGTTACCAAAGACAACAAAATGTATGTCTGTTGTCAGGCTGAGCAGATAAAGTTGAAGCGGTATAAATAGCTTTTAATTCCTGGGAGGCATTGAGTGTGTTAAAACCCATGCTGAACATTTTCAAGATTAATATTATTGATCTATGAGCAGCACTGTAATAAGAACTTCCTTGAGAACATTTCTTATGGCATAAGTACAGTAATACCTTGGATTGCAAGTAACTTGCTCTGAGAGCGTTTTGCAAGACAAGCAAATTTTTTAAAATAAATTTTGACTTGATAAACAAGCCAGGTCTTGCAATACAAGCCGTAGGGATGTAACCGCTCGCCTCGAGCGGGCATTGTGGGCCGAAATCTGCCCCGCTCACGCCTGCCAGAGACTTGCTTTGATATAAGAGTGTTTGGGATTACAAGCACGGTTCTGGAACGAATTATGCTTGCAATCCAAGGTATTACTGTATTTAAAGGCTTGTTCACCCAATCCGTGGGAAAAGAAAGTCTAGAGAGGTTGCTTGCTATCAAACAACACTAGATCCACTTTTCACAAATGTTTTCTACGAAATTCTACCTTAGTATGGATCCAGTGTTGGTTGATAGCAACCTGTCTAGACTTTCTTTTTCCATGGGATTGGGTGAAAAGGTCTTTAAATACTTATGCCATAAGAAATGTATTACTCTTTAAGGTGCCACAGAATCTCTGTTGTTTTTGCTGCAAGAGACAAATACAGCTACCCTTCTGGAAATTATTGCAATGGAAAGCCAGTGAAATGTATTTTTACTTTTGCTGGCATTGCCCGTCTCATATAATAAGATTATTTTTCATGGCCTGCTTTCATGTTTGAATTTTTAGTAATCTTTCTCTGCAAATAAAGAGTTGAACCCAAGCCATAATGCTGAGGCAGAATAGGGCGATAAATTTCAGCCTTCACAACCAGTTGGATTTTATAAAGCAGCTGAGGCAGTTTGGCTGACTGTTTTATACAAAAAAAAAATTGCTTCCACTTGAGTGAGCAATGGGCCTTATACAAATATACGTGATGGATTTATATAATGATGGTATATGGGTATGGAGGATGGCAAGTAACTTGAAGCATGCCACACAGAACAAATGAATCAATGAATCTATACTGCCTTGAAAATGTTTGCGGTTGGAATCGATTTTGATGGATAAATAAGGTATTCCAAGGTATATCGATTTTCTGCAAAGACTTTCCTTAACCATCATCCTGAATGGAAATAAATTTTAAGTATATGTAGCAGCATTTGCTCATGGTCATCCATTGTTACCTTGACCTTTCAGATTCTTCCTCTAAAGTTAGAACGTGAGCTCCTTGGGGCAGGAACCTCTTATTATTTTGCTTATAGAGCTGGAAGGAACCTCAAAGGTCATCTACTCTGACCCCCTGCCAATACAGGAAATCTATTATTGCAGCACCCCTGATAAGTGGCCATCAAGCCTCTGTCTAAAAACCTCTAATGAAGGAGAGCCCACTACCTTTCAAGGCAGTCTGTTCCACTGTTGGACAGCTTGTACCATCAGGAATTTTCCCATTTAATATTTAGTCTAGATGCCCTTTTCTTGTAATTTGAACCCATTGGTTCAGGTCTTACCCTCTCTTCCCTGATCTATGTGGCTATCATCTTGCCTCTTAACCGACTCCTTTCCAGGCTAAACAGACCCTACTCCTCTAACCTTTCCTCACAGGACATTTCCAGATCGCTTCTGTAAAGAGCCATAAATAACTTGAAGGAAAAGTAGTGAAGGGGCCACAAAAGCAGAAGTGTGGGGACATGCAAGCATACACAAACAGTTTAAGCCTGCCGGCACTTAAACTGGATTTGTAAGTGTATTCAGTCCCTGGACTTAATGGTCTTACCAGGGGGCCCTTTAGACAGCCAGATGTATTACAGTACTTCAGTTGTGAAGCACACAACTAATATTTCCCTTCTCCCCACTTCCAGTTGCCATTCAGTGCTGTACAACTGCTTCTGCATTCCTGATACGTTAGTGCAAAATCAAAGCACGAGCCACGAGCCCGGTTTACCAATCCTGATTAAAAAGAAAGAAAGAAAGAAATACCCTGGGCCTGTTCCGTTGTGCATTTTAAGCTCACTTAAACCATAGCATGACTACAGGAATAAAATGGAGCACTGCTCCTGGTGCCCTGATGCTAAACACATTTACTTGGGAATCAGCACCATTTACTTGTAGAAAGGGATAATATATTTTAAAAATAAAAATAACAAAATTAGCATCTGTAACCATTTACATGCCTGGATGCCTCCCCGCCCCCTCCCGACTAAACAATGTTTTTAAAAATAAGAAGAAAGGATGCAGTGGTAGACAGTATCAGCCCTATTAGGCACCGGACATGCCCACACCAGCCCAGATGCTGATGCTGGGCTTGTATGCCGCTGTCCCCATCACTTGTCTCCCCCCCCCCCCCCCGTTTCAGGGCCATGGACTCCGTCCCTGAAGTCCAACTGTAGCTGCTCCATTGAGCAAATTTACATACTGTTATCTCTTAGAAATAAGTATATTATTTCAAAGAGATTTCTCATCTCTTAAATAAATGATACTGACAGTTCAGTCCTAGGCATGTCAACTCTGAAGTAAATCCCACTGAGCTTAATGGGACCTACTCCCTACTCCCTGGTAAATGACTGCGTAGTTTTTGCGGCTTGTGAGCGCCAATTTGGGTTTGTATTGCTTGCTATTTTTCCCGCATGTGAAAGGCATTTTGGCATTTAGTGTGTCAAATGGCTTGCTTTGTAACCATGAGAATTAATATTATGTTCTTGGTTCTGCTGAGGAAACCTTTAAGTGATCTCTGAGAACCCCCAACAAGTCTCTGTGGCCATAATTCTAATTACTTTAGTGTAAGAGGATACAAGATTTAGGACGGCGAGCTTGTCAGCCTTGGGTTTCTATGGCAAAGCTGAACAAAGAGTGGCATTGTTCAGTGGAATAAGGAAGAAGGGGGTTGAGAGGTATGGAGGGAAATGGGAAGTGGGGAACAAGAAAGGGACTGATTCAAAGTTAAACTGGGTGGACTAAAGAGAAGTGGGATACAGAAGGAGCTGTCTCAAAAGCACATTTTTTTTTTGCATAAGGAAATATATATTTGAGTGTGAAGGACTTGCAAGGATTAAGCAAATATATATAATGAAGAGGAACAAATAATATCTTGGACTGTAGCAATAGTTCCCAAACAAGCAACGCCAACTTTGCAGGCTTATATATAGCTTGCAATGAACATGCCAAAGAATTCAGTGGAGGAGCGATAACAAAAAAACTAAAAAAAGAGGGCATGAGATCAAAGTTTTCACATTCATTATTTCTGTTGCTAAAACAGTTGTCAAAGCAAAATGGACATTTTGGCAGGACTGCTCATTTGGCACTGATGCTTTCAACTGTCACAAACTGGTCCTAGGCTAATGCAGTACTGGGGCATTTAGAGCCAACTGCATCACAACAGAGAGACTGGGTTCAGACAACACACTAGCCCATACTCAAGGGTTGAGTGTGGGTTGTCATTGAACCGTGGGTTGTTGTAGAAACATGGGTTATCATGTTGTCTGAACCCAGCTGTACCAACAAGTCATGGCTTGTTAACCATGAACAACCCATGAAGAGAACCCATGGTTTGTTGCTGGGTTGTGAACTGTGGGTTGTTCACCATGGTTTGTTATCTTGGCTGGGTTTAGACAACATGATAACCCACGTTTCAACAACAACCCACAGCTCAACGACAACCCGCACACAACTCATACTCAACCCTTGAGTGTGAGTTATCATGTTGTCTGAACCCAGAGACTTGCTGAGTTGAGGAAGCAACTTGCCTCTGGGTGGGAGGGCTGTAAGTAGAGGCTGTTTTGACCCACAGCAGCAGATTGGTAGACATTAATCTGGAGACTGAGGACTGGACTGTGTGGAACATCTGCCTGAGGGTAGCAGGTATTATTAAGCTCCCCCAAGCTTAGCACAGCCAGCAAGATCAGTGGAAACATTTGGAGTTGGTGGAGACTACCAGCATGGCATCAGGACCAGCAAGCTCCACCTTGAGTCAGCAACATCTGGCTGCTTGGATGCCACTGGGGGCATTTAGGAGTTCCACAGGAGAGTGGACTATACAGCATGGAAGATTTGCCTGGGGTAGCGGTTTTATCAAGCTCCCCCAGGCTTAACAGAGCCAGCCAGGGCAGCATAAATGTTTGTAGCCATCTGAGATAGTCAGCACTATCGACTGAGCCACAGGGGGTTGCTCGAGTTGGAGGGCCCACCACCTAAAGTTGGAACTTTGGTGACATAGGGGGAAGGCTTGCAAGCTCTTATCCCAACGCAGAGAGGGACAGTGGCTACAGCACTGGAGAGTAACAGTGGGGCTGCATGGAAGTGCTTCCTAATCCCAGTGCGCAATCGGGCTGCTGCCTTCCAGCTCCCATGCTGGATTCCTCATCATGCTGAAGAATCAGTATTATCTCGCCAAGTCTCCTGCCTAATCTTACTTAGGCTGTTTGGGAATTTTGTATCAAACATGCTTTGTGAGGGAGGGGGGAAATAAGTCAAAATAGTTGGTAGATTTTCTCTTGACTAAATAAATTTTGTCTTGGGGACAATCATTCAACCTGTGAAGCAGTAAATCAAGAAGAGGTGGAGGAAAGGATGTGTGTGGGACGATAGCAAAAATTGAATTTGGGGAGGGGGTGGAGAGGAGATTTGACTCTCAGTAGAATTGTTCTCTTCAAAAGGGAATGCAATTTTATCTGGAAGATTCATTGCCCTCGTGGGAATTTGATTTAGCAGAAGAGTCCCTTAGTATTCCAGACTATATAGGCATTGCATACGCCCACAAAATGCTAATTTTAAACAAAATGTAATAAAATTGCTATTCTTTATTTTTTTAAAAAGCCAGTTCCACAGTAATGAAAACGACCATAAAATGAGTCTCCTTTAAGTGCCTTCATTTCCTTTTGATTCCCCATCTGCAGATGAGTTCCTAATTAGCATTTTTCCAATATGAAAAACACCAACAGTCTTTGGTGTCACTGTACATAAGAGGATACCCGAGACCAAGATGAGGCAGAGGAAGGAAAGGACTCTGAAGTCCAGTTTGTGTTTCTGGAACTAGGCAACTTACTGCTCATTTCTTCGCTGCCAGATCCATACTTACTGACATTAAACATACATTTCCTTGTTAAAAGTTATTTTTAACAGTCATGAAAAATTATAGTTAAAAATATAATAAAACATAAGTTAGCAATTCTGAGTGGCAAACTATGTTAGAATTCCGAAGACCTGAGTGCCAAATTGACTGAGCAACCAATCAGCTTTTCATTGGTGCCCTGAACATGGTCAGAGCAGTGCTGCGACTAGATTGGTTGTGCCATAATTTTAACATGCCAAAACTGGCTTTCCAGTTCCAGCAGAGTGAGTATTAGTGAGCATCTTACACAGTGATCCTTAGAATTTGGAGTGCAGAAAGGTCTGTGGTGGAGTAGCAGCTAGGGTGGGAGGTGGAGTGGGGGCAGTTTTTCGACGGTTTCTTTTGTCGTTTTAAAAAGACACTATTCCCTTCCATCGAAACCAAGGCAGCTGTAGTTTCAAAGGCAAGTGTAGTTTCAGGGCTTGTTTGGAGACATGTTGGGGGAATGAGGGGATATAGGATCCTGTGGATCCATGGCCTTCCTTGACGCACACCTGGTACACCCTGTTCTGACCCCCACCATCTGTAGAACACCACTGCTGGGTGAGCAAATTTCTGTCTGTCCTCTTCCTTCCTGTTGTTGTTCTCCATTTTCAATTTAAGATTGCAATCTCCTTGAAGGCAGGGAGCTCTTGTTCCCTTTTTGCTTGTAAAATTTTATAGGGCAGTATTTACACCAACAAGCCGAACAATCCTTCACAGCCATTAGGAAAATAAATTTAATCATTTTTCAAAAAGCAGACCTTCTTAGGATGACAAGATTGTACATTACGGAAGTAATTCTATGTTCTGTGGGAGGGCAACTCAGGGGTTGTAGGATGCTTCAGACCTCTGTGGGCAGAGAGGGAGGTCCGTGACCAGAGACCTCCTTGGGACAGTGATGGAAAGTTCCAACACCATTTGGGGATGAAGATTAAGGCTTCATGGGGAAAAATGGATTTTGAAGAGGGATTTCAAGGAAGAGAGAGACGTAACACCACATAATATTCAGGGAGAGAGTTCCATGTATAGGGAGCAGCAATGGAAAATGGGCAGATTTGTGATTTCTGAGGAAGACACCTTTGGGTGCTTGAAGATAATAGAATTAGAGGAGTGGAAGTCATGGGTAGGGATATATGAAAGACCAAAAGAAAGAGTAGGTGAAGGCCACTGAGAGCTTTAAAGGTAAGAACAAGAAGTTTGTGCTATATCCGGAAGGTGATGGGAAGCCAGTAATGGAATTTCAGGAGGAGTGTTGTATGGTCTGAGCGATGGGAACAATGGATGACTTTGGCAGCAGAGTTTCGGACAGAGGTGAGAGGACCGAGGTGTGATAGGGAAAGGCCAGAGCAAATAAAGTTGCAATAGTCAAGTCAGAGGATGACCAGAGCATGGACCAGAATTTTAGCTAAGAACAGAAAGGGACAGAATAATTTTTGCAATTTGGTGTAGACACAACACAACTTGGCAACAGGTTCAACATGGGGAGGGGGAAAGAGGGAGCAATCAAAAATAAAGCCAGGGCTGCTTGCCTGATCACCCTGGTGATGTTGTCAACCAATATGGAGAATGGTAAAGGAGAGAGAGGGAAACTAGTTCAGTCTTGGGACATGTTGAGTTTGAGATGATAATGAAACATCCAGGTGGATATATCAGGCAGGCAGGCAGAGATGCGAGACTGGATGGGGAGAGAGATATCAGGGGAGAGATGTATAGCTGGGAGCCATCACACTGGGGCAAAAAAAGAATCCTAACTTCATGTATACGCCAGTGGGGTCTGAACTGGTGATGACTGACCCAGAGAGAGATCTTGGGTTGTGATGGATGCTCAACTGGCTGTGGATCTGCCTGACAGCAGTACCATCCCACAAGAAGAAAATATGTCAAATGTTTTGCTGAAATCAAAACATACTGTGTTCATGGCATTCCCATGATCTACCAGACTAGTGACTCTATCAAAAAAGGAGATGAAGTTGGTCTGACATGACTTTATATAGCATTGGGCTGAAGGTGGAGGCCTAGGAAATCTACAGGGTGCTTTCTGTACATGTTTTTTTTTCATATTTTAAAAGCACACAGATTTAGTACAGCTGCCCCCTATTCCTCAGACCCATGAATGTGTATTCTGAAACTTTAATTATAACAGAAAGCCATGACTTCACCTTCCTGTAAGCCTGAATATGATAGCATCAGTCCAGAAAGACTGGGATACCAGCCTAGGAGCCCCGTCCCACTGGCCTGGTTTCTGCTAATAGCTGTGTTAATCTTGTGCCAAACCACCTGACCATGTCTTGCCTCTGAAACATTGCTAGAAAATATTCAGCCTTATTCTCCACCCAGACCGTGAAACCCTGGAGGTTATGGCCTACAAACCAGTTAGAGCTTGGATTTTAAGCCAGCTGCCAGTGTCAATAGTATGATTTCAATCTAAGTACATTTTGGCTAATCCCCGAACTGGAATTTGGTCCCTTCTGTTGCTGCAGACTCTGTCCTGCAAAGGCCTACATCTCTGTGTTACATTTAGCTTTCTGTGTAATCCCGTTCACTCATGCTGGACGGTCTACATGTAAACACAATACAAAAGAACTGGGGAGGAAGGGATAACTTGCATGTCCTCAACTGTCCCCCATTTACCAGGGACAATCTCTAATTTCACAGTCTTGACGATAAATTGTTGCCACAGCGGTCTTTAACTTTAATGCCCTTCTTCCTTGTTGGCTTCGTAAAATGCCTGGCATTGCTTGATTTTTCCACAATATGCTTCTGGCCTAAGCACAGCAAGCACAGAGAATGCCCATCGGCTGGAGGCAATTTAGCTTTACAGCCGGAGCACTTTCTAAAGGGGGCCTTAAGAGCCATTATCGACAGATAAGTATTACTAACAGATAAGGAAAGCTTTGAAGGGGAATAAGGTTAAGATAGAGCAACGGGGATTAACTTTTTTTTTTTTTTGTTTGTTTTTTGATAGAGACAAAGAGTGAAGGGGGGGGGGAAAAGTAGGGAAATAACACTAATTTTTTGTACTCAGCCAGGAGAAGAAGGAGAACCTCGAAGAAAGACTATAGCAATAGGCGGTCGAAGAGGAACTGAGGGAATGGGCGGGAGCCGTGCTGAGGAGCAGGCACGATGGGGGAGGGGCTCCCGCCCAATTCACCTCAGCTAAAGAATTTCCGAAGGAAGCTCAGCGCAGGCGCAGAGCCCATATGTGTGATGCACAGAGACCACGAAGAAGAAGATCATTGCCCCTCATTTTTCAAAATTACATTTGTGTAATTTTATAAAGTCGCCTTTCTTCAAATCTATAGAAGCTGCGTTTCTACAGGGGAAGGGATGCATCTGATTCTAGTGCACATGCGTGCAAATGTATATGAGACGGCTCAAAAATGCAGGTGCCCTGCTTCCCTTCCTGCATTGCCTATTTAGGTCATAAGTCTTGCTGAATGTGTTTGAATTGCAATCATTCTGTCATAAGTACAAGAAGATCCATGATGAGATGTTAAACCAACCAGCCTTGTAAGTAATCCTACAAAAATGACTACTGTGCAAAACATTTTAGTAGCCTGCTGGGAGCTGGCAGAAGAGGGATGGAGCCCAATGCATATCTATGCTGGGTGCAGAGGAGGAGGCTTTCCTCTTCTAGAAGCCTGGTTGATTTCCCGTGCTGAGCACAGATTCCATCCCTCTTCCACCAGCCTGCTCATTTGCCCACATGGAATTCTCTGTATTCGCCTGCATGCCGTTCCTTGTCACCCATGGCGATCAGGCAAGTGCTTAACTACAAGACATCATTATATATTTATAGTCAGTTTACTAAGGGACAAATAGATGTAATAGTCTGTACTGTTTTGTTTTGTTTTTAAATATCGGCCACGGGGAGTGGGGGGGGGGTTGTCTGTTATCCACCTTGGGACCATGGTGTGGTGTGGGTAGAGGGGAGGGAGATTTAAGCCTTTATCTCCTCCAACACTTTTCTGCTTAAAATCTCCCTCCTCCTGAAGCTGCTATTTTCACCTGCGGAAATGCACATTTGGATCCAAGACACCATCATCTGCCAGATTTGGGGCGCAATCCTATGCATGTTTAGACAGAAAAAAGTCCTACAACTCCCAGCATGCCCCAGCCAGTTGCAGGACTTTTCCCCATCTAAACATGCATAGGATTGCACCCTTACTTGGTTTAATTGGTATGTTAACCACCTAAGAAACTATCCTAACTCTCTCGGACAGACATTCAAAGGGGGTTGGGGGGGGGAAGTGCTACTCTGCCAGCGGAGAAGAGCTCTACTGGTGGGTGGCATGTCTGCCACTGAGGCCCTTGGTAAACTTACGAGAAGCTCAGTGGGCAATGGTCTACCACTGGCAGTTTTCCCGCCAGCAGTATGCCCTGTCCTGGGGAGTTTCAAGGGCAGGATTGATTTCAGCGGGGGGGGAGTTTTTATTTTCTAATTTTAAAAAAGGCTTCTTAGCAGGAAAACCTGCTCTCCAACATTTTGCCCTGGCTGGCAGAAGCCAGCAGGCCTTTGGAAGTGACGGCTAATTGGTCACAACACTCCCCACACCTTCTAGGATTCCGCTGTGATGCTGTAGTTGATTTATCAGTGGGCACCATTTGTTTTACCTTTTGAGGACATTTTGGTTCTGGTATGTGCCTTTGGCCCCACTCACCACTAGAGTGTGGCCCCGGAGAGCTTCTCCAAAGTGGAATTTGGCCCTCGGGCTGAAAAAAGTTTCACCCCTGCTCTAATTGGGAATTTAAAAGTAGGCAGTAAAGGTGGCCTTCACGTCTGACAATAAGTGATAGCATCCCCCCAAAATTGTATGTTGCCCCCCAAATTGTATGTTGTCTCATAAATCCTTTAAGTTCACAAAAAGGTACTGAGGTTAAACTTTTGGCCATTGGTAAATGTATTTAGTTGATGAACATTGAAATCATATACATGAGTGCTCAGAAGTAAATCCCACTGAGTTCAATCAGACTTACTCCCAGGCAAGTAGGTATAGGATTGGAGCCTAAAAGGCAGGTAGTTGCTTAAAGTTCCTTAATTCAGCCCTAATGAAAGTAATATTGATACTTAGCTAATGAAGCCATTAGAAGGTCAAACAACAGCGACTGTATAGCAAAGCACGCAGGTTGAGAGCCCATAAAAAGCAGCTGCTATACTCTGCACGCTTTCGTTTTATGAGTAGGCTGAACCTGAACTATTGATTTTGATCCTGTGTGTGTGTATATGGGGTGTGAAGTGAAAGGAAGCAAAATGACTAGTGCAGAAGGCCTGGAAAATAGTGGAGAAAGGGGTAGAGAGAGAGCCATAAATCAGCTTGGATTTTTATGGCTGTGAACTATCCAAACACAACACAGCTTTTATGGCTGTTTCCAAACTTCACACATGGAAAGTCAAACCCCACTGCTTTTCTTGAATATTGTCTATTGCTTTGATTTGACACCACGGACAGCAGAAGACATGTTAAATGGCATGTGTGTGAGGGTCCTTCGTGCAAAGTAGCTTAACTGAAGACAAGCATGTACCTCTCCCATATGGATGTCCAGATGTCACTTTCCCCCACAAGACCCCACCCACAAGTTACTCATAGTAGCTCATCGTGCAGAGCATTTTCATGCTACAGTTTATGTATTTCTCTTCCCTTCGAAGAACTGCCTATTAGGACCTGTTCCCTGTAGAGCAGTGTTCTCCAACCTTGGGTCCCCAGATGTTTTTGGCCTACAACTCCCAGCATGCCCCATGGATCCTAGAGCATATTCTGAGTTTATTGCAGAGAGAATGTTCTGAGAGAGACAGCATCTGGCTTCTAGTTAGATGGTATATAGGAAATCTCTAGAACATCTCACCCTTGTAGTTGGCCCTCCCTTCTTAACTGACATCTCACCCTGTAATCGGTCATGCCCATTCCCCCACCTGCTCCTCTTCAGAAGGGCAGTGGGTTCCCACGAGTTCAGGAACAGCTTGGTTCTCTCCTCCTCCCTCCGTTTTCTGCATTCCCTCCGTCTTTGACACTGCATTCTCAGTCAGATTCTCCATCCCCCTCTTCGTCTGAATCAGAATATATTCCCATATTTTGCGGAGGCCCCTTTGCAGAGCTCTGGTGGGCACAATCCCTACATTACACCTGAGACCTTTGGCATGCAAAGCACACGTGCTTTACAACTCTGAGCTCTGGTCTCACACCATTAGTTGGGGACTGGACTGTGCCTGAGATTTAAAATTCTGCCAAACTCACCTTAAAACTGCAATCCTATATGCCCACTTACTTGGGACTAAGATCCATCTGCATAGAGGATTGCACTCTTAAGATCTGTAATCAGTATCTGTTGTTTAAATAAAGTAGTTCTGGTAATCTGCATAGTTTTATTCTTTAAGGGGAAGTACAGAATTTTGCATCTCTTTGTGCAGCGTCTTTTGTGGGCTGCAAGTGAGCTGATTTTTCATGACACAGGTCAGATACTACGCTGACTTCAAAGACATACTCCCAATGTGCAGTTAAATGTAGCAAAAACTGAGTACAGGAGGCAAACAAGGATATAAAGAAGTTACATATCTGTCATTGGCTTGTAAAAGAGACCCTTTGCATTTTTGGTATTGATTAGCAACTTGCAAACCTATGGCAGCAAAAGGGAATGAAGGAAAACATAGCTGTTATGTTTAACAGGTTGGTCTTGTGTTACTTGCCCTGTTCTAGCTCTTATTCTATTCCAGAATCAATTTGCAGATAACTCAAGTGAAATTAGACTTAGAGCCATTACTATTTTTGTTAAAATATTCTGAAACAATTTCCATACACTTTAGGGAATTATTTCTATATCTAGTAACACCTGCTAGAGTGTGTTATGTCAAATTATTGAAAACAATTGATATTCCTACTGTTGCAGAATGGGAAAATAAAAATTTGCTCGTAGGGCCAAATTGATTAGTAGAGGACTCCCAGTGCGTTCATGCACACATTAATGTATGTATTTTCGTATGCATTTTCGTGCGCATCTTTTAAATGTACACTTCCCTTCCATTTTATCCTTAGAACCACAACCCTGTGAGGTAGGTTAGGCTGAGACTGAGAGTCAGTGACTGGCCCAAAGTCACCCAGTGAGCTTCATGGCCAAGCGGGGACTTGAACCCAGATCTCCCGAGTCCCAGTCCAGCACTCTCACCACTACGCCACACTGTTGCAGTTTTAAAATTTGTCTATAATTCATTCTTAATTTAAATATGTATTACATAATTTGGTCACGCAAAAGCACACTCCCATACACTGATCCCTGCCTAGTCCCATTTCTTTTTCCCAGTGCCAAATGTTTAACAGTGATGAATTAGGTGCTTTGGAGAATAATTAACAGTGCAATCCAATGGCCACTAGACAGCATCTAGACAGCCATATGATTGTTCGGATTCCCAGCTATGAGGTCGGAAAATTGCTCCAACCTCGTAGCTGGGGATCTGCGCTCGAATCCCCTCCCCTCTGCTTGTAGCTGGTGCAGAAAGAACTGTGCCGGATGCTTCTCTGAGGTTATAAGAGTGACCTTGGAGAAGGGCTTTGGTGGGCACTCCAGGGGTCAGGGAGTGGAGGAGACCAGCGACACCTCAGCTTCCTTCCTTCCTGCTCTGAAGCACTGTAGTTAGATAGCTGAAATTGGCCGTCTAAGTCCTTTGCAGAGCGAGAGGAGTGCGGAGGCGACCTTCGCCTCTCCACTCCTCCCGCTCTGCACAGGATGCCTGTACTCCACCGAGTTCAAAGGGTTATGGGCATCCCCATAGGACTGTGCCCTAAGAGACTAATTATATAAAAAAAGTCTGAATCGCCTTGCTCAACATGGACACACAGTGGTGAGCTCCCAGAGGCATTGGGCTGATGGCTGCTGACAGGGCCAGCCGAAGACATGTTGCCCCCTAAGGTGAAGGACGAGATGGCACACGTCAATCATTCCATGTACAGAAGCCAATTAAATCTTACTTCAGCACTGGTGATGCGATTGCATCTCAACTGCACTTGAGAGCAGCAAGCTAGCTTAGGGGTGTGGGGCAGGCCATGAGGCACCTTGCTGCCCCTCCCTGCCCCCCAGCATCTCTTGCCTAAGGTGGCTGCCACACTCTACCTAATGTTAGGGCCCAACCGACTTGTGGGATTAGGTGGACTTTGGCTTGATGATCCAGCAAGGCTGTTCTTGTGTCCTTTGGGTCATTTTACATGTTATATTGTTCAGGTTTGTAAGATGATAGAAGCTTGCACCTAAAAATGTAAAGTGTGAATGTAACAAATACATGCTTTGAGTGGGCACAATGACCAAGGAGCCATGATTGGCTGCAGTTCCTTGTTGAGTGTTTATTCAGTGGCATACTTGAATTTGTCGTTGTGTTGCAGTGTGAAGTGCCCTTAAGTTGCCAATTTCACATGCTATGCTTGAACCCACATTGGTCAAATCCATTCAACCTTTCTGCTCATGGGTTTTTTTGAAGACAAAAGCCACCGCCACAAAACACATGAAATGAAGTGGAGCAGAGGTGAATTCCTATGTCTTCTCTTTACACAACCAGGCACATTTGTCACATCAGCCCAGATTTGCCACACCAAATATGCATTTGGTGGAAACAGGCTATCTAAGGGCGCAATCCTATGCATGTTTAGACAGGAAAAGTCCTGTAACTCCCAGCATGCCCCAGCCAGCCATGCTGGCTGGGCCATGCTGGGAGATGTAGGACTTTTTTCTATCTCAGTATGCATAGGATTGCGCCCTGAATTGCATGTCACAAGTATAAGAGTGATTTTGCATGCCGCTTCAAATCTTCATAAAATGCAGGTTAAAAGAGAGCATGCAAAATGGTGGCTTGTGCTTACATCACTTAGGGAATGTAACTGCTTGCCTCGAGCGGGCGTAGCGGGCCGAAATCGGCCCCGCTCATGCCCGCCTGAGACTCGCAGGCCTTACCGAGCCGCCTGCGCCTGCCGTGACAGTCCCATCGCGTCACTTCCGGCTGGCCGGAAGTGACGCGCCGGGACCCTGTGCTGGTGCTCCGGGACCCCACACTGCATTTTTTCCGTAGAAACCAGGGCAACAGGGCTTAAAACAAGGCGGAGAGGCGAGGCAAGGCGGGGCGCCCCCCCCCTAGGTATGCGTACATCTCTACACAGGATTTGGAAGATCTCCATGCCACATGCGGAGAGCAATCAAAACTGCACTAAGGCAGCAGAGGAGGGCACACTGGAGAAATTGTTTGACTCCACATAGAGTTAGTTCAGGGGTGGGGAACCTCTTTCAGCCCGAGGGTTGAATTCAGTTTTAGAGGAGATCTTGAGAGCCGCAGTCCAGTGGTGGTGGGGCCCCAAAAGCAGGTGGGGGGGACTAAAATACAGCACACACACCCCAGCAAGCTTTTGCTGCCGGTCACTAAGCCTTAGGAGAGACATTTCAACCTTTTAGAATGCGGGTGGACTGCACAAAAGCCGGGAAACCACCCAATGATTGGTGGTTGGAGGAAAGGGTGTGTGTAGCCATTTCAGGAACCCTGGGCAGCCAGATTTAGACTCCAGGAGAGCTCCAGGCATGAGGTTGCCCACCCCTGAGTTAGTTAATGGTGGTTTCTGACTACTGTATCCAGGGCCAGCCCAAGACATTTTGCTGCCTGAGGAAAAGAATAAGACAGCGCCCCCTCCCGTTCCATGTACAAAAGTCAGCTAGTGTTGAGGCCGTACTTCCCCCCCCCCTCCTTCCAAGAAGATCCACACAATGGCTTCTAACCAAAAAGCTTTGTTAGGACAGAAGCCGGCCAAGCAAACTGGCTTAGAGGTACAAAAGAAGCGAGTTGCAGAGTCAATCACAAAGGAGTCAAGCTTAGTTAGAATACCAACCATTAAGGAAGATTGCGCTATTGTTGAGAAGTTGATTCCAAACTGGGATCCTCTCCTCCCTTCCAGACTCAATTACCCACAAGGTGGTTCCTTGTTCTTAAGGGCCAATCTCGTGGAGCACCTGACATTCCTCAGATGGTCCATCCTCCTTAGCTGACCTCTGACCTGGGGGTTAGTGATGTTTGATTCACCCTCCTCCTGAACAGGTAGCTCAGACGGCTTTCCCACGGAATTTGATGCTGATTGATCCTCCCTGTCTGTAGAATTTATCAATAAGTCTGTTGGCCACGGAGACTCAGATGCATCTTCCCTCCCTTCCAACTCCTCCTCCTCCCCATCTTCCTCAGAATCTATTACCAGATCCTCCTCTGTAGGAAGAGTGGGCCCAATCCCTACATCTAGACTTGCTGTTGAATCTTTCTTCCACACTGGTGATGGAACAGCATCCTCCCCTACACCTGAGGGCATCAGGCTAACTTAAGGAATGTAGCACAGGTCATGTGGCATACAAGCTTTCTTCTCCAACACCTTGCTGCCGTCTCCCAACATCTGCTACCTGAGGCAGTCGCCTCACCCTGCCTCATGATAGGGCCAGCCCTGACTGTATCCCGGAACTATCCCTCGCTTGCAGCATATTGGCCTTACCTTCTGAAGTGCTGCAACACAATAATATACCTTGCAAGAACTACTATAGCAGTAAACAAGCTATAGCAACAGCTGCCCACAAGGCTATAGCAGTAGAGGAAACCAAACTATTTGTCCTTGGCCTCCTTTCCCTCTCTTAATTAATAAAAGATGCACATGGAGAAACTTTAATCAGTCCTCACCCCATCTGTTCTTATTTCTCTCCTTTGCTTTTAACAGGTTTATCAGGGGAGAAGGGAGAGCGAGGTAACCCAGGTGTTGGCACACAAGGCCCCAGAGGCCCCCCGGGATCAGCAGGTAAATGTATGATAGTGCCATCATGTTTTAGGTAATCACAGTCAGTCTCAGGTCCATTCACAGTGTACATAGCAAGTGTATTTGTCACAAGTGTGCTATGGGTTCTTAGGAAAGTCTCCCCATCTAAATTTATCAATGGATTGTGGAGTTCAGATTATCTGCCACTCTTCCATTTTTTATTTCCTGAATTGGTTGGGATTGCTGTGTGTGTCCAGTTTGCCGCAGTATTCAGTGCAGGTCCTTTCCGCCCCTCTCCTTACAGGTTACTGATACGCCTAAACATATACACACATGGATTAAAGCATGCACAAAAGGAGTAATGTGATAGCATTAAAAAGCCTCTATTTTGCAGTGTTATAATCAATGCACATATGCTCTCATGTGCATCATTAACCTGGGATGGGGGGAGGGGAGATGTGAACTGAAAACTGTGGCAAACTGTGCAGGTGCCAGTTGTGAAATTAATTGTACAAATTCTCCATGTTAGCTGGTTAGGCAAGTGAAGCAGAATATGGAACAAAGCCACCCCATGGAACAATGGAATGTGGGACATCCACTAATTCCTAAAGTGCACTGGTGTTTGCTGCAGTAAGCACTCTAAGGTGTGACGGGGAGGCACATGTGTGTAAACAAATGGGGATGAATAGCAGAGATGCACTGGGAGCTATGATTGGCCCAGCTTCCTGGTATGCATTCATTGCAAGCATGCATTTCTACTTTGCAGAATGTATTGTGCTTGCTGCTTGCTGTGAATCAGCTGAACAACTGATACACTATGGACTGGCCTTCCTTCTGTCCCAGCTTCCAGTGAATTATTTGTTTAGTGATGTGAACATATATCTTTCTGTGTGTATTTGCCACTGTTTCAGTGACATGTGGGAGCATTGACACAGAACAGTTGTACAGTGAAGAACATGCATGTGTGAATTCACTGTAGGTTACGCAGGTAGTTGTCCTTGGTGTCGTCCTTCTTTAGCAGTGTAGAGGTGATATTCTTACTGCTGCTACTGTGTTCCATGTAGGACCTGCAGGTGAAAGTCGAACTGGCAGTCCTGGCCCTCCAGGTCCACCGGGTTCAAGAGGACCAGCTGGTCACACAGGTGTTCCTGGGCCACAGGGTGCATCAGGGCAGCCAGGTTACTGTGATCCTTCTTCCTGTGCTGGTTATGGAACAGGTGGTGAGTATGCCTCTCTAGGTTATAATTTGTTTATTTTTGTCCCTACTTCCTGGCAATGCCTTCAAAGCCTAGTGCTGTACTGAATTTTCACAATGTTCAATTTTCAAGGCAGAAGTTGCTGTTTCAGCGGTAGGGGAAAGAATCTGCAAAAAAGTCTACCTTCTAATCTTTTGTACATTCTTCACACGTTTGCAGTCATTGTTTCCCCAGTCTGCTGCAGCTTTGGAGCAATTGTTTTTACTTGAAAGGGACTTTTTATTAAATGATCCCAACCAATCAGGGATTTCATAGTTGATATCATGGTGGCATGGAGTCTAGCCAGTTTGGCTGCTTGATCACATCAGTGAGCTCAAACAAAACTGCATTGTCCCCTCTCTGATGCCCCGCGAATGTGCATTTGGACACATTCAGGTACACATCCTTGCCTGGATGAACATTCTGATCCAAATGTAGATCTAGAGTTACCAAGGCAGAAACGATGGTGGTCAGGTCTTGATCTTGTAGAAGAGAGTGTAACCAGTGCACCAGCTGTAGCTGGAAACGGCACTTCTTGCCACAGCTGCCAAATTAGTATCAAGCAGCAATGTCAGGTCAAGAAGTACCCCAAGCTGCAAACTTACTCCTTCAGGGAGAAACCCATCCAGAACAGGTCCAGACCTCCCAAATTGACAGGCCCACTAACAATCAACATTTGCATCTTACCTGGATTGAGCTTCTGTTTATTGGCAGTGATCTGCCTCTTGGCTGATGCCATTACTTCATGATGCCGGCAGTTTCAGTGTGATGTGTGTAGTTCAGAAAGGGGAACTACTCATGTCAAGTGACAATGGTTTTCACAAACAAGGCTTACGTCGCTTACTGAATGCCTTGCAACTCTGCAACGACATCACAATGACCAGCATTTATGTATGTTCAAATGTTAATGTTCCTGTGGTCTTCGAAATGCCACCTCCACCATTTTTGGGCAGAGGAGCACAGAAGAACTTCCTTGTTGCTATTCCACTGTTGGTGTTCCAGAAATATTTGATATGCAGAAACTCTGTGGGAGAGTCGTATGATGTGTTTGCTGACTGTACCAGTGCCATCGTAATGTGATATAACAACTGGCCCTTAGGGTCAATGATACATTCTTTGTGAAAGTGCTCTGAGCCAATGGCTTGTGGGAACATGATGAGTTCTAAATCCTCAACTCTACCTAACTGCTAATTAATTTGAAGTACACTTGCCCCCCTTTCTGGGTTGAAAGTCAGGGCCCCGAGCTACACCTATGTGTACGACACATGTAGCCCCAGATACAGACTCTGAATAGCTCCGGGGAGAATGACAGGAATGAAATCCAGGTCCTTGTCAGGTAGCTCATAGCTGCTAATTATAGTACTTAACTGGGGCTATGCATGTTCAAACCCAGCTACGGTATTAGGCAGACGAATTATGAATAGTGCAGCCTGCTTCCCCACATGTGTGTTCCCGAGCTGGATCAGGACAGATGTCCAGTTATCTCACCCAAAGAGGAAAAAAATGGCGATTTAATGGAAACAAGAGAAAACCTATATAAAATCCAAAGAACAGGTGAAATAGGAAGTATTTATTTTCTGTCTCTTGTACTCGTTGTGACATCATCGTGTTGTCTAAATAACCCATTCCATCTTGCTTGAACATCTTATTTGTATGATCATGTTAACATGACTTGATGCTTGCCTTGGGTGGGGAAGAAAATACCCAGTTGCCCAACCTCTTTATTCATGTGCTTTCAAACAGCATGGGGAAATGAGTGTCACTAACCAAGCCTCCTGTAATAATCTGAAGCGACAATGCTTACTGTAGTAATTAATTAATGACACATAGTCCTTCAAAGAACTATCTGACTCAGTTATCCTTCTTGCATGGAGAGATTGTACCTCAATTTTGTTTTCCCCACCCCCAGAACAGTGGTTTTCAGACTGGGTTCTTTGATAATATTGCCAGAGGTTCCTCATTAGAGGAATAACCCTTGAATTTGGAGCAACAGTGTGCAGTGCTACCGTGCCATAAACCGCAGTACACCTACCACCCTAGCTAATGAGACCAGTAATGGCGAAGGAGATTCCTCGAAGGGCAGCTTGTCTACTATTACCAAACTTCCCCAGTAATCTGCTGCCAAACAGAGGTGCTGCATGAATTCTATGCTCTGCCCCAGAATTCTCGGCCAACATCAGATTTCTGTGGTAAACAAACTGCGAGCAAGGAGCTTGAAAAACACTGTTTTAGAATAGAGAGGCCATTTAAGGAAGTTGCAGAAACTGACATAAGTACATATACTGCATGTGAATCTATAATTTGTTGGTTTGGGTGAAGCATGAAGCAAAACCTTAGTCTTGCAACTAGTAAAAAAACAGTAGTTTGAAACTAAGGTTTGGTTACTTCAGACGTAACACACAAGATTAACATGTAGTTAAATTGGCCTTTGTTTTACTGACCTGTGTGTTTTTCTTTGTTGTCCATCTGCTCCCTTCCCTGTTCCTCTCTTTCCCCCGTACCTCATCCTCGTTCATTTTCGACTTTAAAGGCTCATTCCCTTACAATGGCTACCAATATGGAAGGTGAAAGAAACTGATTTCTGGTAGAGTTTGATTTTTCTTTCATTTGGATGAAGGTCAGAAATGACTACTGAATTGCCTCGGTGCTTTTTCACCAGCAACACTGATTATTCCTGCTAACAAAGGATGCTTGCTGTTTTCTTGCGCTTTCTGCCACAATTAAAACACTTGACACATTTTCTCCACTGAGCACATTGCTAGACCCACGCAGATTGAAATCCAGAACGGGGTTGTATAAAAGTCCTTGAAGAGTTTTAGAAATCGATAACTTCTTGACCTATTTGAGACAGAACTAACTAAACAAGTACAGTAATACCTTGGATTGCAAGTAACTTGGTTTGAGAGCGTTTTGCAAGACAAGCAAATTTTTAAATATTTATTAAAAAATTTTTTACTTGATATACAAGCGACGTCTTGCAATACAAGTACTGTAGTACGGCTTAAATTAAAAATCTCTGTACAAATTTTTTTTGGGGGGATTTCGTTTTGATATAAGAGTGTTTTGGATTACAAGCACGTTTCCGGAACGAATTATGCTCTCAATCCAAGGCATGACTGTAGTACTTGTAACAAAATGTTGCAGTATGGAGTGCTCCTGGGTTCCAGCCAGCCAGCCACACCCTCTTCCAGGATACTCGATTGTGTTCCCTCCTGGTTTACTGGGTTTTCCCCTGCAACAGTCCATCAGCATCCTGTACCCAATGAGCAAGCTCAGTCCTTATTTAGCTGTTTTTTGGTTTGTTTTTTTAAATTCTAAAAGGATTTTTATACATCTGCAAGTCTTGGACTTCCTCCAAGCCTGCTGATACCCCTCTCTTTTGCTTGGATGGTGCCGTTTTGGCAAAATAAGGATTGCAACTCAGAGAATTGAGTTTGTTATCAGTATATATGACGGTATTATGAAGCTGCTGAGTGCTTTGATCCAGCAAAGTAAAGCAATCCGCATGCAGAAGGCTTCCGCTCATGCAGCTGAGTATCAGGATCTGTGCTGCGATGTTCACCCAAGCCCCAAAGAAAGAGTTGTGTGTTTGCATGCAAATTGAGGTGCACATCTTCAGCAGGGGGCATTAGTTGTTGTATGTGACTAGTTGCAGGCAGTTGTGACTGGATCAAGGCTCAACCTTTTTGGCATATTTTGCTTCAGAGTATCGTGCATGTTAGATTAATTATCTGTTTGCAAAGATGGAAATACATACTGTATTCATTTTTTAAAAAAAATCAATTTAATGAATTGCTCATATCTTTAGTCCTGCTAAATTCTGAGGCTTCATATGATAAACTAGGATGAAGTTGACCTTTTAAAAATGGTATTTGCTACTTTGTTCTATCCCAAATTAGTAATGTTACAGGGCACTGTCCAGCCAAAATTAAGCATCTTTGGTCTCAGTGCTTTCAATGGGGGCAGGCCCCAAGCTAGAGAGAGTTACTTGTGCTAACTCTTATTCAGATCAGTGGGATACATTGGTCAATGGCACTGGAGGACAACTGACTTTCTTTGGATCAGGCCATTTGCTTTAGCTTTCTCCCACTGAAATAATCAAGAGCTAAAAGTATTTATTCTAGGCTGGATGGTGTCTATTGATTTTTAAACTTCTCAAGGATTTCCTAAGCACTCTGTGTAACAAACAGTCCCTATCTAATACAATAAGCATACTTACGGTAATACAATAAGCTGGTGATGGTTTCCAACTAACTGAGCTCTAAAACTGAAACATAGTTATAATAAATTTTCCCCTATTCACTGATACTTATTTAATTTTACAAGGCTTTGTAAGTGGCAGATATCTGTAGAGATTTATAACTGACCAAGTTCCTAATGATTGCTTTAATGTTGCTTTCCTCTTGCATTAACTGTACCACTCTTGGTGAGTTAAGGTGGCTATGGAGACCCAACTGATCAAGATATCCCTGTCGTGCCATTACCACATAACTCCTACCAGCTCTATGACGCTGAGGACCTTTATGATGATGAGCAACAACCCTATCTAGTCCATGGGTCCTACCCTCATCCTCAGTCCTCCTACCCAGACCCTCGTCTTGCTCAACCAGAGTTCACACCTGTTCGTGAAGAAATGGAGGCTGTTGAGCTGAGATCTCCTGGAATAAGCCGCTTTACAAGTAGAATCTCAAAAAGAAGCATCAGCTCTCCAGTACGGAAGCGTGTGATTAAGAAAACCTCATAATGAACTTATTTCCTTTCTCTGTGTGTGCATTATATACATGAATTTTTCGGCTTCTGTTCAATTGCCTAAATGTTGTGATGGAAATTGTTTACAGCCTTATATGTTAAAGGGAAAAAATATATTGTACATGACCACTTTGGCGAAACAGGCAGGAAAAAAGCTAATTATGTTGCATGCCAGAAGTTATTAGCATTATAGTAAAAACTCCAAGGGACATTTTTGTAGATCTTCGTAGTTATTTTATGAGAATGATTCAGCACACATTTCAAAACACTGCATTATTAGCTGATATATTTGAATTAAGTCAGGGAGAGTTAGTTCAACAATATCTTGCTTACTGAATTTCTGTTTAAATTTGGAATGTGCGCGCTCCTTGAAAAGTAACCCTACTAAAGTCAACTGTGTTGGTTGAACTTTTTTAAAAAATCCCTTTTGAAGATTTATATGAAGTGGAATTGTCTTCCCACAGTATTCCTATTAAATACCTATTAGAAACACACCAATAATTTATTGTGGGTCTATTACTACTCTGTTTTGTATACAAATAAACATGGCAAAATTTTATAAATTATTTCTTCTATTGTATTGATTTTTAAGAGACCACAAGTTCAGTATAAAGTTAAACTGGGGACTGGACATCGCTGGGATCTTCAGAAACTCATCATGATCTAATGGTCTCTGTACCTTTAGTTACAGGCCTTTGTTTAAACTGGAGGAAGTAATCTAATTCTATGTACAGGTATCCTGTGCTGGATTGAAATTGTGTGTGTGTGCGCACGCACACACAAGCTCAGCCATTTCACGTAGCCTAAGTGTACGGATTACCACGAAATTACTTTGCCCTTCAACTTTCACTTGATACCATCTCTTGTATATAGTATATTGCAGTGCTTTTTTTCTGGAGAAAAAGGTACCGGAACTCTTGGATTATGTTTCCTCGGGAGTAGATGGCGATTAAATTGTAATGCAATTAATAGAAGAAAAGGTGCTGGAACTCAGTTCCGGTGAGTTCCACCAGAAAAAAAGCCCTGGTATATTGCAACCTTACAATAGTGAGGTACATCCAAAAGTCCATTCTATTCATTGTCAATGCACTGTTGTGCTATCAGGGTAACAACTGCACTTTATACTGGCAATTCTGACAGCTTTGTGGGAGAAATATTTGGGATTGAGGAATTAGTTTCACTGAAGTCAATAGAACTAAAGTATATTAAAATGTCTTGCATTCTAGGACTGGTTTACACATGTGAGTGGCTTTTTCCTCCTTTGTGATTATTCATGTGGGAATGTAGGATACATCTGTAAAGTAGGTAGGATACATCTCCACCCAAGGTGCTTATTGGGATTTTCTGCCTCAGGTGCCAAAGTAATTTGGCTAGGCTATGGTACTATGCACCTTTAATGGGGTGGGGAGCAGTTGCTGCTCTGCTCTGCCTTAGGCAGCAAAATATCTTGGACTGTCCCTGTCCATAGAGATCATAGAGTTGGAAGGAGCCTACAAGGCCATCGAGTCCAACCCCCTGCTCAATGCAGGAAACTAGAGGAGGGGTCTCCCATCCAAGTAATAAGCAGGCCTGATCCTGCTTAGCTTTCCACGCTCAGACAAGCTGAGCCAGCGCAAGCCACAGGCCTGTTCTCTTTCAACTGCTACATTGCAGGAACTCTTTCTAGAGATCATTTTTTCCTAAGCAATCTGTTTCCCCCCCTCTCTAGATTCTTTGTCTTTCTCTTCATTATTATTGTTGGCCATGTCTCCTCATCAAAAGCTTTTGGGCTCAAGACAGGCCACCACACCCCACAAGTCACCAAAGTCTAAACCCCCTAGTGATTATATCAACTTACACAACATTCCTTCTTCCCCACTGTAGGCATTCCTTAATTTGTATGGTTTTGTGGCGGTTGACAGGAACCGGATGGGAAGAAGTCTGCACTCTCCTCTCAATCTGCACATTGCAAAGAGCTTCTCCACCTAAGTGGAGGCTCTAGAACAGCTTCAGTGCTGTTTCTAAGCTGTAGAAGTTTCCAACATGCTGCTCTGTGCAGACATTGATCCCATATGTGTGACAGTACAAAAGAGTACTCAAAAGAACATGAGTTGTAGGTAAGCAACCTGTTTCTTCTGTGACTGAGCTCCTAAACACTTGGGGCAGTAGCCAACGGTGTCATTCCTCCAACTAAAATAGTGCAAGCAGAACTCCATCGAATCTATCCGTGGTGGAAGCGGTAGCGGATCACGTTTGCACAACTGGCTGCACAAGTGTAATCAGCAACTGGTTGCGTGAGGGGAAACTAGGTTCTGAACTATGTGTAAGAGGAGAAACCAATTAGTTACATTTGTGCAAGCATTTGCACATTATGCTTGTGCAACCGGTTGTGTGACCAGTTGTGCATTATGATTGCACAACCGGTCACATAACTGGTTGCGCAAGCTTAATGCACAAAAGCTCGCACAAATGTAATTTTAGTTTCTCCTGTTGCATAGTTCAGAACCTAGTTTCCGCTAGCGCAATGACTCCATTGGTTGCTGTCTAGTAACTGCCACTTCTTACCCCACCTAGCCCCTATTTTCAACATAATCTGCTGCAAACATCAGTCAGAATTATCTGAACACATGCTTGAGTGGTTTGGATGCCTCACACCTGAATATTGTTTTACCATAACAAATCACCTCCCCTGCAAGTGAAAGCTGTCCTCTATCCTGGTAAAATTCACTTGCAGATTGCTGCGAACTATTCTCCAGCAAGATGGCCACATGTGCTTATAGTTTGCATATTTATTCCAGAATTGCTATCACTTATAGCCATCTCATTCCCCTATAATTAGATCAGAATATGTTGGCAATGCGAAGCTAGTGAAAGACTCCAATTATTTTTCTCACTGATAAGTTAAAAAAAATATGTTGGAATGGTATAGAATAATTGATTCTAATTACATTTCATGCCATGATGTATGCACATTCTTATGCTGGCATCCTTTGCCAGAAAATCCTGAGAATTCTCAGGCTTCTGCACACCAGAACTAAATGAAGATGACCTTTCTTCTAGACCAGGGGTGGGGAACCATTTTCAGTCCAAGGGGCAAATTCCAATCTGAATTTGGAAAAGTCTCTGTAATGCAACCAATCCTAAATCTTAAGGGTTGGGAAGGCAAGCAGTATGATTACTGTTTCTACAGACTTGACAAGATAATCTCACAAATGCTTTGAAAAGATGATCTCCGTGGAGGACTATTATTTGCTCTAGAGATATCTAGTCAGTTGAGGAGGAATTTGAACCTGGCCTCCTACTTTCAAAGCTAGTTTTTGTTCACAGGACCACCTTGCCTAAGTTATTCATTTATTTGACTATGATAGTATACCTCCAGATTTGTCCTACTTAGCTGATCTTGCATTAGAGTGCCCACTAAACTGCAGTCAGGAACCAAAAGTCAGTCAGTCAGTCAGTCAGGCGATCACTCGTGACCGAGTAAGATTGTCTTCCAGGATAATAATAATAAAAAAAGAAAATTTACAAAAAGGAGATTTTAAAAGGAGAATTCTAAAGAAAATTGTGTAGACTCCTAGCGATGGGTCCGTAAGTGACTGTGGAGGCCAATTCTAGATCCACACAGCTTCCCACAGTGAGGACACAGGTTACCAGATGGAAGATGGTCCTGTAAAGGATTCGTTTGACGTGCTTTTCGCTTAGCACGTTTCTCCCTTTCACCTTGCACTCGGGCTTCTTCAAATACCATAGAACCTTTGTGAAAGGCTAAGCTCCAGTTAGATCGTTCATGGGCCAGAGCTTCCCAGTTTTCGATGTTTATATTGCATTTTTTTAGATTAGCCTTAAGAACATCTTTAAACCTCTTATACTGACCACCGATATTCCGCTTTCCATCCTTGAGTTGGGAATAAAGTAACTGCTTTAGGAGACGGCAGTCAGGCATTCGAACAACATGACCGGTCCACTGAAGTTGGCGTTGAAGGATCATTTTTTCAATGCTAGTAGTCTTTGCTTCTTCCAGTACACTGACATTTGTTCGCCTATCTTCCCAAGTAATTCGCAGGATTTTCCAGAGGCAACGTTGGTGAAATCTTTCAAGGAGTTGGAGGTGACGTTTATAGATAGTCCATGTTTTGCAGGCATACAATAAAGTTGGTAATACAATGGCTTCATAAACCAGTGTTTTGGTCTTCTTACAAATATCCCGATCCTCGAACACTCTATGTTTCATTCGAGAAACGCGGCACTTGCGGAGCTCAGACGATGCTGGATTTCGCTGTCGATGTTAGCTGTAACAGAAAGATAGCTGCCTAGATAGAGAAAATGATCGACATTTTCCAGTATTGTCCCACCAAGCTGGATAGATGGCATCACCAAAGGGTTAGCTTGCACTTGCTGATGAAGCACTTTGGTTTTTTTGATGTTAAGTGAGAGACCAAGTTTTCCGTATGCTTCTGCAAAAGCATTTAGGATAGTTTGGAGATCATCCTCTGAATGTGCGGAGACCACATTATCATCAGCATACTGAAGTTCCACAATGGAGGTTGTAATTACCTTACTTTTTGCTTTCAGCCTGCTGAGATTAAAAAGCTTTCCATCTGTTCGATATATAATTCCCACACCAGTGGGAAGTTTCCCCTCGACAAGATGTACAATCATGGCGATGAAAATAGCAAATAATGTTGGGGCAATAACACATCCCTGTTTAACACCTGATTCCCACTTTAAATGGAGCACCATGAGAGCCGTTGTAATGGCTCAGTATTTAGTGGCTGGGATTTTCCAGAGACCCTGTGTTAACATCTATAAAAATGGAGCAATCTTAGATACTTGAATGCCACTTTTCCTGAAATCACAGAACGTGTCCCAGGACTCCTCCATGTATGCTATATATGGATTTAAGGAAATACACTGGAACATGGCAAGGACACCTTAATTCCTGGACATTCAGCAACTTGGATACATCCCCTTTCATTTATGTTCATATATTTTTTTGTTAAGAAGCCATACATACTAACTGTAGCCTCCAAAAACCATCCATTAGACCTGTGGTTCTTCAGCTGTGTGCCAGGGCACATTAGGATGCTGTAAGGAGGACTGAAGTCTGCCTTGAAAAATGAGGTCAACATGTTGGGCACCCAGCACTCTATATGGCCTGTTAAAGCAGGAAGGACCTATACAGTATTGATCCTCCCTCCTTCTCCCAACTTATGGGCAAGATTGCAAGAGAAGGAGTAACGATGTATTGTGATGACTCCAACAAGCATGTGGAGACCCTAGAAACATCACCATTGCCCCCAATGTATGGTCCAACTGTGATTGACTTTGGCAAAGGGGACAGTGGCAGGATGGTGGGAGGGAATATTAACTGGGCTATCGTGCAGTTGCAAGTAGACCTACCCAAATTTATATTATTATATTGTATTATATTAGGGTGAGTGTGTGTTTCAGTCTACCCACATCATATTGTTTGGATCCAGAGTTATGATGGATAAACTCAGCTGGTGGAAGTGGATTTTCTCACCCCTCCTTCCCCATTGCAGCCCTATCGGACCCATTAAAATATTACAGAGAGTCAGGAGACCCTGCTGAATGGAGTGAACTGTGGGGGTAGGGGGGACCCCAACAATCAGACAGAGGGACTTTCCATGAGCAGAGCCCTAATTCTTACGGAAGGAAGATCCTGGATCCAGACTTAGTCATACTTCGAATAAGCCCATCGAAATCAATGAGACTCAAGTTAGTTGTGATTAACTTAAGTCCCATTTATTTTAATGGGTCTACTTTAAGGATGACCAAGTCTGGATTTAACCCATTGAGTGTAATGACTCCATGTTCTAGATTGCAAATTCTGGGAAACACAACACTAGATGTTATAAATCAGCAAGGACTGTGTTGCCTCTTAATTAAGAGATCTTGTATGCTGAAAATCAACTTTATACCCAGTGTGAAATGGAAGCCCTTTATGGTGGCTTGAACTGCTGCTGAATAAAAACTCCCAAGAAGATACACTGCCCACAAATTGCCCTGATATAGATGTATCGGTTCAAACTACTTGTTGCTGAAGGTTTTTTGTTGTTGCTTTGATAAGGTTCCTAAAACTACAAACTGAAAGTCATACTTAATATGCTGTCCAAAATCTTAACACTGTATATTTTAACAAGTCCCTCCCCCCCCCAGCACACACACACAATCATGAAATAATCTTGCAGCTGTTGGGGCTTTTCGAGTGATGAAGATTTACATTATGAATATCTGGTCCATTAGCTAAGCATACTCTATAACAAGAAATCCAGAAGTAGCATAAATCACACAACTTGACTGATTGGCAGTCGACAGCATCCGATTATGTCATGTGCTAGGGCCTGTTGGAATCATTCCCAAATTAAAACAGAGAGGGACTTATTCCTACCATTTCATGTACTGTGTAGGATTATGTACAATGCAATTGCAGTTTGCTAAATGGTCTGGGAGATATCACAACATTTGCATAAACCGTTTAAAATGACGGCCGCTGTTGCAACGATAAGCCCCGTGAAGAAATTCACCCACAGTGGCTTCTCATTGTGTGTGAACCTGGTCATTGGGCCAGTTCGCATGACATGACAGCCCATCGTGGGTTGTTTAACCCTCAGTGATGCTGCGGCATCTGCCGGCTGCCATTTTGCATATTCAAACAGCCCTCACATAACCCACAGTGGCTGTGTTTGCATGACACAACCACCCCCGGCTGTGAGTTGATAAGTAAAATGGTGGCTGCGGGTGCCACGGCTCATTGTGAGTTAACCCATGGCGATCTGTTGTGTGGCATGCAAACCGAGTCACTGTTGAGAGTCAGAGCATTCTTTGAAAATCTGCCTGCTAGTGGTCCAACACTACATAGCTATCTGGGATAAAAGCAGTGACAATCCACAATATGATCTGTTCAAAAATCCTGATATAGTTTTCAGCTAAACTGTTACGGTGATAGCATGTCCGATATAATCTTTACAGTTTTGACCACCATTGTGAGAAAATTATCTGAATCGGGTTGGGATCTTTCCTGGTTTAAAATAATTATATAGTTCTCTTCATAACCTGAAACTAGAACTGTTTGATAAATCAATAAATACGTTATTTCAGAATGTGATTATTTTAATGAATGATTAGACTGAATTGCCACACAAAGTGTGTGTGTTGTTAAAAGATAAAGAGGAAAAGGCCAAGCATAAGTCACTGTTAACCCACCATATTGCAGGCCATGACTGACATCTAAAGCCTTGCATAATGCTTTAAGACAAGCTTATGCAATGCCCTTTGACTTAGTTGGCTTTGGCAAGGAACTATAGCCTCCAGGTAACCAAGCTGCCTTGGGTCAATGAAAGAATTCTGAGAATCAGCAGAGCATTGTAAGTTAAGTAGGAGGCTGCTGAGGGAAAAATTCTCACTTAGGGGCTGTGCGCTGTTGGCAGGAAGAAGGGCAGAGAGCCACAGCGGCAGGGAAATAAACTTACATGGCTCTAGAAATAGGAATGGTGAATGCTGCTGTTGGGAATGGGTGAATATCAGAGATTGATAACAGGACTAATTGAACAATCCTATAGATGCCTACTCAGAAGTAAGTCCCATTGAAATCAATGGGGCTTACTTCTAGGTACGTGAGTATAGGATTGCAGCCTAATTTTTTTTACTCTCTCTGTGTGTATGTATATATCCCTATGAACAATTTGTTACTATGGCCTGGTTCACCTGTAATGACAATCCAGAGTGTGGGTTGAGTATGGGTTGTTGTGTGGGTTGACATTTCGTGCAAACCCATGGTTTGCTGTTGGGTTGTGAACGCTTGGTTGTTCATAGTGAAGAATGCATAGTTACCTACACCATAGTGCAGGCTTCGCATGTAACGATTCAACGATGACCCATATTCTGGGTTGTCGTTATGTACAGGCCTGTGGCTTACGCTGGCTCAGCTTATCTGAGCGTGGAAAGCTAAGCAGGGTCAGGCCTGGTTATTACTTGGATGGGAGACCCCTCCTCTAGTTTCCTGCATTGAGCAGGGGGTTGGACTCGATGGCCTTGTAGGCTCCTTCCAACTCTATGATCTATGAAATCTATATGCAAACCAGGTCAATATTTAATTAAGGTCTTGGTATGTAGGTTGTTACGATGTCCATACTAGTTATATTAATGCTACGTGTTCTTCCAACATAACCAAACATTTATCACTCAGTGAAACTCTGAATCTTTAATTTTGGCCAACACTGTTAGACATAAGTTGCATATCATGTAATAGGAGAGACTGCCAGAGTATGTTATGGCCACGGGGACTGACCGCTGTAGTGTCAGAACTAAATCATAAATTTACAGTCTTGATAACTATATATTCATTCTGTGTAAATAACTGACATCATACAAAAGCTGCACTACACACAGGGAAGGGAAAAAATCATGCCCTCTGATAACAATTCACTGACAATGCCCATTGAACCAATTTTTTAAAAGTTTCATTTATCATTTATACATGTGCCAAAAGTAGTGAGAGACAGATGTGCAGCTTCAAGCATTCTTCCAAAATCCAGTCACTTTTTAATCCAAGGAGAGTTACAGATTTTACCAGATGGTCTAATAAATTAGAGCAACTGTGAAGCATTTAGCACAGGATAAACAGCTGAAGTGCCTACCTCAAACAACCAACCCGTAATTTAGGCAATGATGGTGCATTTTGCCCAAACAGGTAAACGTCTTTTAAAGTACATTCTTTAACTAAGCTGTTTCTCTTAACTATACCAGCCCTGATCCAGAGATGTGCACAAAATAGCAGGGTGCTGTACGTGCGCTTTATGTTTCTAGCTGCAATTGCATACACACAGAAGACTGCAGTAGACCGATGGCGAAGACTGTTCTCTTCTGCTGGGCATATTATGATGGTTAGAATATTGTTCTCCCTTGTTTTGCCTCCTTGCTGCTATGAAACTGGTCACTGTATTGTGGTTTATTGAATTTGATTGTTGCAATTTTGACGTTTTATTTGTATTTTAATTGTATGGAAGTTGCTTTGGGAGCCTATGGCTGAAAAGTGGCATATAAAATGAACCTTAGCTAGCTACCTACCTAGTAAATGGTTGACAATATTAGCTTAGAACAGTCTTCCCCAGCCTGGCGCCGAGCACCCCCAGCCATCATGGACCTGTTGGCTGGGGATAATGGGAGTTGTAGTCCGACACGTCCAGAGGGCACCAGGTTGGGGAAGGCTGGCTCAGACACGAATATCTAGTGTATAGGTGATATAGTACAGCCTGAATCAAAGCTTCACCCCACTTTCCCTCCGGGCAGAAGGGGATAGAAAACTACATTCACATCCCTGTCTCTTGAATGGATGGTGCTGAAGCTAACTGTGTCAGCTATCTATTAATTGGTGCTGCACACACAGCTCCGTCAGCAAGGGATGCATGTGTGTAAGCCCTTACTGGAACAGGGTGCCTGAAATGAAGTGTGTGAGATCATTGGTTAATGCAGGCTTCAGCAGGAATATGACAACTTAACAGGGAGCATACTTGCTCAAATGTTTTACCTATCATAGTCAGTGTGCCATAAAATAAGTTCACCCAAAGGCCAGAAAGATATATGAAGATGTAGATATGCTGGTTCTTTTCAGAAAATTATTTTTAGTGTCACCATTTATACTACCACCCTGCAACAACCACAAGAAAAACCACAGAGGGGGGAAAATGTGATAACAAAAACAATGGTTTGTTTTTGTAAAAAAACCTGTACTCTGGTTTGCAGACTCCGCTTTGCATCGCACCAAAGATTATTTTTGCCAAGCAATACTGCTCCATATCTGAAAAAATTCTACAATTTAGAGCAGGTAAATTAAATGTTTATGCAACAGCCAAACTGTGAAGTTCTTGGAGGATTTTGCCCTCATGAAGACAGAAGGTATGTAGGCTCTTCTTTCTGTTCTTTTACACTCTTCCCACTAACTTTCTCGAAAGTCTTTAGGCCTGTAAAAAAAGAAAAGAAAGAAAAAGATGGTAATGAATGCATTGACAGGGTGTCAAATAAAATCAAGGATAAGAAACAGAACAATTCTAAACTATTATTACAGTAACGACCACGTATTGACACCTGGCAGATTTCTGCTATTAAAAAATGAAATGTGCAAAAATACAGTAAAGAACAAGCAGAAAAGACGGGAAATGTGAGTTTTGTTTGCAACTGATCATTTGTAAGTTGTAGATGATCCTTTATGTGGAACTCAATTTCCAATAACTATTTCTGTTCATCAAAAACTTTGTAATCGCCCTCCCATCCCAACCAGAACCACTATTAGAGAAAAACAAGATAAACTGTAGACAACAATCAACATACAAACCAAGGAATGTATATGTTTCTAATATGTCTTGGAATGAAAACTGGGAAGAATTTAGAACACGTAATTTCACAAACACAACAAGGCAGGAAACCTTCAATTCCCATGATCCCAAAGAGCTTGGAGTTCTGGTGAGCAGATGGTAATTGCTGAAATCGGCAACAGCATCATTCGATTAAAAAATGAGGCAAGACTGCATATATCAACTCATCAGTATACCACAGAAGTTCTCTGATGCAGAAGAACAACTGTACGGATTTCTCCACCCTTCAATATGGCACTTATTAAGTAGTCTTTATATTTATTTATATTTATACCAATGCTGCAAAGAGATTAACTGTGAGATGCTTACCTGCCACATTTTACATATTTATTCGATCAGGCTCTTTACTCTTCCCCCAAACTGTATGGTGTATTGTTAGCTTAGTATTACAAAGTTGCTCTTTCCCCCATCTGTGATTGCACCCTCCCAGTGGAGTCATGCGCGGACAGCCAGAAAAGGCAAGAGCTGATTGGGCACATTACCACACTGTTTGCTACACAGGACTGCAATCTGGCAAGGCCATCTAGGCTCCCTCAGCCAAACACCTGCAGCCTTTGAGGTATAGAGGGCACGAGATCCCCAGGTGCACTTCAGGCTGCCTGCAGCATTTCACCGTCCAAAACGTTGACACAGCTTCAAACCCAGGGGAATCAACCACGGTTCCAAATGCTTTCTTTTCCTCGTCACAAAAGAATTCATATGGATTGAAAATGGAAATGTTTCAATAAAGTGATGATGTTCAGCAATGGCATACTGAAACAAATCCCATATTTTCAGACAAAAAAACAGGAAATTCATGTTTCCTTCAGCTGTAGAGGACCAGGCTTCTGGTCTGTCTGGGTTGATTTGTAGAGACCCTGTCTCTGCTGACCCTAGGCCAACCTAACCTTCAACATTTTCAGACCCAGACCCAAGTTTCAAACCCAGCCTGTCTGGCAGGCTGTGGGGAGCACGGTTTTCATGGAGAGGATGGCACATGTGGAGAATCATCCCTGCACACAGCCCTCCCCGTTTAAATCGGGCGCCTCTTCCCCCTGCCCAGCTGACTGATGCTGGGAAGAGCTGAGGAGCGTGCTGGCTGGTGTGCTCCTCAGCTGTTCCCGGGGCCAATCAGCCGGGGAGGTGCATTGGGGCCTCAGTGCGCAGGGAAGGGGAGATATACCTGCAAGCAATCTAATGCTTGACACAGGAGAGACGACAGAGGGAGAGGCAATGGTGAAGGGATGATGTATTTGCAAATGCAGTTGGGGTTGAGGAGAAAGTTGAATGCCTAAGAAAATCGGGGTCTCACTTTCCAACACCCTCCCCCACCCCCCGACCTACATAACCCAGCAGCCCTCAGTCCCTTGGCTGATGGATGTGGCCAAAGTGTGCTTCCCTTCAGCTTGCAGTCCCAGGGCAACTGACAGTCTGAGCACAGTGTCTTAATGTTGGTACAGCTCAGGCCTGAAGAAGATTGACTTTGGCAGCAGTGGCCTCAGTGTTTTGTCAGAGGGAATATAGACTTACAAAATAAAACCTCTCCAATTGAAAGATTTAGAAAACACTTGTGTCAATGGATATCCCTATGAGCAATGGCCATATAAATCTGGAATGTTCCTTCCAATCTCTCTCCCCTCCCCTGCCGCGCACAATTCCTTTAACAAAATACACGAATTATTCTGCATTTGGAACAAACTGGCTCAGTGTAACCTAAGAAAGTACATGACCTTTGACAACTTCAAGAAGTAAACGAGGATCCTTTGGAAGAAGTGGGTTAGAAATCTGGACAAACTCAAGAGGGGAAGAAGTGCTTTGGAACGTGTGTAGAATAAATGGATGCATTGCAGAGCCTGTGAAAGCTCCTCTCTTCAGTGCATAAGAGTGGGTGGGAGTAGGGCTCGGTCTGGTTTGCCAGCAATGCACAACCGTATACCGTACATCAGATAGCTATGACTGAAAGCACAAAGAGATGTGACCACTATTAGTTTAGCTCACTTAGCTTTAACACAGGGATTTTCAGCCCTGTGAGCCAGGCCTATGTTTTCTTAACAACATGGAATGGAACCCACAAAATCTAAAACAACAATTCCCTCTGACTAGCTTACAATACTCACACCCCACACCCCCGCAACCATGTGTATATATACTGGTAACATCATGTGTCTGATGGAAGTAGATTAGTCTATGAAAGCTTATGCCATAATAAATTTGTTAGTGTTTAAAGGTGCCACAAGGCTCTCTGTTGTTTTTGCTGCAGCAGACTAACGTGGCTACCCATCTGGAAACCGAAGGATCTTGTTTCAGAAATCAGTCATAGCTGCCACTGCAGACTTCCCACAAGCTATCCCTACAGCATTTCACCATTTTTCACCATCAGCAAGGACATAGCACAGTCCAACATCCGGCATTCCGGCCTCCATAACTTCCCAAAGGAAATACAGCCAGCTTAAAGTGGTTGGCCATGCATGAACGGCCCTTTCAATTCCCTCATCAATATTTGTCTAAAACACCTAAGGGGCTTGAATGGAATGCTGGGGATAGAGAGTCACAATACATTCCTAGGTACGCTCCTAAACTGCCCGGGCAACAAAAATAAACCACCTGCTCAGCCATCTCAATGGTGTTTCCCCCACAGTAACAAATCTGAACCACGCATCAACCCACGGAAGCAGTTGTGAAAATGCTCTATACTGGCGCCAGTGTAGGGTGATGGTCAGAATGACAGATTAGGAATGGAAAGACAACCAGGTTCAAACCCCCACTCAGCCATGTGGCTCACTGGGTGACCTTGGGCCAGTCACATTTCTCTCAGCCTCACCTACCTCACAAGGTGGTTGTGAGGATAAAAACGGGCAGGGGAACTATGAATACTGCCTTGAGCTCTTGGAGGAAAGGTGGGACATAAATTTAATATTAATAAATAAAATAATAAGCAGCAGTTCTGGATCTTTCCAGGAGAAATAAAACCAACATGTCACCCTTCTAGCTAGCACATGAGAGTGTGCTGTGTTCATCTATGTTTACAGTTTATACACATCACAGTCTCAGACCTGGGACTCCTGCCATGTGATCTAACCATTAATCCTGGAAGGTTAGAATTTTTCCACAGCCTTTGAGAAATGTTCTTTGAAAAAAGGGAATTTCACTGCAAGAAGTAAAATAATACATTACCTATTCAAGTGATAGTAAGAGGCAGGAAAGCAGGAGTGAAAAAAGTTATGAACACTGATTCTATCTACTGCTTTAAAAATATTTTTAATTAATACAATGAGGGAACTTTAGTGTGTGTGTGTGTGTGTGTGTGTGTGTGTGAGAGAGAGAGAGAGAGAGAGAGAGAGGAGGGAGAGAGAGGGAGGAATAGTCAATGAAGTATTTTTATGCCAGATATTTCTGCATCTTCCAGTTGCTCCTGCTCTGACACAAAGACCTGGTTTGCATGCAATGACAACCCATCGATTTAAAAAGCGATGGGTTGTCAGGGACGAGTGGGAGCATTGCCCGCAGCATGCCTGCCTCTTCCGCTTTTACTATACAACCCACAATCAGCTGCTTTGTAGGTTGTGGAGCATGATGTGTGAACCCAGACCAAAGGGGTTGTTTAGCCCCCAAACAACCCAGTAGTGTGGGTTTGCACCTATAAGGGAGCCGATCATGAATTGTGGGGTGAAAAGTGGCGTGCCCATTCGTGCATGACAACCCATAGGTTTTTAAACTGATGAGTTGTTGCTACATGCAAACAGGGTCAAAGAGAAATGGGGTGTGGGGTCCTTCAAAACAGGAAAGATATAATGCCTGGGTTTAGACAATACGATAACTCACACTCAAAGGTTGAGTATGGGTTGTCGCTGAACTGTGGGCTATCATGTCTGAACCCAGCCACACTAACAAACCATGGTTTGTTAACCATGAACAACCCATGAAGAGCACCTATGGTTTGTTGTTGGGTTGTGAACTCTGGGTTGTTAGTAGTTAACAAACTATGGTTTGTTAGTGTAGCTGGGTTCAGACAACATAACCCACATTTCAACAACACCCCACAGTTCAACGACAACCCACACTCAACCCTTGAGTGTGGGTTATCATGTTGTCTGACCCCAACCAAAGTAGCATTTTGACCCAGTGATGGCACCACTCCTGACTCTGTGGACGCCAGGTCAGAGATCAACCTTAGTGAATGTGAACATATGAAACTGCTTTATGCTGAGTCAACTATCAGTTTAGCCTTCCCCAACCTGATGCACTCCAGATGCTTTGGACTACAACTCTGAGCATTCCTGACCATTGGCCATGCTAGCTGGTGCTGATGGGAGTTGAAATCCAAAACCTCTGGAAGGCACCAGGTTAGGGAAGGCTGCATTAGTCCATCAACTCTGACTGACAGTGGCTCTCTAGGGTCTCAGAAACAGGTCTATCCCATCATCTGCTACCTGATCCTTTTAACTGGAGATGCCACGGATAGAACCCGGGACCTTGTGCATACAAAGCATATGCTCTACCACTATGCTGAGATGTGGTCCGGAGTCCATGGTGTGGTTCCACCTCAGTGCTCAGCGAATAGACAGCTGATTCATAGTACAGCTACTGTTCAGTTTAGCATTTAGCCTTTGAAAAGAAAAATGTATTAAAAACAGTCCCATACATTATACAAGAAAATGGAGGTAAAGTGTATTGGCAAAGTGCAGCAACAAGTGGAGGGAGCTGATCACTCAGTTCAGTTCCTGCATCTCGAGTTTTAAAAAGTGAGCTCCGGGAGGCTGAGAAAGACCTTTGTCTGCGATTGTGGAGAGTCACAATTCAAAATAGATAATATGGGGCTAAACGAACCAATGGACTGACTCATTTCAAGGCAGTTTCATATGTTAAAAAAAAATAAAAATCTGCCTAAATACAGTGCTTTTAAAAAAGGCACTATTAAAATATATCCCCCTTCTTAAAACTTATTTTCAACTGATGGGAAAATGTATGCTCAAGGAATCTGCTGAAGAAACGGCTGCAATGAGTGAAATAAAGCTATGGTAGCTTTTGTTCAAGTCTCAACACAGTCACTGTGGAGTTCGCTCTTTAGCAAAACCACAGGCAGCACATTCCAGCTAAGGTGACCTTATTTTGCCTAGCAATGTTCTGCAGACCAAAAGCTGGAGTCTAGCTCAAACTGCAAGAGAATAATTATCTGACTGGGGGGTGGGGGAGTAATGGGGTGGCAGCGGCAGATTTTATTTTAACAGCACAGTAAACATAGTTCACAAGACAAGGAGTACCCTCACATTATTTCAGCCCCAACCAGCATGATGGCTTCTAAAACTGGAACTGCAGTGCATAAATGCAGTAAACATGCAAGAAGGAAACCAGGTCATGAAAACATTGTGGCATCAACTGAGGTCTCTTGTATACTATTCATCATCATCAGGCGATCACTCGTGACCGAGTAAGATTGTCTTCCGGGATAAAAGGAGGAAATTCTAAAGAAGATTGTGTAGACTCTAGCGATGGGTCCGTAAGTGACTGTGGAGGCCAATTCTAGATCCACACAGCTTCCCACAGTGAGGACACAGGTTACCAGATAGAAGATGGTCCTGTAAAGGATTCATTTGACGTGCTTTTCGCTTAGCACGTTTCTCCCTTTCACCTTGCACTCGGGCTTCTTCAAAGTCCATGGAACCTTTGTGAAAGGCCAACCTCCATTTAGATCGTTCATGGGCCAGAGCTTCCCAGTTTTCGATGTTTATATTGCATTTTTTTAGAGATGATTAGCCTCTTATGGCAAATTTATTTCCCATTTATATGCATGATCTAGAAGTCCATGGCTCAACTCTAGAGGAAGTTTGTTGCATTTAAGTCCCATTGAAATCCATGGAGCCTAAGCTAATTGTGGGACCTAAATTATATCCCATTGGTTTCTTTCAACAAGACTTAAAAAAAATTAAACTCTGCAGTTTACAGAGTCCTTTCCTGTCCGTTAGATGCCATTTTTAAACCACCAGAATCCACATTAAACAATATTCTCTATATGTCTCAAAATAGCTAGGACAGTATATTTAATACAAAATGTTTTACAGAACATCTCAAAAGCTATGATTGCCATCTATTATTTTGTCTTGTAGCTCTCTTCCAAAAAACAACTACCGTACCACCACAATGTCATTTATCTGACAAAGGGTTTAGTACTAATCTCAAAGTATCAAGGGAACACTAACCAATTGCAAGTCCTGCCATGGATTCATTTTAAATATTTTTGTACTGCAAAGGCGGTTTACAAGATAAGATTTTAAAACAATAAAATATAAAATAGAATTAACTAAAACAGCAGCACCAGCACAAGTTAAAAGGATCATGCAGCATGTATTGGGAAAGACCTGTGCCAGAGACCCTGGAGGGCCTCTGTCATTCAGAACAGACAATCCTGTGCTAGATGGACAAACAGTGTGACTTGGTCTAAGGCAACATCCTGTGTTCCTAAACTAGTTTTAAAATTATAGCAAAGAAAAGATTTCCAATTACGTAACTAATGAGGAAGTTCAAGAGAAAAAAGCCCACACCTTTCTCCTACACACTAATTATGAAAATACCATGTTGCAAGAAAAAAATCGGGAGATATCAAATCCAAAACACAAAGATAAATAATCATTTGGACTGGATAAATGGAAATTCTTACTTCCTTCTCGATTATACTGACATGGAGGCTACACGAGGGGCAAAAATAATCTACAGAACCAGAAACACTGGATGTCCAGATTTTAAAAGGTCTCAGTAACAGAAACTTTAAAATGTTTCCAAGATTATTTTCAGTCAAAACTGCCGATTAAGATTAACACTGATTAAGATTAACACCGATTAAGATTAATCTATTCAGTGATTACATTCCACTAAAAGTACCACAAATTATCCCCCCTGCAGCTCTGACTAAGATATATTCTCAAATCATCACAGCCTTCTCAGCTGCTGTAATTTATGAAATGTCGTGTGTACTAAGACAGAAATACCAAGAATTGTCAGTAGAACTAAAAAAAGTGACCTACCGATTTAGCAATATACACCTGATATGACAACTCTGAAGCCTTCGAAATGGCATTTTTCTCCTTGCCTGAGGGCCACGCTCCTTCCTCATCAGTGAGGAGAGAGACCCGTATCCACTTAGTGAGAGGCAGGTATTCATCACCTGCTTGCCTTGGACGAACCTGACTTTTCTGACAAGATTTAAGCTCCTATCAGTACGGTATGAGGTCAGTGCCTTGCAGCTAACATATTAGCAGCGTACAACAATAATCTGACACAAAGATATGTGTAATGGGACAAACGGAAAGTTGAAAAGGGCACTAATGAGTTTGAACTCTGGTTTGCTTCAATGAGTGAGAAAACTTTTCCAGACAAGGAATCAACACAGGCAGACTCAGAAATTCTCTACAGAGTTAAATAACCATTTCATGCACAAGGCTACTCCCACGTCCACACATAATCCACTCTTATGTGGAACTGTTTTAGAACCTTTATATCAATGCACACAACTCAGATGCTGCTGGCATCTGAGGGCAATTCCAGCCTTGAGAAAAGAAAAAAAGAAAGAAAGGTCAAAACTTATTTTCTGTACCAAACCTGCATAGAAATTACTGGTCAGACAATTTTACTAGAAACATCTGTTAAAGTTTGAAGACTGGCTGTTTAAATACTAAGTTTTGAGCCATGTATGGCTGCTCCCCAGTTCTAGTAAAGCATGTGGCATAGCCTGTGGTACACCTGCCAAACTGGGAGGAGACGCAGGAGGGAAGGAAGCCAAAGAATGATGCAAAGTGTCCATCCTGAAAGAGACCCCTCTCATCCATGCTAGTGGGGCCCTCGGCCAAGAAAGTGAGGGAGGTCAAACAGAGTGCAAGAACATTGGTTTCTTAAAGGAACAGATATATATCAAAATCTGTGCACAAAGCTCCTAACAAATGCTGAAATTTAGAGCATGCATCCTTGGGTTTTTGTTCAGATTATGATAGAAAGGGGTCTGAACAATCCAATACTTGGTCATCTTGGTTTAGATCAAGTAGCACCAGTGGGAACGGGCAGGGAAAATTAAGCTAAAGAGGATTACCATTACAAAGGAAAACCTTTACATTTCTTGTTTCTAAAAAGAACATGTTTCACCTTCTATATATTCTTATTTTATGCTTCTGTGCATAGCTAATTAAAAAAACAATTTGGGAGTTAAAAGAGTTTACAATGAAAAGACTACAATTTGTCTGCCAGACAAACCCTGGGTAGGGCAACAAACCATGTGTTAAAAAACCCATGGTTTTTTTCCCCACATTATGTGTGAACCAGGTCAAAATGTACTATGTATAACTTAATTTGTTCATAAAATTATCATTAAAATTAAAAACATTTAAAAGTAAACTCAGTAAATTTGTAATTATTGTCTGAATGAACTATACTTTTAAATTGAATATACCAAACATGATAATTTTATGATCAAGCCAAGTTAAATATAATACATTTTAGGCTCCTATTTTAAGTTTGACCAAAAGTAACTTCAGCAAGTAGTCTCAGCAAGCAAAAGGAACTTCAGCAAGTAAGCCAGATTCTTAAAAGTTTGTAAGGGGGGGAAATTCTCAAGGAGAGTCATGAGAGCTATGGCTAATAGCTTTGTAGCTTCACACACACAAGAGGGTTCTGTACTTTACTGGAGAAAATAAGAATAAGAATGGTCTCATGGCATGGTTTATGGATTGCAGAAACAAGATAACTGGTTCAGCTTTCTCTAATCTGGTGCCCTCCAGAGGTGTTGGATTGCAACTCCCATCATTCTCAGCCAGCAAACTTTCCATTGTTGCATTTAGAGAACCCTCATCACTTCCAGACATTTGATGCAGCCATAATTTTAGTCTGAAGGAAAAGCTATTGAGAGCTTCTCTAGCTGTGGAAGACTCTTTTACCTACCTATCAGGAATGGTAACCAAGCATTTTTAATTTAAGAACTTTTTAGCAATAAACATGTTAACTTTTGTTCATTTTGAAAGGTTTTCTCTAGTAGTGGTGTCATGCCTACACCATAGGAATAAACCTAAAAAGTCCTTGGGGAAAAAAATGCTCTTTTCCCAGATTTCCCCCCCCAGCCCGTCACATCTCTAATTAGGACAAAACATTCTGACATTAAGAAGAGTTGGGGAAAACTGCAGAAGGAATTTTGGAAATACTATTCAGCAAGTATCTGTGAGAAACACCAGTGAGAGATAATTTGAATCTAGCCACAGTATGGTGGGTAATAATTATAATTATTAAAATATCTTCGAGTCTGATTTAATCCTCATCTCCCATCAAATTATTTATAGCACAAAGTTTCATGAACTGGGCTGCTGCTAAGAGATTAATTCTTTTTCAGAATGAACTTGCTACTTTCCTCCCTTTACAATGGAACAACTATACAGAAGGTCAGTTGTAGATACCATTTATGGATGAGAATTCCAGGCCTTTATGAGCAATACTGTGATAATTTCCCATTCATTTCCCATTTTCATATAATAAAAGTATAATACATTTTGGAGAGCTTGGTTCTTAGATTAGTTATCCTGAAAACTGCAGATGTAATAGGCTTATCCGTTAAACTATGGAGTGATCCCTTCCCACAGCCCCTCCCCAGGGTTTGAAGCTGATTTCCTGGTTAGGCAGGAACGCCTGGCTAGCTTTGACCATGGAACCATGGTTACAATGGAAGGAGGGGAGGAGAATATCGCAGTCTGCCCCCAATCAGCCCCATTATGGCTGCATCATCCCTGACAGTCCCAGATAACAAGAAAAAAGAAATACCATTTCCTTCAAGAACTTGAAATCAAGTAAGGTCATTACTTTGTTTTAGCCCATTCTTTGTCTTATAGTTATAGTTCAGCAATTAAAAACCATCTATGAGAAAGCCATGCACATAGGAATGCAGAGTTATTATTAGCTGATGACAGCAATACTGCCCTATAATAAGATGTCACCACTTATCTTTCAGGCTTGCTTAATGAAATATGTTTTCAATAGGTTTTTTAATGTTTCACCTGTTCGTATATAATTACAAAGTAGAGCACAAAATATTTTATTATATTAGATTTCATATTTTAGAAGTTACTTTAAATTTATGTGTGGGGAAACATCAATAAAGATTTTGTGTTGGAAGACTAAAACTCAGTGTTGATTGCCTCCCTACAATTACCTATACATTTACTAATTTATTTGAGTCTGGCACCCCTGGTGCTCTTCTACCTGCAGTATTTTATTTATGAAACCACGAGAACAACCTTCTTATCTTGCCAGTTCTTGTCCTGGGCCTCTCTATACCTGAGCTATGGGAGGCAACCAGCCACACTTCACCAAAGGAAATAAAAGCCAAAGCAGCAGCACTGCTATATAGTCATGGGTCAGACTAGAACCAGCCATGTGCTAGATTGGGCCCACTGGCCCTCTGTGTATGAAAAGAACAAAGTCCTCAAGAGCATGCTGGTAGAAGGGGGGAAATCAGTTTGTTACAACACCAATGATAATGATAATCATCATCATCATAGATACCATGAGGCGAGACTGAAAGAACTGGGCATGTTTAGCCTTCAGAAGAGGAGACTGAGGGGAGATATGATATCACTCTTCCAGTACTTGAAGGGTTGTCACACAGAGGAGGGCCAGGATCTCTTCTCGATCATCCCAGTTTGCAGGACACAGAATAATGGGCTCAAGTTACAGGAACCCAGATTCCACCTGAACAAAATTTCCTGACTGTTAGAGCAATAAGACAATGGAACCAACTACCTAGGGAGGTGGTGAGCTCTCCCACTCTGGAGGCATTCAAGGTGAAGCTGGATGGCCATCTGTCAGGGATGCTTTGACCTGGATTCCTGCATTGAGCAGGGGGTTGGACTTGATGGCCTTGTAGGCCCCTTCCAACTCTACTTTTCTATGATTCTATGATATCCTAACCTGCATTTCTCAATCAGCCTATTTGCACTAAGTAATATTCTTGCTTCAGTTTCTTCTGTATTAGTTTAATTATAGCAGTACGTAAACGGTTTATGATTTTCATGGTTTAGCAGGCACTGCATATATGCTTTGGTCAACAGGAACAAAGGCATCATTACAAGTGGAATTTTAACTGGAAAAAAGGTTAAAGAAAGGCAGTGTAATACTTAGAAAGAGGCACATTACATGAATCAAAAAATCATGGGATTAAGTTTAAACAGCTGAAAGGCTTAAATGTGGATTTGCTGACCTCTTAGGGTTGTTTTTTTTAAGCCTTCATATTCAAACAGGCTCTGTCATTCTGGTACCTAGCCAATGGGCAAAATCTAGGGCTTCAAGGAGAAGTGGGTCCCTCTTTTAAATTACCTGATTACTTGCCAAATATTTCTCCAGGGGAAAAATAAGTCCTATTCAGGTTTAAGCAGCGTGCAGCAAAATATTTAGTTATCTTCTACCCGCTGGAGTGCTTAGCTTCTGCATTCAAGAGCACTTCTTCAGTTCTCTCCACCACAAAAAGCTCCAAACTAGTTAGAACTCAGGCAAGTCATCCAAAGTACATTTCTTATTGCAATTTGCACTTAATGCAAGATTTGTTGAGATAGTTATTAACTGCAGCATTCATAAGGGCACTTGAAGATTAAAGAGGGTTTAAAGAGGAGACTCAAACCAATTTGTGTTCAGGTTCAGTAGATAGGATATAAAATTTACTGTTCAGGTTCAGCTCAAACTCAAGTTAAAATTCTTTAACACCCACACGCAAGACGAAATCAAATTGCTTTCATTTCAGCTGTCTGACCCACATCTATATTCATGATGAAAGAGACAAGATTCAAAATAGGTAAGAAAGCATCTTGTTAATGTGGCTACATTTTACTGTCAAACAGAACCTTTAGACAGGTTCTAGAGCAGTGTTTTCCAACCTTGGGTCCCCAGATGTTTTTGGCCTACAACTCCCAGGGGCATGCTGAGACCAGGATACAATCAGTGAAAACAATTTGACATCAAATCATAAAACCACTGTTGTGATATGTATCACTTCACCAGCTGTAGCACACTGTTTACACATGGAAAGAACAGAATGGCTGTAAACAAGTTTGTTATGTCTTTCTCGTGTTTTTCGCATGGGAAGCCTAGACCGTGGGAGCTAGTCACATGGTTTGTATGTTCTGATGACGTGCTAACTTGTTTTCTGTCTGAAGCCATCTTAGAGAGAAGCTGGACTGCTTTCTCTCTTCTTCTGGTTCTTCTTGCTAGACTGCAACAATGTAACATCTTTGCTGAGGTGGAGTGAAGCTCAACTTACTCCACTGGATGTAATGCTTGCTATGCATTTATACTCTGCACATGGACTGTAACTAGGAAATGTATACTCTGTAGAACTTTACTTGCTAAGTGAATGAACAGGTAGAAATAGACCTGTGGTGTTACAGAGTGTTTCCTGACTCCATGGATTAATCTGCAACGGGGAAGCTGGAAGCAAGTCTGATTACAGGGCAGACTGGGCTGGCACCGACACTGCACGCTGCGCAAGAGGGAGGTGAGATCTGGAAGATCTGTGTGTGGAATTTCAGGCATCTGTTAGCACACAGATAGGATTATAAATCTCCCAACTCTGCTCACACGCGCCAACAACCACAACAAAACCAAACAGTTCAATATGAAATCAGCAATGGTAACTCAAACCAAGCTATGATTACTGAGATCCATATGATACCAAAGGGCTTTCTATTTTTGGCTGGCCTTGCTGGTCAAGCCAAAAATTGTGATTGCCAGGTTCCTCCACCTCATGGCTTATCAGAGGCAAGTGCCTTCACTCAGTATCAGCTGAGGAAGCCCCCTTCCCACCCAACTTTATCTGTGGGGAAAAGTGTTGGGTGGTGGTGGTTTGTTGACTTTAGTCAACATTTGGTGGAATGACTTGGAGCACTTCCCCTGAGTAGCAGCCAAAGAAGCCTCCTCCCTGCTTCTATTTATTGTGGAAGGAGAGGTGGAAAGTTTCCTGGTTTCAGCTGCTGCTGGATGGAGGTGCTCAGAGTGTCCCTGTGCAGCAGTGACCAAGGAAGCCTCCACCAAGAGGTGGGTGATCCCTCCACACCTCTGCAGCTTCAAAGTTGGGAGGAAGGTTGTTCATTTGACATGTTTACTCACAGATGGCACCACACTTGTCATGGTGAGCCAAACTGTAGAAAGCTGAGACTATAACTTCCCCAACTTAATGAAGCATATTCCCTTTAAAAGGAACTCCCAAGCTTCACATCAGGGGGATGCTCCTCAAAGCAAGAAAGACAACTTTCCAAACAACTGAACTGCAGCAGTATTATCTTTTCCACCTGATGGCTGTAGGCCAGTGATGGCGAACCTTTTTGAGCCCGAGTGCCCAAACTGCAACACAAAACCAACTTATTTATTTTAAAGTGCCTTAAATTTGGCAGGAAGGAGGAGGGGGCACTAGCTAATCGCGCCCCGCTCTGTCTCAGGGCATGGCTCTTCACCGGGCGTGCAAAGATTCGGGCGTGCATGTGCTGTGCTTCTGAGCTGTCTGTTCAGTTAGAAGGAGGGCTGGGTGCCTGCACAGTCCGCTTCTGGGGGTGGAGATGTTGGAGTGTGCCTGCCTGTGGAGGCCAGCGAGGAATGATTGCAGAGGAGTTACTATGGAAACCCAACGCTGAATGCAGAAGGGGACAGTCTTTTCGCGATCTGGTGACCAATGGCTCGAGTGCCCACAGAGAGGTCCCTGTGTGCCAGCTGTGGCACGCGTGCCATAGGTTCGCCATCACTGCTGTAGGCCCTCTCAATCTTGGGAGACTGGGAAAGGTTAGTGGCAGGAAAGTAAATCTATGCTCCTGCTTGGCTGCTAGAGAATGTTCCCTGGCATCAATTGTCACCATAGACACCTCATTCCCCATGAGCTTCCCTCCTCTCTTAGATCATCTGAGGAAGTCTTGCTGCATATCCTGCCATCATCTGTAGTTTGGTTGGGGGGGGGGGGCAACATGTGAAAGGGCCTTCCCTGCTGCTGTTTTGTTCCCTCCCCAACGTCCTTTCAGTCAAAGCTGAAGAATTTTTTTGTTCTGGCAGGCTTTGCCCTACTTGATGCTTGACTTTAGACTTCATTGTTTTATATCATCTTCTCTCTTTTTCTCTCCCTCTTTAAAACCTGTTCTAAACATTTTTCAGAACATTGTTTTTTGATGTAGGGGACTATGGCAGCATTTGAAGTTTTTGTGCCTTTCTTAGAAATAATACTGCTTAGCATTTTTGAACACCTTTCAGGTGTTCAAAGCGCCTCACATACATTCTCTCAGTAATTAGCTTTGTAAGCTTGGCCAGCGTTATTATCCCTCATATTGTAGATAGTGGGCTGAGGTGGAAAGAATGGAAGTTTGTCAAAGGCCACCTAGCAAGTGCACGACTAAACTGAGATTTGAACCGGGATTTCCCGGTTCAAAGGCCACCACTATGCTACAACACAGACATCACTTGTACCCACTTAGCAATGCCTGCTCCTACTTTTGAGAATCAAAAGCTTAAAGAATTTAGTAGAACGTTTGCTACAGAGAAGTTGGGAAACACACACATGTTCATCCTTTCTCTGAAGAAACAAAATAACTGCAGGTATGCAGGGCACTCCTGCAGAAATATTTTTAGAAGGGTATGGTACCCTGAGGCGAGTCATTTTGTTCTCACCCTCTCCCAGACAGCTGGCGTGAAAGGGGCTTGTAATTTTCCAGTTGAAATGGTGCCTAATATTCACAATTGAAGACAGACACTTTTCATACACATTTTACTAATTATAAGCTATATCGTTAAGTACCATTTCCATGTTTAATAACACATGGCATTTCTCTATGTTAAACAGCTGGCTTCCTGCAACCTCCTGCAATTGTGGTGATAACAGACTCCCAATTTCACAGCATAAAACTGCAAAGGTCTAAGATTAATAGGATTTTATGAAAACATCCACTGTCTTCTATTTTAGGAGCAGGGAATATCAGTATCAATTTGGCTGGAGTTTTAGGAGATCTCCAACCCATTCCCAGTTTTGTCACTATGCTTTTCTCCCAAACTCCCCTTTCTACACTAAGGATTCTTGCTGCCTCTTAATCCCAGGATATTTTATACTGTAATTGCTTCACTGTTCTTATGCAATGAGGGGTCAAGTGCTTTCCCCCTTTCTCAGCAGCAGGAAGAAAAGCTTTCTAATTTTCATCCCTGCTCCCTCCTCTTTTGGGTTAAGCCAGATCCTTAAAAGTTTGTTAGGGGGGGAAATTCTCAAGGAGAGTCATGAGAGCTATGGCTAATAGCTTTGTAGCTTCACACACATAAGAGGGTTCTGTACTTTACTGGAGAAAATAAGAATAAGAATGGTCTCATGGCATGGTTTATGGATTACAGAAACAAGATAACTGGTTCAGCTTTCTCTAACCTGGTGCCCTCCAGAGGTGTTGGATTGCAACTCCCATCATTCTCAGCCCGCAAGCTTTCCATTGTTGTATTTAGAGAGCCCTCAACACTTCCAGACATTTGATGCAGCCATAATAATAAATAACAAATATTAAGCATATATATATTGCTTTTCAGTACTCAAAGCACTTCATATACAAGCCTTCTTCACATGTTATAAGCCCCATAACAGCCACCCCTAACCTAGCACCCTCCATGTGTTGGAATGAATGGAAATGATGAAAGTTGCAGTCCAACGTATCTGGAGGGCTGTCCTATAATTTAGTTCAGTATTAGTATTTCTGGACTGCGGACCGAGGGTGAGAGAACAGCTTGCCTAAGGCCACCTAGTGAGTTTGCAGCTGCAGTGAGATTTTGACATGTCTCAGCTCATGGTCTTACTTAGTACGCTGGTATTCTGAAGTGTAAAGTAAAGCTTCAGAGAGAAAAGGGTCAGACACCTGGACTGTCCTGGAATTCTTCCTTGCCTCATGATTACTCTCCAAGGTTAACAGACTGGAAAGTCCTGCTTGCAAAAGGAATGGCCTTAAATAATCAAGCCAACGGATTTTCATTCAGGTCTCGCAGAGTCTCTGTCTGATCTAGGAGATAACTAAAACACTGAGATTTTTCTCTGTGCTAAGTAATTACAGGATGCAATTATTTTGCATACCATAATAAGATATAGATACATATACTTTCCTTGTGAATGGCACGCTGAAAGCCAATTTCAATATCCAAGGAATGTTTCAAATTTGGGACTAAAACATTCTGTGTATTTCTCAGTGTTTTCAGCCCAGCTGGACAAAGATATCCTTAATCTCCCCAGTAGCGATCCGTTTGCCAACCTTCCTGCTTTCATTTTTACCTGGCCATACAGGTTTGAATCATCTGGGGGTGAGGAGAAACATGGGCAAAGCAGGCACTGAGTAATTTGGTCTTCTGTTAATAAAACTCACTTTGCTTTAAAGTAGTGGACTGAAACCAAACTAAGACTTCCCCATTACTTATGACATCTACATGGAAGACTATATAACCTCCATGTTGAATCCCTTCACATGCTCTTTCCAGTGCCTTGAGCAAGAGTCCTGAATAAAAAATGTTCTGGGGCATACAGACGCGTCATGAATGATCCATCTACTCGCCTCTGCGGGCTACTAACAGCAGTTCTATGGAAGGAAATCAGTGAAACCTTTTTCAAGTGCAGATGCACCTATCAGCACTGTTTCTAGAGCACAGTCTTGACTGGTCAGAATTGATGGATTAGTACAACAGGTTAGGTCAGGGATATGCAGGCCCTGCTACCTGGCCATAGGTTACAGTTTCCTGTTCAGAACCTGCCCCCGTGAGGGAATCTGCACCAAGACAGCAGCAACAGTGGTGGCAGGAATGGCTGGTAGGCATAATCTGTGGCAGGGCATGATTGTTTTTGGAGGCAACCTGCAACAGAGGTAGTGCCAGAATGAAGGGAGGGAGCCCCACGGCAAGGGGTTACAGTCTTAATAGTTTCCTAGTTGGATTTCTGGTTCCTGATTACAATCAGTAGAATCCTGTGTATGTGGGGGGCAAGAGTGGTGGAAATACATAGGAACCAATGTGAAAACTGACACCAAACAGGCAGGGTTAGAAGCCCTCTTTTATTGCAGTGAATTGAAATAATCATGTCCTCTTATCCGGAAAAAGAGAAGACAAATTCCGTGGGGTTAAAAATATTGTGGTGGTGGTGGTGGTGGTAGACAAGACTCGTGTGCCTTCAAAGGTTTTGTGACAGGCAGAAATCCAACAGACACAGCCCCATCAAGTAAATACAGGTGAAGGAAGGGTGCTCCTGTTCGGATTCTGCTCATTATGCAACCTTTTAAAAAGGTAAAGGAGGTTTTCCCAGCTGATGCCTCACCTATATCTTTAATGTCATAAGTATATTCCAGTACTCTAGGCAGGCCTTTACACCCTCCAATAAGTTATGTGCTTTAGTCCTGACAAGGTGTGTTGATCAGGCATCCACTGAAAGGTGCAATCCTATGCAAGTTTAGACAGAAAAAAGGCCTATGCTAGCTGGGGCATGCTGGGAGGTGTAGGCCTTTTTTCTGTCTAAACTTACATAGGATTGTGCCCTGAGTCTCTTAAATAGCTGTTCAACAGATCTCCTTCCAGTCAAACGAGCAGTTCTTCTTTTCTGCTGTTTCTTCCAACTGTCCAATTACAATTTCTCTTTTCTGTTTCCAGCAAATCATGCAATCTGAATGGGGTAAAATTACGTTTTAAATTCTGCCTGTTGGATAACATAACTTGCCTGAGAAGAGGTAGGAGCAACCTGAGCTTCCAAAATTTATTTATTTTATTTTTAATCTGCCCAATAACAAAAGTTCTTCGAGTGGATTACTAAGCTAAATGCTTCTTCTTCTCTCTCCTCACTTGCTAAACAAAAGAAATTAAACTCATACTCCAGCTTTAAAGTTTCTCCTGCTGTCTTCTTTCTTTCCACACCACCAGAATCCCAGCTATCTTTTTCTTTAAACAAAAAAAAAAAGATTCCAGTCTTCAACAGCTAATGAAGGAGGAGGTTCATCCAGTGAACAAAAGAACTTTCTTTGGGTAGTACAGGATTATTTCAAAGCACTAACCCTGCCCTATTTTGTAAGATTGATTCCTATGTACTTCCACCACTCTTGCCTCATTTATGGAAAATCCTGATCTGAACCAGAAGAAAGGTCAATGTGAAATTCTTATTTATATGCCTTTGATGCATGGGCCCTGCGCATCCCAAACAATACCAATCATTTGATGTTCTAATAAGCATGGTGGTGACCCCATTGGACGCGGTAATCCAGTCAGGGGAGAAAGAGGCAAACTATGTTTAGGGCAACTTTTCTAGCCCCCTCCCCATATGGGGTGAGCAGAGTGGATCCTAAATAGGACTGCTCAGTCATGGATACAGCTGCTGAGCTGCTCAACTACCTCGTTCCTTGAACAGGGCGACTGAATCTGCACCCACCGCCCATGTGCTGGTCCATGACTAGGGGCTTCCAGATTCACAGTCCTGCCCCTGTCACCATTCACCCCCCCTTTTTTTTTTTTTTTATTGAGTTGGAAGACGCCTGTGCGTGAAATTGTTTTATGTGGGGAAATTATTTTATGTGGGCAGTTACTTTATTCCCAACTCAAGGATGGAAAGCGGAATATCGGTGGTCAGTATAAGAGGTTTAAAGATGTTCTTAAGGCTAATCTAAAAAAATGCAATATAAACATCGAAAACTGGGAAGTTCTGGCCCATGAACGCTTTAACTGGAGGTCGGCCTTTCACAAAGGTTCTATGGACTTTGAAGAAGCCCGAGTGCAAGGTGAAAGGGAGAAACGTGCTAGGCGAAAAGCACGTCAAACGAATCCTTTACAGGACCATCTTCCATCTGGTAACCTGTGTCCTCACTGTGGGAAGCTGTGTGGATCTAGAATTGACCTCCACAGTCACTTACTGGACCCATCGCTAGAGTCTACACAATTTTATACAATTTCCTCTTTATATAATTTTCTTTTTGTAATTTTATCCTGGAAGACAATCTTACTAGGTCACGAGTGATCGCCTACTACTACTACTACTAAGCAAGTTGGATACTTTGCATCCCCTTCCACTCAGGCACCATTGCTACGCTGCTGCCTCAGCAGGAAGGTTTTTTTAAAGTAACAGATTACTGCCAGTGGCAGGAGGTGGAGGACCTTCAAATTCCTCCCCAGATCATCAGTCATATGGATGCCATCACACAGGATGTGTAGGACCCATACGGACTGCCACTGGCTCCAATTCACAGTCGTAGCTGTCAGTAAACAAGCTGCCTGTGGCCCCAGTGTAGCAGCAGAGAGGATAACGGAATAGGGAGAAGGGAAGGCGCATTCAAGAACATCCTCTATATGGGTGGCACCACATCAGATGCCCTTAAAATGGCACAAGCCCAGGAGGTAGATGATAAGCTTGGAGGTTCTGCTCAGCATGCTAGGTTAAGATGTACTGCTCTGGTGGCCTTCACTTGGGCCCAAGGCATTACTACTATGAGCACCTGATGGCAGTCTAATTATTTAACAGAAAAATATAATCAACCTTGTGCTTTCTTCTTTCTTCTGTGCCTCACAATCAGAGTTCCAATAAGATGGCTTATCAGCGATGGCTCTCAAGGCTGTAACTTAACTCCCACGAAGCCACATAGATCTTCATATTTGGAAACTCTGGTGACTTGTCCTTATGAAGTTTTACTAAATATATTCCATATGGGAGCAGGTTTCTACATTTTTCAAAATATACAATCATGTCTATAAGACTATCTTGAAAATATCATCCTTGAGGACCAAGAATAGACATGCCTTGATTTCTATTATCATCTTATTTTTGTTTATTTATTTATCACATTAATATCTGGTCTTTTTTTCCTCCTGGAAGGAACCCAAGGTGGCTTACGTGATCCTCCTCCTCCCCATTTTATTCTTAATTAATCCTTAATTTTTATCCATAATTTAAGGTAATTAAGGTTGAACTAATTCTACAAATGCCTACCAGAATTCCTGTTTTCCTTCAGAAATGTATATAAATAAAGGAAGAACCACAACAAAATCAATGCTAAAAATAATCCAAAAACTGAAGGAAAATAGCTGTACTGTATAGTTAATCCGTCTCTGAAGGAACAGTTTGCCTTCACAGGCATTCCTAAAACATTTCTTAGCCACTCAAAGGCTAAGGCATTCTTTAAAAGCTAATCCATCACATGTGTAGTCATAAACACCCCTTCCAAGGGCTTTTAGACACTTACCGAATCCAGAGCCTTGGGAAAGCATCAATTTCCTCTTTCGTATATTCATCTAACCTCCTGGGCACTTGGCGGGGCTGTGGAAGCTCCTCTACGAGATTCTTCCGTATATCTTCCGGGATAACCTGAGGGGAGAAGCACTAATCATCATCTATTTTCATCCTAGTCTTCATTTGCATCACTTAAGCTACAACAGTGGGCCCACTTACCTGGAAGTAAAACCTACTGAATTTAATGAGACTTAATTCTGAATAGATATGTATAGGACTGCTGTCCCAGGGAGATAGAACTGTGTGTCATCAGCATACTGATGGCATTTGGCTCCAAATCCCCTAATGATAGCTCCAAGTGGCTTCACATATAGATGTTGAACAACGTTGGGGACAAGATGGTACACTGCAGAACTCCATAGCTCAATTACCAAAGGGTCGAGGAATAGTCACCCAATGTTACTCTCTGAATTTGGCTGTGCAGTTAGGACCAGAACCACTGTGCCTCTAATGCCCAGCCTACTGAGTCGATCTAGGAGAATACCATGGTTGATGGTATCAAAAGCCCATGAGAGATCATGGGCACAGAATTAACGGGGTTGCACTCTTCCTGTCCCTCCCCCAATAAAAGTCATCCATCAGGGTTACCAGGGCTGATTCGGTCCCATAACCAGGTCAAAATCCAGACTGGAATAGATATTCTTTTGCAAGGCTGAAGACTTTCCTTTTCTCCTAGCCATTTGCTAGTCGGTTAGGTTTTTATCACTGGACTGTTTTTATGCTCTTGTTTCTATGTTATAAACTTTGCTTTTGTACTATTATTTTTAGATTTTACTTTTAGAGTATTTATGATTTCTGTGTATGTTACCCTGAAGTAAAGTGTAGTCGGTGAGGCAATTGCTTCATTTTGCTGATACATAAATGAATGCTGCTTTGGTTGTCACCCATAACAATTAAATAAAATATGAAACAATTAAATAAAAGATGCAATTCTTCTTCTGCTTGTTGTTATTGTTATTATTATTACCATTACCAATATTTACACTTATATCCCACCTTTTCTCCTGCAAGGAACTCAAGGCGGCTTACATAATCCTCCTCCTCCTCATTTTATCCTCACAACAACCCTGTGAGGTAGGTTAGGCTGAGAGTCCATGACTGGCCCAAAGTCACTCAGAGAGTTCATGGCTGAACGGGGACTTGAACCTGGATCTCTCAAGTTCCAGTCCAACATCTAACCACTATGCCCCACTGGCTGTCTTGAACAGGCTCTTCTAGAACGGCAGTGGGCGCAAAGTAGATCTCCAGATGTTTGGGACTTCAACAAAGAAAAAGAAATGAAAGAAGGAAAGAAGCAGGAGCGAGGGAGGCAGGAGCAGGCAAAGGGAACATCAGGGCCTGCTCCAGTTGGTCTGTCTCCGCCCCCGCCTTGGGAGATGAGAAGGCAAGCAGGGCCACAGAGAAGCCAATGTTTTTGTGAATCGTTGTGAACTGCCCAGAGAGCTTTGGCTATTGGGAAGTATATAAATGAAATAAATAAATAACTCCCAGCATTCCTGACCATTGGCCATGCTAGCAGGGGCTTCTGGAAGTTGAAGTCGAAAACATCTGGAGATCTACCTTCTGCCCACCTCTGTTCTGGAAGATTCATCATGTCAGTCTATATTAGCACACACACACAAAGGAAGAAAAAGTATAGCGACATCTTAAAGGCTAGAGAAGTTATTGAAGAATGAATTTTCACAGACTAGAGCCTACTTTAGTAGCTGCATGAATGGGTTGGGAAAGAAGGTTGGAATATGCATGGGAGTACAGTTGAGATTAGTACACAAGAAGCAATACCAGCTACTGACTTACATCATCAGCAAAGAGATGCAACCTTTGCATCATGGTTCTTCTGTGAAGGTTTTTGGGCAGCATGCCATAGATAGCCAGCTTTACAATCTGAAAAATAAATACGTGTATATATTATGTACATAATGTTACCTGATCTGATATTGAGCCAACTTGCACAGAGTTAAATAGGAGAATTAGTAAGAAGGCAATGACTCTAGCATTCCTGGAAAGTGGGTAGAGAGACCAGACAAAACAAATTTTGCGGGAGGCCCAGTGGGCATATTTGATGGAACATTCAAGTACTGCAGGCCACCCTTTTCACCCCCAGGTGTGGATGGATGGAGGGAGGGAAGGTGGAGGGAGGGAAGGTGGAGGGAGGGCCCCTTCCTGGTATTTCCCTTTTTCCCTCCCTGGTGGCAGGTGAATGATGGCTATGTAATCACTTGTAATTCTGTTTTAAATGTTCCACCACAGAAGTCCATGTCCTACAATATAATTGCTATCCACACCGTGTCTTCTTCTTTCAATCCTGTCAGTGTATCTCTGTGTCTGTATGTATAACCTCATTTGGAGATAATGTCAAAAGTCTAAATTTGAGGCCCTCTGTGGATGTGGGGCCCAGGCCAAATGGCCCTCCTGGCCCTCTCGTTATAGACCCTGCTTGCGGGGCATGTGCAACCGCCCTTCTGAATATGCAACCCCTGCTTGGGGGTTGTTGTATCATGTAAACTTGGCAAGTGTTAAACAACCCTCGCATAACCCGTGGTCTGTTTTAGGGTTGTTTAACCTCTGCATAATCCATGACATGACAACCCCCGAGCTTGGGTTGCATATGCAGCTTGGTGCCTGTGGGCGCTGTGGCTTATTGTGGGTAAAATAACCCACAAGCCATGGCATGTCATCCGAACCTGGTTTAGTACATAAAACAAACAGCAAAACCGAGGTTCAATGGAGAGTAACATACTCTGCAGAAACCCCCCCAAGATCTTTTAGTAACACAATCTTATACATATTAACTCAGAAGTAAGTCACACTATTTTCAATGGGGCTTATTCCCAAGTAAGTGTGAATCAGATTACAGCCATAGAAATCAAAGTTAATTACTGGTACTCTCACTAAACAATGTTTAGTTCCCAAGAATTTCTAATGAACATCCCAGGATTAGAGGTCCCTCAGATCCTTCAGCACCTTTTACAAAGTACTGCACTTATGAATAATACACTGAAAAATATTTTGCCTATTTTAAAACTGTTTTTTCTTATATAGATCTATCTTTTTCAGAGTTAAGAACTCTCGATGCTAGTTACAATGCTGTGTCGTCTCACATCTGGAATTTCCTTATTGCCAGTAGTTTCAATGGTTTGCAGTCTAAGATGTGTGTAAAGTAGAAGACCGCTATATTTTTCAGGTGTTTTTGTGTGTGCGTTAAATCCTGGATGAAAGCCACAGAAGATGCCATAAATGTTAGTTTTCAACAGACAGCTTACAAAGCCAATAAAGTAATAAAATGTCGGAGAAACATAAAAGCCGCAAGTCAAAGAGCCAGAGCCTTTCACTTCCAAGTCTCAAATACTCATGTGTTCTTCTTCAAATAAACCGACAAGACGTTATGGTAATATATATACTTCCACATACATATGCAGAGCTGCTTTACACAATTGCAGATGGACTTCTCTTGCTGATTAAAAAACACCACCACCAAAAAGGTGAAATACAATTGGATTATAGAAGTGTGTGTGTGTGTGTGTGTGTGTGCTGGTGGGAGAGAAGAGAATACCCAATCTTGGATTTACTCCATCTTGAGCTCTTTAAACAAAGAGCAGGATACATATATTTGCAGGATATTCTAACAGGTTATCAAATAGTATATTTTTAGAAGAGTTCATTGGTACGACAATGCATTTCACCTTTCTTATAAATACAACACTAATTGCAATCTTGAAAGTAATTAAAAGACAGACATAACCACCTCTAGGTGCAAATCAAAACTGCTAGAACCACAGAAGTGGGTCTCCTGGTTTTTGTACCACAAGCATCTGGAAGCTACTGAACGTTTTAGACAGCAGCAGCAAAAGCAGAGAGAACATAGGATACTTTCTGCCTTATACTAAGTCAGACTATTTGTCCATCTAGCCTAGCATTGTCTACCCTGATTTGCATTTTGCAGCAGCTTCCCAGGTCTCAGACAGAAGTCTTCCCAAGCCCTTTACCTGGATATGCCAAGTACCTGCTGAATGCAAGGCATGTGCTCTGCTACTGGGATTCAGTGTCTGTCCCCCACTACCTCCTCCCAGACAGGAAAACCAGAAGGAAGGAATGGAACACTATGATAACCCGAAGTGATTTTTCTGCTATTGTCTGTGGTGGAGAGATGTGTTGGCCCCTCCCTTTACAATAGGGCAGGGTGCAGAACCTAGGGCCAGGGGCCAAATCCAGCCCTCTCAGGGGCCACATCTTGTCTTTTCGGGTTTCCCAGATGGCCCCACCCCCTTCCTTGGCCCCACCCCCTTTCCCACAACCACTGATTGTTTGGTGGTTTCCCGGCTCTTGTGCAGTCCCCCCGCCCTCATTCTAAAATGTTGAAATGCTTCTGCTATGGCTTAGTAACTGGCAGTAAGAGTTTCAAGCAAATAGATGTTGGTATTTTTTGTATTTTGGCTCCACCCCTTTTGCCTTAAGCCTCTCCCGCCACTAGGATACAACCCCTGAGAGCTTCTATAAAATGGGATTTGGCTCTCAGGCTGAAAGAGGTTTTATACCCCTGCTTTACATTGTCCCACAAATGTTAAAAAGCTCCTGAAGGGAAGAGGCAGAGCGCTGAAGAATTCTAAGCTTCCTAGAATGTTCAGCTTTCTGTCTTATGCTTGAACATTCCTGAGTGTGTTGCAGAGGTTACAATGAAGAAATGAAAGGATGAGCTAATTGTTCAGCAGCTTAGGGCCTATTTAAAGTGCACTGTGACCTGCAGAGCTCAAGCTACATGCCCAAATAAAATCTGAATGTATGTAGTCAATGTAAGCTGGTGGTCTACCTTCCCTTTCATGGTATTTCATATTCGGGAAACAAATCATGTTCCTGTTGGCTATGAGACATCTCGGCTCATTCATGGCCAAACTAGATGTGACATAGGAGGTTTTTCTCTTTTGTTAAGAGCTGCCTCACAGGCCAATTTGGATCAGGGCTGTGCTGCTAGGGGGAGAGGGAGTTAACCATCCCCCTGTGTTGCAATGGTTTCCTGATTCAAATTGCACCCCCATATTGTGCCTGTATGCTCCACCCTTCACAGCTGATAGCAGCTCCAGGGATATGGTTTAAACCTCCTTCCCCCAATTCAAACCGTGTCACCCCCATGTTAGAAGAGGAAAATACATTGGGAGATCCAATCACAGACCTCCTACACAACACACCGACTCAGATCACATGTACTGTTGGCAAATTGTGGTTTAACTAACTCAAGATTTATGCGGGATGTGCCGCTGCCATTTCACATATGCAAAGTGGCATTGGCACGTCGCAGCAAATCTTGGGTTAATTTACCCACAATCTGCAGCCATTATGTGCGAATGGGCCCATAGTTTGGCCCTCTGATGACATGCCCCTCTGACAATGAAGGAGATGAGGACTTGTTCATTCCATTCCCCCATCCCCATGCACGGCTTCCTTCTCCTCTTTAGTGCTAATCATGATTCGCTACTGATCTATTGATTCTGGTTTGGAAGGCAAGCAATAACTATAGACATCAAAGTAAATCAGAAATAGAAGGGGAAGCCATGCACAAGAAGGGAGGAGGGAGCTCTTCCTAATCGTCCAAATAATGGAGGATTGTGCAAATCAAGTCTCATCGTGTGTGTCAACCAACTACTCTAGCCCTACATGTTCAAAATAATGAGACAGTGCTGAGACTAGGTCTCTTGACATTTTTTTAAAAAAGTAGTTTTGTTATTCTTTTTATCGTAAGAGATATGCACCACAACTTTTCACTTCTATTTGCTTTTGCCTTGGTTTGCACACAGGAATTAGCAGCTGAGGAGCATAATGGGGGTGAAGAAGTTCAACTCCTTGAAATCAGGGACTGTTCTGGTAGTGGAGGTTAGATGGGAAAACCCTGGAGAACATGTTGAGTATTTGGGTTGCCAGTTGCCTATCCCTCTCCAGAAATGTGCAGTAATGCAAAAACTCAACAGACAAAAATGCAATACACTCATATTAAACAGTTCCTGGAAAGTTTGGACAAGCTCGATAGGAAGGAACTAATAAAACTGCCAAACACACAGCCATGAAGAGAGAAAAAATTAAATACACATAGAAGGGTTTTTAAATGCTAATATATAAATGCACCCATATAATATATGCCATAGGTGGAAAGTCAGAGATCTGGAAGGAGTAACTTGTTAAATTTTCTAAGGCAAATCTGGATTACTCATTATTTGAGAAGACATTGGTATAATGAGATGAGTTCAAGGGGAAAAAATCTGTTTCAAAAATTGAATGACAACACTGTTGACTCCAGCACAGAAAAACAGCTAGAGATATTACAGTATTGTCCTTCAGAGATATTTCATGGCCTCAAGGAAGAAGGTGAACAGAAAACTCTGTCATTCAACTCTGTACGAGATTGCCACCACCATTAACATTTTGAATAAAATGCAATTATTCTTTACAAATGTTAGGAAGAATACTGCAATGAACTGGGAGACTCTAGATTTGGTGGAGAGGGCTGCCTAAGAGACTGAGCTACGAATCAGGAAGACCCTGGTTCAAATCTCACTTCTGCCATGAACTCACTAGGTGGCCTATGTGAGAATCAGGTCTTTGTGTGGTCACGAAGAAAAATCCACCCCCTATTGATATTCAGTACTGTGCAAGCTTTGTCTATATTGAGTAAAAAGATACGGGGAGCATTAGGACAAGCGATTAGCTGTCTATATTTGTCCTAAATAAAATAAATTGCCTGGTATATGCTGCTGAGGAAAGAAAAGGAACTGAGGATAGGAACATAGGAAGCTGCTTATACCAAGTCAGACCACTGGTCCAGTATCATATACACCTGCAGGTAGCAGCTCTCCAGAGTTTCAGACAGGTGCCTTTTCCAGCCCTATCTGGAAATGCCTGAGACTGAAAAAGGGACTTTTTGCCTGCTAAGCATGTGCTCAACCACTGACTTACAGCCCTTCCCCATACATCTTCAGAGATGTCAGGGCCAGCAGCATTGTAGCAGTACTCAAATGCTGCCTCAAACTGGGGACCTCACACACAGGAAGCCTCAACTTCCCACCAGAGCCACAGAGAAAGCATGGATGGGAAGGAGTGGAAGACAGCTGGAAGAATAAGAAAATGGGTGCGGATTTAGGTAGAGAGATTGCCTTAGGTGAGTAGAGATTAAATTGCAAAGAAGAACAGTTAAGAAACTCCCCCACAACTTTATACAGTAAGGATAAAGGAACCATGCAAAGCTGGACGGCCATCTGTCAGGGATGCTTTGACCTGGATTCCTGCATTGGCAGGGGGTTGGACTCGATGGCCTTGTAGGCCCCTTCCAACTCTTACTTTTCTATGATTATAAGTTTCTATTTAAATATATAGAGTTACAAGGAAAGCAGGGTGGTGGAAACTGAGGGAGGATTAGGCTAGTTTTCCGCTTGTAAAACCAACACTGTTTATGCTAAATTTACTTGCATGCTAAGTTTGATAGACCTTAGTTCCAACTACCTTATTTCTGGATTTTGTCCACAAAACTATTTGATTCCTACTGTAGAGTTACATAGCTATGCTTTTCAGACGCCAATTGTATGATAGAATGAAGTTTACATTTTTTCCATCCTTGCTTCTGTAAATTGCCTTTGCCCCCAGAAACCAAAATGTCTGCTCCTCCGAAGCTAGGTTCCTTGGGGGGATGGTGCTCTGGCCTCTAGTGGCTGCTCCATCATCTGCTTCAGGCACAGACATCTGACAGATTCTAACGTAAGTGAACTTTGCTTTTCCTTGCACTGACGGGCTGTTTGCAAGACATGACAGCCCACCGTGGGTTATTTAACCCACGGTGAGGTTGTGGTGTGTGTGCGGCCACCATTTTGAATATCCAACCTCCTGTTCAGGGGTTGTTGTATCATGCGAACCCAGTGAGTGTGGGTTATGCAAGGGTTAAACAAACCTTGCATAACCCATGGTCTGTTTAACCCTTGTATAACCCACACTTGCCTGGTTGGCACAACATGACAATCCCCAAGCAGGGGGTTGGATATGCAACTTGGTGTTGCATCATGGTGAGCCGTGGCATGTCGGCTGAACCCAGTCACTGAATCTCTCCCTTGGGCTTCATCCTTTGCTGATGCAAGACCTTGGTGTTTGATATTGTGGACTTCTGTGTTGGCAACCTCTGGGTTACACAGAGATGTATTCCCTGTTCCTTCTTTTTACTTCCCCTACCTTAATAATCAATCAATCAGAAAGATACTTAAAAAAATATTACCATCATATTTGTCATATGTACGGTACGTTTGATAATGTCTGATCTACACTACACTATGTAGAATCTTCTAACTATGTACTTACTTTGTATGATTTGATATGCAATGTATGTATGCAGGACGACCTTGTAGAATCTTTTAAATTTTTATACACAAATACACCATGTGTTGCAACATATAGCTGATTTTGGCTGCAATCCTAAACAAGTCCCTTTGGACACAGCAGGACTTACTTCTGAGTAAACTTGCACAGCATTGCTGTAATTTATTTTGCAATTTATTCATTTGTCCTCTGAACACTGAAGAGGGATTGACAAGCACAGGTGTGTCTATTTTGATTGTGAAGTATGTGTGTATACATGTAAAGCTCAAAACTGTTGCCAGGTTATGGCTAGAATACAAGAAGCTTCCTAAATTAGCCATTAACTGTCTTGGTGCTTCATTATAAAGTTTTTACTATCTATAGTGCTTTTAATACTATTTTGTTCACAGTGAAATTTGTCTGTGAAATTCACTTATGGGTTCTTGGCCATCAAAATGTAATCCAGAGTGAGTGCCAACAAGGAAGCTGTTCAGTAGTGTCTAAATTTGAGGTATGTTGGGTTATGCTGCCCTCCAGTGTTCAGTGACCAATGTGTGCAACTGAAATAAATAAAACTGAAAGACAACTCATCATGTGGGACTAACAGAGTAAAAAAAAGGCAAATCTTTAATCTGTTAGCACAGAATTTGTTTCCGCAAACTGTCATTGTGAACTGTATTCATTATTGTTGCATGGCATTAAATATTAGCATACACCAATCACTGTACAGTACATAAACAGTGTATAGTCCCTGGTGGGATAACAATAAATTATTTTAAAAAAGAATTTTAAAAAAAGATTTAAATTGGTGTTTGTTTTCTAAATGTAAATACTAAATTTCTCTTATGAGTAACTTGGTTAATATTAAATAATCCAGTAATACAGGTAACCAGCAAAGTTATCTATGAAATAGCGTATTTTATAATATGTTCTAAAGTTAGTACAAATCTAGTTATCAAAATGTTATAGAAAATACCAACTCATATTGTAAATAAGACTCCATTTAGTTGTACATTAACATGGTTCAGTGGTCAGATATGTTCCACTGTTTAGGAGATATATGAACTAGTATTATCCTTGTCAATGGAGTCCAGGTGACCTCAGTGGCCCAGAGCACCCATTCATCACCAACTTTGGTTGATACGACAACTATGCCTGTTCCTGGATAGGGATAGCCCAGCCACTGTGGTTCATGCACTGGTAACCTCACAATTAGGGATGGGCGACCTGCCCGGCACTCTACTTGCGGCACGTGAGCCGAGCTGCTCCTGCCAGCTGAGGCGCTCACTGGACTTCCAGGTCCCTCGGCACTAATTTATGTAGAAAACAGCCTAATCTGCACAAATCTGGCCGTAATTTGTGCAAATCTGGCCGTAATTTGCACAAATCTGGCCGTAATTTGCACGAATCTGGCTGTTTTCTACGTAAACAACTAGCACCAGAACCCGGAGGTCACTTTACCCAGCTCAGCTCGAGAGAATGCGAGTCAAGCCGGGGAAAAGGTAGGGCAAGTGGAGCTTGGGGGGTTGAGCCTGGCAAGTTCGCCGGACTTCCACCCCCTAATCAAGCTCCACGCACAACCCTACAATTATTAGTGCAGAATGCAGCAGCTAGGGTGCTCAATGGGGCACCCAGCTATACAGATACTACACTTGTGTTAAAAGAAGTGCAATCATTGCCTATTAGCCACCAGGCCATGTTCAAGGTTCTGTTGTTGACATACAAAGCCGTAAATATTTTTTACGGACCAGGATATCTAGCAGACCGCCCCCTCCAATATACACCCAGTCTACCTCCGAGATCTTCAGAGGAGGTCTTATTGGTCATTCTGATCAACAGAACGCCACCGTGTAATATCACAAAAGCAGGCTTTCTCAGTAGTGGTATCACCCCTCTGAAACAGTGGCAAGTTTCAAATGCCTTCTGAAAAACTTTTTGTTTACACAGGCTTTCCCTGGCTTGTAATTGACTATAACATTGCTGTGTTTTACTATTTATTGTTTCTTCTATAAGTTTTTTATTGTTTATTATCTTTATATGGTATTATGTATGTATTTCAGCTGTGTTTTTACAGTATTTTTGTGTAAACTGGTTAGCGATTTTATTATATTATTAATATTTTTATATTATATTAAGCAGTACATACCGTAAGTATAATAAATAAATAAAGGGAAACTAGATTTAAATCAATGCACCCTGATCCCTGCTTAGGAGACTTATGGTATTCATTAGACCAGTAATGTCCAACCGTTTGACAAGTGTGCCATAAATCAAATATATAGTATCAGTCAGTGCAATTTTAGGGTACATATTGTACATATGCAGCTCTGCATGTCACGGCATGATTGTATGTCTAGTCTACTGAGAGAGGGAGTAGGCAGTGAAGAGGCAGGCAGGCAGGCAGGCATACATGCTTGAATTTTTGCCACAGCAAGTCCAACAGGCCTCTTACTCCTGTCCAAGAGTGCCAGAGGCTGAAGTGGTGCAAGCCCTTCTTGCTGCTTTTGCTTCTTCTTTCCCACGTTCACTGTGGCTTGGTTCGCATGTAACGTGAAGCCATTGTGGGTGACTTTCCCTGCAGGGTGTCTCATTGTGGCAGCAGCCATCATTTTGAATTTTGGGGCACGGCAGGGGTATGCCATTATGTGTGAACCCAGCAAGGGTGGGTTGTTGGGGTGGTTGACAAACCACCTGCAACCCTAAAACGGCCCATGGGTTCTGGGTGGTCTGTCAACCACCCCAACCCACCCTCGCTGGGTTCACACTTAATGAGAAGCTGCGGCTTGTATTACCAACCTAACAGGGACTTGCATCGCCAACCTGGTACCTATAGGTGCGGCAACCCACTGTGGCTAATAAGCCACAGTGGGCTACGGTGATTGTGTGAACCAGGTCCTGGTGTGCAATTTGATGACAAACACAGGTAGCTCTGGATAATAAGTGAAACCAAAGTGTGTGGATCCCTGAGTAAGCAAGGGTCAGGTGGCCTGGGCGGAACATGTAAACAACAACTAGGATGGCTCTGAAAAGAGTTTTGCTAAAGAAGTGGATTTTGAAATAAGGGGAAGTGATGAGGAAGCTTTCAAACATAAGGAACAATATGGCAGAAAGCACAGAGACTGGAGTGAAAGAAGATGGGGGGGGCAGAAGATGAGCTTGAGCAGAACAGAAGGAATGAGAAGGGCTTCAAGGAAGATATCAGGAAGGAGGTATAGAAAGATGGGAGAGCAGTAAAATAAGGACTGGAACACTGAAGTTGATGGAAGCATGACATAGAGCCGGTGCACAGACTTCAGAAGGCCGGTCCAATAATAGTCAGGAAATAAAATGGGAATGACAACAAAAAGAAGAGAAGTGGCATATGCAGTATAAATACAAAGAAGGCAGAGATTAAAAATGACTGGGGTACCTACTAGACATTGTTTATGATGTAATTAGCAATCCTCTCTCACTCCACACAATCAAACTAGGTAGTATGACAGAAGAGAAAGAGAGCAGCAAGGCTATCTCCCTTTCTATTATGTCAGGTAGAGACATCATACTTTTGTCTTGGAAATCTCACGCAGGAGTACTGTGCAAAAGCAATGATGTGACAGACTCTCAGTGATCACCTGGAAAGGTTCTCAGAGGTAGGACCTGGAGATTCCTTGATGTGGGAGGCAAGTGACCAAGGAGGAATGAAAAACGACTCAAAGGTTGTGTGCCTCTGAGAGGACAGCACACACAGATAAAATAGATTAGGCACCCTCCCAGAAATATGCTTGACTTGGAATGCTGGCAGAACATCCCATATAGGGAAAGTTAGCAAGTCATTTAGAGATATGGGATGAAGAGCTGGTGTGGGAAATGATGTTCACTTACTGCTGTTGGATTGCTTTGATGAAGATCAGCTGCTCTCACTTGTTTGAAGCCACCAGGATATCTGAAAGACAAAATGAGAGGAACAAGCAAATTCAGAGGCATGTCTGTGTAAGAGGGCTATAACAAGGAGCTTGCCATCTTGAAAACAAAAATATGCATATTCCCTAATCTAAACTTGTTAATAAATGAATGACATTAAAAAAATATATCAGAATGTAGGTATGTACAAGTGGGACACACAACAAAATGTTGCAGTGTGGAGTGCTCCTGTTCAGGGTTCCAGCCAGCCATGTCCTCTTCCAGGATACTCCATACCATTCCCCCTCCACAGAGTTTTCTACCCCCACAACAATCATTCAGCATTCTATGCCCAGTGAGCATGCTCGGTCCTCATTAAGCTGGTTTTGAAACTCTTCCCCCTCCCCACACCATCTTAGCCTTTTTTCCTAAAGGTGTTTGTACTTTTTGGAAACCTTGGGGTTGCCTCATACCTCCCTCTTCTGTGTGAATAGTGCTTTTTTTGACTTCCTAAGAATCCACACTCTTGAAAATGAGTTTGCTATTCTCTTACATTGAGCTTTCTCCTGCTGCAAAGGCTAGTGCAATAAGAATAACCTCTCCTTCCCTTTTCTGAAGCCAGGATGAGGTAATTCCAAAGCTCAGCACAATATGAGAGACCACCTCATCACTAGGATTGCGGGGTCCCAGGCTGGGTGTAGTCCATTTCTACATTGTCACGTGACACCACTGTGTCATGCAGTACTGGATGTTGGAGAAGCAATGCCAAGCATGCATGGCTCCCTTATTGGGGAATGGTGTGCAGGGACGAGGATAGGTGTCCATAGCTGCTGCCTTTCAAAAGCCTTCTTTAAACACAGGGGGAGACTTAAGCAGCAGTTAATTGGTTTGTTATTCTTTGACAAGGCCCATTTCCTTAGTTGTCCCTGTGGTTTCCTCATTGTCCTCAGGGCTAAACAACTGAAGCCTCTCTTCAATGCAAGACTTTTCTTCTTTGCCTCCCTTTCTTTTCCTGCAGAGCAGGCAAGCCCCAGCTCCAATATCTAGCTCATTTTTCTTCCTTCTTCAGCTTACCAGGGGCCATTTTTGACCCTTCCTAGTTTCCTTCCCTTCTCCTTATCCAGCATATCACCGACTCCCTGCATCTTCCATCTCTTTCCCCTGGAGGTTGATGCTCGGCCCCAGTGGTTTCTACATGTTGAGCCAGGGCTGCAGCAGCCATAGCCAGCTTCCATAAGACCTTGTCAGATGTTGAGTATGTACAGAGGGGTGGGAGTCCCCCACTCACAGAGACACATCACAGGCCCAGGGGCCTACAATTGTTGACTAGTCTTGGTAGCCAAGACAAAAATTATGGTCACCAGGGCCCTACCTGTCTCCTTGTCACTGACTTTGTGCTACACCACTGTGTGAGGTCAGGGACAATCCCGTGCTCCCGAGCCCTAAGCTCAGAACTAGAAACGGTGATGGGGGCTTGCTGGCTCGGCCCCCACGCAACCAAGATACCCTGGGTTCCTCAGCAATGCAGCAGCCAAACAGCCCTTAGCTTTCCTCCCAACTTTGGAGCTGAAGAGGCGGTGGCAATCACCATGTGGGAATGATCTCTGTCCACCTCTGCAGCTCCAAGCTTAGAAGGAAGACATTACACTTGCCAGAGGGCAGCGGCACATGTGCCAAAGCAAACGAAAATGAGGAATCCTCACAGGCCTTAAAAAACAACAACACACTCCTTACTCTAGGAGTTGCACAAGTACTTTTCATATTATTGTATATTATCGAAAAGCAAGCAACTCCCCTTTTTGATTTTTTAAAAAACAGCTTAGCCCTATGTAAAGAACGTTAACAACCATCTCTACAACATTTTCACAATACTGATTTGTTCAATATTTTTATTCTTAAGACAGCTTACCCAGTATGTGATGAATACACTTTCTGCTCCCATTTGTTGCCAGAAAAAGCAATATGCCTTGTGTTTATTATGACAACATGATCTCCAAGGTCACCTAACAATTTAAAAAAGGCTCTTAGTTAATAAGATCGTCAGTAACCAAACAGCTCCAATGATATAGAACATTATTAGAGGGTCCCAACAGGAAATGATTTAAATATCACACTTCAAAAACATGATTTTTAATGGCATCCATTACTAGTAAAGCAACTTGTATGTGAAACCACCATTAGCTGCAGAGGAGTGTGCAATGTGCAGTCAGCAAGCTACACAACTTGTGAGGCACATGTGCTCAGTTCAGGGTTCTTGATATACAAGAAACTGAAGATATAAAATAATTTCAGCTCTTGCTTTAGAAAGCGGGGGAGGGGAGGAGAAATCTGAATTTGGCTTCAATTTATGGTCAGCATTGTTGCATGCCAAATGTATTCTATTCATAAGCAACAGTTTAGCTTACATCAGGATGTGTGCTGCTCATGGATCAGCAGCTGGGATTCTTACAAAGTGCTCGATTAGATGGGCCTTCATCTGATTCTGAGAAGCACTTCTTAATTAAGACTGCATACTCAGGTTCACTCAATACAGATTAATTATGCCTTAATAGAAAGGAGATCCTGAGTGTGCTTTTTTGCTTTGTAAATTTAAACACACATGGGTACTGGAAGATGATGGGGATTCTAATTTAAAAAACAATCATGCAAAACTGAAGTCATCCCACCCTTGCTTTAAACCATTAAAATAAATCAGTGCTAATAGTGCAAACAAGTTTCAGTTCAGAGCAGAACTCACTTAGTGCATGGTACACGGGTTTATGCTTCCCCTGAAGTCGGATGGCGCTGATGGCTGCAATTTTTCCTGGTGGTTGCATCTTCGCATCTAAAAGATACCAGGCTCGAGCAAATGTGGCCCATTGCTTAAAAGAAATAACGTGAGCGCAGTTAAAATATGGAAATAAATTATTGAATGCAACAAGCCACCCCCTATCGCACTTGACCTAATATTATGAACTATAGTTTGCCAATCAAAACTGGCTATCTACTATATAAATGTGAATGTTTGTACGTGTGTACGTATGTCCGCACGGGGGTTTGCGTGCCTTGCATAGGCTCCTACACGGTTGGACGGATCCACCCCAAACTTGGCATGCATACTCAACATCACCCAGGGACAAAGACTGGCGGGTTCAAATCTCCGAAAAACCCTTGCCGTGCCTGTACGGCCCAAAATAGATGAGAGCCAATGGCGTCACTTGGAATGCACGCAGGGGGCATTCAGGAGCAGTTATGCAAATAGCTCCAACAGCATTTAGAATGTTGGTATGCACTGCCTCAGGGGCCCAATCAGGAGCAGATATGCAAATCTCTCCTACATCCAAACAGAATGTTCATATGAACTGCAGGCTGGGGCCTACATGGGATGGGGGGTGGGGGAATTTCGAACAAACAGTGCCTATAGGAAAATGGCGACCCGGGCAACGCCATTGTGTAGTCCGGGGGGGGGGGGGAAGCAGGGATTTCATTGTGTGGTGTTGGAGGGGCAGCAGGGAATTCATTGTTGTGTGGTCCCGAGGGGGGGGAGGAGCAGGGATTTCATTGTGTGGTCCCGGGGACACACACACAGGGATTTCATTGTGTAAGTACCGGGGGAGGGGGGAACGGAATACATTGTGCAGTCCCGGGGTGGGGTGGGAAGCAGGGATTTCATTGTGTGGTCCCGGGGACACACACACAGGGAATTCATTGTTGCATAGTCCCGGGGGGGAGGGAAGCTGGGATTTCATTGTGTAGTCACGGGGGGGGGGGAGCAGGGATTTCATTGTGCAGTCCTGGGGGGGGGAGCAGGGATTTCATTGTGTAGGCCGGGGGGGGGAAGCAGGGATTTCATTGTGTGGTCCCGGGGGAGGGCGGAACTGGGATTTCACTGTGTAGTCCCGGCGGGGAACAGGGATTTCATTGTGTGGTCCCAGATGGGGGAAGCAGGGATTTCATTGTGAAGTCCGGGGGGGGGGGAAGCAGGGATTTCATGGTGTAGTTCCGGGGGTAGCAGGTAGTCCTGGGGGAGCTGGGATTTCATTGTGCAGTCCCAGGGGAACTGATAGTCCCGGGGGAGCTGGGATTCCAAGGGATTCCAAACAGCAGACAGCTACCTTAAGGAATTTCGAACAAATAGTGCCTATAGAAAAATGACAACCCGTGCAACGCAGGGTAAAAAAAGCTAGTTTTAAAATAAAATGCACCACTAACCTGCCTAAAAAGAAACTGTTGCTCTAATCAACATAGAAAACCTGTCAGGATTAAGAGATGACAGTCCAACACAAGTTAAATCGCTAAAAACAAACTGGAACACAGTAGTGGCATCCCTGCCATAGTTTATTTATTTATTATATTTATACCCCGCCTTTTTTCCTGCAAGGAACCCAAGGCGGCTTACATAATCCTCCTCCTCTCCATTTTATCCTCACAACAACCCTGTGAGGTAGGTCAGGCTGAGAGTTAGTGACTGGCCCAAAGTCACCCAGTGAGTTTCATGGCAGAGCGGGGACTAGAACCCGGATCTCCCGAGTCCCAGACCAACACTCTCACCACTACACCACACTTCTTCACTTTTTGCTCACCTTGACATACAGCATATCTTTGCAACTAACAGCTCGATTGTACGCAATGTAGGTGCACCTAGATGACTGAAAACAATGGATCTAACTTTGTAGAGGAGCACACTTACTTGAGAGCAAGCCTACTTGAAGTCAGTGGGAATCATTTCTGAGTGAACATGCATAAGATTCGTCTCATAAAAAAGGGGCAACTAAGGGTGCATGTTTAGTGAGAAAAAAGTCCTGCAACTTTGGCTGAGGAATGATTGTAGGACCGAGCAATACAGCAACGAGCATCTTTGAATGCTCGTTGCATTCAATACATCTATTTCCATATTTTAACTACACTAATATTATTTATTTTAAGCAATGGACCACATTTGCTCGAGCCTGGTATCTTTTAGATGCGAAGATTGTAGGAGTTGTAGGACTTTTTTCTGTCTAAATATGCATAGGATTGCGCCCCAGATACTTATTTTAATACAAATTACATATCCCTTTAAATACCAGCATATTTTAGCTGGGCAGAACAATACTATGGCCCCTAGACAGCATCTAGAGGGCCATAGGATTGTTTGGATTCCCACCTCTGAGGTTGGAAAAGAGCTCCAACCTCGAAGCTGGGGATCTGCGCTTGGATACCACCACCCCCACAGCTGGCACAGAAAGAACCGTAAGACTGACCACAGAGAAGGGGTGAAGAGGGTGTTCCAGGGGGAGGGGAGGAGACCAGGTCCGCCAGGCAGTGCTCCAGTCCAGCCTCCTTCTGTTCCCGTCCGAAGCACCTCAGCTAGATAGGACGGGAGGAGTGGGGAGGAGAAGGTAGCCTCTGTGCTCCTCCCACCCTGCATAGGATGCCAGTAATCCTCCAAGTTTGAAGGCTTACTGGCATCTGTGTTAGATTGCACCCTAAAGCTGTTACTGCTAGTAACTTAGCCTTAGGACAAGCATTTTAACCCTTTCAATGGGGGGGGGGTACACAAAAGCCGGGAAACCACCAAACAGTTGGGAGAAAGGGGATGAAACTTGGGGGAAAGTGCATGGCGTTCTGAGGAACCCCAGATTGGGGCCCCTGGAAGGCTGTATTTGGACCACGGGCCTGAGGTTCTGCACCCCTGACATACTTTAACCTCCCAACAACTCGGTCGAAAAGAAATTGGGTTTCCAGTGACGAGAAGGTTCCATGGAGTTCAACGGCGCTTACTCCCAGGTAAGCATACAGAGGATTTTGTGAACCACCCACAAAGCTTCAGCTATTGGGCAGTATAGAAAGGTAATAAATAAATAAAGTACAGCCTTTCCCTTCCATGCTTTTCAAAGTGCAAGGAGCCGGCAAAGTGGCATTTATTCCAGATTAATCGATGCATGAGAGCCAGTGTGCTGTAGTGGTTAGAGCAGCGTTCTCCAACCTTGGGTCCCCAGATGTTTTTGGCCTACAGCTCCCAGCATGCCCCAGCCAGCATAGCTGGCTGGGGCATGCTGGGAATTGTAGGTCAAAAACATCTGGGGACCCAAGGTTGGAGAACGCTGGGTTAGAGTGTTGGACTGGGACTCATAAGATCCGGGTTCTAGTCCCCGTTCAACCATGAAGTTCACTGGGTGAGTTTGGGCCAGTCACTGGCTCTCAGCCTAGCCTACCTCACAGGGTCGTAGTGAGGATCAAATGGAAAAGAGGATTACGTAAGCCACTTTCTTGCAAGTCCTTGCAGGAAAAAAATGCGGGATATAAGCATAATAAAATAAATGAGGTATGCAGCCGCCTCCCATGCCTGTTTACTCGGAAGTAAGCCCCGCCGGATCCCACGGGGCTTGCTCCCAGCTACGAGTGCAGCCTTCGGGCTTTGGCTCCCACTTCGGCCGGCTGGGCATAAGCCTACTCGGGGCAGTGAAATCCTGAGGGGAGGAGGGGGCCCAAAAGGCGCTCTCACCTGCGCGGCCTTGGTGTAGCTCGCCATCGCGGCCCCGCGTTGCCGAGGGGACGCTTCTCGGAGACGCAAGCGGAAGGAGGGCGGCCTCAGAGGCAACGGCAGGCGCCGGGTCCTCCACTGGAAGCGGAAGGGGCGCGTCAGCCGAGGCGGGCTCGCTGGGCGGGGGCGAGGCGAGCCCTGCTCAGCGGCGCGGGAGTTTCGAAGGGCGGCGGCTGCGGCGGCGGCTGAGGCTGACGGGGGCTGCGTCGTCGTCTTGGACCATGGAGCGGTACCTTCTCTTCATGAGCTGGCGCGGCCGGCGAGGCGAGGCCGGACCCGAAGGCCTCTCAGGTATAGTTTTGAGAAAGGGGCGCGGGGCCGGCTGTGGGACGCCGTTTCCTTTATTCACGTGTACGTGTGTGTGTGTCCCCAATCCCCATCGTTGATGGCGGGAGTGAGGGACGTCTGGCCCTCCAGGTGTTGTCGTTGAACTGCAACTCCCATCCGCCCTAGCCAGCATAGTCAGTGGTGAGGGATGATGGGAGTTCAAGGCCAAAGCCTTGTAAAGCAGGGGCGGGCAACTTGTCCTCCAGATGTTGTGGCCTACAGTGGCGTAGCGTGGGTTGTCAGCACCCGGGGCAAGGCAAGTAATTTGCGCCCCCTAACCCAAATGTGCAATGAGAACGCAAAGCACTTTGCAGCAGAGTGACTCTTATGTTAGTTATAGCAGATATAAAAAGGAAGTATAGATTAAATCTTCATAATGTACAGCTGGGCCTACTAAAAATCAGAGTATCCACATGCAGTATGACAGAAGTGGGGGAAGACTAGATAGTGGGGCAAGGGGGGGAGGTGAGCTGTAAAGAAACAATAATTTGCTATTCCAGATAATCAACAGAAAATGCCTTGAGCTCTCTCCAAGAGCAAGACAAAACTTTTCACTATAGCTAGCCCTTTAAAGACATTTTACAGAAGCTCCAAACACACTCCAAAGTATATACTAGAGGTATCTTCTACCTATAATCAACTTTGTGATTGTTTACACAGTTAAGCTGCATTGTGTAGCAATTCTGGTTGCAATAACAAGTTCATTGATTATAGGTTAAGGGTGGTGAGGCTTTGTCACTTAGAGCATAACTTCTAAAAGTTATCCATACCTAAGCTTCTCCTCAGTCATCCTGGAAAATGTACTGTTTTCCCTTTCCTTTCATTTAAAAGACATTCAAGTACAATTAAAACCTCATGCAAAGGTTTTATCCAATCATCTTGGAGGTCTGTGTCCCAAAGTGTTGCATCTCCTTCTAAGTGAAGGTGTGTAACTGCACTCTGTGTCAGTCCCAAAGTATAGAAATGGTAAGGGAAGAACTTTATCCGAATTCACTAGAAACTTTCAGACTTCATTGTTAAGACTGGGAGGCAGCACAGAGATTACTGAATTATAGAAGGAGGGCGGAAATGGATGCAGTCCATTAAAAGAATAAAATAATACATCTCGAGGCAGGCGTTACGCTTTTAAATCGTGGAAATATATTTGAGAAAGAGCGGGGGTGGGGTGGGAATGTTATCTGAAGATCTGGTGCTGTAGAAGAGTTTTCTTTGGCCGGAGGGAGGGGGCAACGCGCGAGGGAGTGGGTTGTGTTGGAAGTTAGAAAGCAAAGTTGCCCGAACTCTTAAGTCGCAGTTTCCCGGCATGTGTAGCATTGGCGTCAGGCACATAACACTTCAGATTCCGAGTACTGCAATCAGGAGACCTGGGGAGGCGCGAGGTGGGTTGGGATCACATCAGAAATTAATTTCAACCCACGAGGAACTTGGCTGCGGTGCAAACAAAAGGGATCGAGCAACTTTCTGCAGAAAGCAACTCCCTTCCCCGCCTCCTCTTTCCTCTGGCAGGACGTTGCAAACCCAACTTCCCAAAGGAAACAACCCCAGGCGAATGTGACACCCGAGCAAGTGACAAGGCGCGTTAAAGTCAGCCAGGAAGGCAGATCTGCGTTCTTTAGAAAATGAATCTAAAGAGCTTCTTACCTGGGTAAGACAGAGAGGAGAATACATGATTGCTGTGGGGGGTTTTGTGGCTTGGAGGTGTGTGAGTGAGAGGGAGAGAGAGAGAGGGAGGGAGAGAAAAGAGAGAGGGGGGGGAGAATCGAGCCTGCTTCTTGCTTTCACATTTCCAACTCTGCTAAACTGCAGCCAGCGCTGATCAGCTCCATGAGCTGAACTTTAACCCCGCCTAGAGTTTCCCTACACTACACACTATACATGTCTACTGTACCCGGGCGTTAAAGGCATAGTGCACACTTCCACCACCCCCCACCCACCCCCGCCCCGCGCTCCCAGCTACAGCGGCAGAGAGCCCCGGGCTCGAGCTTCTCCGGGAACCTGCCAGAGTGCTTCCAGCCTGCTTCTGCTCTGCACTGCTCCGCCAGAAGCAGCAGCAGCAGCAGCAGCAGCTCGCTCGCTCGCTCGCTCGCTCGCTGCCTTGCCCGCTGCCTTGCCGCGGCCCGCGCCCCCCCAGATGTTGCGCCCGGTGCGGCCGGCCCCCCCTGCACCCCCCACGCTACGCCTCTGGTGGCCTACAAGTTGCCCACCCCTGCTTTTCAAGGTTTTGGCCTAGAACTCCCATCATCCCTCACTATTGGCAATGCTGGCTAAGGTAGATGGGTTGGGTGCTGCTTGGGCACTTTGGAGAGGCAGTCACTGGCTGTTGCTTTGGAAATTGCGAAAAGTGATTTCCGGGGGGAGGGGGGGGAAGCCACGGCAATCACAAAAGGGGTCATGATTGCAGCAGGCAGAGTGAGCCAGTGACGGTCGCACCAAAGTGCTGCTTGGGCACTTGGTGCAGTGGCTGTCACCGGCAGTGACCTTGGTAAGCTTGGCAAGAGTGGCAGGGGGGAGCTTGCCGCTCTTGCCAAGTGGCCCGCTCACCGCCTCCCTGGACCCACAGTGGGATTGGTGTGCTGGGTTTGGATGACATGCCAACCCATAGTGGGTACAATAACCCCTAGAACAAGCCATGGGTTGGTAGGATGGCTTGTTGCCCCAAAACAAACCACCCTGCAGAAAGCGATCCCGGTTTACATGACACGATAAGCCACCGTGACTATTTACCAATGATGGGTTGCCGTGTCATGCAAACTCACTCATTGTGGCATACATGGTGTGGTAGATTTAAAATTAAACTGAACAAACTTGTGTTCATATGCATATTGCATTCAATGCATGTAAACTAAAACTAGTATTTTGCAGGTTTGATGGCTGAAAGTATTTATGACTTGCTGGAAATAAACTGTAATGCCTCCTTAAACACAAAACAGCAAGATTTCCCAGGTAAGTGAAATCCAGATATATCATTTTACCAGGATTGGGATCACAAATGGGATGGATATTTCCAAATTTTACTGCTTGCAGACTTCCCGGAAGCATCTGACAGACCTCTGTTGGAGACAGAGAAATCCCGTGGATTTTAAATGGTCTAAAGACTGTGCTTTCAGAAATACAAATGTCTGCTTTGCAATTTATAGACTCACAAGAATCAGTTCTTGAGGGCATCACAGATGAAGATAATTAGATCTGAGTCAGTAGAAAGCAAGAAAATGCTACCACATCAAAACGACAACAGCCCACAAACCTTTTTCATGCAAATGAGGAAAGAAGGGATAGTCAATGATGCAATAAGAAAGCACATTTGTTTGAAACAATATTGATTTTGTTATCGATATTTGGTGTAAATTTTAACAAAGGTTATTTGAGGTACAACCCTATCAGGTTTAGACAGAAGAAAGGCCTACAACTCCCAGCGTGCCCCAGCCAGCTATGCTGGCTGGGGCACGTTTGGAGTTGTTGACCCTTTTCCAGTTTAAACCTGCATAGCATTGCACCCTTAGTGACTTCTTGCATATTATTTCAGTTTTTGAGTGTTTAGCTCAACTATTGCAGTCCAGTAAGCATCTCTGAAGAACAAAATGAGTTTGTGTATGACTTTGTGCTGCATGGTAATGTCCCCATTGCTTCTCCTTTTAGCATGTTCAGTTGTTGGGATTCCAGGTGTGAAGGAATGCTATTTTGCAATTCAGTCAATATGTGGATTTTCTCAGGTGAGTTAGTAAAGTCACATAATTCTCCTAAATATTAATATAAACTGGCCAACCCTTATAGAATTTTCTTTTAATGGAATAGTTCTGTAGTTCTGACTGGGAGGACATTGATTTTGACCAAGAGACAGATCAAAGCAAAAACGCTATTCGAAGAAACATTGAAGAATGCCTTGGTGAAGTTCAAAGTACTGAGGAAGAAGATAGTAATAGTCGAGAATCCCTATCACTCGCTGAGTAAGTTGATCCATTTATTATTAATATGTTTGATATTAATCAGGATAACCTAAATAGTACATTTTAAAAAGCAAAAAATTTAGGCTGCAACACAGCACCATAGAAACCAACACAAATTCTGTCATTGACTTCTGTGGGTTGCTCATCCTTCACCAGACCCTTCACCACTGTGTATGGTGAAAGGGACTCGGCTGTAGTTTGGCCAGTATCCCAGGTTCTAAACAGGATTCCATTCCCCGGAAAGAGCAGGTGCCTAGCTTGTGGGTGCTGCTTGATCCAGGCTTATAACTTGAGACCTCGTTGGCCAGGAATGCCTTTTATCAGTTTCATCTGGTTCACCAGCTACAACCAGGTTGGGATACACAGGTTGGGAACCAATCATTTTGCTGCAATACATACAAGGGGTTGGGATGCTTACCAAGGAAGAGCAAGGACAGGATAACTTGTATGGGATGCTGTTTGTGAGTGCGAAGAGAGAATTGACTGAGGCTGAAATCACAGAAAGGAAGGCCTGTGATAAGCTCAGCTCCTTCTTTTACTAGACTAGAGCAATAGTTATGAAGGGAGTCTGTGCATGGTTGCATATGCAGTTCTCCATCTGAGGCCATTAGTTAGGCTACAGTTGGCAGATATTGTGAAGGACCAGTGTAGGTTATTCAAATGAGGAAGTGTGTGTGCGTGCTGTGCGCACTTGCACATGTGTGTGTTAATTCACAATAAGCACAAGCAATGAGACAATAACTTGACACTGTCATTGATACAGTTCCAGTGGAGCTATCCAGAGTGCTGTCTAGTCCATTGTGTGGGATCGATATCAGCTGATGCGGTCTGAGGATGTGAAGAAAGTGCTTAGAGGGATGCAGCCGTCTACCTGTATTCTTGATCTTTGCCCATTTTGGCTGTTGACAACTAGCTAAGGGGGCGGGGGAGGAATTGACTGGGTGGGCCGTCCAGGAGATAGTTGATGCCTACAAGAGTGGGTAGAACCAGCTGCTTTGAAAGAGACATCTTAAGAAAGTCCTTTTGGACCCAGGTGATTTTAATAACTGGTCCAGTTATATCCCCTTTTGGGGTAAGATCTTGGAGAAGGTGCTCTTGGATTGAGAGGATTATTTAGACTCATTTCAATACAGCTTCAGGCCTGGGTTTGGCACTGAAACGGCCTTGGTCATCCTGATGCTCACTTCTTGACCTCTCAGCAGCTTTTGATACCATGAACCATGGTATTTCTGTGGGTTGGGTGTGGGAAGCACGGTAATATTGTGATTCCGCTCCTACCTGGTTTTAGAAAGTGGTATTGGGGACTCGGTGGCAATTTACTGTGGGGTCCTATAGGGTTCCATCTTATCCCCCATACTTTTTAACATCTATATGAAGCCACCAGATGAGGTATGCTGATAACACTCAGTTCTATTTCTCAATGTCATCTGAGTCAGGGAGGCTGTGCAGGTGCTGAACCAATGTCTGGGTTTGGTAATGGACTGGATATATACAGGCCTGTGGGTTACGCTGGCTCAGCTTGTCTGAGTGTGGAAAGCTAAGCAGGGTCAGGCCTGGTTATTACTTGGATGGGAGACCCCTCTAGTTTCCTGCATTGAGCAGGGGGTTGGACTCGATAGCCTTGTAGGCTCCTTCCAACTCTATGATCTATGAAATCTATGAGGACCAATAAATGGAGGTTGAATCCCAACAAGATAGAGGCCCTCTGGGTAGGTGGTTCCAGGAATTGAGTGTTCAGCCTGTTCTAAACAGGGTTCCATTCCCTGGAAAGAGCAGGTGCCTAGCTTGTGGGTGCTGCTTGATCCAGGCTTATAACTTGAGACCTCGTTGGCCAGGAATGCCTTTTATCAGTTTCATCTGGTTCACCAGCTACAACCTTTTCTAGATAGGAAAGAGAAGGCACAGTGTTCTGGCCACAGTGGTTTATGCTCTGGTAACCTCCTGATTGGATTACTTCAGTGAGTTGAATATGGGGCTGCCCTTGAAGATTACTCAGAAGCTTCACTTAGTGCAGAATATCGGGGTCAGGATTGTAACTGATACAGCCAGTTGGAGTTACCGTACATCATAACACTTCCAAAAGATGCACTGGCTGTTTCTTTGCTTCTGAGCCCCAATTCAAGGTGCTGGTACATACCTTTAAAGCAGGGGTGCAGCATCAGTTTTGAGTGGGGGGCTGAGTAATCTCCCCCCAGTCCTCCGTGGGCCATATGGCATCAGGTGGGCGTGGCCATGCTCCTGGTATCATTTGCTCCCTGGCCCAAGCACTGGGTGGGCCAAGGACCCGGCTTCACTGCATGTGGGTTTTCCTGGTTAGGGGAGCCCTGTGCACAGTGAAGCCAAGCCAGCCTAGTTCCCCTCGCTCTTCCCACAGGGACTAGGTCGAATCTACCCCATCTTCACCTGCTCCGCCGCCTCCCTGCAATGTGGGAAAAGAGGCAGGGTGGATGAAGCAGAAACAGCTGGTTCCCCTTCGTTTCTCTGATGGAGGGTTCTGCTGCTGGCATGCACAAGCTGGGGAATTCCACTGTTAGCTCTGATCTGATATTAGAGATAACAGTGGAGGATGCCCTCTGAGAGGGTTCCTCTAAGGGGCAGGGCTTAGAACCTAAGCCTCGCCCCCTGGAGGAACCCCTGGAAGCTCAGTGGGCTGCATTGGGGTACCCGGTGGGCCGGAGGTTGTGCACCCCTGTTAAAGCTTGGGATTCAAATATCTGAAGGAGCACCTCTCTCTGTATCCGCCTGCCTGTGCCTTAAGATCTTCAGGGGAGACTCTGTACCTATAGTACATTATGTGACGACAAGGGAGAGAGCCTAATTGGTCGTGGTGCCCTGATAGTGGAACACCCTCCGACTGGCATCTCACAGTATCTTCTTTTCTGTGTCAAGTCAAAACCCATTTGTTTACCCAGGCATTTTAAATTGGTTTATGAAGCCAGGTGGTGTTTCTGCCTATTTTATACATCTTCTGCCTTCTTTATTATAGTTTTACTAAGATTTTTTAATTTTTTCAATTGGTATTACTTTATGAGTAAACTATTGATGCTAACACAAGGGGGTGCTGGTCAGTACTCTTTCTCTGACAGAGACCAAACAGAAATTACTTTCTCTGTTAATTCAGCAATCTTAAACATACTTACTTGGAATAAGCCCCTGCTGAACTCAGTGGGACTTACTTCTGAGTGAGCTTGCATAGGATTGGATTATTAGTATCAAGGCAATAATAGTAATAGAGTAGTTATTGAGGCAATTTAGAGTTTGACTTGGGATGCTTCCCAATCGATGCCAATCAAAAAGCATTGGGCAGCTGTTCTGTCTTTCCCTCCTTAACAGGTTTTTTCTGGAAAGTAAAAAGATGGAAGAAGTGGTGGGAAAACACGGGTGGTTACATATGGGAGACGATGTTGTTTGGAACCCTTGTAAAATTCTGTGAATGTGGTAGGTAGGGCATTTGCACAATAAAAGCCTCATCTCGAAGTATCCTTAGTTTGTTACTGCAGTTAGAACCGGGGAATAATTAAAAAAGCAAATTTTAAATCAACTTGGCTGGAATGTCTTCATAGGATTTTTATTGACCCTCTGTTCCTGTTGCCTGGAGGATTTTTTTATAGCAGTCAGTCCTAATAAAAAAAACAGCTGAGCTCAGCAACTCCATGACTTTTTCCGTTCCCTGGACAGTCTGGGCACTGCCAAGGGCAGCATCCCCCTTCATCTGTGGCCCCCATACTGTGGAACTCCCTCCCTAGTGACATCCGCCATGCCCCCTCTCTGTTGAGCTTCCGCCGCTCACTAAAAACATGGTTATTCAGGCGGGAATATGGGATGGGTTAAGATTTTAAAAGTTATACTGTTTTAAATGTATTTTATATCATGTATTTTAAATGTATTTTATCATGTTGTACATCGCCCAGAGTGGCCGGTTTGCCGGCCAGATAGGGCGATTCAGAAATACAACAAATAAATAAATAAATTCTCCCTGTGCAACCCCCTGGTTGCTTGTCCTCACTTCCTCCTGGCTAAGCTACCCACCCACTTCTGCAGACAGGGCTGAGAACCAGCCATCACATGCACACTGCACCACTGGAGTCATGTCAGCAGTGAATGCACCTGTTCCTGCTGTGGGAGGAGTGAATGAGTGATAGAAACTACGGCTGTACCAACAATAATTTTTCATAGACATGGAAGTAGGCCTTCTAGGGTCCTTGTTGCCTATAATACAGTACATGTGTTTGGTTTTTTTGTGGAACCCTGACATGAGCTCTAATCAAACTGGTTTTGCAAGCCATCGCCTGGAAAATCTGAAATGAGATTTCTGAACTGTGAGCAGCGCTGATGCAAGATGCACATATGTGTTTTTGGTGTGACTGTCCATGATGAATAACACACACTTTCCCTTCTCTCCTCATACCAGTGTGGTACTAAACAGCTTTTGAGCCTGGGAACTGGCAATCCTATAGTTCAGTTAACATTTTGTACACATTTTTTCTCATGTAAATTTCAAACCTACCGCAGCAAATGACCGTCATTTAATTTTAGTACTTAATTCAACTGCCTTGAATGCACACCGTTATAAATGAATTGCTTATGAAATCTAAGAATCTGTTTTTTACAATTTATTTGGAGGAATAAATTAGACTACTGTGTGATGTGATGCTGTTGTGTTCTTACTTGAGTTCTGTTGTTGACATTGCTACATCTTGTATTACATTGTGTTGTGGTGGTGAAGCCTCAGCACAAACAGCACATATATCAGGGAGGAAAGAAAGAGACGGGAGAGAGAGGATGGAGGAATGAAAGCCCTAGTTCATGCTGCCCTCCTTTTCCAGGAAGGTGAGAGCTGGGTGCTCCTCCGCAGTGATGCCTGTTTCTGCAGAGGCTCCATTCCTGCAGTTTCTCTCCGCGGTGGAGAGGCAGTAGTGATTCATCCATAGACTAGTTGTTGATTCGGGAGGGGATGGTATCAAATTTATTAGCCAAAACTTTTGCTGCAGATGTCTCATTGGACATGAATCTAGTTCTCTGTTTCTCAGTTTGAAAATATGACGATACCTTGAGAGCCAGTGTGGAGTAGTGGTTAGAGTGTTGGACTGGGACTTGAGAGATCCGGGGTCTAGTCCCCACTCAGTCATGAAACTCACTGGGTGACTTTGGACCAGTCACTGACTCTCAGCCTAACCTACCTCACAGGGTTGTTATGAGGATAAAATGGAGGGGAGGAGAACTGTGTAAGCCACCTTAGATTCCTTGCAAGATGAAAAAAGGTGGGATATAAATGTAATAATAAATAAAAATAAAATAAATAAATGCTGATATTTGAATGGCATAATGCATGTAATATTTTAAAGTACTTTATTCTTGAATGATGGTAACTTTTTCTTTATTTTCAATTGTTGTATTTCAGTCTCTATGAAGAATCTGCAGAAAGTATACATCTGTTAGCAGATAAGCTTCCTGCTCCTGGTAATCTGAAAATTTTGTAAATCAAAAGTCTGTTCCCCCAGTATCTTAAAAAGTTGTATTTCTAGTCATTTTGGTTATATCATGTTTATCATAAATTGTGTTGAATGTCGATGTACTGAACCTTATGCAAGTAGCCTTGCACATTGTTTCTCTCGTCCATATATAATCTACTCTATCCGGCAGGTAGTTCTGCATTACTGGAAAGCTTGATACTGGGACCGTTTTCATGTAAATGGCAAATTCTGGGTGCTGACCACGTTCTGCAGCCTTTTTGAATATTCAACCTGTGATTGGGCCAATTGGGATTGCTATGTGATGTCCAAACCTAGACACTATACATTAATTGTGGGTTAAACAACCCACAGTTAACCCAACTACTAATTATAATTAACCCACAACTTGCCACCCTTACATGTAAACCAGGTCATTGCCACCAGCCAGTGTTTGGCCTTTGCTTTATCTGTTTGAGTGGCTCATACTCTGGGGCCAAAATGGCGGACTGGCTATGCTGAGAGAGGATAGATCAAGAGGAATAGTTCCTCAATCTGGAGATCTTCCAAAAAATAGTTGATCACTGGGGTCTTCCTTTAGTTGACTTGTTTGCAGTGAGTTCCAACAACAAGGCCAGAAGGTTTTGCTGTCTGAGGCTGAGTTCCCAGCCCACTTTCCTAACCTTAGATCAGGGCCTAGCAGCCAGTAGTCTAAAGAGACAAGTAGCTGCCATAGGGAACATTATATGTGCTAGAGATGGGTCCTCTCTGTCTGGATTCCCCCAAGTGAAGTGTCTTCTGCATGGAGCCAGCCCTGGTTTCTCTTCCCTCTCTCCATAAGTTCCCTAAATGAGAACTGTCCCTAGTACTTTTGAACCCTTGCACTCCAATTCCAATCAGGTTCTTGCATGGAATGTAGCTTCCTAGTAGCTCTCACCTATGCCAGGAGAGTGGGGGAACTTGAAACCTTGTAAGCTAGAGAGGAACTCTGTACTTTCCATACTGACCGGGTGGTGCTTTGGATGGACCCAAGTTCCATGCCTAAAGTCAACTCTATATTTCATTGCACCAAGGAAATAGTACGTCCTGTTTTTGGCCCCAATCCATCTCACCGTAGAGAAAAGAAGTGGCACAAACTAGATGAATGTTGTGCAGATATACCCAGGACACTAGACAATCAGAATTTTGTGTCCTATAAAGGGGGAGCTAAGGGTAAGAAGGTTACAAGGGTAACCATTAGTCTTTGGGTGAGATGACTGGATCTCCTTGGCGTACCAGGCCAAGCCCTCCCCCGCCCCCAGGAAGCATTGCAACCCTTCAGAGGACAGCAGCCTCAAGTGCCCTACACGTCAGTGACCCATTGAAGACATTTCTAGAGCAGCCACTTGGGCCAATCCTTCCACTTTCATACGCCATTACAGAATAGACAATTTTGCCTCTGCGGAAAGCCTGTTTTGATAGGAGGGTCTTGCAATAGTCATTTTTTTTCTTTTCCCTCCCATCTGTAAGTACGTATTGCTTTTGGACATACCTTCGCTGACTGCTCCACTCTTCTGACCGAGAACAGAAAGTTAGACTTACTCTAAAGTGTCCTTTTAGTCAATGGGTGGACCAAACAGGCCCTCTGGTTTTCTGACAGGTCTCAACAAGTTGTGTGGTCAGGGTGCAAATTCAGGTTTGTGTTGTTCCCCCTGCCCCCATTAGTAGTCAGGGACACTGCAGGAAGCCTTCTTGTCCTGTGTGTCTACCTCTTTTCTCCAAAGTTTTTACTTTTCTGAAATGTTGAAAAGTTCTTATTGTTTTATATTCTTCACTTTGTCTATTACTGGGAGGGACTCTTCTCCTGGAGGGATACAAAGTCTTTCCAATTTGGCCCTGCCTTCTGCTGAAGAGAGGAGTTAACCGTTTACTGTCTGCTCCACTCCCAGCTGACCAAAAGGACTCTTTATGTTAAGTCCAACTTTCTGTTTCTTGCTGTGCTAACAGCAAGTGCTTGAGTACCTATATGTATGTTACATTCCTATCAAAATTTCTTCTACAGGAAAAGCAATGGTTGATGTAATATTGCAGTCTTCAGAAAGAGATGCCCCTAGATTAAAAGACTGCTTATCTGTCATTGGTGCCTTGAAACACCTGAGAGAATGGCATGCGGCAAAAATCACTATTGTAGCAAATGAAAGCAAAACGTGAGTGTTGGTGTCTAAATTATTTGAATTGAAGAACTGATCTGGAGGCGGGCAACTTGTCACTTTATATGAAATATTTTTACCTGAAAGTTCAGAAAGTGTCATATTTTGGCAGGCATTTTTAAAAACAAAATGCAAGTTAGCATGAAAAGAGTTGACAAGAAGTAGCATACTTCCAGAATGTTATCATCTTGGTTAAAAAGAGAGACCTTTTACTTAGCATGTTTGTTTATATTTTTTGTTAGATTTCTTCTCAGCCTAGATTTATACTTGAATTGTATAAATGAGAAATGCATTTGGGCCGTGAGTGTCGTCCAGCAGCAATGCATGATGTGCTCTAACATCACAGTGGGCCTAAGTAGTAGGCAGGAGTGGTCTGGTTAATTTTTTGGGGGTACTTTCCTACAGCTCTGTCTATGTTTCAGTACTGCAACATGACTTTGGCAAATATCTGTAAGCTAAAGTGTGTTTTAACAGTGGAGTAGAGGCCAGTATAACACAAGTGATTTCTTGCATGCATCTTAAGGCATGTGTATGAAAAAAGAACTGTTTGAAGGAGTGTTAAAATCTTAGTACTTTACAAGAGAGAGAGCAGTGGATAGCTGATATTTGAAACATTATAGGAAGATTGTATTTAGTACTGTAAACAGTTGTTTAAGCATTGAACTTTAAGCCTGTGGGCAGGGACTGTCTTGTTAATTGTTGTAAACCGCCCAGAGAGCTTCGGCTATTGGGCGGTATGAAAATTAAATAAATAAATAAATATAAAGACTAAGTGAAAGGTTCACAACTTATTAATGGTTGTTTTTTTTTTTTTTTTACAGTAGTTGGCAAAAAATTGCAGACTATCTTTCTGCTGATATTGTGGCTCCTGAAAACCTAAAAAATTGCATTGATTCAACAGAATTGTGGAGAGGAAAGATTCAGATATGGGAGCGAAAGGTATTGGTGTGATACCTCACATGGAGACGTGGCACGTCCTATATCTAACTGCTGAAAAATCTGCACTGGATTTACACATAGAAAGCCTTTGTGCTTTTGACTGAATTTTGTAAATTACAGAAGTTAGTTTGCTTTAAACATAAGCTTAGATCCTAAGTAATGTTCAGTTGGCGGGAGTGTCCCATCAGTGGAGTTCCGCTTACTGGTCCCTCACAGCCAGAAGAGGGAGTGAGGCAATTTTCATTAATCCCCCCTCCCGCCTGCAGCCCCTTCTTCCCTTAGAAATCTGTTCGAGGGTTGGGGGATCCTCTGAAATGATGTGTGGGTGGCTCAGGGGGCTGTAGAGAGGAGGGGAAATCAATAAAAGGGCAGTACATAGATTCCAAACCTTCATGTGAATTTGGTTGCAGTAAAAGAGTTGGAGGGATGGAAAGAAAGATGTATGAAGCAGTTTACCATCTTCCTCTTGGGCTTGCCTTTCTTATTCCCACAGCAGGATCTTTGTGGATTGGGGGTTGGGGTAGCATGTACAGTCATGCCTTGGATTGAGAGCATAATTCGTTCCAGAAACGTGCTTGTAATCCAAAACACTCTTATATCAAAACAAAATTCCCCCCAAAAAATTTGTACAGAGATTTTTAATTTAAGCCGTATTACAGTACTTGTATTGCAAGACATCGCTTGTATATCAAGTCCAAAATAAATAAATAAATATTTAAAAATTTGCTTGTCTTGCAAAACGCTCTCAAACCAAGTTACTTGCAATCCAAGGTATTACTGTACTGTATAAAGGAGGAGGGAAACAGGATTAGATGGCAGCATTCTTAAGGCTGGTCCGGAAGCTGGAGCTAGTGCAGAATGCAGCAGCTCGGTAGTTGTTAAGAGCTGCCCCTTTTCAGCATGGAACTCCTTTGCTGAGGGAACTGCACTGGCTGCCTATTCGCTACTAGACCAGGTTTTAAGGTTTTGGTACTACTGTATAAAGGCATAAGCAACTTCGGACCAGAATACCTGAGAGAGCGCCTTCTCCTTTACCAACCTGCCCGGTCACTGAGGTCATTGGATGGCATGTCCCTGATGGTTCCTCATGGACCCATGGCCTGATTGGAGTCCACCTGAAGAAGAGCCTTCAGTGTAGCAGCTCCATTTCTTTGGAACTCCTTGCTCTGGAAATTAGGGAGGCACCAACATTGTATTGTTTTTGGTGCCTCCTGAAAACACTTTTATTTCAGGAAGCCTTCCTGAACTAACCAGCCACAATTTTATTGATTTTGTTTTTTACGTCTTGTTTTATTCTTTTAACTGTTTTACCTTTTATTGTACACTGCTCCAAAATGTCCATACTGAAATATGGAGCAATATATAAACTTTGTAAATAAATAAATAATTAAAATCTAATCTTGCCTGTCTGCCACCTTCTCCATTTTTCGAGAGGGGGCAAAAAGATGAAGATGGGGCCAATATACTTGAATGCATGCATAGGAAGAAGCTTATGCTACCTTTAAAAAATATGCCTAATACTTTTTACAATTTTTAAAATCCGGTAATGTTTTTTTTTAATTCCATTAATTGCAATTTAATTTTTCATCCTAATTAATACTTGTGATTTCTAAAAAAGAGGGTGAAATTACAAGTAACTCCTGCTTCAGATTTTTGCACTAACTCTTCTCTAATACTTCCTGTTTTTCCCCCCAGTTTGGATCTGAAATTACTTTTCCAGATTTCTGTATAAAAGGCAGTGCATCAGGAAGGACACTCAGCACCTTGTTTTTTAATACTGTCTTTGCTGCCAATCAAACTGAACAGACAAAGAATACTAATATTCATTTGCCAGAGGTAAAGAAGGTGTTTGATCTGTCTTTGAACTGCACTTCTTATTTTTTAGGAATCAATAGCTGCTAAATCTAGGCAAGTCATTTACAGTAAAATAGAAGATGACTTCTTTTAAGTGAATTGGAAAACATGGCATTGGCACACAAAAGGAAAAAAGAAAGTATTTTAAAATCTAGCTACAAGGCATCTAGCTAAAATCTACTTGCTATGGTAAAAAAAGGGGGTGGGGACAAGGCTCATATTTGCACAGTCTCGGGATTCTAGAAGTTAAAACTCTATTTCCCAATGTCATAGCCATGCTGCAGAAGACCAGCCTCCGTTGTGGCTCATCACTTGTTCTCCAAGAGAGAACAAAAAGCAAGCAAGAAGAAAGGAATGTCAGCTCCAGGTGGAACTGGAAATTTGTCTTTAATTTCCCAAGTCTGCTAAAAAGGGATGAAGTATGAATGATGTTGTGCATTCACTAGGGCTTGTGGAAGCTTCTGCTTAGCAACAGATGGGAGAATCCACATCTCTTCTTGACAAGGATAACTCAGGGGAAAAGGTGTGTCAGGTCCCCTGCCATTTGTGGCACTTAACACACAGGAAACTGAACGGAAACACAATTAGGAGACAGCCTGCTTAAAATGCGGGTTAAGGCTTTTGAAAGAATGGAAGCTGGTAAAATTGTTGTTGTTTATATATACCTAAAGGCACCATCAGCGTACATGGTGCTCTGCCCCCAAGAAGCTTGCAATTGAAGATGGTCAGTGAGGAAAACCAACAAATAGAAGAAGGGAAATATAGGGGTAGGAAGGGAAGATTGCAAGTAAATGCAGTTGCTTGTTCTTAAAGCTTGCTTGCTGTTGGGAATAAGGAATGAACTTCAGTTTGGCCAAAAAACCAGTCCAATGTAGATTGCATTAATCATAATTGCCAATTTTCCTTTCCACTGGCAGTCCTAACCACATCATGGCCTGCTGCTATTACAGAGGGTTACCTAACTGGGTGCAGGGGTGGGGTGGCTGAGGTATGCAGGAGGAAAGTGAAAGTGGAACTCTCCAGTTCGCATGACACAAGGGTGGTTCATAAGCCATGGTGGCTTGTTAACCACCCCCGCGCATGCTGGCTCGTTCCCCTAATTACCTTCACCAGGGGCAGTTTGTTGTTACGTGTGAATCTGGTGAGGGTGGCTGGCTGGGGTGGTTAACAGACCGCCCAGCAACCCTATAATAGAGCATGTGTTCTGCGTGGTTTGTTAACCAGCTCAGCCACTCACCCTCACTGGGTTCACACATAATGGCAAGCTGCACCCAGTAAGGGTAATTGGGGAAATCGGGCTGTACACACCCGGCACATCTGGGGGTGGTTAATAAACCACCATGGCTTATTAACCACCCACGCTTGTGTGAACCAGGTCAATGTTTGGGATCCCATTCATGACATATAGAATCATTGTTCTATGCCTTATTTAGAAGTATTGATGGTGTGTGTTGGATTATGCAAATAGTATCAAAATAACCTTTTCAATTTAATTTCTTTTCAGGTTTTCCATTATTATGGTCATGCATTAAAATTTGTACAGGTTGTGTTGCTGTCTCATCTGCCTTCATTTTTAGTGTCAGACCTTCAGTTTCAGCTGTATCCTTTTGTTGCAAGATGCATTTTGTTTGATTTAGGTGTTTTGAGTGTGTTTACTGGTGACATTTCATAAGCACGAAGTGTTTGGAGAGGTAGTAACTACCCTTATAATGTAGCTTTGTCATGTGCATTTTAATGAATTTTTTGGCTAGCACTAATATTATTTTCATTGTCATGGAAGCAGTTGCTTGTTGTACATGTGCAGCCTAATCTTTACTTGGGAGTAAATATTGGAGCTAATGAGAAAAAGGGCCTGATCTATATATACCTTGGCAAAGGTTGAATTCTAATACAATATTGGAATGGACTGGAAGCACTTGTGCCTGTTTTGAAATATGTTCTCCATCATTGAGGAATATGTTCATTCTCAGAGAGTAATATTCCCTCCAAGATTGAGTGGTCAGGCTTGTTTTTATATACTACAGATCCAGTAGCAAAGTGACAATAATGTATAATGCAGAGCAAAAGACTGTCTATGAACAGGTATATATCAGTCCACAATTGGCATGTAAAATAAGTAGTGGACATGGAAACAGCATCTGGAATAAGCAATTAAATTTTATGACTGTGAGATAGAGTGAAACTCTTTAGACACTGACTAGAATTGCATACCTATGTAATTGCATAATTTCTATACTACGACTGAAGGACGTGTGTGTAGATTTCTGCCATGTATGCTGGTGTAGTACTCTTGCAAAATCACACTGACTCCATAAATGGGAGTTCTATGAGAAGATACATTTGATGGATATTGACTTCCAATGCATAAACACATTTAGGCAGGGGAAATGTTACCGTACCATGTACACATTTAAATGGCTGTACTTCATGGTTATTTGTGAAGCTGTGACTCCTTAACTCTCTGTGTAGGAGCTTGGCAAGAACTGATGTTGAGGAGAAATCGAGGCTATTTTGGGATCAGATTTCTTCTCTGCGTGGGAAGGTATATGATTACTGCTTAGTAAAATGAAGCACAATATAATTTTTATATGTTTGCTGAAAAACTGATTTCTCTGGTGTGTCATTTTGTTTCTGAGGTAAATTTGAGTAATGAGCACATTGGCTTAAATACAAATAAACCGACCTGCCCAATTTGCACAAATGGGGCAGGGTGGATTAGTGCAAGGGGGTCCCTGGGCTAGGTACTGGCCAGGGTGGGTGCCTGCTGGCCAAATTCAGCAGGCACCCACCCTGGACAGTGCCTACCCCAGGCTGCAGGTAAGTATTTTCCCCCTTTACAAGGAGCTGACAGGTTTGACACGTCTGGACCTGTCAGCTCCTTGCAGAGCCCTGGGAGATCGTGGTTTGCAGAAAGGGGCTCTTTCCCCCCTTTCGTAGCGTGATCTCCTGGTTTCTTTGGGGGAGATCAGGTGTCCCTAGTGCACAATCAGTGCAGTCTGAAAGGGGGGCAGGGGAGAAAGAAAGAGTGGTACATGCCCTGTCCACCCGTTCCTTTCCTTGGTCTCTGTGTTTCTTCCTTCCCTCTCTCTGGGTTTGTGTCCCTCACCCCTGTTCCCTCTCTCTGGAGCTGTGTGTGTGTGTGTGTGGCAGAGAGAAAGAGTTTGCCTTCTCTGAATTCTGTCTTCTGTTCTAGCAGAAAACTATGGGTTCAGAGGAGTGGTTATGTATTTGGAGACTCAGACCCCACTTCTCCCTTATACTCAAGTTCTTGGGAAAGCTACTTGTCTCCCACCTCACCAGTCTGCCTTCTGTCAAATGGGTGTTTTGTGACTGACCATGCCTGCGACGACACGGCCCTTTTCACTTTAGGACCATGCGCACAAACCCTTCTCAGGCCATGCATGTGGAATGGCCAGGTACACTCAAATTAATGATAATGGGAGGGGGTTTACTTTGGCGAGATATTTATCCAAGCTAGATATCCCCAAATTCAGAAAAGCTTTTTCCCTGGCCAGATTCAAGTGTCCTACCATCTGCTCTATTGCAGGGTAGATTTGAAGGCAAACCATATTCTGAGCGAGTATGCCCATGTGGTCTGAAAGAAGTGGAAACTGGTCACTCACGTTGTACTATTCTGCCATTTTTATAGGGATATACACACTATATTTATTAATCCAATTAATGTATTAATCCAATTAAGCAGCAAATCTCAAACAATTCATGATGACCATTACTTAAAACATTTATTAGAGGATAGGGAACCAGAGATCTCCTTAAATGTAGCTAAGTTTTGTGTGGCTGCAATAAAACTAAGGAGTCAAGTCATTAAGAAATCAAATATATAATGTGCTAATATGTATTTTTTAAATTAGCAGTTAAGGTTTACCTTACCTTATATGTTTTTATTGCTTTTATATTTGTATTGATCTTATTGCTCTGTCTTGTATCTCTGGTCCGTGACCAAAATAAAATTTATCTATCTATCTTCTCGGGCCAAGCATCAGCACTTAAAAACCTGAATGGAGGGTCAAATGAAACCTTTCCCCTACTAATGAGGGAAAAGATTAATGCTGGTTATTAAGGTTTAAAAGTAAAGCAGGTAATAATGCCAAGCTGACACGTAAGATTTGGGTAGCAAACAAAATAAAAATAAGTTTATTTTAATTCTCAAAATCTTAGTTCCAACCACCTAAAACTCTCTAACTCAACTCCACATTCCCATAACACTCAACTCACTAACTCGACTTCTTAACTAACTCTGACATCACTCAAACACTCCTTATATGCTCCTCCCCCCACCCTTTCTAAACATCACAAACCACACCCACTCAGTTCAACATTCTAGACACACTAAACATACTAATGCAGACATATACCAGGGAACTGAATTGTGGGGTTACGCCACATACTCCCTTATACTCAAGTTCTTGGGAAAGCTACTTGTCTCCCACCTCACCAGTCTGCCTTCTGTCAAATGGGTGTTTTGTGACTGACCATGCCCACCAAAGCAGCAATTCAGGGTTGCCACTAAAATTTCATTGTCCATTTCCCTGACTTTCCCTGACCAACTTGGCCACCATTCAAAAATAACCTCAAGTTAAAAGAATTCATAGGTTACATTACATTAAATAATGGTTTTATTAAATGTTTTAAAACTACACAAGTACTGAAAGGCAATTTTTTTTGTCAAAATAGCTTCAATATGAGCTTCAATATGGGCTTCTTTAAACATTGAGACTGGGTTCGCACGACACAACAACCCACCATGGCAACCCACAACAGTGGTTTGTCGTGTCATGCGAACCCGGGACGGGTTTGTCAGGGTGGCTTATAAGTCACCCTAACAAGTCATGGCTTGTAGTAGGGTCTGTTTGACCCATGATGGGTTGTCATGTCATCCGAACCTGAATGACATGACCCATCATGGGTCAGCCCCGACTACAAGCAAGCCGCTTGGCAAGAGCAGCAAAAACCCCTTGCTGCTCTTGCCAAGCTGCTAGTGGGTGAGTAATTGGGGGGCCGCCACTGAGAGCACCTCTCTTTGCACCCTTTCTGTCTAAACTTGTTCTGTAGTTGGCATCTTATGGGAGCACCCTTGATGAATCAAGCTAATATCTGATGTTTTATAAATTCATCTTCTAGGATGTTGATATATAATAGAAAAGTATATATATGTGCTTTTCCTACAGATAGGAGCTTTATTTGTATTGCCTTGCAGTGTAAGTGGCATGTTGATTCCTTTACCTAGCCAGCTGAGTACAAAAAAATGGAAGGAATATATAGCTCGGAAACCCAAAGTCATCAGTGGTGAGTAAAACTGTGTATGGATATGCATTTTCACCATGTTTTTCCAATTTGTAGTGAAGTGGCTAAGAGATCACTCACATTGAGTGTGTTTGGGCGTCACACTAAACTGGTTTAGCGAGACATGAATGAGCCTAGCATTCCCTACTACCTCCTCTGTTGGGGCCTTGAGGAGCTTTCACTTCCACTTTTGATTAACCACAGCTTACCATGTTGAAACCCTGTAGAGCCACTGCCAGTCATTGTCAACAATAGTGGGCTAGATGGGCCAGTGGTCTGACTCAGTATAAGGTAGCTTCCTATGGTCTTAACCATAGTTAAGATTAACCACAGTTCTGGGTTTGTATGACACGGCAAGCTGTGGTTAATCAAAAACAGAAGTGAAAGCTTCCAAACTTTTCCTCCTGGCCATGCAGGAGAACTGTCTGCATAGGCATTCCTGACTATCCTTGGGTATGCGTTCACACGGACAAATTAAAAGGAGTTGTAGTTAGAGCTGTAGCTGGCAAAGAGAGTCAGTGTTAGTCTTAATAGCAGCATTCGTCTATTTCTTTTATGCATTTTCTCAGACACATGACACCCAATCCCTTGCGCTGGTTTTATTATTTTAAACGTCTAATGATGTTCTTTTGTTTAGTTGTCCTGAGCTTTGGAGGGCTGGAATATAAATGATTAAAATTAAAAATAAAGGGAGTATGGAAGATATTTTTTCGTTTAGTTGTTAAACTTTATTGGATATTGAATTATAAATCTTCCTTGTACAAATAAGAATTCATACACCAGGATTACCTACTAAGTTTATTAATCTAAATAATAGATGAGGCTTGTTCTAAATGTATAAAGAAAAGTGTGCTTTTAGTTATAGGTGGAATGGACTTACCTTACTATTAAAAACACAGGAATCCTGGCTACTCTAAATCTAGAATGTATTCAGATTTAATCTAGTTTTTAATTTTTATGAACAGATTACTTTTAATGTTAGTAAGGCTTCTGAATCTTTGTTCCTACAACTGCTTCTGTTCTCATTAGTTCCAGAAGTTGAACTGAAAGGAGAAACTTGCAACTATTATTTCTTTGTACAAGGCAATGGCTGTGGAGGATGTAAAGCAACATTGATCTATTCAGCCAGTCAGATCAATGGCTCAGTCACTGTAGCAGAAACAATTGGAAAATTTATCACAAAGATAGGGGAAACAGAAGCAGGTAAGTATATGGAAGTGGAATAAAATGGCAGAAAGTTTGTGTGATTTTCATTGAAGTAGAAGACATGGACTGAGTGATTTCTTTTTAAATAAAGATTTAACATTTAAATCTTCAATATTTGGGGCGTAGTGGTTAAGAGTGTTGGACTGGGACTCGGGAGATCCAGGTTCAAGTCCCCGCTCAACCATGAAACTCACTGGGTGACTTTGGGCCAGTCACTGACTCCCAGCCTAACCTACCTCACAGGGTTGTTGTGAGGATAAAATGGAGAGGAAGAGGAGGATTATGTAAGCCACCTTGGGTTCCTTTCAGGAAAAAAGGTGGGGTATAAATATAATAAATAAAATAAATTTGAAAACTAATCAAGTCTGTGAGTAAAAGTACAGTTCATGATCAGCCTTGCCTATTAGCTCCTTCGATCAGGGTACGAAATCCAAAGGACAGACTTGTTCTCTTGCGTGTGTTGTCGCTGACTTTGAGATAAGTCTGGGATTTGCTATTGAAGACACAGTCCTGCTGTATTTGCAGAGCTTAGCATTGTTCTCTTTCATTATGTTTTCCAGTAAAAGGGGTCCCCATTCTAGAACATCACAGAGGGCTTGCTAGACTTGGCAACTTTGGTGTTTTTTTCTTTGTTTGCATACAGGTCATCACATAGAAAACATATTTACTCTGTCTCCGTTGAAAACAGTAAAACATGTGGGCAGGGACAGCCCATTGTTCCAGTTTGGGACATTTGCTAATAAGCATACTGTTCAAATTTATCCCCAATCTGGGGAGAAACTAAATTTTTCAGACATGAGGTTACACTGGATGTATAATATACATAGGTATATTATTGGATAATAGTAATAATATAACTTAATAATCATCTAATTAAAAACTGTATAATAGTTGAAAAGATACCTCATGACCACAGTTCCCTTCTGGTTTCTGAATCATTGTGAAATTTGGAGTACTGGTTTGTTGCTGTGCTTGGGAGAGCAGAAGTAATGTTTTCCTCAAGTCAGATTGGGCTTCAGATATCCTATTCTGTGTTTTAAGAGATGAACCCTCAGACATACAGAAGATACACAGCCCTGAACTCTGCGACTACTCGTCGTAAAGTTGTATGATGTTTTTCTATTGGGTTTTGAGCCAGGATATTTCCCACTTCTGTCATTCATATTTTTAGAATTCAGAATTTAATTTAATTTGATCACTTCATGATTATCTTGTCTCTTCTACCATCCCCCCCCCCCAACACAGGTTTGTTTGACGGCGTTGTTAGATCTCTCCCACATTTCCGTGGAGAACAGATTTTACAACGAGAAAAGAAGCTGGCTTGTGCCCAAGCATTGGCTTTGAATCACTGCCTGAGTGAGTAACAGAGTACAACCAGCCAGTGAACTGATATAAACTAAATTTATCTTAATTTGGGGTTTAATTTGACAGTATTTACATTATAAATGCTGGAGAAGCTAGTAAGTTCAAACAATGTTTAAAAGTGTTGTCAAAATTAGATTTGCATATCAGGTAAGTCTTTGCTAGGAGAATGTGTGGTTTTTTTTTCTAAACTACTTCAAATTGAATGTTGACTTCTGTTTGATTTTGTGGTAGGGCAATGTTTAGATAGCTCTCTCTTTGGTTAGCCTGGAGCTAAATTACAAGCTGTAGGGAAAGATTAAAATGAAAACCAGATAAGAAATAGGGCTGGCAATGAAATAGGGTTGCCAACTTTTCAAGCAGCCCTTTCAGGTGTGCCTTTAACAGAAGCTTGATATGTAGATATAAATGTAGCTGACATTTATCTCCATGTTGTGAAAAAGCTGTACCTGGTGCTTTCTACACATCAACCTGTTGTTAAAAGTGGTGAATCTGACCCTGGGATGGTAGGGAGTACTGGCAGCAGTCCATACCCTATATAGAAGCAAAACTCCTTCATAAAGTCATCCAAGGAAATGTTTTGGGGCATGTGTTCATGCTATCCAACATTTTGTCGCTAGTTGTAGCAGTTTCTAATGCCTCTGAGAGAAGCAGCAGGGAAGAGAGATAGATTAGTTCTCATATAGAGGTGTGGGAGAAATCCTTCATCATCTGATGGATTGCAACTGAAGCATTAGAATCATAGAAATCATAGAATCATAGAAAAGTAGAGTTGGAAGGGGCCTACCAGGCCATCGAGTCCAACCCCCTGCTCAATGCAGGAGTCCAGGTCAAAGCATCCCTGACAGATGGCTGTCCAGCTGCACCTTGAATGCCTCCAGAGTGGGAGAGCCCACCACCTCCCTAGGTAGTTGGTTCCATTGTCTTATTGCTCTGACAGTCAGGAAATTTTTCCTGATGTTTAGGTGGAATCTGGGTTCCTGTCACTTGAGCCCATTATTCCGTGTCCTGCAAACTGGGATGATCGAAAAGAGATCCTGGCCCTCCTCTGCGTGACAACCCTTCAAGTACTGGAAGAGTGCTATCATATCTCCCCTCAGTCTCCTCTTCTGAAGGCTAAACATGCCCAGTTCTTTCAGTCTAGGGCCTTGTTTTAGTGATTGCAGGATCTCTTTTATTTAGATTAAATATATCTTTAATGTAAATAACTTTCCTCTTGTTGGTGTGTTATCTGGGAACTGTTTCCAGCTGGTCCTGAATACAAGGCAGGGCAGATCCACTAGTCAACTGGGGACAAGTTGTAGAAACTCATGGTGATAGAAATAGTGATTGTACATAATCAAAGCCACTGGTGTAATTATTAACTCTTATACGTCTCAAGTTTCAAGCATTGTTTATTATTATTTTTTGTTACCAAAATCTCATATTTCACTACAATCTTCATACAAATGAGAGACACTCTAGCAAAAAACTTTCTTGATGTCAGAACTCAGTTTTTTTTAGACTGCAATCTTGTGCAGGCTTTCTTGGGAGTACATCCCATGGAACTCAGTGGGACTTGCTTCTGAATTTACATGCTTAAGGTTGCACTGCACCGGGGGGGTGGGGGAGAACACTTGTTATTTCCATGATGATGGTCCATTTACTGATCTTCAGTACATGTTTTCGCTGCCTATCCTCAGCAATAAATATATATTCAGTATTTAGCCATAATATTCCATAGAGTTGAAAGTTCAAGTCTTGGTGCTTTAAGGCTGCAATATTAAGCACGCATACTTGAAAGTAAATCTGACTGAAACATGGAGCTTTCTCCTCAGTTTAGGAAATCTGGTTAAGATTGGCTTTCAGGCTGCAATCCTTAAACATGCTTACTTGGGAGTAAGCCCAATTGAAATCTCATCAAAATCAATGTGATGTACTTCCAAGTAGTATACATAGGATTGTAGCCTGAATCTTATTTCTGCTGACTTCCATTTTCTTCTAAGCATGCTAACCTCTACAGCAGTGTTCTCCAACCTTGGGTCCCCAGATGTTTTTGGCCTGCAACTCCCAGCATGCCCCAGCCAGCTATGCTGGGAGTTGTAGGCCAAAAACATCTGGGGACCCAAGGTTGGAGAACACTGCTCTACAGGCTAAGGGATGATATGTCACCTTGAGAGGGTTCTGCCCTTGAGAGGTTTCTACCCGCAAGGTGACCTTAAATAATTTTAAATAAATTAATTAAATACTTTGTTTTTAGTATACACTTGACAAAAGTTCAAGCCTAGACTTGAAAAAGGAGTTTCCCCGACACCCAGAAGCTCTTTTTTAAAAAACATTCTTGGGGAGCAGCTGCAGAAGCAAGGGCAGTACGATACAGCAGGCTATCACATCTCTCATCATGCTTTGGTGTGTTAGAAATAAAGGCAGACAGAACTGATGAGAGAGTCCTTCCTTCCTGGCATGAGCAAATGGTCCACCACTCCTTACGAAACGTCTTGTGATAATTGTGAGGAAGACACACAAAGTAATGTGTAGAAAATACATAATTGAGTGTATCCAATTTGCAGAATTTGTGAGTAATTTGTATAGTATGCCTATTAGGCTGTCCGGGTTTGTGGAAACTGGGATATGGCAATTCCATCCATGTCACATTGACAGTTTGCTTGTGATTAATGCCTCCTGGTTTCTAAGCTGTGCAGGACTATTTGTTTGGCTCTTTTAATCTAGTTCAGTAAGGATGCAATCCTATGCATGTTTAGACAGAAAAAATGTTTAGACCAGCATTCCCCAGCCAGAATTGCGCCCTAAATCAGGAAGACTTTATTGAAAGAGAAGTGTAGCATGGAGAAAGTGCTTTACTAATAGTACTGCTAGAATGACAAATGTCGGTTATTACAGGTTGCAATTAGAACAAAGGATTTTTGTAAAAGCGATTCACATCTGGCTGCAGGCTGTTTTTTCTTGGTAGCAGTATGACAGTATAAATCAATAATAATTTACTAAAGTAACATTACTATACATGTTATGTTAAGGATACTGTGTCTATGACTGCAAAAAAAGCAAAGTTAAGCTTTTGGTTTTTTTCTTACAGAAAGGCAGGAATCTGCAAGACAATTGTCGGTGGCTTTAGCTGATGAACTGAAAACTCTGCTGACACATACAAGAGAATACTTCTTAGAGTTGTGGATGCTAACCATCCAAATAGTGTTTCCCCAATAACACCTCTCAAAACCAAAGGCCAGGGTTCAGTTTGTGGTGGGTATCTTTTGGTTGCCGAATTATTGTCATTTGGGGAAAAAGTTTACCTGCAAAAAACCATGAAGTTATTTCACCTTAAGAGAATCAATAAGAGTATGCCCAACTGAGCACTGTTGTTGCATATGCATTTCATTTTAATTTCACTTTCTCTCTTGCTATCTGAGAATTAATAATCTTTCTGGGCTTCCTGTGTATATTGTCTTTCTCCACCTATATTTGTAGACTGTGTTTTTAGCACCCACCCTAATTTAATGCAGTGTACCAAAAAGTTAGAAGAAAGTGTGATTGATCTTTGGAGAGGTTGTGCGTAGCATGGCTCCCCCCCCTTTTTGTTATCAGATAAAATTATCATGGTGTTGATGAATGGGTGCACAGATGCAACGGTGTTAATCCCCCCCCCCCCAGCCACTTTGAGGCTCGGATAGTGAAGGGAGTGGTTGAAGTTAATGGGTAGGAAGAGGTGCAATGCAAGATTGTTCCGGACTAAGAACAAGTTACCCAAAAAGTGATGTTTGTTCATTTAGTAATTTAAATCCCCTTTTTCCAATTTGTTGAAAGCAGTTTATGATAAACATTCAAATACAAAATGCATAAAACCTTTTGGTCCTAGAACCAAACACAAGTTTTACTAGACAAAGGTGGTTATACAGGCCTGTGGCTCATGCTGACTCAGCTTGTATGAGCGTGGAAAGCTAACCAGGGTCAGGCTTGGTTATTACTTGGATAGGAGACCCCTCCTCCAATTTCCTGCATTCCAACTCTATGATCGTATGATCCTATTTTTTAAAGATGCTGTTGTGATCAAGCAGGCCTCTTGTTATGTTCCCAAGTTCTAGTCCCTGCTCAGCCATGAAACTCATTGGGTGACTTTGGGCCAGTCACTGACTCTCAGCCTAACCTACCTCACAGGGTTGTTGTGAGGATAAAATGGAGAGGAGGATTATGTAAGCTGCCTTGGGTTCCTTTCAGGAAAAAAGGCGGGGTATAAATATAATAAATAAGTTGTTGTTGAACATTCTGGCTGTTCGCTTTTTTCTATTACAAAGAACAGTCAGAACTAATAGAACCCTATGTAAGAGACTATTGGCGTAGACAATAGTTACCATGCAGATTGCAGAAAGAAAGAGATTTGTAAGTAATGCCTTTCATTGGACCAGCTGAGAAATATGCAAACTTTTGTGACACAGAACTCTTCATCAGGTGTAATGGGAAACTAGCTAGCATATTCTTGGCTGTGTCTTGACCAGAACTGATTATGAGTACATATAGATTTTACAGTGGATTGAGGAGCTGTTTTGACTTTTCTTTCCTGTTTTCCTTCCCTCTCATCCCCTGCCCCCCTCTCAGATTTGGAATTAAAGGGTTCAAATCCTTTGAAATGGGCAGAAAGACATATTCTTCAGAATTTAGAAAATTTTGAAAAAATTAAACAAAAGACAAGGTAACATTAGCAATTACACACATGTTTAAAATTGACCATTTTTATAAATTGCATTACCTCCACCCCTCTCTCCTACCTAGCAGCAGCTATCAGTATGACTTGTGGTTTGCTTGTGTGCTGTAGCTTTTCTTTCACCTGTTTAATTTTTTCTGTCAGAGTTTCTGAACAACTTCTGGCCCATAAAGATGGTCAAAAGGGGTCAGCAACATTGCTTGATGCTAAAGAGCTGCTGAAGTATTTCACCCCGGATGGGCTACCCATTGGGGATCTGCAGCCTTTACACATTCAAAAAAGGTATGGTCTTGTTATGCACGCACCAGACTGAGGCATGTTTCATAACTGATAACAGCACTAGTCACCTGAATTTGCTGTCCTGCACCTTTGAAAAGTTTTCTGTTTGGGGTGTTAGTGTATAGGTACCGATAATATAAGCCCCTAATCAACTGTTCTAAAGCATACTGAGTGATTTCAGAGAAATTGATTGCAACATCAGAGCCCTATTTATCTGCAAACTCTAGCTTTTAACACCACTCAGAAGGAAAGTGTTTGATGGCAGTATTGGATACAGTCATTTCAGAATAATTTTTATCATTTGTTATCAGTTACTAATCTTTGCAGCAAAACCATAGTACACGGTGGCGGTAGAACCCTTTCAACAAACTGAAAAAGACTGATTATAGTTGCAAACTTGACAATCTGCTATGAAGACTAAGGATAACAAAGACTCAGTTCAGATTATTCTGGTTTGGAGGATTGGAGATGAACTGGGGGCTTTCACATTTCCTCTTCCTTCCTCATGTGCAACCTTCCTTTCATTTTACTGCTTGGCACTAAGCCTAGTTTCCTGTGACATCTAAATCAGCAAACTATGATTAGCGCTTGTCCTCAACTCAGAATTCTAGACCACTGATTCTGTATTGGAGGGCAAACACTAACCATAGTTTGCTGATTCAGATGTCATGGTAAGCTATAGTTAGTGCTAATCAGAAAACTGAAATGGAAGTTGAATCAAGGGAGGGGAGGGAGAGTGGGAGCCTGTGGCTCATTTCCAGTCCTTCAGACTGGCTGATCTCAGCCAAAATCTTCCATGGTTAGCTAATAAAGCTGTTTTCAGAATCTTGGCTAAACTATCATCACCACTATTGCAAGGTACCGCTCTCCCATGCTTGGACCCAGCTCCAGCTGAGAATCCCTCCTAGTAGCAACCCCCTCCATTCCTCTTTCCTTGTCTGTTGTGTCTTCTTCTTTTTTTTTAGATTGTAATCCTTTTTAATCTCTGTAAAAGCATCTGTGTAAAAAAGAATCTCTTTTATGTGCTTCATAGTAATTTCTGTGCTGTTGAGGCTGCATATCTGCAGCAAGGTATGCACCATATTTACAAGATCAATGATGGAACATTATATAACATCAGTTGAGACTTAATTGTGCCAGAGTAATTTTAGTAATATGCTGCCAAAGTGACAGATTGTTCCCATCCATCCTGTGAGAATTTATTCTGTTTTATATAAATATAAGCAATACCTTCAAATTAAAATGAATTCTCTCTCCCACCCACCCCCACCCACTTTTTCAGTGACAATGCTTTTCTTCTGACACCAGAGCTGACACCTCGAAAACTGAGAAGTTTGCCGTTTGAAAAAGCTGCTGGCTGCCATTACCACGGCCTTGAGTAAGTTCCCTTAGAGTGAATGCTGTGAACTATTTCCTTGGTTCCCTTATTCAGTGTAAATCCAATTTTTAAAATTATTTATTTATTAATTACATGTCTGTACCACCCAATAGAAAACATTTAAATATATGCATGCACCCCCCCACACACATACATACATACACACACATCTTTTACATTTTGTCCTATACATTTTTTGTATGTTTGTTATGATAATTGATTGTACATGCCCCAAAATCTTAAAAATCTGAAGGGCGGTATAAAAACGTTTCAAATAAATACATTTTGGATTCTACAATGGAAAGCATTGCCATCCTGGTCTTCTGGCGTTCTAAATCTCTGCATATTTGGGAATGTTACCCTTGTCACATAATGGAGGGACAGGCACCACTTTCTATGCTGTGAGAAACTGTAGCAGTAGCTGGACAGTCATACTTTCGATACTGGGGGAATGCTCAGATAGTTCTACCACAGCAAGCGCCATAGCCTACAGCCATATATTGTACCCTGCTTGGCATGATGGCCACTCTAGCCTGTTAGTGGAGCATACTCTAAATGTATCACCCTGCCCACCTCTTATCCCATTCAGCAGGGGTGGGCAGACTTCTAGCCTGTGGGATCTACTTTGCTCTTTACTAGACCCCAGAGAATCCACCAACCAAGCCTGGCACAAAAGACATACACTTAGAATTAAAGAATTCTGAGCCCTGGAATTTGTTTTGAGTTCCAGAACTGAACAGTGGTTATGGTCCTTCCACGGAAACATCCAATCCTGGTTAAACCTTGGCCCCAGCTTCCTTTTAGCAGTATAATTTAGGGTGGGGAAGAGTCATTTTGTCACTGCCATTGTTAAACAGCTGGGAGTCAGAAATCCTTGCCATTCTACTGCAAATCAGCCAGAGATCTGCCGGTAGACCTCGGTCTACCTTCTGCCCAGCCTTGCCATACAGCGCACTGGATATGGGAACCCCTTCTGGGAATTCTGGAATGTCCTCAGCATGTATGAGCCTCCACAGCAAGGAAGAGGATATACCTCAGGATTAGTACTGTTGAATGTGTAGAACTGTCACAAATGCCTAATCAAAGCCAGGATATTTCTCCTCTTGCCGCATATCCATATAGGTCCCCAGGAAGTTATAGCAGAAATGACTTTTGTCCTGAATTGCACCGGCATCCCTTGAGAAGTTTGTCTTGTGAATGAATAGTGGAGATTGTCCGCATAGCACTCTTGTAATTGAAGTATGAGATGCAGGAAGAGTTAAGTAGTGCAATCGGTTTAGTTTCAACTTCAAAGGACTTCTCCAAGCTTTCATGGACTAAGTTGGTGGTTGTCATTGATTGTTAAACACTTTGAAGGTTTTGGAAGCACCGTGTGCATGCTGAGAAGCAGTATTAGTTTCTTACTAATACTTGCTGTTCTCAGTAGCTGAATACAAATGAAGAGGAAGAGATTGGCATAAGCACAAAGTACATTATCCATAATTTTGAACAGTTCTAGAGCACTGTAGCTGGGTCAAGTCCGTGGAGTTAGTTGCTAATGTGCCCTCATAATTTACTTGCTTAATTATTATGAGGCCTAAAGTCAAGTATTTTGGCTTCTGGGTGTCTCATCCGAACCCTATGCCTGTTTACACACTGAAGTTGCACTGAGTTCAGTAGAGCTTGTGGTCCTTTAAGTATCCTGGGCCTATACCATATCTTGTGTGTGTGTGTGTGCATTTTGAAAAGCTTGGAAAGTAGTAGCAACTTACTATGCTCAGCTGCTTTTCCATTACTTTATTAAATATTTTAATATTTTGAATTCTATGACGTCAGTTGTATTGACAATTCAGTGATGATAACCAGGAAAGCGAAGTACATCCTGGCAGAGAGAGCCAAACTCCATCTTAACAGAATTATGGAGAGCTTGCTGGGGCTCATGCTGGCCGGGAGTCATAGGCACATTTTTCTGTCTAATCATGCACAGGATTGCACTCGAGCAGTGCAATCCAATGAGGCTGCCCGTAACCCTCCGAACTCGGAGGACTCTGGGCATCCTATGGAGAGCAGAAGGAGTGTGGAGGCGACGGTCACCTCCTCGCTTCCCCCGCCTTGCAAAGCAGCGAGATGGCTGATTTTGGCTGTCTAACTGCAGTGCTTCGGAGGGGGAGGGAAGGAGGCTGAGGTGCACCCGGGTATGTTGTCTCTTGGCGGTGCTGGTCTCCTCCCCTCCTGCCCCCCCCCCCGGAACATCCCTCTTCACCCCTTCTCCGATTTTGGCCTTCTAAGTGTCTTGCCCTGGAGCATGTGGAGAGGAGGCTGAGGCACCGCCAGGATACTGCATGTGCTGGCAGAGCCTGTCTCCTCCCTCGCCACCCACAAAACTCCCGTTTCCGAGGTCACTTTTGTGCCCTGAGAGCTGCAGCCGGTGTGGTTCTTTTTGTGCTGGCTGCAAGGGTGGAGGGAAGGCTCTCTTTGAGTTCGGAGTCCCAGTTCCAACCTTGGAGCACGTTTCCGAGGTCGGAGCTGGGACTCCGAATTATCCTATGGCCCTCTAGACTCTGTCCAGCGGCCATAGAATTGCTCCCTTAGTGTCCTAATGCTTTAGTAGGGCTGTCAATGGCAATTCCAAGTACGTAGTTTGGAATTTTCTGGTTTATGTCCCTTTGGTGCTTTCTCACCCTCAAAACGAAGGGTGATATTTACATTACTTTCCCCATGTCATGAATTATCAGCCACAACTAGATTGTAAAAAAGAGGAAGATGTAACTATAAAGTGAGCAAAATGACAGTTTTATTCAGGATAGATTAGTATTTCAACTCTGTAAAATGGGCAGCAGTGTCTACTGAGAATATAAATAAGGAAAATCGAATACCATGAAATAGATAAGCAAGAAGAATTTTGCATTATCAGATAATGAGCTTGTTTCCAGTGGTAAAATTGAATTCATTACTTAAAATGATTAAAACGTCTTTTTCTAGGGTGGGAAGAAATGCTCTTCAGGCTAAGTATGACAGTATTATCTTGCTAGTAGGAAATTAGTTGATTTGTCCTGACAGCCTAGTGGAAGCACAATGTACTGATGCTCAGATAATCATAATAGGAGCAGAATCCCATGTTCCGGAGCTATGAGGCATGCACTGAACTGGTGTTGATTGAATTGTCAGGCAAGCCAATCCTCATCCATTTTATCTGCTAAAGTGGAAAGTGATGCTATTAGGCCTAATAGCTAAATGGAACCTCTGTGTTGAGGGAACAAACAATGGAGGATGATGTCTGCTGCCTTCATGCCCTGATCCTGGGCTTCCTGGAGGCAATTGCTTGGCTGCTTTTGACAACAGGATGCTGGATCCAGTAGGGCTTCCCCCCCCCCTCTTACCCCACATGTAGCTGAGAATGTGCACTGGTCACTATTTTTGAAATTGATTTGGTGCAGTGTTCTGGAAGCTACTCATTGCTTCCTCTTCAGTACTTTGAGTGAATATCCTCTGAGGATAATCCTTAATAATCCTTAACATTTGTATAGCACTTTCAAGTGTTCAGACTGCTTCACATGCACTACCTAGTAGTAAACCTTAACAATAAACCTGTAAGGTAAGTCAATATTATCATCACCCATATTGCAGGTGTGGGACTAAGGCTGAGGGTGTGGTTTGCGTTAAGGCCACCTAATGAGTTAATGGCTGTGGCGAGATTCAAGCTGGGGACTTGCTGATAGATGGGATATCACAGGGTTGTTGTGAGGATAACATGGAGAAGAGGAGGAGGATTATGTAAGCCGCCTTGGGTTCCTTGCAGGAAAAAAGGCGGGGTATAAATATAATAATAAATAAATAAATAAGTTTATAAGCTGATGGATTGGGAAGTCTCGTACTGAGGCCAGGAGAAGCTACACACTTGCCCTGCTGTAAACATTGGTTTGGTTTCTTTTCCCCCCGTGGGAGCATTGCCTGAGTGGAGCTCTGCTCAGAATGCTCCTGCTGGTGGAAAGGAAGGGGAGGCAATCTCTCCCCCCGCAGCCTCCCGTGCTGTCTCGCCCACTGTTCTGGAGGGTCCCCCAACCCTCTGGAGCAGATTTTCATGGAGAGAAGGGAATAAAAGAAGATCGCCTCCTCTCCCGTTCTGTCAGCGGAAATGCTTTGTTGGATTGGAAGCCTTCTGAGGACAGAAGGAGCCTTTCTGTTCATGGAAGGACGGCCATCGATCCAACCCATAGTGAAGAGTGGAGATGCTTTACTTAAGAGTAGACATGCATAGGATTGCACCCTTGACCTTGCACAGAATGAACACATTATATTTTATTCTTTGCATTTTTATCCTGCCCTTCCTCCAAGGGGCTCAGGGTGGCATACAAGGTTCTCCCCCCTCATGTATCCTCAGAGTGACCTTGTGGAGACCCGCACTCCTGTGAGTTAGGTTAGTCTGAGAGAGTGTTACTGGGCCAAGGGTCATCCAGTCAGTTTCATGTCTGAGTGGAGATTTGATCTCAGGATTCCTGGGTCCAACACTCAGTCCACTACGCTACACTGCCCACGCTGGTTCTCACTTATAGATGATATGACACAGATTTAGGTAAAGTCAAAGCGGCTTTTTGATACTCTTGCCAATAAAATGTGGATTGAGGGTATATTGTGGATTTGGTATATTGTGAAACGATGCCAGCTCATTAAGATGGGAGGGAACCAGACCCATGAGATTGGGTTGTACTCCATTTCATAGCAAAAAAAAAAAGTTCATAATGTTTTATTATTTATATTTTTAACTGTATTTTATTGTTTGTTTTTAATTATTGTTGTACACCGCCCAGAGAGCTTCGGCTAGTGGGCGGTATAGAAAATGAATAAATAAAGAAATAAATGTAGCAGACTAAATTGTTTCGGAGATCCGCTAATAATTCAGCTAAGGGGGAGGCGAGGAAGACATTCCCATATCAAAAGACAAGCAAAGGGTATTCAGTTCTCTTTAACTGGAAAAAAAAATCACTAGTTCTTCTGCAACACTCCTGACTTCTAAAACTGTATTTCATTTTAGATACTGTCTAGACAACAGAAGAGCTTTGGAAAGAGATGTGGGATTTGCTGAACTTCAGACTCGTCTTATCCGTTATGAAACTCAGACTACGTGCACAAAGGAGTGCTGCCCTGTGCCGTGTGTCTTGAGTCCTCTGCCATCTCCTGCTGTTTTGTCAGAGCCTGGAAGCATCCCCGACGGGGAATCTTTACAAAGGGAGCTCCAGACAGAGACACCCAGGCTAAAACGCAGATCAAAAGATCGGGATGGCTTTTATCCCAACAAGAGGTAATATGCTAAATTGTTTAAAAAGAAGAAATTTGGGATTTTTCTTGTGTAAATTCAAGTTTTTATTTATTTTATTTATTTCAAGTCTTTCTCATTACAAAGAGTTTTCTGTGGCATAGCTAGCTATATGTTCAAATAATCTTAATCCTGTTTTGTTGAAAACAACAACAACCCACTTTTCAAGTATGATAAACTTTTGTTAGCATTGAATATATTCAAGCAAGACCTGAAGGCATTTTCTCTCATTTATTTATTTATTTGACCAGCATTTATATACCACCTTATCTGCTAAATGAGCCATCACTTGAGCCCCATAGGGTGCATTCTGCAAAATGAGTCACATCCCCACCAAAGTAGTTTCATTTACCGTAGTTAGTTATCCATGTGAGACAGAATGAATGTTCATACACAGAAATATGTATTTCACTCATATTTCAGACTGATAATTGTCAGTTGTTGATTTGTGACATTATTTCAGTATTTTAAAGGCAAATGAGGCACAACATAGAATGAAATACCTTTTTAAAATCTGTTTTGCTTCTCCCACTTCTCTTTCCAGGTTACTGAAAACTGAAAGTACAGATTCTCTCTTGTCCCAGGCGAGCGGAAACAGTGGGAGTCACCATTCAGGAGTTGTCACAAGGCCATGCCTGGAGACATCAGGGTCTCTGCCTTCTGTAGCTGTCAAACAGTCTCATAACTGGGTGCACAAAGTAACTCCCAAGAACTCAGCAAGCCGGAGGTGTGGTAAAGAGGCAGAAATATTGAAGCCCACAAAGGAATCAAGATTTCAGAAGCATACACGGGTAAAGAACATTTCAGTATAGCAAAAATGAAGTTTTTTTCTTTTTCATTTTTGCCATTCCTAGATTAAATAAACCAGGGCAAAGTGTGAGTTCATTGTATTTGAGCCATCAATCCACAAACCATAGCAGGCCTTTGCAGGTTCTCCAGCCAGCCTTTTGAACCTTGCCTGAAACCTGTACTTACTGTTCCTGTTGTGTTTGCATCTTGCTCTTTTGCTCATGCCGTTTCCTCAACCTGATCCTTGCCCTGTGTTTCTTTATGGTTATGTGCACCCTGAAGGAAATGGGTGGGCCACAATGTAATTGAACAACACCACTATAAAACGGTCTGTTTATAGAGCTAGTGCACAGTTTTGAAGCATTGGGAAATGCTTCTTTATGCACTTAGGCTACAATATGCACACTTTTCCCTAGATGGAGAATAATCTCAGCATGAAGCTGTAACATACGAAGTTGCTTTAAGTAACTAGTCAAAGGGGGAATTAAAGGAGGCTGAATGGCATCAAGAAAAGAAAAATCCAAACAAGTGTGTTGTGTGTGTGATGGTTTAAAAAGTAATGCTTAGCAGCTAGTGTTTCATCTTGAAAGGACAATATGAATATTTTATTCGTATTCCTGTGAAGTAGGTAAACAAGTCATCTGTCTGCTGTTTTCAAATTAAGAAAATCAAAAGAGTTTATATATTTCTTCTTTAGCACAAGAAGGGACACTTCATACATTATATCTTTCATTGGACATCTAAGAGGCTGACACTTAAAAGTGTGAATGTAACAAAACACATGTTTGCGAACATGTGTAACATATGGATATACTTCTCAGGGAGCTATGATTGGTTGCTGCTTCCTGTTGAATGTGTACCTTTTCATTTATTACATTTCTATACTTCCCAATAGCCAAACCTCTCTGAGCAGTTGCTACCTGGTAGAAAGCCTGAGTTTTGCTTCTGTGTACTATGTGAAATGGCCCAGGCACTGACAATATAGCAGGACTGCACTGAGAAAATTACTAGTGTCCCATTTGTAGCACTGATCAGTTCAGATGAAAATGCTGATTTAGAAGCAGGGTATATATGATGTATTAGACCTCAGAACTATAAAATATGCCTGTGTTTTCTCCAAGATGCTGAAGGAGGTGGTGACAAAAACCCTTGAGAAGCATGGTATTGCTGAAGACCACAAGTGCTTTGCAACGTGCAGCCAGCGTTTGTTTGAGATATCCAAGTGTTATTTAAAGGTATTTGAGTTTTCTTATGTTTTTCATGCCCAGAATAGCACATGATTGTGCTATGGTTTCATATTTAAAATTTGCAAACTTACAAGGGGAAGTGTAGGATGTGCAATGCGTTCAGCAACGTAAAGTGCCTGCAAACTTCCTGTACCATGCACAGCATGTGTTTCTCCCTGGGTAGTGGTACACAAACCCATCATGTCCTCCAGTTTCAGGGTTTGAGAATATCGGTCTGATTGCAGCCTCCCTTCACTAAGCGCCCAACTCAAAATGGTAGGAGTTTCATAGCTCTTGCTCTCTCTCTCTCTCTCTCTCTCTTGTGGTGGAACATAGGAAGCTTCCTTATACCAAGTCAGAGTCTTTGTCTATCAAACACAGCATAAGCTGGCAGCCTGTTTATTCAAGACAGAGGCATCACCTGCTACCTGATCCTTCTAACTGAAGATGCCAAGGATGGAGACCTTCTGCCTGCAGAGCATGAGCTATAGCTACCTGAGCTATGGTCCCACCCCCAACATAAGGGAAAGAGCTGCTGCTACTCTCGTATCACAAAACCTGCTTGGCAGTGGGAGCGGGGGCTACAAGAGGTAGAGCCCAACACAGATTTGAGGTCCAAGGTGGATGTGATGTTAGGAACCACACTTGTCTACAACTGTGTATTTCTCCACAAACGTTGACAGCTGAACTCCAAATTGCACTACAATGTATGATATGTGGATGTGTCTGATCACAGCTGGGCTTAAGATTTACTTTCATGTACAAATTATTGTAAATATCTGTGGCTGTCTTGCACACTATATGGCAACGAACCCTGGTTTGTCACCATGTCTGCTGTTAACAGGGAGCTGCGGCTATTCGCAGACTTACAGATGCACTTGTAGGAAACGTACATTTTCTCTCATCTGTCTGTCGCACTCACTTAAAATTGTTAGGTGTACACTTAATATTTTCTAAGCCTATACTTAAAAATGAAATGTGTGAAGCAGCTCCCCACCCCGCCCCACATTGTGGTCTGTTGCTGTGTGTATACAAAGCAGCATCAAAGTGTTAAGTTGGAGGGTTTAAGGGCTTTATGCTGTGTTTGATCATCTTTGCAATCTTGCCATGTTGTCCAGGAAGCAGAGATTTGAACTGCCTCTGGTAGATACAGACCAGTGGAAATCACTCACTGCTGTAATGGGCTAGCAGGGAGTTTGATCCCAGAAAGAAAACTCCCCAAGCATGACAAAACCATGTCAGGGGTTTTGGGTGCAGTTTGAGTGTGTTGATTTGGCACATCTCACCTCCCTAAGCACATGGTGACTGTGCCTCCATACTGATCCTTGATAGTCCGTGTAGCACACAGCAAATTTTGGGGTGAGTGTCGGCGATGCAATCAGTCACTGTACAAAATCCTTGTGATGTGGTCTCTCCTCTTTTCGGGGTACCCACACTGTTACAATTTAGTGGAGGTGGATTCAGTAGTGCATTAAGGTCTCTTGATGGCAAATGCTAAATGTTCTGTGGGTGGGCAGTACTTGTGATGCCTATGTAATTAACTTCATTACTGCTGGGCCTGAGTCAAAACTGCTTACCTTGTTCAGTGTTCTTTTTCGTAACATTTTGTGGCAATTTATTGGCACTTGTGAACACATTCACATGGTTCTGGTGCTTTCCTTCTTAATATCATTTTTCTCCTTATATGCCCCATTTACCAAAGCCGCTATTTGATCCTATTGGCAACCCACATGATTTTGTCCATGACATCACAACACCACATCTAGCATGATGATGTCACGGTCACTCGTAAACAAAAATTCAGGGTTGCAATAGCAAATTGGATTAAATGGCAATGTATGCAAATGACACCACGGATTGTGAGGGCAAAGAAGAAGAGTGTGGTGTAGTGGTTAGAGTGCTGGACTGGTACTTGGGAGACTAGTTTATTGTACTTTATTGTATGCCTGTGAAACATGGACGATCTATAAACGTCACTTCCAACATCAAGATATTCACAAATTTATTGGGGCATCCAATTTTCATAATGATAGTCCAGAGAGCCGTTCGGTCTACAGTATCAAAGGCCTTAGCCAAATCAATAAATGCCATATAAAGGGGTTGATTTTGCTCCCGGCATTTTTCTTGGAGCCGACGTGCAGTAAAAATCATGTCTACTGTCCCTCTAGAGGGGCGGAAACCATATTGAGATTCAGGGAGGATCTCTTCTGAGATAGAAGACAGTTTGCAAGAACCCTAGCAAATATTTTACCTGCGGTAGCTAAGAGAGAAATGCCCCGATAGTTTCCACAGTCTGTTCTATCACCCTTCTTAAAGAGGGTGATAATTATGGCATCCCTGATTAGTCTTCTGGGATCTCTTCTCTTATCCATATTTTTTCGATGAGTTTATGAAGATGTTCTACAAGTTCGGGGGGCCCTTCTTTAAAGATTTCAGCAGGAATCCCATCTGGTCCACTAGCTTTGTTATTCTTCATTTGATTAATGGCTTTTATAACTTCATCCAAAGTGGGCAGTATTGCAAGTTCCTCTCTAATTTGTTTTTACGGGATTTGCAGTGCAATACTCTTTGTCTTTTAAGAGTTTGGTGCCATCTTTTGATTGTAAAGGGTTTGTACCATAGGTTTTTGGTCCATAAATGGCCCTTGTGGCCTTAAAAAAGCCCCGTGCATTATTAAGAACAACATATTTATGCCTTACCTCTTGCTAACCTTAAATTTAAACTTTGAGATCAATAAATTAGCACATTTGTAAAGTATTATGTTTCATATTTAGGATCTGAAAACATCTAGGGGTCTGTTTGATGAAATGAAGAAAGCTGCCAACAGCAATGTTAAACAGGTGACCCTCTCTTATTTGTGCAGTTTGTGTGTGCGTGCATGTAAATTACTTTTCCTGGGCTGGACATGGAGACTTGCCTTCCCTTGCTTATCAAAGTACCTTTGGCTTTGTGATTTTCGAGTTCCCTAGCCTGGATTACATTACTTCATGTAGTGTCTGCAATGTGCTCCTGGGTGAATCTGAAAGAAGACTGAATTATCCCCTTAATATTGGAATTTGACCCGATCGTTGGTTTAGAGCAGAGGTGAGCAATTCGTTGCCCTCCCAATGTTTTGGCCGTCAACTCCTATGATCCCTCACCATTGGCTAAGCTGGCTAGGACTGATGGGCTTTGTTGGCCAAAACATCTGGAGACACAAGTTGCCTACCCCTGGTTTAGAGTTGTTCTTTGTTCCTTTGCCTAGCATAATTTTTCACTTCATCACCCTATATCTCTAAGCTCAGAACATAAGAAAAGGTATGCTGGATCAGATAAAAGGCCTATCTAGTCCAGCATTCTGTTCCCAGTGACAACCAGATGCCTATGGGAAGCCCACACGCAGGACATGAGCGCAGTAGCACCTTCTTGCTTGAATTCCCCAGCAACTGATATTCAGAGGCCTGATACAGGAGGCTAATATATAGTCATCGTAACTAGTAAGAGAAAAGCCTTATCCTCCATGAATTTGTCTAATCCCCTTTTAAAGCCATCCAAGTTGGTGGTCATCACTACATCTTGTGGTAGCTAATTCCATAGTTTAACCTTACCTGTGTGAAGAAGTATTTCCTTTTATCTGTGAATCTCCCATCATTCAGCTCTATTGGATGACCCCAGGTTCTAGTATTATGAGAGGGAGAAAAATGCTTCCCTCTTCACTACCTCCACACCATGCATACTTTTATACATCTCTATCACCCCCTTGCCTTCTTTCTAAGCTAAAAAGCCCCAAACATCATAACCTTTCCTTAATGCTATGTTTATTTTATTTGTATGTTTATCTCTAGTTCTAATTACACTTCTTGGGGTGTATTTACAGGTCATTGAATGGGTTTTAGAAAAGGCCAAGGAGAAATGACATATGCCGGAGCTCTTGCCATTCTGTGGAGAGCCTTTTTTGAGTAAGCACAGCACATTAAATGGACAACTTGGAGTGCCTTGTTAATATAACTTAGGTGCCTAAAACAGTAACTGCAGCGTGGTACACTCAATGGTCTGTGATACTAAAAGTTATCTTAAAATGAGCCACGTTTTGTATATATACATATTTATTATGTCACAGTGTATGATGTGACATGATGAGTTCTTTTTTTGTGTATGCCTTGTACAGTTCTTTCTTTACAGAATAATAAAAGACACGTTTCTGAAGGCTTGACAACTTTATCTTTTTCTCCTGTTTGCAGGATTTAAAAGATGTTTAACTCTGTAAACAACTTCTTGGTGGTTAGCCAACTAGCCATAAAAGTTTTACAAGACGGCAAAATCTTCATGCACTTCGTGGAAAACTACTGTTAAGAATTGTCACTTTTGCTGAAGAACCCTAAAACTGGAAGGAACCAAAAGGCCATCAAGAAAAAACACCCTTCCTTTAAAAGCTAGAACCAACCCCCCCATCAACAGATTAACCCATGATTCAGTGTGGAGAACACCATACTCAGAGAGCAAAGGTGTGCACAGTAAGGTGTAAAGCAGCAGGGAAAGAGTGATCTTGATCACTATCATCGGTGAGGGGTAGATAAAGCTTTTCCACTTCCTGAGCAATCCTAATTAGGATCACTGGTGTGTGTGTTGATGATGATTGTGCTGGGGAAGCGGGTGCACAGGGCCTCATGCACCCTCTTCCCAAGCACAATTGTTCTCTCGACAACCCATCAAACAGCGGTTCTGCAAGCTGTTACGAATGCAATTGTGGTGGGGGAGAAGGTGTGCGAGGAGAGCCACCCCCCCTCCCCAGCATAGTTGTGGTGGGGACAAGGGGCAAAGATGGTCAGAGGGAGAAGAATTCAACTACCAGGCCACAGGAAAGCCCTTTGACAAGCCACATGTTGGTTGCTCATCCCTTCTGTGGTACACATGTCTTCCTTAGAATTCGCTTCTGAAGTGAGAGGATGCTGTTGTTGCACATGATAGCAAAAACATTGCTGTTGTGGCTATTATGTGGAATGTAGTTGGGTGAATGTTATTTCAGCGAAGTAAACAAACCACTTGACAGTTCTTTAGTCAAGGGAACTTACCTTGATAATTGCTGCCATCCACTGAAAATATTCCTTCACTCAGTTTTACAAACTTCAATGGGACTAAACCATTGCAAGTGGTCATCGAATTATATTAATTTCCCCCATAGAACTCTTGCTGTAGAAATTATCACCTCACAAAGACTCCAATAAATGAATTTTTTATTAAATATAGTCTTTTCCCTCTAAAATATAAATATTTTAAACTAAATTCCTATAAATCTGGAGTAGTTCCATATATAATTCATTCTATCAACCTCAACCAAATATGAGTCGGTCCAAAATCTGTATTTAATTTGTCTATAAATATATAACAATTTTTCTCTTTGCAAACTAGTTATTCACTTATTCTTCATATTGTAATCTGAGCACCGTAAGTTACATGACATACTGCGTCATTTAATAGTTGATAACTAATAAATGAATTTGTATTATTTACAATGCAGATAAATCTTTAATATTCCAGTGAATTTTGTTAAGTGTTTAAAGAAGTAGTGCAGTATAATTTACATATGCATTGAGTTTCCCAACAATACACAGTACTCTGTTTTTATTCTCTGACTTTCTATCACTCAATTTCATAAATGTCTTCCATTTGTGATTGAAGGTATCTTGAGGGAAGAACTTGTAATTCCTGCTAGGCTGGTAAACACATAAGTTGGTATTCCTCTGCATTTGTATATTTGCATGTTCCTTAATTTCTCAAAAAACGTAATTTAAACCAAAAATCACATACCCCACTATCATCCCTTAACTAACGGACATGGACATTCTAATGCATTTATGGAGAGCCCCTGCCAGCCAAGGTGTTCCTATTAACTTTAATGCAAGGAGGAAATCTATTTGTGGGTGCATGGCTCTTTTAATTTCCTTGAAGTGAAATGTAGAAGCCCCTGCCCAAACTCCACATGCACACTGGAGTGGCACACAGGGCCCTAGATCCAGGCAACACTTTCTTAAATTAGTTTATCTCAATATCGCAAGAGTCATGCTAGTTGTTTTATGGAAGACAAGCTAGTTCATACAGCTACCTAATCAGGGCTGGTGCATGTGTCATGCTCCCGATACGTTAGCTATGGTTAAGAGAACAAGCCCTCTGTGCTTTTTCCTCCCAACTCCTCCATCTCTGGCATAAATTCCCCACATCTACCTTAACCCACAGTTAAGAATTAAACCAGTTCCAATGGTAACCATTATTAATGCTAACTCGTGTTCTCTCAATAAGGGTTCAATAAAAACCAGCTTCAGACCCTAACTGAGAGGAAACCCTGGCTAGTGCTAAACCCGGAGGGAGTAAGTGTAATGCTGCAGACAACTCTTGATCTTTTAACTGGTTAAGAGAGCAGGAGTGTTACCGTGACCCTACCTCCAATGGCTTATATTGCAGAGTTAGCGATATGGATTCAGCTTGGTGTCTTCAGCTATGTAAAACAAGATAATTTCCCAATTTAACACATGTACAAAAATAACCCTATAGAGCAGATTTGATTTATTTATAGTGTCCCGCTTCCAGGGAACACAATTGAAATGAAACACATCTGAGTTCCCTTTTGTCTACCAATCAAAGGCCATCAATACTGAAAATTTAGTGGAGTTCCCGAAAGTTTGAATAATACGGATAACTGTAACAATATAAACCACTTGCTCCAGGCTCCCCAATCATATTTTCTGCCTATGTGTGTGTACAAAATAGGGTTTTAGTGTTGATGGGTTTGGGAGCGGTTATTCAAGGAATACTGCTTGTGAGTAATATGAAACAATAAACATGGCACGCCGCACTTTCTCATAAGGGCAGGCAGCTCCCTGGTGCTGTCAGTGTTCTCAGCTGCCCAAATCTATACTTTGGGACAAGAAACAAGCAAATGGCAGTGAGCTGCATAATAGAGGGAGGGTGCTTCTAAAGCAGTGTTCTAAAGCTTCTGTTGCTCTTCAGACTAGGGAGGGAGGGGTCAACCAGGCTTTTCCCTGTGTCTCAACTCATGCAAGAGCCGGTCAGTGGAGAGAACCACTGTTGCTGGGCTTTTAGCCTATGCCAGGGTTGGCCAAAATTTTAGAGCCTTCAAACCACAGCCGGCAAGAGAACCACAACCTTTACACATACATTAAATATTCTTTATATTAATAAAAAAAAATAGTGTTAACATCACCATAGCTAATTAGAGGTAGAGGCCTTGTGGGTCTTCATGCTGGCTATACGTCTTTTGAAGTCCAGTTGATAAGGGAAAAAAGAGGGAATTGATTAATACCTCCTTTTCTAGGTGAAGTCTGCAGAGCATGGGTTGAGGGGGAAAGGCCTGGGGAAGATTCAGATTAACCCCTCCTTGCCTAATGCCTTGTGAAATGGGAAAAAGCTTTGGAGGGAGAACATTAATCTCCCCCCCTCCCCCGCTTCCTAGGTGAGGTTTACAGAGCATGAGTGGAGGAGAAGTCCCCCTATCCTGGTCCTAATTTTTGTCTGATGACTGTGGGTACTCAAAAACAGGCTGAGCTGCCTCTCTCCTCTCCACACTGTTCACAAGTCTCCAGCAATCTTTGGCAGCCAGCAACTCCCCTACTTTCCACGCTACCCACAACCTCTTTGGCAGCTGCTTCTGTTTCTTCTCCCTCCATGCTTCTTCAGCAGTCTCCTCCCTCTTCCCCCTCCTACATGCCTCTTCAACTACTTTAAGTGGCTGCAGAGGGCAGGGATTGTCTGGTCTCTGGGCATCTCAAGGATGCCGGGTGCTGCAAAATGCACAGATAACTTTGTTGGCCCAAGAGCTGCAGTTGAACTGTCAAAGAAACACAAGCAGCTACTGAACTAGTTTGGCCACCCCAGCCTAAGTTCAATTCAAAATACAGACCCTCTTAAAATTTCTCCAAAATGCGTTATCATTTCAGCTGTCTTCATTGTATTGTTTTAAAATGCATCATGTATCTCAGTGATGGGGGGGGGGGGCAATTAACACATACACTGTGTTAACTGCCCCCCCCCAGCATCACTGAGTTTATTACTCAGTTAATAGTAATAAACTGAGCAATTCCATTTTAGAAAAGTTAACTTGCTTCATTTTACCAACTGAATGAACATGGCAGCTTCTCCAGCCGATTGTTCAGTGTGCCCATTGTAACCCTTTGCCTATGCCACTTAAGGACACTTTCGAGGTCCTCTTCTGTGTGTGCGTGTACACACACACACACACCCCGGATGTTCCACTTGTGGTTAACTGGCTTGGCAGTATGGCCTTGCTGCAGCAACTCTGACCCCCTGGCCCTGGGAATTGTGCAGTTTTATGTGGTGTTTACAGAACACTGGAAAAAAGCACAAACATGGTAGACTTCCAAACCATTTCCACTTTGTGTTGTATTCACTGTCTGGACAAGCAAGCCACTCAACTTGTACATTAATGGGAGGAAAGTGGTATTTTCGTGGTGCTTTTTGAAAATGGAAAGGATGGCTCAGTGGAAAAAAAAACTTCCATTGTACACAGGGTGTACACAGGGTCTGACAACTTTGATTATCAAATCCTATGTGGATAAATGGTCACTGTACTCCTCTATCTGCTGAGCCATTACTTTCAGTGGTTTTGAAATTTCCTACCCTCAAGGATCCCTGCATCAGTTTGTCTGCCAGGGCACACTGTCGGTTCAGACAAACTGCTAGTCTGATCTGTTGGGGGGCAGCTGTCACCCCATATGAACGGAGAGAGTACACTGTGTCTGCATTGCAGGAGGATATAGGAAATGGTGGGCATGCCTTGGGTTCAGGGAAACTTGTCCAACATTACTGGTCTTCTCACTGAGGATCCCCTGAACCTTCCAAGGAACTCGAGAGTTTCTCAACCTAGTTTACTGCTCTGAAACAGTTATATAGGCACAGTTATGAATTTTAAATGCCACCATGTAATATTAAGCTATTACTGCTTCAGTACTCCATTTTTGCCTTTATGTACAGCAATCAATGTTTCCCTTGCAATAACTGTTAGTTGAAGCAAATGTTCCTGCTTTTAAGGTTCTTGATAACTCTTATTCTTCTGTGCCTAATTTTTATAGCTGATCCAAACATGGGCTTTGCCCTCTCAGAGCTTAAGCCCCTGTGCAGAATAGTTATATGTCTCAGCAGTTCCAGGTATTGCCAAATTTAGATTGGACAGGCAGCTCTATTTTTCCCCCCTTGCAAATTGACAGATTGTACTCATGCTACCAACCCAAGTCTTGTAATCTTGGCTGAAAGGAATGAATGAATGATGAACACAATTGGCTTTGGACAAGAGTGAAGATCCAGTTGCTGAAATTAAGAGAGAGAGAATGAGTTTGTGAGTGGACTAAGCTAAGAACATACATGGGATAAACTCTGGGTTTGATCCAAAGATGTTCTGCTCCTGGTAGGAATCCTTCCATGAGCAGAAGGTAATCTTTTGATTCAACCTGCTAAATGTTTTTGTTTTATTACAGTAATTTGACTTTCTCAGTATCATAACAGTAAGGCCACATCCAGCATGACAATACAATTTTAAAGTATTTGTAGATTATGCAGGGGGCTAAATCAGACAGGTGATTCTATAATTTTGCCAACAATGTAGCCCAGGATGCAGCCCTGTTAGAAAAGCAGCAACTGGGCGGACGAAATGTAGCATTTTACTCCCCCCTCCCAAACAGTTGATCTGGTTCTTGCTGATCTTTTGGCAGGGTTCCGCTTCTCTGGCACCCATCCCTGTCTGCAACCCCAGTATCTGCTTTCAAGGAAAAGGAAAATGCACTCCCATTGGTTTGCGGCAGCAGCTGCACATCTAGCTAGTGGGAAAAGGCAGAAGCCTGCTTCCGTATGCCTATTGCCCTTAGCTGAAAGGGGATGCATACTGGTCCCTTGGATAATCACTCCAGCCCTTCCCAGGGAAAAGTCAGAATATTTTCACAACCAAACTCCATCATTCTTTTTTTAACCCTTAAAAAAATCCTATCCTTCTAGACAGTTCATTCCCCCTGTACAGTGGGGGAGCAAACTTCAAAACCACTAATTAATGGCCTTCGTTATAGGGCAGCCTGTAAATAAAGAGCTATGCAGATTTGGTTCTTTTGCACAATGTACATAGGTTGCTGGTGGTTTTTTTGTGCAAAGTATGCACAGCCCTGAATATTAACTTTAGTGATGCAAAGAGCCATTTCCTGATAGCTAGGAATTATGGCATGAAATTTGTTTTTCCAAAGTCTTCCCAGATACCTAAACCCATGCCTGAGAACACAGCTGCCTTTCCCAACTTGATACCCTCCAGATGTTTTGGGCTACCACTGCCATGAGCCCCAGCCAGTTGTAGTCCAAAACATGGAGGGCACCAGGTGGGGAAGGCTTGACTACGGTGTCACCCTAACCCTGTAACAAAAGTGGCCAAATGCTGCAAATGACAACAATCCATATCCAGAACTATGTGGAAAAATAAATATCCACTTACCATTTCGCCTTCCTTTCCTCCAAAGTCTAAGTAAAGCATCCGAATCCCATCGTCTGAGGACATTTTTAGCTTCTCGTAGGGAAACTGTAGAATGGTTTTGGGAAATGCACCATCTTGGGGCTCAGTGGCAAGAAAGAATCCGTGGTCATAATGGATGGTCAAGCGGCACTCTTGGTTTTTGTATGTGCAAGCTAGACAAGGAGATGGACAACAACCAGTGGATTTGGAGCACTTCAGAAACAACAATAGTAATAATAAAAGACGATGAGCCCATTATGACAAGGACTTCGAACACTTTGGCTCTAATTGGCACTCAGATGCCTATAGGAGCTTGGCGAAGGAGGACTAATTGGTACCCTAATTGAAAATGGGCTCCAGTGATTGTCATGAGGAAGACAGCATAGTGCAAGAATACCAGCATACTTGACTGGTAACCAAGAAGAACTGAGAAGATATGTGGAAGTAGGGCAGGCCCAAGACATTTTGCTGCCTGAGGCAAAGAACAAGATGGCGCCTCTCCCATTCCATGTACAAAAGCCGATTGCACTGGCAGCTGAATCTGTCTTCAACACTGATGATGGGGCAGCATCCTCCACTGCACCTGAAGGCAGTAGGCTAACTTACGGCATGTAGGTCTCTGCTCTGCCACCTTGCTGCCGCCACCCAGCATCTGCCTCCTGAGGCAACCGCTTCACTCTGCCTAATGGTAGGGCCAACCCTGTGTGGAAGGCAGCTAGTAGCACTGAATACAGCTGTATTTAATCAAAAAGGGGAGCGTCTAACAACCTCACTGTCTCTGGTTTTATATGGCTTTCTTGAGATACCATAATAACAGTTTTGGGGGCCAATGAAGGACCTCGTTAGTTTTAGGTGGGGGAATGTATGACTGTGGGAGAGGTTTGAGCCTGTAGGCTACAAATTGGCACCTATTATGATACCTGAGATTCAAACCAGGAATTTCCTGGTCTGTACAGTAGTGTCCTTTACGGCAACTGCCAGGAGCTCAGTTCAGCCTATAGGGCTTTCCTCTGTGGCAACCAGCATATCCCCTGATCTCATGGACTCACCTTTATTATTCCATTAGTCTGCAGCAGAAGGGGAGAAGGGAAACAGGGCTATTCCATCAGCTCTCCTGTGAGAGTGGCTGACTTTGGCTCCTTTCCTCCCTCATCTGTCACCTAGGGCCAAAACAGACGTTACTTTAAATCTGTATCTAGCAGCTACGTCTTCCCCCCCCCCTTTTTTCATTTTACCCTTGAGTAGATACAGGGCCCCCGATCCAGATCTTAAAAGTCCCCCTACCCCTCACACTAGGGTCCTGATCTAGATCAGGTTGCCTATGCCTATTCTAGAGTAAAAATGGGGGGGGGGGAATAAAAGACGTAGCTGCTAGATATGGATCCAAAATAATGTCTGTTTTGCCCCCAATAGTAGCCATTCCATCAGGCTACCTGAATTGTTTCTATCCCAGCTGGTCATTACAAGAACTTTAACTTTTAAGAACTGCTGCCTGAGTCTGCTTTTCCCCCCTCCTCCCTTTTCCCTTGTGTGTTCCTTGCAAGCCTAAGGAGAGGAAATATACTGAGTTTTTGTTTTGTTTTTTAATTAACCTGTAAGCCTCTGGGAGCCTTTTTGGCTGAATAGCTGTGTAGAAATGCTATAAATAAATAAACAATTCAGCCACCCAGCATGAGCCAAGACGTGGGCAAAAGGCTTTTAACCCCCTTCTCATCAGTGTGAACAAGCAACTGATGCTTTGACAGAGCCCTCCGTTTTTTACTCTTCACCAGTCACCAAGATATAACAGACAAAAGGAACCTTTAATACCTCCTTGTCCATGGGAACAGCAACTGAGAAATTATCTCGCAGAATGCATATACATGTCTACTCAGAAGTAAGTCTTATTGAGTCCAATGGGATTTATTCCAAGGCAACTGTGTATAGGATTGTAGCCTTAACCTGCTTTCCGTTGGGAGAAGCACCTGCACTTCTTAAGGAGAGTTCTGCCAAAGTCTCTGCTGCTGTTAGAGACTGGTTATCGGCCAGGGTTCTATGAGTTTGACTCACCGGTTGTGATTTCCGTGGAGAGCTCTGCTGCGTTGTGGCATCCTTGAACGATGCTCCGAGTCCACAGAGAGAGGTCTCTGCTAGTATCTGTCTTGAAGAGATGGCTTTCGATCCCTTGCCGTGTGCCCGTACGAGTAGCAAAGGACAATTCCATCCCGGACTGTGGCGAGCCCTTCCCAGGCCCTGAATGAACCAACCTAAAGGCAAATTAATGAAAGATGCTACCATTAAGGGGGGGGGGGACCATAACTTAGTGGTAGACCACACGCTCTGCATGCAAAAGGTCCCTGGCATCGTTTAAAAGGATCAGGTCTAGAGAAGCTGTAGAAGGTAATGTTTCAACAAGTGGTACAACAAAGGTTTTATATTCAATGTTACAAAAAGCAGAAGAACACAAAGATTCTCTTAAATTGGTATGGGATAATGAATTTGAGGAGAAGATATCGAAACAAAGTTGGAGAAATATTTGGAACACACGTATCGTAAGAGTTATGTCAACTAGGATAAAAGAGATTTTTTACAAAGTGGTATGGAGATGGTATCTAACGCTAGTAAGATTAAATTGTATAGATAACTGCTCCGCACTGTGTTGGAGAGGGTGTAAACAAAAAGGTACATATGCCCACATGTGGTGGAGCTGCAAAAATGTTCTGGAATTTTGGCAGAGTTTGCAGAAATTTTGGAAATAATTGGAATGGAACTAGAGGTCTGCCCAAAATTAGCATTGTTATCAATAACAGAAAAGGTAGTTTGTTTAAAAAATAATAAAGAATTGATTGTGAATCTGTTAACAGCAGTTAAATTAATGATAGCTAAGAAATGGAAAGTTTCATAGATTTCATAGATCATAGAGTTGGAAGGAGCCTACAAGGCTATCGAGTCCAACCCCCTGCTCAATGCAGGAAACTAGAGGAGTCTTTTCAATTACTGAGTGGTACAAAGAGGTATGGGATATCACACTAAATGACAAATTAACCTGCAATATCAAATGTCAAAAAGGACAATTGGAGAAAAACACTTTTGTAAGCATTTGGGGTAAATTTTTGGATTATGTGCTGGTAAGGGGGAAGGGGAATGAACCTTATCAAGATTTGTTACATTTTTGGAATACAGAATAATATCTGATATCTTTCGGGGAATATAACTTGGTCCCAAGAGGTTGGGGGGGGTGCACAATGTTAATGTTGTATTTGTTATTGTTTTGTTATTATTTGTGATTAGTTGTAATTAATTTGTTTTGGAAAAAAATCCATTAAAAAAATTTTTTTTTTAAAGGATCAGGTAGCAGCAGGCAATGGGAAAGACGCTGGGTTTGCACAACATGCTAAGCCACAGTGGCTACAGTAAACCCTAGAACAAACCATGGCTTTGAAGAGTGGCTTTGAAGCCATGGCTAAGAAACACTGACTGGGTTCACACAACACACTGAGCCACCATGATTTAGCATGTGCGAACCCAGTCAGTGTTTCTTAGCCATGGCTTCGAAGCCACCCTTCAAAGCCACGGCTTGTTCTAGGATTTTCTGTAGCCACCATGGCTTAGCGTGTTGTGCGAACCCAGCCATTCTCTGGTCAGCAAGAAGCAGTCCTTGAAGTAAATCCAGGTCCATGAGGTACCATTTGGGCCCCTGCAGCCAACTCAGAAGGAACAAACAGGTGTGGCAAGGACATTATAGCTGTGGCAAAGGGGCTTCCCTCCATCACCTTTTCAAAATGGCACTCAAGCCAAGCTGGTTTCTCTTTCAAGACGTAACTGGCCACATGAGAGAAATCTCCAATTTATAACATGGCTTCCCCACTGGGTGAGATGGGGATTCTCATTGGCCAAAACAATATTCCCAACTGGAATGGCAAAAGACCTGACTGACTTTAGAGTTGTGTCTGAGGAAAGCTGGGGCTCTTTGGCAGCTTACTGGGGTTCTTCAGTGAGAAGATCAATAATGGAGGGCAAGTTTCCCCCAAAGACACCTTGTCACTCACTATCAATCTTCCTCTGCAGTGTACACGGCTGCAAGGATATTGGACGCATTAAAGGGGTGACAGTGCCCTGCATGAGCAGGGTTTGTGGTCTAGCATGAGTATGGGTCTGGATTTACATTCCTTTGTCATATCTTTGTATTAGATTTGATATTAAAGCTCTGCGACCTCAAGACCTAACACCAGGCGTTTCTGTTTGCTAAAAGCCCTATAGGTTCCTGTCAAACACACGAGATATATTGTCTTTTACAATCAATGTTTATTTAAGCTGGAGGTTATTTAAGATCTCTGTCTGCTGGAGAGCGATAATTCTAGATTTTCTTGTAAAAGCTGCTATACTATCTAGAAGTGGTGAAACAATGGCTTGAGAAACTGGAACATTTCCTGAAGCACTAATGAACTTAGAAGTTGCTACCGAAAGGATTAATTAGGACTGTTTGGAAAGATGCTTCTCTCAGCTTTTGAACTGTGGCTTAATTTACAATGATTTCGTCAATGCAGAAGTGTGCCAGTTTCCTATGCCAACTGATCAAAGGTATCTACTAATCATTCTTCTCCAAGTTGATTGGTTGTGCCCTGCAAACCCGCATATGTAATTTTAATAAGCAACTTAAAAGCTGATTAACGCTCTCCCCACCAAGGTACAAGCTCGTGCCAGAAATGGGAAGAAGTGTGCATGGTCTCCTCTGCGGCACTCTGAATAAGTAAGCTTTATCTATATATAATCTGAAGTCTCTGTCTGAATGCCTCTCTTTCACACAAAGGGAGAACTATGGCTGTAAATCAGACACCACAAAAGACACTGGAGTGTAAAAGACTCCTATGCATGTGTGTAAGTGAGTGGTGTGTGTGTGTGTGTGTGACAAACTGTGTCCCAGAATCCTAATTCAGGGGGTGGGCAGAACGTTAGATCGGGATCTGCTGGTAGATCTCTGGGTGATTTGCAGAAGATCAGCAAGGATTTCACAACAGCAACAACAGAATGACTCCTTTCCTTGCCCCTAAATGCTGAAAGCTTGGGGTAACTAGGAAAGGAGTTTTGTGTGAAAGGATTGTGAGCTTAACTCAGTTTGGGTATTCAGAACAAATCCCAATGCTTAGCAGCCGCTCAGAAGCACTCTGTTCTTTAATTCTAAGGGTCAAATCCAATGTCATGCTAGCGGATGTCCACTAGCACAACAGAACGTTTTCCCTCTCTTCTCCCGATTGTAGCCCTCTGCGCCATTCGAAAACCCCAGGTTTCCCAGCCCTCTGGAGCAGATTTAGAGGAAGGGGGCTGTAGGGGGAATCCCACTCCCAATTCTACTGATGGAAGCCGTTCTATCAGTAGAATGACCCTGTTGGATCATATCCGGAGGGAGCAATCCTATGGCACCTAGACAGCGTCTGAGGGCCATAGGATAGTTCGGATTCCCAGTTCCAAGGTCGGAGACAGCACTCCAACCTTGGAGCTGGGAATCGGAGATCTGCCCCCTTGCAGCCGCTGCGGAAAGAACCGCGCCAGCTGGCCTCCAAGCTTGGGAACCCAACCTCTGAGAGAGGGAAGTGGGGACATTCTGTTGGGCAGGGAGGAGACTGGAGAGGCCAGGATATGAGATATTTTGAAGTCTCCTCCCCTCCTCCTCCTCCTCTCCCCCTCTGAAATACCATCGCTATCACTAGATGGGCAAAAAAGCCCATCTAGCAAAAAATGAAGCAGGAGAAAAGGGAGGCATAGACCATAGAGTTGGAAGGAGCCTACAAGGCCATCGAGTCCAACCCCCTGCTCAATGCAGGAAACTAGAGGAGGGGTCTCCCATCCAAGTAACAACCAGGCCTGACCCTGCTTAGCTGTCCACACTCAGACAAGCTGAGCCAGCGTGAGCCACAGATCTCCTCCATCCTCCTCCTGTCCTGCATTAGATGATCAGAAGCCTCTGAGTTCGGGGATTTACGATCATCAGGGCACAACCCATAGAATTGCACCCAAGTGTTCTTTTAATTCTAAGTGTACCTCTCTTGTGCCTGGCCCCTGGTGGTGGATCTCAGGTAGTAAAACACGAAGTAGATCTCGCAAGCCTGAAGATCTTTACCGATTCCCCCTGCATCACCTCTCATGTCGCTGCAGAGATTCCCCCAGACTTCCTGAGCACCTTTTCCAGAGGTGCAGTGGGGGGGGGGGGATGATGATGCAAAGATTGCCCCCCTGCCCCCTTTCTCCAGTGTGAACAGAATTCTGCTAAACACTAATCTGAATCCAACCCATTACATTTTTAGGTATACACATTTTAAAAATATGTAATGCAGGAAACACATGCTTCCAAACACATGAATCATTCAGATTGTAACTCTTCAGGGAACCTTTACTGGTCTTGAGTGGGAAAACGTTCAGGCTCAACCGCCTTCCCTAACCTGGTGCTCTCCAGATGGGTTGACTTACAACTCCCATAATCCCCAATAGCCATGCTGGCTGGGGACTGTGGGAGCTGTTGTCCAACCCATCTGGAGACCCATCAGGTTGGGGAAGGCTCAGTTTCATTCCTTTTTGTTCAACCAAAATCTTCTTTCCTGTAGTTTTAATCCCTACTGCAAAGCAACGTGAATGATAGAAATGGAGGTTTTCAAGAAAGCTTTTTGGCTGATACTGCTACTGTCCTTATATGACTTTCTGGAAACAATGAGCTGTAAGAAAAGAGCCTCCACCTCATTTACAACATCTTTCCTCACATGCTGATGGGGTTTTTTAATCATAAAAGGCCAAAGAGGCAGCTGGGATCATGTTTCTGTAGCCGCCGCTCAAGCTAGCCAATTCAGTTAAAAACATTTCTTGGGATGGATATTTTTTATTTTTGCATTCAGAGGATATGAGAAGTAACTACAAGCATTTAAACAGGGGTAGAACAGCATTAAAGAAAGCCGGAGCATTCATTCCCCAGTGTAGGGGTTGCGTGTGTACTTTTTTAACCAATTGAGTAAACAAAGGGCATTTGAAGGTCACTAGAGAACTCTAGTGGTTGAGAATGAAGGAGGTGATGGTTGGGCACAGACCTCCTCTTTCACTGGGAAAGTTCATCTGAAGGTTACCCAGCTGGAGAGGCTTTCCCAGGTAAAAGCTTTTCTCCCAACAGGCTGAAATGTGCATTCTAGAACCAGCACATGCCAGCAGAGGGCACAGGAGAGCTGAATGTGTGTGTGTGCGTGCGTGCGTGCGTGCGTGTGTGTGTGTGTGTGTGTGTGTGTGTGTGTATTTTAAATCTTCACTTAGTTTGGTGGGCATCTTAAGAAGAGACTTGTAGACTGCCCATTTAAACTTGATAAGGAAGGATGAATCAGTCTTGTTCCGATCCATGTCACCTTCGCCTGTGTTCACCCATAACATTCTGTCATGTTCCTGCATTCCGGTGAGGTGCTTATGGCGGTCTGAACGTTCTGTTTCCAGCAGAGTTACAAAGTGGCTTTTAAACCGGTTAGGAGGATTCTTTCCCAGCTGGTAATTATCCCCAGATAACTTAAGTTCTGATCCACATGCTAGCCTGGGTGGTGCAGATCACATTTGAATCTGCAAATTGAATCAAGTTCACATTTGAATCTGCAAAGTCCAGGCTTGAACTCCTCAAGCATCTCTACATGCAAAGGATTTGGAATATTGTTAGGAAACTTGCTTCTTGCCCATTCTTCATTCTGCCTGAAGCCTGGACTTTCCAGCATTTTACAAAAATTTATGTTTCAATTAAATGCATCTTTGCAGTGGTATCAAATACGTCTTTGCATTTAAATGAGCAGGTTTTAAAAAATACAAATATCCCCTGGAGGGAGGCTGATAATTATGGGGATCCCAGTGGGTGTGGAGTGGAAATTTAACCCATTCCTCCTCCCTGTTGGGGCCCTGAAGAAGAAAAAATACTTGTGATGCTGCCATTTGCTTTGCTGGTGGTGGAGTAATCCCCCATATGGGGGATTTCCTCCCAATGCAAATAGCATCTCCAGAGAAGAAACTTTCCTCAGGACTGGGGAACGGGTATGGGGTAAATTGCCTTTCTATGCCTGCTACGAGCCCATAAATCTCACACACACACACACACACACACACACACACACCCCCAGCTGATGGTATCTGCATTTTTTAAAACCTGCCCATTAAATGCAAAGACAAATTCTTGTACGCTGATGACACACAGCTCTATATCCCTGTGTCAACTAACTCAGGAGAGGCTGTGCAAGTCCTGGATCAGTGCCTGAACTCAGTGATGGGCTCGATGAGGGCCAATAAACTGAGGCTGAATCCTGGCAAGATGGAAGCCCTGTGGGTGAGTGGTTCCCGAGTCTGAGAGACAGGCTCATTGCCTGTTCTGGATGGGGTTGCATTGCCTTTGAAAGATCAGGTTCGTAGTCTGGGGGTATTATTTATTTATTTATTATATTTATACGCCGCCTTTTTTCCTGCAAGGAACCCAAGGCGGCTTACATAATCCTCCCCCCCTCCATTTTATCCTCACAACAACCCTGTAAGGTAGGTTAGGCTGAGAGTCAGTGACTGGCCCAAAGTCACCCAGTGGGTTTCATGGCCAAGCGGGGACTAGAACCCGGATCTCCTGAGTCCCAGTCCAACACTCTCACCACTACGCCACACTGGGTACTCCTAGATCCATCACTGTCACTGGAGTCCCAAGTGACTGCAGCAGCTCGGAGTGCCTTTTACCATCTTCGATTGGTTCGCCAGCTATAGCCTCTACTGGACAGGGATAGCTTGGCTACAGTGATACAGGCGCTAGTAACCTCAAGACTGGATTACTGCAATGCACTCTATGTGGAGCTGCCCTTAAGGTTGCTCCAGAAGCTGGAGCTAGTGCAGAATGCAGCAGCTCGGCTTTTGTCGAGAGCGGCCCCTTTTCAGCATGCAACTCCTTTGCTGAAGGAACTGCACTGGCTACCTATTCACTACCGGTCAGGTTTACGGTTCTGGTACTTGTGTACAAAGCCCGAAACAACTTGGGACCAGTTTACCTGAGAGAGCGCCTCCTCTCATACCAATCTGCCTGGTCACTGAGGTCATCAGATGGCATGCTCCTGGTGGCTTCTCATGGACCTATGGCCCGATTGGAGTCCACCAGGAGAAGGGCCTTCAGTGTGGCGGCTCCATTTCTGTGGAACTCCCTGCCTCTGGAGGTCAGGCAGGCTCTGACATTGTGCTGCTTTCGGCACCTGCTGAAGACCTCCTTGTTCCAGGAAGCCTTCTCTGCTCTTCAACCACCAATGTAATTTTAGTTTGTTTTCAATGTTTTGTTTTTGTCTGATGTGCTTGATGTGAAGCGTATACAAATACTGTTAATAATAATAATAATAATAATAATAATAATAATAAAAATTCTAAACAAACTTTTTAAAAGATCAACAAACCTTTTGTACAAATAAAAACAGAGGTAACTTTTGACTTACCAAGACTAAGGCCCCATATTGTGTCCTGCCAGGTGACTGACACACTAATTTCTTAAGCTCCAGTCAGGCAGCAAAACAAGGAGGTTTATCATCAAGGCCCAGAAAATTGGTGGGTTGCATTCAGCAGGGTGGGATACTGGGGACTTTAGCTCAACCGCAGGACCAGTCTGGCTGTGAATGTGGCACAACCCTCTCTTGGCTCGTACTTGGCTTTTGCCAGGGACATGTCCTGATGCTTCTTTTGGTGGCTTCTGATGCCAAAATGTTACAAAGGCTTGCTAAAGCAGTATCTCCGTAATGGATGGAGTCGCAATGGGACGCGATGGAACATCACTATAGTATTGGCCCTGCTACCTTCATGCAAACTCAGGATTGGGACTCTTGCCATTCAGTTGCAAACTCAACCAGGCTCCGTGCCCCTCAGGTGGCCACAACGGCTCATGCTGCCCAGATGTTTCTGATATACTAGCTCTAGTGAAAGGGGAAAAAAAAAAATTAGCAATGGGGAGATGGACTAGCCCCAAAGCATGGCAAAGTTGGACAAGGCAGGTGAGAATTCTGACTTCCACGCTGGTGTTCAGATCGTTTGGAAAGGTAAGTGTTATTTCACTTGTGGGGTTCTGCTGTAATTGCTTATTACTGTACATAATGTCCTGGTAGGATTAATTTCCTAAAGAGGAATCTGTACATGAAGAAACGAGAAGTACGTTACTTGTGCCCGCGCGTCTCTGACGCAAACATGCTTTGGGTGATTTTAGTTGTTATTCCCTGATTATTAGCTGTCCTAAGATAACCCTCCTCTGTATACAAACAAGAAATCATATGTTCCAGACACACCCTTACTAATTCACTTGGCTCACCAACAGGATAAAGTAGCTTCCCCCAACCTCGTGCCCTCCAGATGTGTTGGATTACAACTCCAGGCCTGTGGCTCACGCTGGCTCAGCTTGTCTGAGTGTGGAAAGCTAAGCAGGGTCAGGCCTGGTTATGACTTGGATGGGAGACCCCTCCTCTAGTTTCCTGCACTGAGCAGGGGGTTGGACTCGATGGCCTTGTAGGCCCCTTCCGACTCTATGATCCTATGATCCCATCATCTTGGCTCTTAGTATTATACTTTTGTTGTTGAATTTTAAATAATTTCTTGCTGCAAGCTACCCTGAGAACTCCGTTATAAGGCAACCTTTAGGTATTTCTAATAAAAGAAACAAACAAAGAAGCTCTATGAGGTAGGTTAGCCTGAGAAATAGTGACTCATGCCAGGTCACCCAGTGAGCTTCTTAGCTGGGTGGGGTTTCAACCTAGCTCTTCCTGGTTCAAGTCTAGCACTTTACCCACCACACCATGCTAACTCTGAATCCTAAGCTTGTTGTAAACCTAAAACGTTCTGACCTCCTTAGAGGAAGGGTTGTATATGTATGCAACAAACAATGGTGTTAGATTGGGATTATTCCATAATTGTAATGGGCGTTCCGTAGTTCTATAAGAAGGCGAGTTAAATATATATACATATCAAAATGGCTTTGGAGTCTGCCCATAAGCTAGCTATTTATTTATTTATTTATTTATTTTATATCCAGCCATATTTCCTGCAAGGAACCCAAAACAGCTTACATTAGCATCCTCCTCCTCTCCATTTTATCCTCACAACAGCCCTGTGAGGTAGGCTAGGTTGAGAGTCAGTGACTGGCCCAAAGTTATCCAGTGAGCTTCATGGCCGAGCGGGGAATAGAATCTGGATCTCCCAAGTCCCAGTCCAACACTCTTAACCACTGCGCCACACTGACTCTCACACTGGCTTTCTGGTGCCTAGCTAGCCTCATCCAGCCCCTCTACTCTGTTCATGCTCTTCCTGTCACTCCAGCTCCATGATAATCAACTGATCCTCTGATATCCCCTATCCCAGGGGAGGGTAGATTTCAGGCTTGCAGGACCTACTTTGTGTTTACTAGAACGTGGAGATGCACCAACTGGAACTAGGTACAGGAGGCATATACTTAGAATTAAAGAACAGGATGCCACTGAGCAGCTCCTGAGTGTAGAGATTCATTATGAGCACTAGAACTGAGTTGAGCCCACAGTCCTTTCACACAAAACTCAATTCCTGGTTACCCCAAGCTTTCAGCAGCCTACCGTAATTTAAGTGGAAGAGGGAGTCATTTTGTTGTTGCTATCGTTAAACTATTGGGAGTCAGAAATCCTTGTCAATCTGCAAATCACCCAGAGATCTACCAGTAGATCTACCTTCTTAGCTTCTGCCCAATCCCACTAGAGAGACACACACACAAAATCCTCATCACAAGCATGCTTCTCCAAAGGAAACAGCTGGCAGAGGAAAGAGCATGAAAAAGGAGCCAAAAAGGAAGATCCAATACTATGAATGTTTCTGGAGGGCTTGGCGATGTCCAGAGCCAAGCTGCTTCAGTAGTGCCAGCAATGTTAATTCCAGAAAGCAAGCTGTAATAACACGTTGAACGCTCCCAAGCGGAACTATTTACACATCAAAATAACGTTACAGAATGAAACAGCAGAAGCACGGTTCCAAAAGCTACACTACAGCCCAAAGAAAGCAAAGTGTATAGGCTTATATATGAAGTGTGTAGAGAGAGCAAATACAGATATTTTTCTCTCCCCCTGTTACAATAGTAGAACTATAAGCCACAAAAACAAAAAAAAGGAGGTCAGGTTCTCTGCGCAGATAATGAAAATGCACATGGCTGGGAGTGGCAGGCTGAGTCTCTGCCATATGTTCAAATGCATCTCTGCATGTACGTGCATACGCATAACTCCACGTGAAAAGGAGTGCTTTTTCATGAAGACAATTCAGCTCTGACTTACTGCTTACAATTCCCTCCCTCTGCATGTGTATATTAATATTCCTGGGGTTTGAACAAGAACAAAGTTGTTGTTGTTGTTTTTACTTGCACTTGCACTACATGCGTTAATCAGCTCACAATTGCAGGGAGATTGTTTCACCCTTCCCTTCCTGAAAGAACACCTACAAGAACTTTGTAACTAAGAACTAGTATCCGGGCTTGCTTTTTTTGTCCTGCGTCCCTGTCCCTTTTCCTTTTGTTTCATGCCATTGAGACTGCAAACCTGACGGAAAGGACTGCCTTATGATTAATCTTTGCAAGCTTCTCTGCTCTTTTCCAGCTGAAGAGCAGGATAAAAATGCTTTAACTAAAGAAATAAGAAATACATTATTTCTGGGTGGGGGGGGGAACTGTTTCAAAAGAAGGTGGTACCTGGTGGCCAGCAGAGGATAGGAATGAAGAGGACTAAACCAAGCCTCCTTGATCCGCGGCATGCTCTCGTACATCAAGAGATCCTTCTCAGTCAGTACAACAAGCGCTGCCTTCCAGTGCTTCTCGTTCTCTCCCAGCACCTGGAAAAAAGAACCAGAGTTCCAATGAAATAAGGGAAAGAAAGATATCAGGGAATTGCAGCTCCCAGTCAGAAGCAAGAACATGCTTCTGCTGGGAAGGCAACAGGTTTATTTAGTAAAATATTTCTTATCCCACCTTTAAGGGTACGTATTTTCTCCCTAAGGCAGCTTAAACTATCCTTCCCCAGCCAGGAGCCCTCCAGATGTGGGGATGATGGGAATTGTAGCCCAGCACATCTGGAGGGCGCCTGGCTAGGAAAGGCAGGCTTACACAATAAAAAACACAAATAATAAAATCTACAACCGTTTAAAACATACCAGAGCAAAATATAGAAAAGAGATATCAATTGCTCATGTTACGCCTTGCCTAGCAACAACAAAAATGGGTTTCAGAGCCCATTTTAAAAGTGGAAAGAGCGGGGCTCTGATGGAACTTCTCAGTAAGGCAGTTCCACAACTCCGGAGCCACCACTAAAAATGCTCTGTCTGGGGAGGGGTGGTGGTCCCAGAATAAGATTAGGACCTATTTTAGGATACTAATTGTCATGTTTTTTAAAAAAGAGAAAGCAAGTGTAAGAGAGAGAGTGAGAGAGTAGGGGGCCAACTAGACATTACAAAGGAAACACGGGGTTCATTACCCTGTTTTGCTCTCTTAATGATAATTGCAGGCTTCATCTTTCTCCCATACTAATTCTTCTACCCCACCCCACTGGTCATTTCCTCCTAGCCTGTCTGTCTTCCAAACTGCAAGTGAGCCTGGCAGGGGTGGTGCTAGGGGTGGTGCTAGGTACCAAAAATATCCAGGGCTCAGGCCTCCAGGACAACAACAACAAAATGCACAAATCTGCCTATGCTAATTTACATGTGCTGTAAAGTTTCTCTCTGTGCATGTGCCTTTAAAGGACCCTATCTCCTAAGGACAACTCTATTTGTGAAAAGGGATGTACTGACAGGGGAGATTTCAGAATAAAACCTCAGGCAGGAAGATGCAAGGGCGATGGGCAGCAGGAGGTGAAGCATATGTCAGCAAAACGCAACTGAGGATCAGATGCAGCAGAGATCATCAGGGCCCCTGTACTTTTCTTTCAGCAAGTGCCCATGGACAGCAGGTTGGTGGGGCAGATGACCTCCCAGAGATTCGGGGCTCCGAATGAAAGATTCAGGGCTCTAGCCCTAGTGGGCCGCCCCCTAACACTACCTCTGGAGCCTGGGAGGAGAAAAAAAAAGCTAGGGGCGGGTGGGAATGTGAGGGTTTGAGCAACCTTCCCTTCAGCTATCAGTCCTCTCTTTTAAGTGCCCCCCCAACTCGATATTCCCCATTATCTTAGCAAACGTGACACTGGAACTATGCATTTGCTGAGGTCATGTCTAGTTTTGCCCTCAGCGCGACTGGGAGTGGTATACTTTAAAAGGCAGTATGAAGTGAATGCCTTGGGATACCTTGCAGTGCCATAGATAATAATTTAATGTTCATTTATGAAACCATTTTTATCCCATCTTTTGGGCACACACGACAAAGCCAACCCCGCCCCCCACCCCCCACCCCCCCCGCAGCTCACAGTTACAAGTTAGAAACATCATACAATTAAAAATACTGAAATAAAATAGAGAGCCAAAAACCAGAAACAACGAAAACATACATAAACCCAAAGGCTTGGCAAAACAGAAAAGTCTTCACAACTGGCCAAAAAAGACCCCCAAAATAGGATTAGGCATTGGACTAGATGACCTCCAAGGTCCTTTCTAACTCTATGATTCTAAGAAGTGGCCAAACAGGCCTTCCAAGGTAAGGTGTTTCACAATCGGGGTGCCATTACCAAGAAGGTCCGGTCATATATGCCAGCCAATCAGACTTCTAATGGCAACAGGACCTGAGGCAAGGTAGAATTCTTCTCCCACACACTGCTGATTTCATCGCCCCAGCTGAGGCGATCCTCAGCTCCTCAGATCCTCTCTGGAGTTGTGCCTCATAAGCCCAAACAAAAGATTCTGGGCTCACCTCTGAAATTGTAGAGTGCAGCCACTTAGGATGGCAAAACATATCTAGGCCGGTTTTGTGCAGATTATAAAAGCTACTCACACAGCATTTACTAGAGGGGGAAATCGCTCAATAATTGGCCAGTTCAGGACAGATAAAAGGAAAGTTTAAAATTCAGGCTTCTAGGGGAGCGGCTTTTGGGTCTTTAAGTCGAGTTTTGCCAAATGGTTTAAAAGAACATTTTTTTAATTTGTAAGACCTATAGTTAAATTAGGGTCTTTTTTCTATTTTGAAAAGTCATTCTGTATTTTTCATTAAGTGAGAAGGGCTATTTCAATTACTAAACCCCTGTTCAGAAAACAAATTTATCTTTTATTGGCAAGGCCTACAGCTATGCTGGCTGGGGAATGCTGGGAGTTGTAGAACTTTTTTCTGTCTAAACATGCATAGGATTGCACCTTTAATATAAATAAATAAACACAAATCTTTTCTTGTTTGAAAGAAAAGAGTTTATGACACATGGTGTGAAATATTTTAGTTATGTGTGTGTGGTTTTGTTTTGTTTTAATCTCTTTTATTTGTTATTGGATAAATGACTGCATCCAACTCCACCCCCCCAACACACACTTTAAAAAAAACAAAACAACAACTTGTTTTTCAAGCACAAAGAGAGATGGTTGTCAAGCTCTGAATACAAAAATTATGGAATTCATTGGCTGAAGTAAAGGCAGCTGCAATGCAGAAATACATCAAATCATACCAAATCTGCATTTCTTCACCCCTATTTATACTCACTAAACTCACTGAGAGCAAGGTAATTTCCAGGGCTGAAGTTGATTAGCACAGACAGCCGTAAACACAGGATGTTGGTACTTTGTACACAGCAGGAAATTGGGCTGCATTATACCTTTGACCCTGAGAGCAATGAAGGAGGCAATACTCGGAGAATTTATTCCAAGAGGAAAACGAAAAGAAACGAGAGGCTGCAGTTCTCATTTCTAATCTCTTCCTGATCCCAATACGCTTTACAATGCCGGCTTGTGTCGCTATCAGATCTGAGCAGTAGCCAAGGCATACAAAATTCCCCACAGGGCACAATATAAACTGCTGTAAGTACCGAACAAAAACAAGTGATGCAAATGGGGAGAGGAGAGGAGATTACGCAGCCTGGGCTGCGGGGCCATTTCTGCGCTAGGAGCCTGAACAGTGAAAGGGGGGGGGGGGGAGAGATAAAGCGTGGAGTCCTTTAGTCTCGCGCTGCAGAGCGAGTGGCGTTAAAGGCCCTGGGGCAGTTGCTGGAGATCGGGCCAGGCTGCTAATGCCAGTGGGGCATGAGGACATCAAGTCCCTTCCTTGTCACACTTGCGCAGACTGAACTAGAAAAGACCCATCATGCCAACTGGAGGAGGAAAGAACAAGAGAGGATGCCGTAGAGGCCTTGGGGAAGTTCTCCACCGGGCGATGAAAAGGGTGTTGGGTGGGGACCATATAAACCAGGGGTCCTCAAACGTTTTAAACAGGGGGCCAGTTCATTGTCCCTCAGACTGTTGGGGGGCCAGACTATAGTTTGAAAAAAATATGAATGAATGGATCAAGTAAAAAAAAAAAGGACCCGCTCCCCTTTTTTTTTACTTGATAGGGGTGAATTTTTTCCCCCTTAAATGGAAAGTTATTTTACTTATTTATTTATTTCATTTTTATACCGCCCAATAGCTGAAGCTCTCTGGGCGGTTTACAGCAATTAACAAGACAGTCCCTGCCCGCAGGCTTACAATCTAAAAAGACGCGACACACAAGGAAAAAGGAATGGGGAGGGAAGAAGGGGGGAATATTAATTCATACTCCTGGCAGGGCTGGTGGTATTTACATATATAGTTGCACAATTGTTTCATGCCTAACACGAATATACTTTTGTTTTTGCCATCACACAAATGAGCATACTCGACAAAAGAATCAGCGCTTGAAGCGAAAGAGTTAAAAAAAAGTCTGCTTCTGCCAATCGGCCGCCGGGCCGGATAATAAGGCAAGGTGGGCCGGATGTGGCCCGCGGGCCTTAGTTTGAAGACCCCTGATATAAACATTTCATTTCATTTATTAGATTTCTATAACTGCCCAACAGCCGAAGCTCTCTGGGTGGTTTGCAAAGATTAAAACCTTACAAATACATTACAAAAACCAGATACATACGAATATATCCACATACAGCACACAGAGACGCACACATATATCTAAAAACAATTTTAAACCATCAACAACAAGAAAAATTTGAGACCTGATTAACACCTCATCGTATGCTGCCAAATGACAATGTTGGCGCCAGGCGGGCCTCATCAGGGAGAGGTTCAAGCAGTGGCGTGGAACCTCTTTCAGCGTGAGGGCTGGGTTCAATTTTGGATTCACTCTTGGGGGCCACATTCCAGTAGTGGGCGGGGCCAAGGGTAAAATGGGAAGGGCCAAAATACCAGCATATCCTAGATTTGGCCTGTGGGCCTGAGCTTCTTAACCCCTGGAATAAACACAGGTTCATGTATATGATTTTTTTTAAAAAACAACCAACCCCGTACTTTCACAGAACCGTTTTTACATTGGTCCATCTATCCTGTGTGTCTTGTTGTAAGGGCTGCACGCACGCACGCACAGGAGGGGGATGATTTTCACAACACTTTTTTCATTCTCAAAATGTCCCCCCCTCCTTTTGGTATTTTTTCAGGGACTGCTGCTAAAGGGAGTGAAAGTGTTAACCTTTTCAGGAAGCTTAGTTCCAAATAAGGATCATTTGCCCTCAGTGATGTCATCATGCTTGCTACATGATCCCTGACAGGTTAGGATTACTGAGCTGGGAAGGCACTCTGCTCACTCTAAATTGGTGACACCTAGCCACAGTGACATCAGCATGTATCCAAACCCAACTGGCTACAAAACATAATGACACCATCAAATAAACTACGTGATCCCTGATTGACTAGGTTCATTCCAGAAAGGAGAAAGAAGCCCAAATAAGGGGGTTGGGGTTGGGCAGGCAGGAAAGATGGAGTAGGCTGAGGAAATGAATGGCAGCAAGGATAATTAAAAGAAAGTGAATGTTCTCATTAAATGAACCATGGGGAGAAGGAATATTTCAAAACTACTTTCACACTAAAAAATCTCAATGGCAAATATTTGGTGCACATTTATGACCCTATCATGCCTGGAAGAGCTAAAGTACAAAGGGGCAGTGGGGCTGTACTGCTGACACCACCCCTGACTTTGCATGCCTTCCCTGGTCTGGCCCTCTGACATCCATGGGTTGAGCATGGACATCTGTATAGGTGAAGCTTGCACGTGCAGGCTTCTGCACGAGCCGGAACCCTGACAGTGTAGGGTTGCAGCTTGTGCAGAGGTCTATGCGCAGAGGCTTCACCTATGCAGATATCCACACTCAACACATGGACACTAAGGGCAGGGCCAAGGAGCCAAGAGACCTTGCAGGTGGGGGCAGTGCCAAGGCCCTGCTGCCCCTTTCTACACGCGGAGCACCTGCACGCGTTGGATGTGTGAAGGGGGCTCCGGTCTGCCACGGAGCTCCAGCTTGTTGCAGGAGATTCCAAGACATATTTGAGGGTCAACACAGTTTATAGTTATCACTGTCCAGGTCTGTTGGACCACACTGCTGTCCGATTTCATCCAAGGCCTGTTTCTATAGGTAAGAAGTGTTCTGTTGTTGGGGGGGGGAGAGAAACATTCAAGGATTTGGTCCCTCACTTGGAGGCTGAAGTGGAAAAATTCAGAAACAGGCTTGCCACCTCATCTGCTCCTCGGAAGAACTAGACCTGAGAGTGTGACCTAGAGCATACCTATCACTTGCCTGATAAGCTTCAAAGGAACCCATGGTAACCCTGAACAATTCTGGGCTGAGAAATTGCTGGCTGGGGATTGCTGAGAGTTGTTGGACTTTTTTCTGTCTAAACATGCATAGGATTGCCCGCATAATCCATTATCAGAGATAAACATTCATCCTTCCATTACTTGCAAAGTAATGACAGATAACTCTTGATGTTTAGCAGAAATCTTATGTAATGCACCGGGAGTTTTACAAAAATCATCTCCTACCTGACATTTATGTGGAGTTTTTAAAACGGATGGAGTGCATTGCAGTATTATTTCCTCCAGACTACTGTCAATCTCTAAGCTGAAATCCTAAAGAAATCACATGCTATCTGATATGGCAACTTGAACATTTTATGCTTTTAACTTGCATTTCCTGTCTTCTGGGTGTTATCAATATTTTTGTTACAGCATTCCATGTCCTGAAAGACCATAACCCTTTTACATGCTGATCATTTTAGGAACACAGGGAGCTGCCTTATACAGAGTCAGACCACCACGCTGACTGGTAGTGGTTCTCCAGAGTTTCAGAAAAATCTTTCCCGATTCAAAGTGCTGGTGCTAACATTTAAAGCCCTAAACGGCTTGGGGCCAGGGTATCTGAAGGACTGTCTCCTCCCATATGTACCTGCTTAAGATCTGCATCAGCGGTCCTTCTCCGAGAGCCCCTGCCAAAGGAAGTGAGGCAGGTGGCTACCAGGAGGAGGGCCTTTTCTGCTGTGGCACCCCAATTGTGGAATGGGCTCCCCAAAGAGGTTCGCCTGGCGCCTACTTTGTATTCTTTCCGGCGCCAGGTGAAGACCTTTCTGTTCTCCTAGGCATTTTAATCATCTTAATCATTTTAATCTTGTAATTGTCTTTAATTCCGTTATTGTAACTGCTGCTGCTAGCTCTGCTGTTTGTTTTTAATCTGTGGTTTTTAAATTTTATATTTTATATTGTATTTTATGATTTTAACTGTTGTAAACCGCCCAGAGAGCTTCAGCTATTGGGCGGTATAAAAATGTATTAAATAAATAAATAAACAAATAAATAAACCAGGGACTGAAGCTGGGACCTTCTGCACGCAATGCAGGTGCCCTGCCACAGAGCTGCGTACAGCCCTTCTTGAGCACAAGGGGTGAGCTTGAACAGCGATCCTCAGCCAGTTCCCCTCTGGCAAGTAAATATCAACTCCAGGCAACCAGACGGAAAGGCTGACATGAATTGGAACTGAATTGGGTCTTCTTTGTTGCTATAGCTGTGGGCAGACAGGCAAGGGAAAAACAGAAGGAAAAAGTGACCTGTTGCAGACATCATGGGTTGACCATCAGAGCTCCCTTCTCTCTCTCTCTCTGAATGTGCCAATTCTCTCGCTCACTTCCTGGTTCACAGTAACTATAGTTTGTTGTTACATATGAATCGAGCAAACTATGATAAGTGTAAACCATAATTTTGGAAGCCCAGTTTAAACCATGTGCCCAATTCAGACATAACAGTAAACTATTGTTACGTAAAACCATGGAGAAGGGAACACTGCCAGCCATCTGCACCAGACCGTAACCTTCCATTTTTTTTCTTTTCATTACAAGAACAGCAACAAACAGCAAGCATCCATACAATTTTACATTCATTGGGTTGGATCCAGGATCTCCACCCGATTTTTCGGGATTCCCCCCTCCATCCCACCACCCCACAGCTCACCCCATTCAGCAGGCTCTCCTGACACTCTGTGCACCCTTTTCAGGGAAGTGGAGAAGCTACCACGGAAAGGAGGGGGCGGGGAAGTCCACCTCTCCCCCTGTCTCCGGAACACACTCGCCTTTAAAAAAAATAATACACAAGTATGCGCTTCCATCTCACCCCTGCCAGAAATGTCTCTCCAAAGCTTCAGCTGATTAAACTACCGATTTTATACAGCAGCCCTAATCTCCACGTTTGTAAAATTTATACACACACACACACACACACTTTAAAAAGAAAACTGCTGGGATGGGCAGTCCGTTTCCTCTTCCCTTCCTTGTGCTTAGATCTCTGAGTCAGATCTTTTATCAGAGCCAACTGGCTGGTCACGAGTCATTTGAGGTAACAGGTGCGTAACAATGATCAGATGGCATTTGGTTCCTATTTTAAATATTTGGGGGAATTGTTCATTCCTCTGGATATGTTCCCAAACCACATCCCAGGCCTGCTGGTTATTCTAGTAAATATTCAGGCAGCTGTGAAAAGTGCCTTTGAACGGTTCCACGGAGTAATTCCTGCTGGATGCTTCTCTGGTCTAAATGAAAAGGGCTGCGTGTGACCAAATGGAAAAAGGCTGGGGTGGGGGGACAAATGTAGAAAGCAGTGCCCCCCCCCATAAAGATTAGCCAGTGGTAACCAGTGTCCATTTAGGCTGCAACAGTCAAACATGTTATTCGGGGGGGGGGGGGAGTTGCCCAAAGCTGAATGATCTCCTCTGGAAGTAAAAGATATACGGATCCCAGACTGACAGCCTGATCCACAAGCCATTTAAGCCGCTGTGCTTGAGAGCCAGTGTGGCGTAGTGGTTAGAGTGCTGGACTGGGACTCTGGGAAATCTGGGTTCTAGTCCCCACTCGGCCACGAAGCTCACTGGGTGACTTTGGGCCAGTCACTGACTCTAAGCCTAACCCACCTCACAGGGTTGTTGTGAGGGCAAAATGGAGAGGAGACCATATAAGCCACCTTGGGTTCCTTACAAGAGGAGGAAAGGCAGAATATGAATGTGATGATGATGATGATGATGATGATGATGATGATGATGATGATAGATCTAACCTCAGCTTACTCCCAGTAAGGTCAATGAGGGTGCAGCGGGCAGTATCCAGTTTCTGGCAATACTCCAGCGCTAAACATGTTGTGCCAGCTGGAATGACCAGTAGCGCAACAAGTAGCTAGCGCAACCCAGGAAACTAGCCAAAACTACTGCTTCCAGAATGGGAGTTTTCCCTTTCTTAGGGTGCAATCCTATGCATGTTTAGACAGAAAAAAGTCCTCCAGCTCCCAGCATCCCCCAGCCAGCTATGCTGGCTGGGGGATGCTGGGAGTTGGAGGACTTTTTTCTGTCTAAACATGCATAGGATTGCGCCCTTACTCATGGTTGCTTTTATGCTGCCTGCTCTGCTTGCCCCCTCCAAGTTCCTACACACGCCCCTGGCCCTCTGTTCCAGTTTCTGGCTTTGCGCCCACGTGAGTAGCTTGGCAGGCACAGCTAGAGAGCTTCCTACTACATCCATTGGTCACTGCGGGCTTCTCAGTCTTCGTTCCTGTTTCGAGAAGCAACATTCTTTGGCTCTCATCAGCCGCCGTGAGCAGCACAGGCACAGTGGCCTGGAACGGCATTTGGCACGCCAGCATCACACTTATGCTAACCTTTGCGTGTCCAACATCCTGCTGCCGTCAGAGCATTTCAGCCCGGGCCCACCGCTCCTGCCCTGTGCGGTTAAGCACACAGTGTTTGTTTTCTTTTCCTAATCCTTAAATTGAGGTAAATGGCAGAGGGGAGAACACTGTTGTGCGCGCTGGGATTCCAGCCCAGGGCTTGCTGTGGTGTGGTCGTGAGCCAGCTGATGTCTGGAGGAGTCTACGTTGGAATCGGTCGCCTTTTTCTTAAGGGATGTTTGAATTTACAGGCTCAAAGATAGGCAGTGAAGCAGCGTTATCTCATTCTGCGGAAACACAGGGTGCGTGCATAAGAGAGAGAGGCGGGGTTGGGAGCGGGGGGGAGGAGTGACAACTCTTAAGAGTCCGGGTCAGGAGAGGGAATGTCCAGAGACAGAGAGTGGGGCAGGCCCTGTCCCGCCTTATATGCGGCCATGACGGCTGGGCCACTTCTCCTCCGCTGTTTGCAGCCTCCGACTTTAGCTTCTCGATGGCGGGGATACATCATTGAGTCCAGGGGACCCTCCAAGGGCCTTCTCTGAGGTTGTCACTGACATGTCCGGCCACTCTGCCAGCATGGTGGGGTTAGGCAGGCAAGCATGCTGCATTTAATGGTAGTGAAGTATGCCAAGTATGCCGAGTGAAGTGTGGAAAGAATGGTACACACTATGGGTAGGTAGGGGCGTAAGATACCTCGGGAGCATTGGGTATGTAAGTCCTTTTCCAGGGTTACCTGTGGATAGCTGCGAGAGTCTGTTTGGTACAGAGTCTATGGTTTTATTTATTTAATATATTTATATCCCGCCTATTTTCCCGTAAGGAACCCAAGGCGGCATACATGATCTTCTTCCTCCTCCTCCTCCTCCTCCTCCTCCTCCTCTCCATTTATTTATTTTTTAAATAAATTTTATTTAATTATTATAAACTACATACAAAACTGTAAAACACAAACATACAACTAAAATAAATCATAAGGTGCACCACCCACCCACCTAGGGACCAACTACGGTAATATACTTCCATCTCCTTGATCAATTAAATTCCACATTCCAAAAATGTAACATATCCTGACAAGGCATACTCCCCTTCCCCTTTATTAATACATAGTCTAATCACTGATTCCATATATCCATAAAATTATTATTCTTTAACTGTCCTTTTTTGCATTTGATACTACAAGTTAGTTTATCATTTAGGGCTATATCCCAAACTTCCTTATACCAATCAGTTATTAGAAAAAACATGCTGTACTTTCCATTTCCTCGCTATCATTAATCTAGCCGCAGTTAACAAGTTTACAATTAGTTCCTTCGTATTTTGGGCACAAGTGACTTTATCGGTTATTGATAACAAAGCAAGTTTAGGACAGACCTCTAGATTAATACCAATAATTTCTGATATTTCTGTAAAAAACCTCTCGCCAAAATTTTTTACAACTCCTCCTCCTCTCCATTTAATCCTCACAATAACCCTGTGAGGTAGGTTAGGCTGAGAGTCAGTGTCCCACCCAAAGTCACCCAGTGAGCTTCATGGCCGGCTGGAGACTAGAAGCCGAGTCCCAGTCCAACACCCCAACCGCTACGCCACACTGGCACCTTGCTTAGTGTGCAGAGCAGAGTCCACACTCCCTTTCTGGGCAGAGGTGGTGTGTCCTCTGAGTGTCTCCAGTGCATGAGGCTTCTCAGCTGTCTCGGGTCTCCAAGAGGGGGCTCAACGTCTGCCCTAACTTCAGGCCAAGCCAGATCATTCAGCTTTTTAGCAAGCAACTTTTCTCCCTCTTCTTTCGGGCATAGACAATGGCCCATTTCAGACATAACGCCACAGTTTAGCATTAAATGAATGAGCAGCAGCGTGCCTTGGGCTTGCGCACTGTCCTCCTCCCCGCTCCTCACCTCCAGCGTAGCCACAAAGAGATTGGAAGCGTCTGCTTCTGCTTTTAAACTAAGTAGAGTTCCCTACTATGTCCAAACTGGGGTGGGTGCGGTGGACCCGCATTAAGTTTAAATTATGGTTTGTTCAAAACAGCCAGGAGGAACAAACTGTGGTTTAAATCCTGGCTTGTTAACAAACCAGAGTTTAAACTAACCAGAGTCAGCCCTAGTTTGGATGTAATGGGAAATGCTAGTTAGTTTGAAGGTGGACGCGGAATCTTCTTCTTCTTCTAAAGCGGGAAGGGAGGCAGATTCCTGCCTGAGAAAGGAGAGTTTTGAAAGCTCCCCCCACCCCAGAGGCACACAAACTCATCATGATTATTTATTTACTTTTGCAGGGGGCCAGCTGTTGTCATCATCATCATCAGGCGATCACTCGTGACCGAGTAAGATTGTCTTCCGGGATAAAAGGAGGAAATTCTAAAGAAGATTGTGTAGACTATAGCGATGGGTCCGTAAGTGACCGTGGAGGCCAATTTTAGATCCACACAGCTTCCCACAGTGAGGACACAGGTTACCAGATAGAAGATGGTCCTGTAAAGGATTCATTTGACGTGCTTTTCGCCTAGCACGTTTCTCCCTTTCACCTTGCACTCGGGCTTCTTCAAAGTCCATGGAACCTTTGTGAAAGGCCAACCTCCATTTAGATCGTTCATGGGCCAGAGCTTCCCAGTTTTCGATGTTTATATTGCATTTTTTTAGATTAGCCTTAAGAACATCTTTAAACCTCTTATATTGACCACCGATATTCCGCTTTCCATCCTTGAGTTGGGAGTAAAGTAACTGCTTTGGGAGACGGCAGTCAGGCATTCGAACAACATGACCGGTCCACTGAAGTTGGCGTTGAAGGATCATTTTTTCAATGCTAGTAGTCTTTGCTTCTTCCAGTACACTGACATTTGTTCGCCTATCTTCCCAAGTAATTTGCAGGATTTTCCGGAGGCAACGTTGATGAAACCTTTCAAGGAGGTGGAAGTGACGTTTATAGATAGTCCATGTTTCGCAGGCATACAATAAAGTTGGTAATACAATGGCTTCATAAACCAGTGTTTTGGTCTTCTTACAAATATCCCGATCCTCGAACACTCTATGTTTCATTCGAGAAAATGCGGCACTTGCGGAGCTCAGACGATGCTGGATTTCACTGTCGATGTTAGCTGTAACAGAAAGATAGCTGCCAAGATAGAGAAAATGATCGACATTTTCCAGTATTGTCCCGCCAAGCTGGATAGATGGCATCACCAAAGGATTGGCTTGCACTTGCTGATGAAGCACTTTGGTTTTTTTGATGTTAAGTGAGAGACCAAGTTTTTCGTATGCTTCTGCAAAAGCATTTATGATAGTTTGGAGATCATCCTCTGAATGTGCGGAGACCACATTATCATCAGCACATCTGGGGACACAAGTTTGGAAAGCACTGCCCTAGAGATAGCCTTGCTCTGGTAGTTCTCCTCGTTCTGGTTAACCTCTCATTTGGATTACTGCAGCCATTCACACAAGCAAGGGAGCCGCCACCTTTATTTTATTTTATAAATTTATATCTTGCCCTTATGGTCCAAAAAATGGACTCTCAGCAAGGCTTGCCAGTAAATAATACAAGAAATGAAAATGCAAACACACAAGAGCAGCCACATGAAACAAATCAAGTTCGGTCCCCCAACCAGCAGCATCCGCAAAAGTCTACTTAGGCTGTAGATGCCTGAGTGAGTTTTCACGAGGTTTCTAAACTTCATGGTATAAATGAATCTGGCAAGTTTGTTTGGGAAATTGATACAGTAATACCTTGGATTGCAAGTAACTTGGTTTGAGAGCATTTTGCAAGACAAGCAAATTTTTAAATATTTATTTATTTATTTTTTACTTGATATACAAGCGACGTCTTGCAATACAAGTACTGTAGTACGGCTTAAATTAAAAATCTCTGTACAAATTTTTTTGGGGGGATTTCATTTTGATATAAGAATGTTTTGGATTACAAGCACGTTTCCGGAACGAATTATGCTCTCAATCCAAGGCATGACTGTACTATGAAGGGGGGGGGTATAACTGGGAAGGCCCCCTTTCTCTGTAGTCATTCCTTTCCCAACCACAAAAGGCATGTGCACTCAAATGAGGGCCTTATCTGAAGATGTGGAGGAAGCAACGTTTAATTATCCTGGTCCCTTGATACTGCAGTCATTACAAGCATGCATGTGCGAAGCAGCCCAGAGCTTTCAGTGCACTGAAGTGTGTGTGTCTGTGTGTGTGTGTGGGGGGGGGGACGACGACAAAAAAAATACCCTGGAATTCCATGCTTGTGTGCTATACTCAGGCAGCTTGAAGTCAAACATTAGCCAATGGAAAATCTACGCACCACTCTCCATTGGCAATTATGCCATTGGCCTGGTTTGCAGATAATGCTGAACTATGGTTTAGCATTATGTGGCCCCCTATTCCTCCAGCACAGTTGCAAGGAGGAGATCAGAAGCTTCCACTTCCATTTTCAACTAGCTGTGGTTACTCTCTATATCTGAATCCCAGACAAACTGTGGATAGTGTTAGCTACGTTCAGCGAAACAAGCCAACGTCAAATGTGGTTTCTGATCTTGGCTTGTTTCAATAAGCTATCAGTTAAACTAACCACAGTTTGGCTGGGTTTGGACATAACGATGAACTGTGGTTTGGTTTTAAATCAGGAAGCAGATGCTTCCAATCTTCTCTTTGTGGCTGTGCCGAAGGAGGAGAGGGAGCGCATGAGCACCAAGCTGCCTGGGCATGTTCCCATAGTACTAAACTATGGCTTAGCATTGCGTCTGGATGCAGCTATCGTCTTACTATATCTAACGTTCAAGTTCTCCTTCCTATTTCACAGCCCATAAATTTCTCCTATGATGTAATCATCTAAGGGGGGGAAAGTCATAAGAGAACAAGGGACAGAAAATGGCTTGTTTTCTCTCCCTTGATTATACTGCACAAGCAGTAAACCTGCATTCTGCATCACCGTTTCAATGGCCCACTTCAATTAATGTGCCAGCATGGCGTGCATTTCTTTCTTTCTTTTTTAAAGCCCTCAAGTGATCTTGCAAAGTGCTTTGCATCAAAACCACCTGAGGTCTGAGGTTAATGTGCATGCCACACACCCCATTATCTGCACATTACTGTCCAAGCCAATAATAATAATATTTTCCTCAACATGATTGATCCAGCAACATGTAATTAGTCTTGGGACTCATTCTCAAATGAGAGTTTGTCAAAAAAGCAAAGGTCAGCACCTTGGCAGATATATATATATATATTGCTATGCATATTGAAAGCTTTTGCTTTTCAAACTAATCACCTTGGGGAAGTAAGAATGACAAGTAATACAGAGCCTCATTAAAAATTGAGAAAAGAGATGCGGTGGGGTGTGTTTGTGTGTGTGTGGAGGGAAAGAGGCTCTGTTGTTATCAATCACTTTTTTCCCCTTATCCTCACTCAAGTACATTTTACATTACAACTAGTGAACGGACCTGGCTTTGCATGGTTTGGAATAGCCCTTGGTTTGGGTACAATGAAGCCTCCTAGCAGCGAGCGTATGCAGCTGTCAGACGGGACACATATATTGCACCTGCCTCATCGGAGTGAAGGAATTTGCCCACTGCCACCGCCATGCTCCACCCCTATAGCCCCCTAAGGGGGTCTGGCTACTCCATCCCCCTGAGCAGTGGGGAGGGGGCAGGCCATACAGGCCTGTGGCTTACGCTGGCTCAGCTTGCCTGAGCGTGGAAAGCTAAGCAGGGTCAAGCCTGGTTGTTACTTGGATGGGAGACCCCTTCCTCTAGTTTCCTGCATTGAGCAGGGGGTTGGACTCGATAGCCTTGCAGGCTCCTTCCAACTCTATGATCTATGAAATCTATGAAATAACTGTGTCCCTCGGCTTGCTAATCTCCTGTGGCTTCAAACCGTAATCTAAGCCCACATCCCACTGGCTCTTTTATTATGATAGTGGAGTGTGCACGTCTTTACCGCGCACATGTGCAACCCAACAGAAATCTGGGGTAGTTGAGATATGTTATAAACGACCTACTTTTTACATCATAAGCGACCCACAGCAAGATTACAAGCGGCAACTCTCTCTCTCTCTCTCTCTCTCTCTCCCCGGTTCTCTCGTTCCCTCCCTCCCCCACTATCATAGTAAAAGACCCAGTGTGATGTGGGTTTAGAAGGAATAAATCTTAGCAATCCACCATGGCAGGTATTTCTCATGTTTTTTCCGTTGAAATCATGAGAGCTAGAAACATAGGGCAGAATCCAACGGGGTGCTTCTACCCCGGCGGATTTGCTTCCGACCCAACAATTCCATTGCACAAGTGGCCTCCACCGCTTCTGCAGTGGCGGTGCAGCGCTTCCAGGGCAACCCGAAATGAGCAGAAAGGTTCGTTTCTGGAAGGAGGCAGGTTGGTGGAGCTTGGATAAGGGAGCTCTGCTGACCTGCCTCCTTCCAGAAACAAGAGTTTCTGCTCGTTTTGGGGGTTCCCCTAGGAAGTGCTAAATCTCTCTTGCGTAAGTGGTGGGTTCCGCTTACACAACAGAATTGGTGGGAACCCACCGCTTGCAGAAGGGAAATGGCGGGGCGGAAAAGAATAATCAGGTCTGTAAGTGCCCCGCTGAATTCTGCCCATAGTATTTTTTTCAAATCAGGCCTTGAAAGACTTTTTTTTTTTAAATTAAAGGCTGTCAAAGATGATAGCTGTAACAGATGACAGCTGTGACAATAAACAAAGGGAAAACCCCGCCCTAGTTTCATTGTGACAAAGGATTTCTGATATTCTTCACTCATTACAATTTTAACAGCACTGACCTCCAAGAAGGCCTGAATGGCACAAGTCACCTGAAGTTGAACTACAAACACGAGATGCATACCACACAAAGGGCAACCCCCCTTAAGCAAAGTGTGAAAGCATCACCCTTTGGCATCAGCTTTCAATTCTGGGTACCATCCAAGTTCCGTGCCTCTCGAAGCCCTAAATGGGCAAAGAGCTCAATGGCTGCAGGGACCAGCTTTCTCATGCTAAGCTGCTAATCAAGAACACCGAGTCCGCAGATCCAGGGCAGTTAGAACAGCTGAGATACCTTGAAGTTTCAACGGGATCATTGCTATTTATACCACCACCTCCGACTGCAAACCGTCTTATCGTGATATTTTAAAAAATGTGTGCTACCCTGCACATTAATGCAACAACAATGCATCACATTTTATAGAGGGGTGCCAAGCACAGATCTGTTTTGCAAATGTTGATCAAGTGGAGCCCTAGTCTTTCCTATGAGGAGTTCAGTTTTTTGTCTTTGGGGTCCATGGACAACCCATGAGATCATTAGAAAAATTGCAGGAGGCTGAAAGAAAGCCACGGAACCAATAGTCAACTATTTCCAGAGAGGCAGCTGCCATGTTAAGTCTGATGTGGCAAAAACAACAGAGAGTCCTGTGGCACCTTAACACAGCAGTGAGGAAGCTGTGATTCTCCAGATGTAGTTGGACTCCTATTGCATCATCCCCAGCCAGCATGGCCAATGGTCAGGAATCACTGTCATTTAACAACATTTGGACAACCACAGATTCCTCTCCCCTGCCTTAAAAGCTAACAAATTTATTCAGGCATAAGCTTTCATAGACTAGAACCCACTTCATCAGATGCATGCAATGGCACTGGCAGGTATATATACGCATGGCTTATGCCAGGCATCCCCAATGTGGCGGCCTACAGGCACCTGCACATTTTTTTTCTTTTTTCCATTTTTTAAATATATGTACACAGATTTGTATCAAATGCATACAACTTGCTAGCAATTATACACAGGCTTCAACAAAAGCGAACCAAATACAGTCATGCCTTGGATTGAGAGCATAATTCGTTCCGGAAACATGCTTGTAATCCAAAACACTCTTATATCAAAACGAAATCCCCAAAAAATATTTGTACAGAGATTTTTAATTTAAGCCATACTACAGTACTTGTCTTGCAAGACGTCGCTTGTATATCAAGTAAAAAAAAATTAAATAAATATTTGAAAATTTGCTTGTCTTGCAAAACGCTCTCAAACCAAGTTACTTGTAATCCAAGGTATTACTGTATCCAAATAAGTATCCATTTGAAGGTGGTGTCTATATGTTCATATATCAAAAGTTGTAAGGTCCTCAATCCATTGCATTATTGGAGGTGCGTGTTTATCCTTCCAATGTTGTAATATCTGTCTTTTAGCTGTCAAAAGGGTGCAGAGAATCCCTTTCCCTTTCCATTTGTTAATTTCCATGAAGCAGGCAAATAATTTCAAAGAGCACGTACATCAGTGAATATCCAAGACTGTTTCAATACAAAATGTATCTGTGAACAACCTCCTCCCAAAAAGAAGCAACCACTGGACATTGCCAAAACATATGTTTAAAAGAAGCATTAGCTGCATCGCACCACCAGCAATTGGCTAAATTAGACAATCCCTTATTAAAGAGAATTTGTGCAGTCCAATAGACGCAAAACAAAGGTTTTTGCTGAGTAAGACGCATCCTAAGATCCATAGATGCGACAGGTAGATGCCAAAGTGGCAATCCACTGATTAGACATTTCGTGGTGGTGCCCACAGTAGTTTCTCAAATATACCCATGGGTCCAAAATGGTTGGGGACCCCTGGTTTATGCCATAACAACATGCAGAAGGCTGTTGAAGGAAAGAGGAAGCACTGGCCTTACCTTTTCTGCGAGCCAGCCTAGATGCCTGATCTCTCGGCTTCCAGCAATTCCCGCTTTACCCAGCTGATCTTTGACCTCTGCAATGACCTTAGGAATGAGGTCACTGATGCAGGAGTGGATAGCATGGAACCAGGCTTGGGCTGTGGCTGAATCCTTGCTCCTTAGAACCAGGGTGTGCTTCGCATCGGGTGAATGGACTTCGACAAGCCTGGACATGGAAAATAAGGGGGAACAGGATGACGGTGAGGCTTATTCTCAAAATTACTGAAACGCAGCCCCATACTATGAGCTGTCTTGTCAGCATTTAAGCGCATAAAATCTGCTGCATGCCATACTTCCACACAAATTGTAACTTCATAACTCTGTGGCCGTAATCTAGAGATTAGCCTTGCAGGGCCGCCGTCCACCCTCACATTATGTCAGCACTTGGAACACTTCGGAGACCAACAAATCAAACTGGGGAAGAGGCATAGCTCAGTGGTAGTGTTTTGCATTCAGGTGGTCCCAGAGTTGAATCCCTGGCATCTCCAGTTAAAAACATGGAACCAGGATACTTGAGAGTGCGCTTTCCCCCTTATCAACCAGCTCAGTCACTGAAGTAATCAGATGAGGCACTCTTAGTAGTTCCACATGGACCTGAGGTCCAGTTAGAGACCACTTGGGAGTAGAGCTTTTAGTGCACTCGCTTCCCTCTCTGTGGAATTCCTTTCCAACCAATGTTCGGTGTGCACCAACAATGCTCTGTTTTCAGCATCTGCTCAAGTAGGAATGGGCAGAAGGCAGATCTCCAGATGTTTTGGACTTCAACTTCCAGCATTCCTGACAATTGGCCATGCTGACAGGGACTTCTGGGAGTTGAAGTCCAAAACATCTGGAGATCTACCTTTTCTACCCACCCTTGTGCATTCTTATTTAAACAAGCGTTCCCTGACTGAAAGCCCAGCCATGGCTTTATTGGTACAATTGCTCTATTATATTTTTATGTTTTGTATTTTTATTTTGTTACTGTTGTTCACTACTTTGGAAGTTTTTGAGATGTGCAGCGGTCTGTAAATACAACCCATCCATCCAGGATCAGGTAGCAGTTGATTTTATTTATTTATTTATTTATTTATTTATTTAATTTATACCCCGCCTTTTCTCCTGCAAGGAGCCCAAGGTGGCTTACATAATCCTCCTCCTCCTCTCCCTTTTATCCTCACAACAACCCTGTGAGGTAGGTTAGGTTGAGAGTCAGTGACTGGCCCAAAGTCACCCAGTGAGTTTCATGGCCGAGTGGGGACTTGAACCCAGATCTCCCGAGTCCCAGTCCAGCACTCTAACCACTACGCCACACTGGCTCTGATTGAAAAGGTCTGTCTCTGATTGAAAAGGTCTGTCTCTGCCTGAGACCCTGGACAGCCACTGCTAGTCAAAGCAAACACTACTGGGCCAGATGGACAAATAAACTGATCTTGTATAAGGCAGCTTTCGATGTACCCTAACAGCACACTCCTACACCTGTTTACTCAGAAGTAAGTGCTACTGGGTTCAATATGGCTTACTCCTGGTAAGTGTAGGATGGCAGTCTAAATGTTTTGAAGCAAAGAGTGACAGTCCTGTACAGTCAAGCTTCCAGTTATTTGGGCTCTTTTGTATTATATTTCTTTAGATCCACGTGTTTTTTCAATCTCCTACAGAAGAGTGGCAACATTTTAGCATTATACAGACCCTGCTGGGAAAGAGTCCTCAGCATTCTATCACATCTAACGGCACTTGAAAGAATGCCTCTCCGAATTGCAATGTACCCCAACATTACAATCAACATCTGAGGACTTCCTCTGAGGGCCTCCTCCAAGGGAGACTCGGAGGGTGGCAACAAGGGGGAGAGCCTTCTCAGTGGTGGCCCCCTGACTGTGGAATGATCACACAACTGAGGCCTGCCTGGCACCAACTTCGTTATCCTTTCGGCACCAGGTTAAGACAGCCCTCTGTGCTGAGGTATTTAAAGACATCTGAGGTTATTTAATGGCTTGATGGGGCCACCCATGTCAGGTGTTTTTAACAGGTCTACTTGGTATTAAATATTGTTTTTGCTGCTAAATTGTTTGTAAATTTTTAAACTGTTTTTAAATTCTGTATTATGGGCGGGGGGGGGGGGAATTATGGTTGTTTTTTATTGTTTTATGGTCCTGTTTTAGGAACTGCTGTAAACTGCCCAGAGAGCTTCGGCTACTGGGTGATATACAAGTTAAATAAATAAAAAATAAAAAATGAACAGCCGAGCCCAAGAACCAGGTTTTCTAGGGCTGGAAATACAACTCACATGGCTACTTTTACACTGTGGTGTCCACTTCTTCCCTGGAAGGCAGCAATGTCAGGGGTGGGCGATGGCATGGCGAAATAGCAGGTAGGAGGAAGGGTGCGCACACAAAAACCTAGAGCTGCTTTCCCCAACCTGGTGCCCTCCAGATGTTTTGGACTTCAACTCCCATCAGCTGCAGCCAGCATGTCAGGGATGCTGGGAATTGTAGTCCAAAACATCTAGATCAGTGTTCTCCAACCTTGGGCCTCCAGATGTTTTTGGCATGCTGGGAGTTGTAGGCCAAAAACAACTGGGGACCCAAGGTTGGAGAACACTGATCTAGAGATGGGGAAGACTGTTACAGACCATTCTCGTCCCTAGCTTTCCAGCACGAATACATGAATATACCGAAGAAAGTCACCCCATGTGATGTGCAAAAGCTTTGTATATAGTGAGAATTTGCCAATTGATGGGAGAACTCCCAATTTTAAATTACTTGAAATGTGGTGCGCTCTTTTGTAAGCCTGATTGGCTCCCTGTCCAAACTGGCTACAGAAACACAACATGAGCCATAGCCGGTGCGGTTTGTTCCGCACCGGCTGTGAAGGCAGAGGGCATTCCAAATCCGGATTCCCAGCTCCAACCTCGGAGTGTGTTTCCGAGCTCGGAGCTGGGACTCTGAATTATCCAATGGCTGTCTAGACTTTCTCTCTCTCTCTCTCTCTTTGCAGTAGCTCTCAGCAGGGGCTCTCTAGGTTTGCCTTGTTGTTTGCTTTAGTGGTGAGCGGGTTGCTGAGATCTGGGCTACCGGAGGGGGCTTTGGTGGTCGGGAGTCAGGAGACCTGTCACTCGTCAGCTGCAATGTGGGAGGGGGGAGAGGAGAATGGAGGAGCAATCAGCCAATTAGTTGTGGTGGAGGAGTAGTCCAAGAGGCAAAGCAACCGTGATTGGCTAGCTACAGTGCTACACTGCGCAGGCGCCGGAGGTAAAACTGAATGTGTGGGCAAGACATGGACCTGTGCTTGGGGATTTTCCAGCCATGAGTAGAGCAGAACACTCTCTCAGTGATGAAAGATCCATCCCAATCCAAGGACCGGGTGAGCCTGTTGGAATTTGCCTGCCCAGTGACTTGGTGGCTGACTGACTAACTGAGGCCTTGTTTGGACAACATGGGTGTGTCTGGGGGGGGGGGATGAGGAGGAGAGGCTCAGAAAGGCCTACAGCCAGGTCTGGTGCACAGAGTCGCCCCTTGACTGGGGGACGGGGTGAGGAGAGGCTCGGGAAAAGCCCCCAAGTAGCCTCAGTGGCAGCGCCTACAGTCCAAGCGGCTCCTGCCTGCAAAAAGATCTCCAATCTACCCTAGGACTGCCTATCCCAGTGTTCTCCAACCTTGGGTCCCCAGATGTTTTTGGCATGCTGGGAGTTGTAGGCCAAAAACATCTGGGGGCCCAAGGTTGGAGAACACTGGCCTATCCTGACCGGCAGCTGCTCTCCAGAGTGTCGGGCTGATGCCTTTCCCATCCCTCTTAATCTGAGATGCCAGAGACGGAACCAGGGCCGGTCTACATACAGCAAAGCAGGTGTACTTCCACTCAGCTGTGGCCCCTGGTGAATAATGATAATGGAAGGGCTTGTTCTCTAGCGAGAATTTATCAAGAAAAAAAAGAAGAAGAGGAAGAAGCAAAGGTCAGCACCTTGGCAGAATGCTTTTGCTACACATGTTGACAGCTTTCGCTTTTCAGTCTAATTACTGGGTAAGGGAAGAATGACAAGTAATGCAGAGGCTCATTAAAAATTGAGAAAAGAGATGAGGGGGAGAAGGAAAAATGCTGTGACTATCAATATCTTTTTTTTTCTTCCCCTGATATTACATTTTATATTACAATAAACTTATGAAGGAGTCTTCTACCCAGTGGTGTCCTGGTAAATACTGAAGAGCAGTTGCTCATCATGATAGTACACCCAGAGCTACGACCCTAAGGCCAAAGCGCAGGCAGTTATGTTGATGTAGATCAGTGTTCTCCAACCTTGGGTCCCCAGATGTTTTTGGCCTACAGCATAGCTGGCTGGGGCATGCTGGGAGTTGTAGGCCAAAAACATCTGGGGACCCAAGGTTGGAGAACACTGATCTACATCAACAATCCAGTTCTATAATATCTATATGAAACAGTGGGAAAATATGTGGTTAAAAGGTCTGAAATTTACACTATGTTCTAGTCTCAAGGAAAACTTTTATAAGATGATGTATCGCTGGTATATGTCTCCAGAGAAATTGTCTAAAATCTATAGGGGTACTCTGAGTATGTGTTGGAAATGTCAACAACAAGAAGGAACTTTTTACCATATGTGGTGGACTTGTAAGAAAAGCCAGTAAATTTTGGATACAAATCTACATAGTAATTCAGAAAATCCTACGGACTGATTTACAATTGAGACCAGAGCTGTTCCTCTTGGGAATATTGGACAATCAGCTGGAAAGAACCCATGGAACTTTACTTTTATATATGGTAACGGCAGCGAGATTACTTTATGCTGCAAAAATTGGAAATTTCCAACTATACCGTCAGTACAAGAATGGATGGTGAAGATGCTGGAGTTGCCTAAACTTACGTCTTTAATTAGAGAAAAGTCAACATCTAGGTTTATAGCCGAGTGGAAACCTTAAATAGACTTCTTTCAGAGTTTAGAAAATAATGATTTGCTTATTTGTGGGTTTGATGAGTAAGAACAAAAATTGGGATTAATGGGGGGGGGGAGTCGGATTATTATTATTATTTTGTAATTATGGAGTAAGGGAAAGTCTTTTTTTGCTTAAGTTTTGTAGTGGAGAAAATCGGAAGCTTACTTACATTTTGTTTGTTAGTATACTATATGTACTTGTGTTTGTTGTTTGTTTTTTTGGGTTTTTTTCTGTTTACAATAAAATAAAAAATTAAAACAAAAAACAATCCAGTTCTAGCAGTTCTCATCTTTATTTATTTATGTATTTAAAACATTCCTTGGCCACCTTTCAGCAGCAGCAGCAGCAGCTCTCCCAAATAAAAACCGACGTGGTATTGAAAATGATAAAAACACAATAAAAACAGCAACAACAGCAAACATATCAGAGGAAGGCCAGAGTAAAATAGTATCTTTTCAAGGCCTCTTAAAAGACTGCAGTGATGTGGCCTAGTGGACCCCCAATGGCTACTTATTCCAGAGATGTGGGGCCACTGCGGAAAAGACCCTCTCTCGTGTGGACGCCCACCTAACTGCTGTCACAGGGGAGCAAATGAGAAGGGCCTCTCTTGCTGATCTTAAAGTGCAGGCAGGCTAATATGGGTGCAGGCAGTCCTTCAAGTAATCTGGCTGAAAACTGTTTAAAGCTTTAAAAGTCAAAAACAGCGCTTTAAATTGGGCTCAGAAACACACCAGTAACTGGTGCAGCTGGTGCAGTATAGGCATTATAGGACCGAATCACCTCACCTGCCCGAACACTCGGGCAACCCTGTTCTACACCAGCTGAAGTTTCTGAACCATCTTCAAAGGCAGCCCCGCATGTGGCACATCACAGTAGTCCAGCCTGGACGTCACAAGTGTATGGATAACCAAGGCAAGGTCCGTCCTCTCCAGATAGGGCTGCAGCTGGCGTACCAGGCCTAAGCTGGCAAAATGCACTCCTGGACACCGCAGCCACCTGGGCTTCCCCAGTTAGCGCAGAATACAGGAGGAGGATTCCCAGACTACACACTTGGGTTTTTAGAGGGCGTGCAACCCCATCTCTACCAGGTCTTTTATAGAGCGATTGGGTCCTAACTGCCCATTCAAAACCAGGGCACCCCAAAATACTCTGCATTACAACAGGGACAGCTCGCAACTATATAGTGTTGCTGAGAAAATTCAATGAACCCCACCGTGCCACCTATTGTGAGTACTGCAGCTAAACGCAGAGGGAACATGCAAGCCTGAGGGGGTGGCAGATGATGTCAGAGTCCCTGCTAATAAAAAAAGTGGCAGCGCTGCATCCCTGTGAGCCCTGCCTCCACTACGCCACTGCTTATACCAGGCAAGACTTATATTATCTGCTCTGACAGGGTCTCAGGCAGGTAGTCTTTCACAATCACCTGCTACCTTTTAACTGGAGATGCCAGGGAGTGAACCAGCGATCTTCTGCATGAAACGCAAAGCAGGTCTCTAGCACTGAGTGACAGACCCTCACTGAATAAAAACAAGCAAGCTCCAGCCCGATTTCCAGAAGTCTCTGTTACTTAGCTATGTCCCCTCCCCAAGGGCTGAGATGAGACTAGAACTGTAGCCTCCCATGCCCAAGACAAGATATGATTCACCAACCCAGCCTGGCTTTTTATTTCAAAACTAGCAGTTTGCCGATTGGTAAAACAGGGCGAATTTAGTTGATGTTCTCTGACCACGTCAAATGAACACCTGATTCTGACAGGCAGGAACACAGCCTCCCCCTAACACACACACACACACACACACACACACACACACAACACACTTCAGGCTCTAAAACACTGTTTCCTAAATGTGACTGTACACGTTTCAGATGGGGTCACCAAAAATTGTTCATAGCCATTTATGGATGCGACCACACTTCAAAGATGTATCAAAGACAATTTCCAGACATATTATTATGTGTATAACTTTACTGTAGGCTCTGCCAGCCAGCCGGTTTTGCTTTTATGGACATGACCAAGTTGCATTACTAGAAAGAAATTTGTGTCGGGGGGCCTGTGTTCTAAAATAGCAGTGCTCTCCTCCTAGGAATAGCACGGTATGCTTAGGAGCATTGATGCAAGACAAAAAACCCAAGTTCTGCGCCAAGAACGTTATGCAGATTAAGCAACACAATTTACGTTGGCTGTACAAATCATTTATTTTGATTCCAGTGTTTGGGATTTCACTGGGTGGGTTCCTCATTTAAGTGCTCACAGGGTTGTTGTGAGGATAAAATGGAGGAGGAGGAGGAGGAGGAGGATTATGTAAGCCGCCTTGGGTTCCTTGCAGGAAAAAAGGCGGGGTATAAATGTAATAAATAAATAAATACATAAACGTCTGAAGCAAGAACAACTTGTGTATCTCCCCTGTGTTACCACCTCCCCTTCCCTACTTATTCTATAATATCTCAAGATGCTCTCAGATAACTGAACCAGGAAGACAAGCCACAGCCTGCGGGGAGAGCCAAACGTAGAGGACTTACAAAATAAACCTGAGACAAAGTTCCTTCTCAGACTCAGATATCATGATCAGAGCCTGGTGTGCCTAGCAGCTTCTACTTTTTTACTCTAGAGTAGGCACAAGGGCCCCAATCCACACTGAGACTCTAGCGGGGGGGGGCTTTTAAGATCTGGATGGGGGATCTGCAGCTACTCTAGAGTAAAAATGAAAGGAAGGCATAGCTGCTGTATCGTAGTCCGGTGGCACAGTGGGAGGACCCTAGTGACATGTTTTGCCCAGGATAAGAGGAGAGGCAGCCACTCTGGGAGTGGCACCAGATTTGCCCTCCTGTGTCAGCTGACTTCCCAGGCCAGGAGGATTATGGGTAGTGACAGTGCTGCCTATAATTCTCTCCTCTGACCAGCAAATCTGGTGGCACAGGAAACCCCTGCCTGATCCCAGTTTGTGCCCTCCAGCACCAGGAACATGAACAAAATCCATCCACCAGAACTTCCTATAGCAGGGGTGGGCAGAAGGTAGAGCTCCAGATGTTTGGGACTTCAACTCCCAGCATTCCTGACCACTGGCCATACTGGCATGGGCTTATGGGAGCTGAAGTCCAAAACATCGGGAGACCTACCTTATGCCCACCCCTGTGCTAAAGGCATTCTTATTCAAACAGGTTTTCATTGACTGAAAGCCCAGCCACAGTTTTACTGGTATAATTGCTATATTTTAGAATATGTTTATTATTATTATTATTTATTACATTTATACCCCGCCTTTTTTCCTGCAAGGAACTCAAGGCAGCTTACATAATCCTCCTCCTCCTCTCCATTTTATCCTCACAACAACCCTGTGAGGTAGGTTAGGCTGCGAGTCAATGACTGGCCCAAAGTCACCCAGTGAGTTTCATGGCTGAGCGGGGACTAGAACCCGGATCTCCCGAGTCCCAGTCCAACACTCTAACCACTACGCCACGCTGGCTCTCTGTTTTGTATTTTGATATTGTTATTGTTGTTCACCACTCTGGCTTATGGGAGCTGAAGTCCCAAGCATCTGGAGATCTACCTTCTGCCCAACCCTGACCTAGAGGAATTCTGCACAGTGTGTGCTGTGTGTGTAGAAACACAATTTGACACCATTTAACGTTCTACACCTTGCTGTGACAATTCCTGATGCCACAAGGAAGGGCAAAAAGGCTTGAACAGGGGAAGACAACCTGGTGTCCTACAGATGTTGCAGACTACAACCCCAATAATTCCTAACCATTGCCCATGCTGGCTGGGGATGAAGGGAGTTGTAGTCCAAAACACCAGGAGGACACCAGGTTGCCAACCGCTGGCCTAAACAAATGGATCAGGAAGAGTTCCCTCCCTGTGGACACAGCTGAGGCCTCAAAATAGAAAATAATGTCATCCATCAGTGTAATGATCTCCATTAACAATGGCATTATCAATATCTTAGCTGTCATCAGCATCATCAGACTAGCTGGAACTGAATTCTGATCTGGAGTAGCTACATAAGCCACAGGAGTCACTTGAAGGGTTTTGTGAAGACTTCACCTCCTCTTACGGGGGGGGGGGGGGATCAATACTGCGCAGAGCAAGGTTTTGCATACTTTCTGATGTTGACCAGAGAACATCAATTAAGAACTCACAGTTTCCACAGGAAATAAAAGCTACAAGAACTGATAAACCATCTTAATGCGTGGGAGACTCAAACACTTACGGTATTTCCTGCTAATCGCAAACGTTATTCAAAGCTGTATAAGTTGCATGTAAGGCAGAGCATTGCCTCAGGCTTCAGAGGGAGGTAAGCTTTACTTGCATTCTTCTCATGGTCATGGTCAGTTTTGGACAACAGAAGGTCAGGGCAGGGTCTTATTTGGAAAAACAGACCTGACTCCACCCTTGTTCCACCCAATAGCAGCAACAGACTGAAGGAAGAGGGCTCCACCCACACCTTCTGGCAATCCCATTCGTCTGTTGCCATTTATTTATTTACTTACATTTATATCCCACCTTTCTTCCATCATGGTACTCAAGGTGGCTACATAGGGTTCCCAGGTGGTCTCCCCTCCAAGCACTGACCAGACCCCAAATTGGCTTAGCTTTGGCAAAGTGGCTGCCTCATGTGCCTCCAGACCATGCCCTGAGACCATACCCACCGCAGCAGGCAGAGCAAAGGGCTGGGTAAGAACAGTGCTTCTGCTTGGGGGATGTGGCTGTTGTGCAGCGCAAGCGAGTGTAGTTGGGGGAAGGACAGCAACTCTCCAGCCTTCTGTCCTGACCATCAGACCTGACGTGAGTGAACCTTTAGCTAGTTCAGCCTTCCCCAACTTGAGGCCCTCCAGATGTGTTGGACTACAACTCCCATAATCCCATCTGGAGGGCCCCAAGTTGGGGAAGGCTGAACTAGTTAATAATAGATTTTAAAAATGGCAGCCGAGGCAAGGATGTAGCGTAAGGGTTTGCAATATGCAGCTGCTCTGCTAGCAAAGCCCTGAGTACAGCTGCTTTTTACCTTCCTGAACCTCTCCCAAACGGGGAAATAGTTCAGCTTTTGAATCTCTAGCACAGAGAAGTGTTGAAAGACAGTGAAGTTTCAAGCCAATTTCTTTAAAAGCCTTTGTGCTGGACACAAACAAAAAGCATTGATGTGAAGGCCGGGGGGGGGGGGCGGTTAATGTTCTCTTTTCGCACACCCCCTTTCCCTGACTTCACTGGTTCCTTTCCCCCACTTCTTTTTGGTTAGCAACCGTGAAAGAGACCATCATGTCGAGCCGTCGTGCGGTGTGATGCAGCCGGTTCCACACATGTTATGAACAAGGGTCAATAAGCGTGCCCTATTTTTAGCGCTGGGAAGCAAATGCCATGGAAGTCTCTGATGCATCGTTCGTTCCTTTAGCCCATCTTTCTCACTTCCCTAGCAAGTAGAAGTCTCCAGGCAAAGGGGATGGCTGGCTACTCAAATGAATATGTGACCTCTAGTCTTCCACTGCTAGTTCTTGCCCCCTTGGGTTCGCCAAGAGACAACGCTGCAGTGAAAATAGAAGCCAGAACCAGAAGAATTCTCCTACGTGACTCTTACAGGCAGAAGCAGCCCTATTAGGTCAGGGCCAGCTGTGACGACACGCAGTGTCCTTTACACTTTAGGAACAGGCGCATAAACGCTTCTCAGGCTAAGCATCAACACTTAAAAACCTGAGGGGAGGGCCAAATGAAACCTTTCCCCTACTAATGAGGGAAAAGATTAATTCTGGTTATTAAGGATCTAGCTTAAATTTATGATACTGTGGGTACAAAGGCGTGTGTGTAGATTTGAAAGTAATGCAGGTTAATAACACCAAGCTGACACGCAGGATTTGGGTAGCAAACAAAATAAAAATAAGTTTATTTTAATTCTCAAAATCTTAGTTCCAGAAAATAACTTAAAACCTGCCTACACCAAACACTTGATAATTAACCTAAGTCCCTATAATTCTAAATACTTTCACTCCTCATACAAGCACTGATTTCTCTTACAACTCCTGACAAGACACAAATAACCCAACTAACCTAACTCCCAAACTCTCTAACACTCCCAACACACTCTATAACCACTCAAACTCGACCTAAAAAACCCTGACATCCCTCAAACACTCCTCTCCCCCCACCCTCTCTAACATCACAAACCACACCCACTCAGTTCAACATTCTATACTCACTAAATATACTAAAGCAGACATACACCAGGGAACTGAATTGTGGGGTTACGCCACACCAGCCTTCCTCAATCTTGGGTCCCCAGATGTTGTTGAACTACAACTCCCATCATCTCCAGCCAGCATGGCCAATTGTTCAAGGATAGTGAGAGTTGTAGTCCAACAACATTTGGAGAAGGTTGCTCTGGTTGCTTGTAACATCACGTCCCCCCACTGCCCTGGCTGTCGTTCAGGGCCTATTACATGCTGGCCCCAATGACACTGTTGATCTGTCTTAGGCCCGCTGTAATACATTTGCTAGGCACTTCCAGGATAAAATCTCTTGCGTCTGCCGGGACTTAGACTCCCGTGTTACAGCAGGTGAATCAGGTGAGGTCTCCAGAGCACAGCCTTGTCCAGTTTTCTTGGATGAGTTTCAGTTGGTACAGCTCAGGGACTTTGACAAGGTGCTTGGACAGGTTCATGCAACCACTTCAATATTGGATCCTTGCTGCTCTTGGTGTATAAAAACTGGCAGGGAGGGAACAGCCAGCTGGGCCAGGGAGGTGATTAATGCCTCCTTGCAAGAGGGAGTGGTCCTGGGCCGCCTGAAAGAGGCAGTGGTGCGACCGGCTCCTGAAGAAACCCTCCCTAGACCAGGAAAATCTTAATAATTTCAGGCCAGTGGCAAATGTTCCTTTCCTGGGCAAGGTCCTTGAGTGGGTGGTGGCCAACCAGCACCACACACTCTTGCATGAGACGGATTATCTCGATCTATTTCAGTAGGGGTTCAGGCCAGGTTTTGGCATGGAAACAGCCTCGGTTGCCCTGTATGATGACCTATGTCTGGAGAGAGACAGGGGGAGTGTGACCTTGTTGATTCTCCTTGATCTCTCAGCGGCTTTCGATACCATGGTATCCTTCTCGGGCAATTGTCTGAGTTGGGAGTGGGAGGTATTGCACTGCAGTGGTTTCACTCCTACTAAGATGGTCAGCTCCAGAAGGTGGTGCTTGGGGAATATTGCTCACCCCTGTGGATTCTCCAGTATGGGGTTTCTCAGGGGTCAGGTTTTGTTCTCCATGCTATTTAACATCTACATGAAATGGCTGAGTGCGGTCATCCGAGTTTTGGAGTGAGCTGTCATCAGTATGCTGATGATACACAGCTCTATTTCTCCTTTTCGTCGTCGTCAGGTGAGGCTGTGGATGCGCTAGATTGGTGCCTGGCTGTGACAATGGACTGGATGAGAGCTAACTAGAATCATAGAAATGTAGAGTTGGAAAGGGCCTATGAGGCCATCGAGTCCAACCCCCTGCTCAATGCAGAAACCCAAGTCAAAGCATTCCTGACAGATGGTTGTCCAGCTGCCTCTCGAATTCCTCCAGTGTGGGAGAGCCCACTACCTCCCTAGGTCATTGGTTCCATTGTCGTATTGCTCTAACAGTCAGGAAGTTTTTCCTGATGTTCAGTCAAAATCTGGCTTCCTGTAACTTGAGCCCATTATTCTGTGTCCTGCACTCTGGGATGGAAACTGCTTTACACTAAGGCAGAACATGGGTCCATTTAGCTCAACATCACCCCAACATCATTGGGGTGAGGAACCCCTTTCAGCCTGAAGGCCAAATTCAGTTTCAGAGAACTTCTCCGGGGCAGCATTCCATTGGTGGGTGGGGCTGAAGGCAAAGGAGGTGGGGCCAAAGGATGGGGACAAAAATACACACACACACACACACAGCATCTGGTAGGGTAAAGCTCTTACTGCCAGTCACTAAGCCTTAGGAGAGGCGTTTCAACCTTTTAGAATGGGGAAAGAACTGCACAAAAGCTGAGAAACCACCAAAGAATTGGTGGCTGGAGTACAGGGGGTTGGGTCAGTGGGAAGTGGGCATGGCCACCTGGGAACCCCGGAGAGCCGATTTGGCCTCTAGGGCTGAGGTTGCCCACCCCTGACCTACTCTGATTGGCAGCGGCTTTTCAGGGTTTCAGATAGGAACCTTTCCCAGCTCTACCTGGAGATGCCAGGAATTGAACCCAGGGACCTTTTGCATGCAAAGCATGCACTCTGCTATTAACTATTACCCCTCCCAATGACTGTACATAGCCATCACGCACCCTTCATAGAGCTCCCTCACCAGCCTGCAATGTCTGGCCGCACTGACATGGTGGGGACAGCTGTCGGGTTTACTGTCAGGAGCCAAAGAAGACACGGCAGCAGCAGTTCTGCGAATTTAAACACGGAATTGCCCCAATCCCACAGAAGGAGAGGGACAAGGGGTCTGATTTTAAAGGCAAAAGACGGAGGCTGAATCGAGAAACTCAGTTACTCAGAACGGTCCTTCCTAAAGGCAACCCAAAAGCTGCAACTTTGCATCTCACAGAGAAGATTATTCCACAGCCTCTCAGATCCCCCACCGAACCCACAAACAGCCTGTCTGGGGAGAATCTAGCAACCCAGAATGCAAGAGCTGTGCTGGATCCAACCAAAGGCCAATCTCGGCCTTCTCCAACCTAGTGCCCTCCAGATGTGTTGGACTGCAATTAATTTGCATCCAGCCTGTGTTGGAACTGCAACTTCCATAGCTCCCAGCTAGCTAGCTGCAAATCATGAGATTTGCAGTCTGACACAGCCTGGCTGGGAATTATGGGAGTTGCAGCCCAGAGGGCACCAGGTTGGGGAAGGCTGGTATATCTAGTCCAGCATTCAGTTTCCACAGTGGCCAACTAGATACCTATGGGAAGCCTACAAGCTTCAAGGAACAAGGAACTGCAAACAGCACTCCCAACAGGGGCTTCTGTCAGATAAGTACTATTTTATTCTTCTCAGTGGAAGAAGGTGCTAGGAGTTGGGGGAAACCAAGGTGGGGAAGGATGTTGCCCAGGGCCACCTCTGTTATAGGGTATTCACACTAAATTGATAAGAATAATGCCAAAAAGTGTTAAAAGGGGGACAAATGCCTTCCACCTCCCACCCCGCAACTCCCAATACCTGTTTTCTGGATCCGACACGGCCATATTCCGCGTAACGTAGCACATTTTGAGTGGGATTGTTTTCTTGTCTCTGTGGATGGAGAGAGACAGCTGCGACAGGGGATCGGTGGATGCATTTCCCAACCGGGGAGACTCGGGTGGGGGAGTCTCCCACCCGATTTCGGAAACCGGAGAACCTTTCTTCACGTAGGGGGTGGCTTCTCGCATGTACTTCACTGTAAAAGGGGGGGGGAGGAAAGGAAAGAAAGAACGAATAAATGGTAAGCAAACAAAGAAATGCTCCACAAGCTATCAACTTGAGCACTACTTCACTAAATAATTCCATCAGCCTTCCCCAACCTAGTGCCATAAGAACATAGGAAGCTGCCTTATGCCGAGCCAGATCATTGGTCCATCTAGCCCAGTATTGTCGATGCTGATTGGCAGCAGCTCTCCAGGGTTTCAGGCAGTTATTTTTCCAGCCCTACTTGGAGATGCTGGGGAATGAACCAGGGGCCTCCTGCATGCAAAGCAGGTGCTCTACTGCTGAGCCATGGCCATGGTGGCTGGGAATTAGGTAGGGGAAGGCTGCATTAGATCAATGATTACTTGCAATGAGTTGAGTTGCACCATGCTGCCCCCTATTGGCCTGGATGTCCCTCAAGTCACTTTAATGTTTAGACAGAAAAAAAGTCCTACAACTCTCAAATGCTGGGAGTTGTAGGACTTTTTTTCTGTCTAAACTTGCATAGGATTGCACCTTTAGATATTTTTGCAGCAAATGGACAAAATGATGCCACCTCTCCTCTTACTCTCACCACAATGGACTGATCTCTTTTTTTTTGTTTTTTAATCCTCCTAGGCTTATAAAAAGCACTCTTTCAATTCATCATTGGGGACAAACAGAATCCAATTAAGTTAAACGAAGATGCAGTAAGATGCAGCTGACAATGATTATATATTTCATAGATCATAGAGTTGGAAGGAGCCTACAAGGTCATCGAGTCCAACCCCCTGCTCAATGCAGGATACTAGAGGAGGGGTCTCCCATCCAAGTAATAACCAGGCCTGACCCTGCTTAGCTTTCCATGCTCAGACAAGCTGAGCCAGCGTAAGCCACAGGCCTGTATTATAATGTAATACAAAAATACAAACTATGATACAGTATGGACTTCTTTTTAATAGTAAAGGGTTAGTATCTGGGATCTGTTATGATGAGCCCCAGTTGTAATTACATGGGCTTTACACAGGCCCCAGATACCTTACTCATTCTCTTCTGCTCAAACACTCTAGGAGATATGGATTTTAAAAAGCATTACCGATTGCAATATTTCAGGGGATTTTGCTAGGGAGTGGGGTTGATGTAGAGTTTAGCCCATGTAATGGCATACATTCCTGCTTCAAATTTCAGTTCAGACATGAATATGTTTAAGCCTCAGTGTATACACAAACTTTTTTGCATTATGGGGATAGCAAGCAAGCTAGCATAGGTGAAGAAGTATTATAAAAACCATTTTGCTGTGAAAACAGTATTACTACTCTTTTAGACCTGGAGGGAAAGAAAACCACTGCTCTCAGAACTGTGGCTGAAACTGCCAGCAGTTTAGCAAACGTAGGCTGCTAGGTTATCAGACTGATTACTACTGCATATTAATTTATTTCTATATTTCCTTACTGATAAAACTCAAAAGCAGTGTGCGGTGTGTGTGTGTGTCCACACATGCACACAACTGATGGGCTCAATAATTGTTTTTATATTGTTAGCCAGCTCGGCAGCAGTTCTAACAGGCAAGAATTTATCTTCCTACAAGTTTTATTTATTTATTATATTTATACCCTGCCTTTTTTCCTGAAAGGAACCCAACGCGGCTTACATAATCCTCCTCCTGCTCTCCATTTTATCCTCACAACAACCCTGGTTAGGCTGAGAGTCAGTGACTGGCCCAAAGTCACCCAGTGAGTTTCATGGCCGAGTGCGGACTAGAACCCGGATCTCCCGAGTCCCAGTCCAACACTCTCACCACTACGCCACACTGGCTCTCTATATCAAACCTGTACCGGTGTACCAAACCGGCAGTCAGAACATCTACATCTTAAAAATAACAACTGTACAAACTCAAAGGGGACACGCTTCTGGCCTCTCAAAGCTGAATGCTTCATGAAATAACTTGGACCAGGCTCTTTAAAATGCAGAAGATGAGAGGCAGAGGAAAATGGAGGTGCGGGGGCGGGGGGAGATGAGAGACTGACGCTGGAGTGATAGATCGAAATCTAAACAACAGGCTGGAACATTCAGATGTGAATGCAATTCCCAGGACATCATGAACAAGAGTAAAGATTGTTCCATTTCACCCTGCCAAGATTCCTAGTTTCCATATAGTTCAGGAGTGACATCACTACAGGCGGCTGAGCAGTGTCTTCAAGGAGGCCTCATGAAAAGACATTCAAGATGCTTCAACAAGGAAGGCAGGTGAGGTAGAAAACAAGCACTTTCAATTGAAGTTAAGCTGAAAGCTGTCCTAGCGCATGCTGTTCCTGCCTTCTGAGGGAATGTAGGACCTTATAGCACTTGTGTACCATGAAATACAAATACACATAGAGTTCATAATAGAGTTGGAAGGGGCCTACAAGGCCATTGAGTCCAACCCCCTGCTCAATGCAGGAAACTAGAGGAGGGGTCTCCCATCCAAGTAATAACCAGGCCTGACCCTGCTTAGCTTTCCACACTCAGAGCCAGCGTGAGCCACAGGCCTGTACGCTACCTGAACATGGCATATGGAAATGCTCTTGCCCATAAACTTGTTTAGGGATTTGTGAATTGTTGTCTTGATACTGGAGCACTGTCAAGGCCTCAGCAAGGGTCAGGCTCCAAGCGGTTGGGATCCAGGACCGGGCTTGGGGAGGAGCAGGCCATCACTCTAACTGGGCCAGAAGCAGGTGTGTAGTTCCAAACTGGGAGGCATCAGAATTGAAGAAAGCAATTGTGGAATGGAGGAGGCACTTTAAATAAAAAGTGGCTCGGACCACACATTACAGCTGTCCAGGGTAGCCCACAAACAAGTTGGAGCAAGCGAACATGCTGGCTCCTGCTGACTTAAACTGTGGGAAGAACAACCCAAACTGATAACCAATGGTTTGTTCTTGGGTTACAAGTCTGGGTTGTTCTTCCTCTAGCCACCTCCAATTCAATTCGGACATCACACTAAACAGAGCTCCCCTGGGTTGTTTACCTCAGTGGGAGCAGGCGGCCAGCACATTCGCTCACTCCCGCTTCACTATCAACAACCCGTGGTTAACAAACTATGGGTTGTTTTCAGTGTGTGAACTGGGTCAGTGTCTTCACATCAGAGTTGCTCAGACAAAGAGCAGACTCTGAGACTAGGCCTTGATAGTGCCTTGTTGACCTTCAGGGAAAGTGTGAGGGGGGTTGTGGGGCCATGTAAGTGGAGCTCTACATGCATACATTGGTATGTGTATAGCTCTTCCTGCGCATATCAACAATGAGCAGGGTAGCCTGTGCAGACAGCCCCCAGTGCCTGGTAGGAAACAAAGGGCTGACCCCTCCATGCTCTTGAGTCTTCTGCACATTCTAGAGAACTCAGGGGAAGGACAGAGTCTGTCTTTCTATCAACCTCTTCTGAATTCTCTGCAATGCACGAAAAAGCCACGGGAGGGGAGGGGTTCCACATGATGCTTATTCCCAAAATATGGTTGCCAGAAAAAGATTCCTGGTTGCCAGTCCTTACCTGGAGGCCATATTTGTGAAACACTGTCTCCATGTCTAATAAAGGTAGTGAGACAATGAGGGAAAATCAGCAACAGAAAAAAGTATACTGGGTATACAAGTCACATAGAAAACGTAACAGAGATCCATAATACAAAAACGTTGCCCATATAATTACTATAAACCAGGATTCAGTGTAACAAACAGCTCTGAAGGCTTGCAGAAACCCAAAGAAGAAATATATGGTCAACAGCTAGCCAGTATTTTCCCCACCTCAAAGAATCTTTAAATATCACATTTATTTATTTATCCATCCATCCTGCCTTTCCACTTGTAGAAGCATCCAAAGTGGTTAGCAACAGGTTAAAAACCAGATTAAAAGCCGTCACACAACATTTAAAAATGCACACTGCATAATCGATGGAGACAATAAAAAACAAAATAACCAGCTGAACAGATTAAATGCCTGTTTTGTAGGACTCTTCTTCAGGCTGGATGTTATGTTAAAGAAAAACATCTACCGTGTGTGTGTGTGTGTGTGTGTGTGTGTGTGTATGTCTTTCTTTTGGGACCTTGTAGAAAATCCCTAGTGTGAGCCATGGTGCAATTTTAGAAATGTAGAATTTAAACAGAAACTTTTCTTTCATGACTCCTGAGACTGAACGTACATAATGGGACTGTGGTATGCGTCTGGGTGGCGGCCCATGTTAAAAGTTTGTACTGGGCCCAAGTTGAGGAAATTTGTAAAAAGAGAAGGGGATGCAGCTCAGTGGGAGAGTCCCTGCTTTGCAAGCACAAGGCCCCGGGTTCAATCCCTGGCATTTCCAGGCAGGACTCGGAAAGTTCGCTGTATGAATCCCTGGAGAGCCATTGCCAGCTAGTGTCGACAGTACTTCAGATATTCCTGAAAACCTTGAAAGTCACAATACATCTAGCCCACATCACTGGGATAGCTGGACCAAAGTCCGACTCAGTACTAGGAAGCTGCTGCCTATATTTTGATGTCCCTAAGGGTGCAATCCTATGTAAGTTTAGACCAGGGGTTCTCAACCAGGGGGGAATTTTAGGATTTCAGGGGGGGGCGAATTGGGACCACAGACTCAAACTGTTGGAATACTGATCTTTCTACAAATTACAATTCTACAGATTGTACATAATCTACAGGACATCACACCTTATTGTATGGCACGGATTAAGTCAGACAATCTTGGAAAGGGGGAATTGACATTCTGACATATGGTGAGAAGGGTGCATGGGGCAAAAAAGGTTGAGAACCACTGGCTTAGACAGAAAAAAAGGCCTACAGCTCCCAGCATGTCCCAGCCAGCTATGCTGGCTGGGGCATGCTGGGAGTTGTAGGCCTTTTTTTTCTGTCTAAACATGCACAGGATTGCACCTTAAACAATTATTACATTTGCTGTGATCTTTTAATATGTAAAAGGGAATATCTGAAGGTGCAAGGCTAGGAAAGTTGTAAAGCACACACAATCTGATTACGATAGTCCCAAAGGGCCCTTTCCCGCTTTAAAAGCTGAAACACTACATTACAAATTCCCCATGCTGACATGTACTGATGGCCACCCTTCAGCTTCCTATCAGCTGGCTTCTTGTTTCATCAGGAAGTGATGTACAGAAATACCTTGGATTGCAAGCATAATTCGTTCCGGAAACGTGCTTGTAATCCAAAGCACTTGTATATCACAGCGAAATTCCTCATAAGAAATTTGTACACATATTTTTAATTTAAGCTGCAATAAAGAATGTTAGTGTAAAATCTTCATTTTTCTTGACCGTACGACAGTACTTGCATTGCAAGACATCGCTTGTTTATAAAGTTAAAATTTATTTTAAAAATGTGCTTGTCTTGCAAAACACTTGCAGACCAAGTTACTTGCAATCCAAGGTTTTACTATATTGGGGCTTTCATGGTTTTAAAAAAGTTCAATAAAGTTGATCAAGCGGGACAGGGATCATGATCTTCTATCTCACACAAGTCTTTTGACAGCTAAACGTATCAGGAAACGCTCACCTTCACTCAGACTTTGGCACATCTCCGTATGAACACCGGATCGCCTACCCTTAGCATTTAATTTGTAGAAAGCAATTCTCTAACATTTACTCGATTTTAACCTGGTCTAGTGCTACAGAACCATGTTTAGTACAAAAAGAAAAAAAAAAAGAAAGAACGGTACTGCCTAAAACTCATACAGCTGATTCTGCAACCTCTTCTAGGTTGAGCCTTGAATCAGCACATACTAATGAATAATCCATGGTCTCTTTGTGTATGGCAAATTAAAAATTGCGGTCAAGCAATTAAAATTCCGATGTTCAGTTCCTCCCCCCCCCCCCCATCCCCACTCCGAAAACGACAGGAAACAAGCAAGAGGCAGTTGAACAAATTAATCTGCTGGCATATGTTGAGACCTTTGTATTTGTTGTTTGATTTGCGAGGAAGCCAGCTCAGCATTCAAAAGAGCACTTCATTTGCGCCAAGCCCCCATTTCCACAATTAATCCTTTGTTACTATTCACAAATGACATTTTGAAAAAGACAAAAGAAGAAAAAGCATGCTTCTAACAGGGGAAGTCAAACTGGCAAATCTGATCAAATCTATCAAGCCCCATTTTCTAAGAGGGTTCTGGAAAGTCTTATATGACTCATGCAGGTTAGCAAAAAAAAAAAAAAAAAAACCCCACAAAAAAAAACCCCCATAAAGAAAGCAAGAAAGACTTCAGGCTACCGGGGATCATCTTTGTTCTTAGAAGAGCTGAATGGGAAGTGTTGGCTTATGGTATGAAAGTGAAAGGAACAAAAACACCTTAATTTGATCAAAGACGGAGGATCAAGGTCTTTCAAGCTCTGCAGGTGAAGTGGGGAGAGAAGTGTATTCTTCCTTTCAGAATCCCCACTTCACCACCAACTGTATTAAGTATTAAGTGGTGAGAATATATATATATATATATATATATATACACACACACACATACATACACAAAAATGCTGGGAAGATTATCGTTCCAAACTGTGTTAAAACTAATGAAAAATATGGTCAAACATAAATCTTCACTGAACGCAGATATTCGGTGTTCACTCACACAAATTCCTTTCTGCTGGTAAGCACTTTCTAATGCACGCACACAGACGCAAAATAAATTACACTTTAACCTGCTGCAGATGGCCTGAGTGTGGCCATCTATACCAAAATATGCACCCAAATCTTTTGCTCTGTTGAAGCCAGATGTCACAACTGAAGCCCGATCACCAAGGGATTTCGACATGCACATGGAGTTACACACTGGGAGCTACGTTTTGTTCCTTGAATTGGGGACTATTCAGTGCTCAGAAAGCCATATAGTGTAAACCAATCTTCCCTAACATGGTGCCCCTCCAGATGTTTTGGACTTCAACTCCCATCAGCCCCAGCCAGCATGACCAATGGTCAGGAACGGTGGGAGTTGTAGTCCAAAACATCTAGAGGGCAGAATATTCTTCAACTCATATAAGAGAATGAGACAAAGTACTGAGTAAAGTACTTTAAGGGCACAATCCTATGCATGTTTAGAAAAGGCCTACAACTCCCAGCATGCCCCAGCCAGCCATGCATAGGATTGCGCCTTAAGTATTCTAATTTTCTTTCTTGCTAGCGAACAGACCTGGCTTTACACGGGTTAGAATAGCCCTTATTTTGATACAACGAAAACTTCAAGCAGGTTTATTCACCATAGGTTGTTTGGGAGTGAGTGAGCATGCTGGCTCCCGACTGCTACACCGCTTCCGTCCGGTGCGCTAAATAACCCAGGGATGCTCCGTCCCTGGGTAGTTCTCCATGACATCAAGGCCTGGAACTCAGGAACAAACCATGTGCTCTAACTCTGGGTTGTTTCTCCCTCAACAAACCAAGAGTTCTGGGTTTGGAAATCATCAAGAACAACCCTGTCCCTGGGTTGTTTAGCGCACTGGAAGTGGTCAGGAAAATGTGTTAATTTAAAAAAGGGGGGAGGGGAAGGGCACCTTGGTGGATGCCAAGTTTTCTGGGGGCACACTGGTGCCCGTGGGCACCACATTGCCTAACCCTGCTCTACATAAAAATGCATTCTAGCCAGGAACGGTGCAGGGCTGTTTGGCGCCCTAGGCCAAATTATATTTAGCGCCCCTCCTCTCGTGCCATGGGGGGTCTCCGGAGCAAAGCAGCCCTGCTCTGCACCCCCCCCCCACGCCGCCGCCGCCGCCGCCGCCGCCACAACCACCTACCTTCCCCCCCCCCCCGATGCTGGCTGCTGGCTGCTGCTGCCGCCGCCGCCTCCTCCTCCAACGCCCGGGACCCCCGCGCTTTTTTTTTTTGCCAGGGAAACCAGGGCAACAGGGCTGTTTAAGCCCTGTTGCCCTGGTTCCTCCCGTCAAAACAACGCCGGCGGAGCTCCGGAAACGACGCGAAGGTAGGTAGGTGGCTGGCGGATGGGCGCACGAGCGGGGGGGAGGTGCGGCGGCAGCGGGCGGGCGGGACGGGGGGAGGTGTGGCGGCGGCAGGCGGGCACGCGGGGAGGCGCGGCGGAGGCAGCAGGTGGGGCAGGAGCGCGCCAGCGGCGAGGAAGGAGCGCAGCGTTCGTGCCCTCTTCCGCCACGCGCCCTAGGCAGCCGCCTGGGTCTGCCTAGCGGTAGCGCCGGCCCTGATTCTAGCCAATATTGCAAAAGTGTCTTCAATTATATACCATCTCCCTTCTCCCTCTCATACAAACACTTATTTGGTTGTATATAAGCAATTTTGTTGCATATAACCAGAATATGCATTGTCCAAATATGTGATTAACAGCAACCAGCCCTACATAAAGGGTAATCATTTGGCAGCAGTCTAGTCTTGAGGTGTCAGAGGCATGAATGATGGTTGCCATTCCTGAAGAACTGTATGTGCAGAGCCCAGAATTTGGTATGTATTATCTTGAGTTCATAGAAACCCAGAATACCATCAGAACATAGCAAGAGCCCTGCTGGATCACACCAAAGGTCAAGTATCCTGTTTCCCACAATGGCCTCCCAGGAAATGGACAAGAAGGACACAAAGGTGAGGTCTTTCCCCTATTTGTTTGTCACCTAGCATTAGGTATACTATTCCTGAACATGGAGGTTTCGTAAACTGCCACACAGATGGGAAACGCATCTTGTTAAATCATAGTTTAAAGGCATACATTTGTATATGATCCCTTCCACTGACCTCTGGTGCATGACAGAAATGTGCAGACCAGTGAAACACCGACCGGTACAGAAGGCCAAGCACGCTACCACCTTAGCAAAGTGTTCTGAGTCCAAGAGGCCCCAGTACTGGGTAGTTAAGAGACTGCTAATGTCACACAAGCACTGCACAAAGCCTATTTCTGTTCCACCAAGTCAGATGAGCAATTTGATTATTCACCAGAGACTTGCCCTTTGCTTAATAGAAATGCCATAAACCAGGAGATGAAACATATTAGTTTCAGTATGTTTGAATGAATCTAAAATATTTGCAGAGCAGCATGGTACAGAACACTAGAAGTTACAAAACAGGACAAATGCCTTCTTATAACACCAAAGAGTAAGTTTCATAGATTTCATAGATCAGATCATAGAGTTGGAAGGGTCCTACAAGGTTATCGAGTCCAACCCCCTGCTCAATGCAGGAAACTAGAGGAGGGGTCTCCCATCCAAGTAATAACCAGGCCTGACCCTGCTTAGCTTTCCACGCTCAGAAAGCTGAGCCAGCATTGGTATCTAGCAGTAAATTCAGACCCTTTCTTGGTTGCAAAGCAATTATTTTTGTTCCTTCAATTGCAATGATGGTATTCCATTTAAGCATTTGTACCCACCACCTTTCAACATTTTACTGTCGAGGTGGCTGACTGTAGTGCAGAGAGGGGCCGTGCCTGTCCGTGCACAGAGAAAGGAGTTTCTCCATGCAGACAGAGGCAAGAGCGATCACTCTGTGCCTCTTTGTGCACAGAGAAAGAGAGCCCCATGCTGGCTCAGCTTGTCTGAGTGTGGAAAGCTAAGCAGGGTCAGGCCTGGTTATTACTTGATGGGCGACCCCTCCTCTAGTTTCCTGCATTGAGCAGGGGGTTGGACTTGATGGCCTTGTTGTAGGCCCCTTCCAACTCTATATCTATGAATCTATGACATCAGAGGGTGGAGACTTTTGGGGGGCCAGAACAGTTCCCCACACCCTGCTGTAGAAAAAACAGTACGCAATTACTTTATTATGATTATATAATAATAAATAATATTAAGGAAAAACTTTCAGCGATAGAGAAAGAATGCGAGAAAGAGAGAGACTGACTCTAATAAAAACATGCCTTAGGGCAGTGTTCTCCAACCTTGGGTCCCCAGATGTTTTTGGCCTACAACTCCCAGCATGTCCCAGCCAGCATAGCATAGCTGGCTGGGGCATGCTGGGAGTTTCATTTATTTATTTATTTATTATATTTTTTAATCGTCCATCTGGCCGGTCACCCGGCCACCCTGGGCGATGTACAATCAAAATACAACAAAACACAATAAAATATAATGATTAAAACAATATAAAAAATTCTTATTAAAAACCTAACCCACCTCATATACCCGCCTGAACAGCCATGTTTTTAATGCACGTCGGAAGCTCATCACAGAGGGGGCATGGCGAAGGTCACTAGGGAGGGAGTTCCATAATGTGGGGGCCGCCACAGAGAAGGCCCTCTTCCTAGTCCCCACCAGCCTGGCTGCTCTGGCTGATGGGATAAGGAGAAGGCCGTCCGTGGCAGACCTTGTTGAGCGGCCTACTTGATGTTGCTGGAGGCGCTCCTTGAGATAAGCTGGGCCGGAGCCGTGTAGGGTTTTAAAGGTCAAAACCAACACCTTGAATTCGGCTCGGCAAGCAACTGGTAGCCAGTGCAACTCATTAAGCACTGGCGTGATGTGATCACGCCGGCGGCTGCCCTTAATCAGGCGAGCCGCCGCGTTCTGTACCAGCTGAAGCTTCCGGACCGTCTTCAAGGGTAACCCCACGTAGAGCGCATTACAGTAGTCTAGGCGAGAGGAGACCAAGGCATGAACCACTGATGGGAGCAGGTGATTAGGAAGGTAGGGGCGCAGCTGCCGTATCAGATGGAGTTGATACAGCACCGCCCGGCTCACAGCTGCCACCTGAGCCTCCATGGACAGCTGGGAGTCTAGAATGACCCCCAAGCTGCGGACCTGGTCCTTCAGGGGTAGATGTATCCCATTCAGCACCAGGTCAACATCCCCTAACCTTCCCTTGTCCCCCACCAGAAGTACCTCGGTCTTGTCGGGGTTCAGTTTCAGCATGTTCCTTCCCATCCAGCCAGCCACTGACTCCAGGCACTTGGACAGGGTCTCAACGGCCAACCTTGGTGAGGACTTTAAACAGAGGTAGAGCTGCGTGTCATCTGCATACTGATGACACTGCACCCCAAACCTCCTGATGATAGCTCCCAGCGGCTTGAGGTAGATGTTGAATAACATCGGGGAGAGGATGGAACCCTGCGGCACTCCACAAGTGAGCAGCCGAGGGTCCGAAGCCTCTTCCCCGAGAACTACCCTCTGATACCTTCCAGAGAGGAAGGACCGGAACCACTGCAATACAGTGCCTCCCAAGCTCAACCCCTCCAGACGGTCCAGGAGGATACCGTGGTCAACGGTATCAAAAGCCGCTGAGAGATCGAGGAGGACTAGAAAGGAGCATTCGCCCCTATCCAAAGCCCTCCTCATATCATCCACTAAGGCGACCAAGGCCGTCTCCGTCCCATGTCCAGACCTGAAGCCCGACTGGCATGGATCTAAATAATCGGCTTCATCCAAGTGTGCCTTCAACTGAGCACCCACCACCCGCTCGATCACCTTGCCCAGAAATGGTAAATTGGAGACTGGGCGAAAGTTGTTTAAATCCTGGGGATCCAAGGAGGGCTTCTTTAGAAGCGGTCTTATTACTGCCTCCTTGAGGGCTGATGGCAGCACTCCCTCCTCGAGGGAGGCATTCACCACCGCCTTGATCCCCTCACCCAGTCTCTCCCTACAGCTCATGATGAGCCAGGACGGGCAAGGGTCAAGCAAGCAGGTGGTCGGCCTCACAGATGAAAGCACCTTGTCCACTTCATCAGAAGGAAGAAGCCGAAACCGATCCCACAAAACCGGTCTGCCATTGGCCTCCTCCCGCTCACTCCCTGTGTCCACGACGTACGATATCCCACTCCTAATCCGATCGATTTTATCTGCGAAGTGCTTCGCTAAAGCCTCACAGGAGGCTTTTGACTGTTCCAGTGGGTCCGGAGCGACTGGACCGACCAGACTCCGGACCACTTGGAACAGCCTCCTGGGGCAGCACTCTGCAGACGCAATGGAGGCAGCATAGAAATTCTTTTTTGCTGCCTTCACCGCCACCCGGTAGGCTGAAGATGCAGCTCTAACCCGTGTTCGATCGTCTTCGGAGCGGGAATTTCGCCATCGGCGCTCTAGCCTTCTCACCTCTTGTTTCAGAGCTCGCAGCGACGGAGTGAACCATGGCGCCGCGCGAGCTCTGTTTAGGTGAAGAGGGCGCTTCGGGGCAACTTGGTCTAATGCCCTGGTGATTGCAGCATTCCAATCATCCACCAGGGTCTCGACCGAGCTACCGTTTGTGTGCTCCAATTCCCCAAGCGCGTTCAGGAATCCATCCGGATCCATAAGACGCCTGGGGCGGACCATCCTAATAGGTCCCTCACCCCTGCAGAGGGGTTGTGGCACCGAGAAATCCAACCCCACCAGATAGTGATCTGACCATGACAAGGGGGTGGTGGATATACCCCCGATTTCCAGATCATTTCCCCCCTCTCCAGAAACAAAAACCAAGTCCAGCGCATGACCGGCTACATGGGTAGGTCCAGTTAATACAGGGTGCAGCTCCCAGGAAGCCATGGTCTCCATGAAGTCCCGAGGTGCCCCCATGAGGGCAGCCCCCAAATGCACGTTAAAGTCCCCCAACACCAGTAGCCTGGGGGACAAGACACGCACATCAGAGACCACCTCCAGCACCTCGGCCAGGGAGTCTGTCGTGCAGCGGGGTGGACGGTACACGAGCAGAATCCCCAGACTGCCCTTTGGACCCAACCTCCAGTACATGCACTCAATAAACTTAGTCTCCCGGAGAGGGAGTCTGGTGAGGACCAAGGACTCCCGGTAGATAACAGCCACTCCCCCTCCCCGTCCCCCAACCCTTGGCTGCTGGGCATACGAGAAACCAGCCGGACACAAGGCCGCCAGAGTTGGAGCAGCGGCCTCGTCCAGCCAGGTTTCCGTAATACATGCCAGGTCCGCACCCTCATCCAGGATCATGTCATGGATTACAGATGTTTTTTGGGTAACGGACCTGACATTACACAGCAGCAAATGCAAGGGTGGGGAAGGAGCCACCACCCCCCCAGTTATCCCTTGGCTCTGGGCAGGCCCGGAACAAGGGATAGATATTAAGCATCGATCCCCTGTTCCCCTTAATCGGCATGGCCTGCCCCTAGCACTCTGCCAGCGTCTGCCGCTCAACAATGGTATGTTTTGCCCCCCGGAACTCCCCCCATCATCTCCCTGAGATGAACACATGCCCCCCCTGCTTCCGCCGATCAGGCGGGAGACCCACCCCTAAAACCAACCCCTAAAATCCCTAAAACCCCAACCCAGCTCAGACAGGGGGGAGGGCCCTCGCCCTCGTGCCACCCCCCAAGTGGCTCCCCCAAAGGGAGCTGGTAGATGTTGGCTCTGCTGGGGCAGCTGGCACCACTCCCCAATCAGTCCAGTGCAGAGGCAGGGCCCCAGTCCAGCAGGGAACCACCAGGGAGGGGAAAAAGCTGGCTGCAGGTGGTGGAAGTCACCAGCTTACCTCCCTCCCTGGAGAAGCCCAAAATGCTGGCTGGGCTGCAGGTCTTCAGGGCAGTTGTAGGCCAAAAACATCTGGGGACCCAAGGTTGGAGAACAGTGCCTTAGGGCACAATCCTATGGCCAGTAGATGCTGTCTCACTGGCCATAGGAAAAGTTGGAGTCCCAGCTCTGACCTCGGTGGTCGCATCTAGGGCTCCGACTTCAGAGCGCCCCCCTCCACCTTCACAGCCATTGCAGTTCTTTCTGCACCAGCTGTGGCTCCAAAGATGGAAGACTGACTTCAGAGCCTGCGCTGGGGGGGTGGGGTGGAGGAACAAGGCTCAGCTAGGATAGGAGGAATCCCAGCAGTGCCTCAGTCCCTCCTCCTTGCAAGCAGGGGGTGAAATTGGCCTTCTGTGTGCTTTGGGGGGGCGAGGGATTGCTTCTGTGCTCCTGCCACCTTCCACTGGATGCCCGTAATCTTCCGAGTTCAGAGGGTTACAGGCAGCCACATTGGATGGAGCTGCCCAATGCTTGGCCAAATGGGATTGTTTTGACCTGGTACCTGAAGACTAATAATGATGGCACCAGGCAAACTAGCCTGGGAAGGGTATTCCACAAATGAGGTGCCACCACAGAAAAGGCTTTTCCCCTGGCTGCCACCTGCCTAACTTCCACAAGCCAGGAGAACAGGGAAGGGCCTCAGAACCCAATCTTAAAACATCCATGCGGAAGAAGATGATCCCTTCACATGGCGTGGTCCCTGGCCATTTCATGCAATAATCTGCATTCCCCAAACTTCACCAGGAGTTCCAGAAAGCAGAATGAGAAAGAAAGGGGGAGGGGAAGGAAAAATATGGTTGGCTAAGTAAATCTAGGCAGATTTGCATTCCCTAGGAACACATTATACGATGTGGGTGTTTTACTTACCGTAAGTTATTTGGGTCCTGCTGTTATAGTAACCCTTGGTCCTTCTTCCCGCTCTTTGCATGTGGTAGGCTAGTTATCTGTATTATATGAGCTAACACGTCTGAGCATGGAGGCACCTGCCATGCCATATCAAAAACTGTTCTTGGCAATGAGTCAGTATTTATCTTACCCTCTGGCAATCACCATTTATCTCAATTAGCCTTGCTGAATGTTAGAAATACTTACACAGGTTGCAGATAAACCATTATCACTACATACGTATAGTATGAGCTAGCAAATGCCATTATTAATTAAAATTTTCTTGCTTCATCCTCTTGAGGACTAGAAAGAAAAGCTTTTGAAGTATTACCGTCTCATTAAATACCTTTATATAGTGCCTGAAGATAAGTTAAATTAACCCATTAATTAAAATATTAATTGATTAAGAGAGGGGGGAAAGGTAGCTAACCCTTCCCTCCAACTCTTCTCTCCTTTTATCTCTTTTTTTTATTATTATTATTTTTTAAAGATGGTGAAACTGGAAACAGAACTTTCTATCGTACAGTGCCTAGCAGTGGGATCCCCAATGTAGTGCCTGTGGGCACCGATAACCCGGCAGACACTCAGTGCCTGCCAGGCTTCCTGCCACTCCGGTTTTTAATTTTATTTCATAAGATTATTTTTAATATAAAAAAATAACTGGGAGGCTGGCATGCTGCAAAGTGAAGTGCTGCCCTCCAGCGCCATCTTTATTTGGGTTCAAAGGAGTGGTTTTGTGTGTTGGAGTTCAGGCCATCTGCCTCTCCCCTTGTACTTAGGTTCTTGGGGAAGTTCCTTTTCTTTTGGCCTCCCCAGTTATGCTGCGTTTCTGGAATTTCTACCTATTTAAGTATAATGGAATGGCTTTACTGATAATGGTGCAACACTGTGGAACCCCCTACCAAGGAGGTGCCCCTAGCCAGCTCCTTCTGCATTTTTTTGAAAGTTGGAGAAGGTGGCTGTTTTCCAGAGTGCATTTGGCATTCTGAAAGCTCAGAGCCAAGATAACTGGATTCTAGTTGAACTGGAAATAGTTTTCACTGCACCAATGTATGAAAAGAAAGGAAGCAGGCCTATTTCTGTTTCAGACGTGGGAGCGCTGATAAGCCTACTGCACACTCCCTCCCACAAGGGGATTCCCCATTCATTTAAAAATGTTAATATTTTGATAACACTTTCCAGTGTACAGAATGCTTTAAAATTTTCATCTCATCCAGGGTGGATTTGATTTAAATCAATTTGAACGTCCTATGTTCCTCTCCTCCCCTGCATCAGCTTTGACATGAAGATCCTGGCTTGCATTAAGCCAGAGTTCTCAGTTACGTCCAAACTGGTAGATCACATCCTGGTTTATTTTCCTGGTTTGTTAACTGACATTAAGCCCAGTTCAGATGTAACAGGGAACACTGGCTTAATACAAGCCAGGATCTTCATGCCGAAGCAAGCACATGACAGGAGTGGTAAGAGGGGGTTAGATCAGCTCTGATGCTTGTTCACAGTTTCATAAACCCTGGTTTATGAAGCCTCGAATGATTGTCCGAAATGGGCCAATGATTTCTGCAAGCCTTCCCAGTGAGCTTGTGAGGCAAAACAAGGATTTGAACACCCGGGTAATTGAACCTGTAAAAAAGCTACTAGCATATTCATCAGATCAGCATGAACCAGACAGAGAGTGTGTAAGAATGCAACAGAAGGCACTGCTCCCATTGAATAGGATAGTGTCCAGTGTTAGCCAAAATGACCACCTGGCTGTAAAATGTAATAAATCAGCCCAAAAGCTTTCTGCATCTCTGTCAACTAGAAAAGACATTAGAAGAAAAGAACGGTACACTGGTTGTCATCAGCAAGCTGACCTTTAGGGTCCTTGCCACAGTAAACCTGCGTCCCAGTTTTAAAGGACAACACTGAAACCCTAGCTTTCAGCAAATGTCACAATGAGATAAACAATTTAACATTTATAATATGTCTCACTGGTAACGTTTCAAATTTCACTCACCTGCACACGCACGTGCACGCACACACACGAACACACACACAAGTTGCCTTGCAGAACAAGTCTAGGGGCAGCAAAAGGCTGACACATTGCAGGACTGGCCCATTACAAAGAAACAGATGGGCCTGCAGAAGACATGCTTTGAGTGTGGAAGGTCCCAGGTCCAACCCCCAGCACCACCAGGTCAGTCAGCAGATTTCTGCCTGAGATCTCGGAGGGCCACTGCCAGTCAGTGGACAGATTACAGTATATAATCTGACTGTATGTATAACGCCGCTTCAAACCATGATTTAAGGCTGGTTTATGAATCCTGGCTTGCTTGGAAGCAATTACTCATAGTTCCTGGTTTACATGGAAGGGAAAGCTATACTTAATTGTAGCTTCCTGGTTAGTTTCCCCTAGGGGGCTGCGTGCCCCCCCCCCCACAGCTTGTGAATATCCTGGCTTATTTAAGCCAGGCTTTTTGGCTTAGTGTTATGTGCTAACACGGCCAAGTTTCCCCCCCCCCCCCGTCAACATTTTGTTTTTGAAAAAATACGTGGCTGTAATAATTGAACACGATCCTGCTGTGTTCAAAAAGATGTGAGCCATGGAGGTAATCACAAGGGGGAAATGGGAACCAGGCAATGTTTCAACAGCTCTCTGAACTGCCTTAAGTGGGATTACGAAACACCTCTTTGCATGCTTTTTTTTTGAAAGGTTCTGTGCCCATTCTTCTTCTTGTATATTGGCAGTTAAGAGTTATTGACTTATAAAATGTCTTCGCCACCTTTCCAGAGTTTGCTCAAGGGGTGTAAAGCACAAAACAATAAAACTATCATGAAACCGCCAGCAGTCTGCTTTGCAAATCACAGCTGCTTTAGCAAGGATTTCTGACCAACTCATGGCTTCCCAGTGAACCAATGCAAAAGGAGCACTGGGCCACAGTTCATAGAGATACACGCCTCGGTTGGAACAAACGTAACTTCTGCAGGTCACAAGACTCACAACTGTCTCAGTTTTCAAATGTTCCCCCATATAACAAGAAAATAAACAAACCACACTTTTCCCCGTCAGAAGAAAACATAAGAGAACAGTTCAAGTCCAACCCTCTGTCTACAATGCTAGTTTTCTACTTGATGTCAGATTGATTTTATTTTTTTAATGTAGCGGTGCGTTCAAAAGTGTGACATAAAACCTGAAGTGGTATAGTTCATTCTACCATTTCAGTACTCTGCCACTTCATTCTGCTGCATGTGTAGATCCAGCCTAGACCCCAAGGAAACAAAACTGAAGGCACAATTCAGCCTGTTAAAGTCCCACTGAAATCAACTGGAAAGCTACACTCAAGCCTAAAGAATCTTCAGCTGAAATCAATGACACTTATAAGTGCTTAACTTTGGGTGGGTAGTGTCCAAGGCTGGTGTGGAGAAGGTGGACAGGGAGACATTTTTTCTCCCTCTCTCATAATTCTAGAACCCAGTGGGGTCATCCCATGAAACTGATTGATGAGAGATTCAGGACAGATAAAAGGAAGGACTTCTTCACACAGCACATAAACTATGGAATCCACTTCCACAAGATGCAGGGGTGGCCACAAATTTGGAGGGCTTTAAAAGGGGACTGGACAAATTCATGGAGGAGAAGGCTATCAATGGCTCCTAGTCTTGATGGCTATATGCCACCTCCAGGATCAGTATGCCTATGTACACCAGTTGCTGGGGAACATGGGCAGGAGGGTGCTATTGCACTCATGTCCTGCTTGTGGGATCCCACGGGCAGCTGGTTGGCCACTGTGTGAACAGAATGCTATACTAGATGGACCCTTGGTCTCATCCAGCATGGCTCTTCTTATGTTCTTAAGGCTCATCAGGTACTTTGTTCCAAGATATGGGCCCAGTAGCAAGCGAGTGTGCTAGTTCACACTTCTCAGTTGCTCCCACTATGAGCGGTAGTGGCTAAACAACCCAGGGATGCTACTTTCCTGGGTGGTTTAGCATGATGTCTGAACCTGGAGCTCTGGCTTGTTTCTCCCCCTGAGTCAAGTGACCCATGGTTTGGACATCACGCTAAACAACAGGTCGTCCCTAGGTTGCTTAGCCTCTCCTGCTGGAAGAAGGAGCCAAGTGGAACAGATCAAGTAGCGTGAACTGGTACACTCGCTCGTTCATCATTACCTAGGGTTTAAATAAAACCCTGGATTGTCATTATGTATGAACCAGGCTGGAGTGTGTGTGTGTGTGTGTGTGTGTGTGTGTGTGTGCGTCCGTGCACAGGAAAAACATACTGCCTCTTCTTCAGAGTCATCCTTTATTTATTTATTTATTTATTTATTATATTTATGCCCCGCCTTTTTTCCTGCAAGGAACCCAAGGCGGCTTACATAATCCTCCTCCTCCTCTCCATTTTATTCTCACAACAACCCTGTGAGGTAGGTTAGGCTGAGAGTCAGTAACTGGCCCAAAGTCACCCAGTGAGTTTCATGGCCGAGCGAGGACTAGAACCCGGATCTCCTCCAACACTCTCAATGTGCAAGGACTTTGTTTATATTCACAAATCATGCAAACATGCCCTGTTTGCAACCCTGAATGCAGACGTGAGCAGGAGAACACATTCTCCAAAAACGTTTGAAAATTCTCGAACATGCATTCATGTTTGAAAAATGCACATTTTTTAAAAATGTGTATTTTTAAAATGCTCAGTTTTACACTTTAGTCTATGGGGGAAAGTGTGCACTTTTGGAAAATACACAATTCTTTGCGCATTCCCCCTGTTCATTTTGCCGACTTATCCCATTCGTGCAAAACGAACAGAGATCACAAACAAACGCAGTAAATGAGGAGAGATGAATATCAAGCTGATGTTTGGAGAATCTGGGCAAACACAAACATTGCTTGTTTGCCCAATCCTAGATATTTTGTATTTCACCTATGATGTCGACATTAATTGTCAACACTACGGGGCCCTTTACACATAATGTACCAACATGGTTGCCATGTCCTCTGTAGTTGCTCCCATGCTGTTCAAAGTATGTGAAAAATACTTCTACCCATGTGTTGACATAACATGCAAACATAGCCCAGCCAATTGGGAGATGTGACCCTTGTGTGTTGTTATATTATCACATCATCAGGAACAGTCACATGGGCGTTTGTATTTTATTATTTATTTAATAGATTTAATAGATTTATATACTGCTCACCATATTTTAAATTATCTATATTTTACACATATTTGTATCAGCATGAGAACAACCACTTAGCAAACAAAAACCATACCAGTACAAATATACATAGAGGATTTTATAGACAAATGGTATATGCCACATTAAAATTAACTGGGTTTTTTTTTTAAATCCACTGTATTTCCGATTCTAGCACCATCCTAAATATGAGCATTTGTTGATTTGTCCAAGGTTCTTGTCTCTCATCTGTTAAAAATCATTTTATTTGCTTCCACCAAGTTCTAAAAGTGATACTGCAATTTCCGCATAATCCAGCTTCCAGTGCCACTGTCCCTTATCAGAAAATCACTGCAATGTAAAGTCCTTTAACACCTGCCCTTCTCAAATCAGTCTTATCTTGCTATTAATTTAAGGTTAAGCTGATAGTTCTGGGTGCTGCATTCCATGTGAGAAAACCTGTGTGTATTTTCTTGACAAAGAGTACAAAAGGCCAGTGGCACCAATAAGAATCAAGTGGTAATGCTTTTCCCGGACTGTGTATTAGGCTGCAGGTTGAAGGACCGCATGGTTGAACGTTAGGCTTCCTGTCAGGAGGCTTCCTGCATATAGAAAATTAGTATGCCCTTCACTTTGACGTGTTTTTATTTATTTATTATATTTATACCCCACCTTTTTTCCTGAAAGGAACCCAAGGCGGCTTACATAATCCTCCTCCTCCTCCTCTCCATTTTATCCTCACAACAACCCTGTGAGGTAGGTTAGGCTGAGAGTCAGTGACTACCCAAGGTCACCCAGTGAGTTTCATGGCCGAGTGGGGACTAGGACCCGGATCTCCTGAGTCCCAGTCCAACACTCTCACCACTACGCCACACTGGCTCTGTTACTTGTCTATGTGCAGGGAGAGGTTTTTGAGTGTGTGCTTGTGAGAAACAAACATGATACTGCTAACTGCATTAATAGATCAAAAGTCAGAATTGGAAGAAGAGAAAACAAAAGATGTCAATGCATTCCAACCTCCTTCCCCAAAGCAAGAACAGTTACCTAATGGCCAAATTAGCCCTGACGCAAGGAAGCCACACCTGCTTATGCATATGTCTGCAAAATGAGGATGGGGTCTTTTAACATCAAAAGGGGTGTATCCATGAGGGGAGTGAAGGGAGCCTTCTCCCACCCCCACCCCATCTTACCTTTCTGTGCTTCATCATTTTAGGCATAGGCACTTTCCCCCCAGCCCAGTTCTGACAACGGAAGTGAACAGAGCCGGGGCGTCAAGTACCAGAAGTGATTGAAGTGTCTATTTTGGTTGCCACAAGAAAGTTCACATTTCACACTCCATATAACGGTAAAGTTCCAGGCAATTAAAAACAAGCATTAAAAGATGTCACATTTCAGCCTCATGCCTGTGATCTAACGGTTGACCTGAAGCCAGTAACTCTGAGTGGGAGGTCAAGAATACTACAGATGTCAAAAATCAGCAGGTTGAGCATTGCATGTCTAGCTCCTATGTGTAATCTTGCCCCTTCTGATGTCAAAAGTGGACACTATGCTCCTCACTTTACATATAAACAGAACAGGTTTGGCACCGAGACAGTCTTGGTTGTTCTGATGCATGAACTTTGTTGGAAGAGAGAAAGGGAATCTCCTCAATCTCTCAGCACCTTTTGATACCATCAACCGTGGCATCTTGTTCAACCAGCGGTGCGGGCTGGACATGGGGCTATGGTGATACAGTGGCTCCACCACAGCTGCAGGGTCAGTTTTGGAAAGTAGCATTGGGGGATTGTTGCTTGACTTCGTGGCTTTGAGCTGTGGAGTCCCACAAAATTCTAACTTATTCCTCATGCTTTTTAATATCTGCATGAGGCTGCTGGGTAAGGCCATCTGGGGATTTGGCATAAGTTGTCACCTGTATGGAGATGACACTCAGCTCCATTTCTGCTTGTCATCGGAGTCGGGTGAGGTTGCGGAGGGCTGAATTGTTGCCTGGTCTCAGTAATGGGGCTGGATGAGGGCCAATAAACTGAAGCCGAATCCTTACAAATTTGTAGGTGGTTCCTGGATCCAGGGAGATGGTGTACAACCTGTTCTTGATGGGGCTGAAGGAGCAGTTGTTCAGGGGTGCTCTTGGATCTAACACTGTCACTTGAGGCCCAAGTGGCCTCACTGGCTCAGAACACCTTTCACCAGCTTCAGCCTAGTTTGACCGCTGCGGCCATTTCTGGATAGGGATAGCCTGACTATAGGGATCCATGCTCTGGTAACCTCCAGGTTGGATTACTGTAATGCGTTATACGTGGGGCTGCCCTTGAAGACAGTTCAGAAGCTCCAACTAGTACAGAATTTGGCCGCTAGAGTTCTAGCTGCTTTGACTAGGTGGAGCCATATTACATCAGTTCTGAATGAGCAAATAAGAGTTCTAAAGGAGCTACCTTGCAACCAAGTCCAGTTGGGGGTGCTAGTACTTACATCTAAAGCCATAAATGCCTTGGGGACTAGTATCTGAAGGAGCGTCTCTATCAGCCTGCCTGTGCATTAAGATCATCGGAGAAGGCCCTTCTCTATATGTCACCTAAAGGAAAGTACATGTATCATTTACAAAAGAGAGGGCCTTCTCTGTGCTGGCACCCCAACTTTGGAATACCGTCCCGCGGAAGAAACGCCTGGCGCCAAAGTTGTACAGTTTTTGGCACCAGGTTAAAATCTTTTGCTGAGTCATTTTAATTTTTAAATGGTATTTTTAAGCTGGCTGAAATGGTTTTTATGCCTCTCAATTTTACTGGAGGATTATGTAAGCCGCCTTGGGTTCCTTGCAGGAAAAAAGGCGGGGTATAAATATAATAAATCTTTGCTGGTCTGTGACCGTAATAAATAAAAAATATATATTATATAATAAATAAATAAATAATAAAATAATAATAAATTCTTGTTTTGGTATAGTAAAAAAATCTTTCACTTATATGTATACCACCCTGAAATCCTCTTTGGGATGAAGGTGCAGTCTATACATTTTAAAAATGAACAAATTAAAAAAATTAAATAGTTGTGACTTGGTCCTGATGCCTATGAGAGTGAGAGAGCGTGGAAAAACATGCATGGTATTTGGGCTCATATTTTATCGCTTGTTCTGCTCACATCCCATTTTAGATCAAAAACACAGCTATAGCATTAGTTCAACCAGTCAGGAGTGTGGGTAAGGCCATGCCCTGTTCAGGAAGGAAAAGGCTTCTCTTTTTATGATTCAATGAAACGTTGTGTGAATCTTTATGGCGCTATCTAAATCATAAAAGCAAACAAATGGCCTTATCTCTGTTCTTTCCCGCATGCTGTACCCCATCTTTGCATTCATCTTTCCCTTCATAGGAAGGGACATTGTGTTAAAGATGAAGTCAAAATCTCTCCAGAGTCATTTAAAAGACAAGAGAGAGAGAGAGAGAGAGAGAGAGAGAGAGTCCAGGCAGACAGACAAGTCTCACTTTTGCTTTCCCTTCTGGAGATATTGCTGGTTACAAATTCATTTCGAGAAAGGCACAGAGGCAGGCTGGCCTAAAGGGTTTTGGAGTCTATGGTCTGACAAATACAGACTGTAGGTAAACCTCATTTCCCACTTCCCCTTCAAGCCCACTGCCCTTACTGTTTGAAATTAATACCCTGGATAGTATATATTCCACAATTCCATACACACAAAGAACATAAATTGCAGCTGAGAATCCCATTTTTTCTCTTTTCAAGAAGTTTCTAGCACTTATGGCTAAGACAGGCTTAACAGTGGCCCAGTCTGGACATAACACTAAAATCATACTTCAGTGCAGGGGTGGGGAACCTCAGGCCGGCGGGCCAAATCCAGCCCTCTGGGGGTTCCCCAGGGGACTACGCCCCCTGCCCCCTTTCCCCAACCCCTGATTGGTTGGTGGTTTCCTGGCTTTGGTGCAGTTCTTTTCCCATTCTATAAGATTGAAAGGCCTCTCCTAAGGCTTAGTTACTGGCAGGAAGAGCTTTAAGTAAGAGCTTCCACTTTGCTTAGTTTTTATCTTGTATGCCGCCTTGAGAGGGTTCCACCCTTAAAGGAGGCCTAGAAATAATTTTAGATGCGTGGATAAATTGTTATAACATGCTGGCGATTTTTATATTTTTTGGTATTTTGGGTGCCATCCCTTTTGCCTTCGGCTCCCCATCCCTTTGCCTTCAGCCCTGCCTACCACTGGAATGCGCCCGCCCCCTAGCTTCTGTTAAACTGAATTCAGCCCTTGGGATGAAAGAAGTTCTCCATCCCTGCTTGAGCATTACATGCTCAAGCTTGCTCCCCTCCAGCTCCGGTGCAGCTGCAAGGAGGTGATTCAAAGCATCCGCTTCAATCTTCCGCTAACACCAGTTTGTTGTTTCATCCAAACCAGGAACTGTGGTTAGTTTTAACTATGGCTTAATGAAGTTTTTTTTTTTTAACAAAGGGGGACATATATATAAAGTCACCCACTTGCATTTTGAAGTGGGGTAATTCATTCCTCCATCTCAGCATTTATATTATACCCTGCCTTTCCTCCAAGGAGTGTAAGACAGTGTGCATGGTTCTCCGCACATTTATCCCCGTAACAACCCCGTGATGTAGGTCGGCTAGGCTGAGAGACAGTGACTGGCCAAAGGTCCTGGAGCAATCCTGTGGCTCACGCTGGCTCAGCTTGTCTGAGCGTGGAAAGCTAAGCAGGGTCAGGACTGGTCATTACTTAGATGGGAGACCCCCTCCTCTAGTTTCCTGCATTGAGCAGGGGGGTTGGACTCGATAGCCTTGTAGGCTCCTTCCAACTCTATGATCTATGAAAATGGCTGAGTGAGGATTTGAACCTGGGTCTTCCCAGTCCTACTCCAACACTCTAACCACTCCACTCCACTGCCTCTCAGCATTCTCCCACTTCATTCTGCTGCATGTGCAGACCAGGCCTGATACATCTGATGAGACGTGGTGAGAATAGTGGAGAAACGTAGCTGGCAAGAGGCAGCCGTCGCCACTGCAGCTCCTCTTCCTCCTACCCTTACCTCTCTTATGTAATCTATGCAGGTTCCACTTAATGGACATACTTTATACAGGACCCAAAAATCAGCTTTTCTCGGGGTAATTTGGATTACCTTAGGAACCTGATTTATTTATTTTATCCCAGCATACTCACAGCACTGGCTATAAGCTATAATAACAGAAGACATTAGTGACCTTGTGGCCTTGTTTATAACAAACACTGGGTACTTGGTATATCATCTGAAACAGAGGACAAACAAGAGTTATGGGACACACAGTGATAAGCCAAAGCAAAAGGCGGTGGGAAACTAATGCTGACTTACTATTACCACCTCATCTGGACAATTATTGACTGCTAAATCCTGAAGAATCACTAGAATGACACCAAAGTAAAAACAATAATAATGCAGGGCCTTCTGCTGTTGCTAATTTAAGACACCACCCCTGGGACTAATCAATATGAGCAACTTCTAGAACACAACAGGGATGTGTGAGATATTCACTCCATCAATATATTTCTTTTAACAGCTTTATACAATTTGCACCTCCCGGACCCAAACGTGGACTCAAATGCAAGTTGTACGTTTCCAAGCTTGTGAATCCTTTTCTCCAAAACAGAATAAATCTGTTTGACAACATGCATTCATTTGAAAAGATGCGTACGTTTCCACATTGTGCACAAACGGGTGCATGCAAGCAAAAATGTGTACATTTAAAAGATGCGTACAAAAATGCATACGAAAATACATACATTAATGTGTGCATGAACGCACTGGGAGTCGGGAGATCCGGGTTCTATTCCCCGCTCGACCATGAAACTCACTGGGTGACTTTGGGCCAGTCACTGACTCTCAGTCTAACCTACCTCACAGGGTTGTTGTGAAGATAAAATGGAGAGGAGGAGGAGGATTATGTAAGCCGCCTTGGGTTCCTTGCAGGAAAAAAGGTGGGGTATAAATATAATAAATAAATAAATAAGTATGGAGATGATGTCAGAACCACGAAACGGGTAGCACAATGAAATGCCTTAGCAACAGTATCCGTGAAGCAGAAGGTTAAAAGCTTGGGCTCTCCTGCAAGCAGGGGGAAGGCGAGGAATGGAGTAGTGCTGATGGGGTACCTTGGGAAAATGCCAGGCATCCTCAAGCCATCAGAATTTGAAGTGAAAAACATAGTTGTTTGTTTCATCCAAATGCAGGAAACTATGGTTTGTGCAAGCCATGGTTTGAAATCCTGATTTGAGGGCAAACTACTGTTTGCCGTTACATTTCAACTGAACCTTTATCATACATTAGGAAAACGTCTCTCACCTGCTTCTTCAAATGGGAAAGAAGGAAAGAAGGAAGGAAAAGAATCCTAAAATAATCCACATTCTTAGAAAAATATTGTTTCAAATTAATACCCAGCAATACCTTGTGAGTTTGAAATATAAAAAAACATCATATATTTTCCTTCGTGGCAAATAAATATAATGAACAGGAACCACACTGCCCACAGCTGTTCTGTTTAAGATCAGGGCATACGGATCTAATTAAAGGGCAGATGCTATCCATGAATACAGGAGCATTTATGTGCAGTAAAGCACATTATTGCAAAGCAGACCGGTGTAACTTGTGATCCACCTAGCCAAATTCTGTTATTAAACCTGCCAGGTGCTTCACAACTACCTTGTTTTTATAGCTCTCAGCAGGCAGCAAAATGAAGAGGGTTATTCACCCCTGGTGGGCCACCATGCTTGGCTGGTGGATCAAATTTAGTTTGGAGGTTTACAAATTCTGTAGGCCTGCTTTATGGGAACAGTGATAGCAAGAAAACAACTCTCTATTGATATAATATCCACAATATTATTATAACTTTGATGTGTGTCTGCAGTACTGTTGCAAATCATATTTCTTCAAAAAAATTCAAATCGTCATTCCCTGATGGATGGAAGTGCCCTACAAGGATGTTAAGAACACTTGAAGGGAAGGGGGATGACGAGAAGGGAAACACTACACATGTCACAAATCTATTTGTTCAATGTAAAAACAAACAATTAAACAAGGCGCTGGTTTCCACCATGGTCACTCCACCATCTTTCTTCTGAAGCGCTACATACATATATATGGATAATGCTAGCCATGGTTTGCTGCCTTAATTCTGATTAGGATTCAAATTGAGCAGAGGGTTGAACAGTGAATGAAACTATGGCTTAGTTTGCCAGGCTAGCTTGCCTTTCCTCAATGCAGATGTAATACTGAACCAGGTTAAGGAAAACAAACCATGATTTAGCATTATATCTGATACTTGCCATGGCTTAGCCTTTCCTCAATGTAGATGTTATACAGGACAACAAGCCATGATTAAGCATCATGTCTGCAACATGGGACCTAAACATAGTTGAAAAGATGTGCCGCTTGGCAAAATGAAAATTACTTCTCTGTTTCTCTGACTCCAGGGGACAGTGTTAAGTAGATTCAGCGCTTTGGTGCAGTTCCTTCTTAAGTATTTTGTTGACATATTAATGTTGCTTTTTAATACCAGGCCCAGCATAATCAATTTTCAGTTGAAGTGATGACTCATGGAAAGTATCTGCTAACATAAAATAAAACAACTGCTGCACTATACATGGAGAGGAACAGCGGACAAAGCAGACATGAAAAGCTCAGCAGATTCCACTGGCTCAGAATGTGTTTCGATTTCAACTTGAAAGACATTTTTTAAAAAAATTTAAGTCTAAGGAAATGCCAACTAATTACACATTCTTAAAAGCTGATGCGGCACTTTGAGGATCTAGGAAACAGTAAAACTAGTGTAATTATAGACACTGAAGTTTCCAGAGGAGAGCTGGTGTAGCATAGTTAGTGATCATGAGCATGAGAGATGTGTTGGCTGTTACTCTGAATAGGAGCTCCCCAATCCCCATACTGCAACATTTTGTTGCAGGTCTCTCTTGTCAATAGCTATTAGTCCTCACAGCTAGAATGGAACCATGACTGGGGGCAGTATCACCTCTGATTGCCGGATGCTGGGAATAAAATAAAGCAGGGGGTAGCTATCTCAGTCATGCTGTCTTAGGGATGGATGAATCCAGCAACTTCGGTTGCTCTCAGTTTCTCATTTTTTCAATCTTAAGGCTGGTTTGCCTGAACTTTGAAAATTTCTCTAGTCTTAAGTTCTGTTCAGCCCTAACTCTGAGAATTTGTTTTTAAAATGTCTGCATTAAAATTCATGATCATTTTTGTGCACATTCCTCCTAATATATGAATGAATGTTTATTTCGGTCACAGACCAGTATAGCATAAAAAAACAACAATAAAAATATTGGTAAAATACATAAAATCATTGTGTTGAACAGAACAGTCCCAAGCTATGTCTAAAATATTATTCAATAAAACCATTCAACATCAATTTTGTGCGCATTCCTCCTAATATATGTATTTTGCATACATTTTGCCTTTTGCATACTTTTATTCATTCATTCCTTCATTTGATTTGTACCTGCCTTTCTACCAAAAATGGCACTTAAGGTGGCTTTTTCCAATCAATCTTCCTAATATAAGGCTTTTTGTAATGTTATCTTCCCTAACATACCGTACACTTCTTTGTGCACATTCTTTTTATTGTAGGCCTCTACTGCAAAATTCAGAGAGGTGTGAATTTCAACAGATAACTTTCAGTTTGTATACTGGCTCAAAAGTGTGAAATACAGGCAGTCCCCAGGTTACGAACCAGTTCTGTTCTTTAAGAATGTCTTTAAGTTGAATGTGTATGTAAGTCGGAACAGCATAGCGTTCTATATGTTAAAATCGGCATTTACGCAAATTGCGTAGTATACTATGCTATGTACTCTACGTAAAAGAAGTAGCGCCGGGGAACCCAGAAGTCCGCTCTTAAGTATGGCTTGTCTGTAAGTCGGACGTTCTTAACTCAGGGACTGCCTGTATACCGTAATTAGTTCATACTTTCTCCCCCCATTCCTGTGCTTTGTAAGCTTCCTGGAGTTTGTAAGCTTCCTGGAGTTTTACTGGTCACCAAGATGGATCTTCCTGACTGGCCACTAAGACAGATCTTTATTCTGATCAAGCAAGGGAATTAATACATCCTTAAGAAAGAAACAAGGCACTTCATGCCAGAGGGCCTCCAGCCTGAAGAGCAACAGAACCCATCCACGTTTATTTTCTTTTTAATGTTTTTGTGGTGATCACGCTAAATATTAAATCTGCAGTCATTGCAGTCTTGTCTAAAGTGCTGCCTACTACCTATGATGGAGACAATGCAGGTCTTTGTTTACACAGTGAAAAATAGAGAACGAAAGCATGAAGTGGAAAACAAGGGCTCTTTTCACATGCCTTTGATATATGACAGCTGGCTGCCTGAACTCCCCAAACCAATATGACAATTGTAATTCTTGAGTGGTCTCCTGACCGTCACTTCCACTGGTGCATTAGACATTGCCATAACCACCAGTAGGATGCCAAGTGAGGTCACCTTTGCAGTCAAATACAAATTTGGGGAGATTTGGTGGACGGGCTACTCTCATGCTCCAGACCTAACTAATAACCCAGAGTCACAAAAGAAATTTCCCAGCAAATCAAACCAGGAGTACTTTTGTCTACCTTGGAGCTCTTCTGTTTTGCCCTTGCGATGCATGGCTTAGCTTGCTTCCAGTGGAGTCCAGTAAGTATCTGCCCTGCAAGCAGCTTGCTACTCTTGCTCGGTCTTCTTAAGGCAGAACTGCACAAGTTGAAATGTGGAAGCTCCTGCCCAATTCTGCTAGCTGCTACCTACTGGCCTCTAGATCCAATCCAACCTCATCATTCTATAGCTATAGGCAGAACTATGGATATTCAGTGTAACAACAATGAAACAAAAACGTAATTCTTCATCTACAAAAGCTGGCTCTAGTAATCTATATACATAATTTAACGTTTGCTTGCTTGTTTGTTTGTTTGTTGATTGATGGATTTAAGGATCAGGTAACAGGTGACAGGAAAAACCTCTGCCTGAAACTCTGGAGAGCCACTGCAAGTCACCATAAATCATAAGACAATACTGCTAGATCAGCCTTCCCCAATCCTGTAGCCAGGGCTGGCCTGGGGGGGCTGGCTCCCCCTAAATTTTATCTGCTCCCCCATTCTTTTACAAAGAAATAATTAAAAAACAGCTAACATTTTTGTCTTTAGAAGGCCTGAAAACCAGATGAATGGCTCCCCTACCTTTTTGGCGACATCCCCCCCCCGCCAAGAACGTTTAGGCTGGCTATGGGTCTGCCAACTTGATGCTCTCCTACAGCACCAAGCCAGGTGCATGGGCAACTGCCTTGCATCTGTGCCTTTTATTGGAAATTGTACGCTGAATGGGTTGGTAACATCTCTTGACTAAGGAAAGCATCCATCAGCCTTCCTCAACCTGGTGCCTTCCAAATGTGTTGGGCTACAACTTCCATCATCCCCAACCAGTATGGCCAATGACCATGCTATCTGGGGTGATGGGAGTTCTAGTTCATCACCTCTGCAGGGCACCAAGTTGGGGAAGGCAGGCATACAACATTTTCTCTGCTGGTCAGCCGGGGGCGGAAATGTCTGGATTAAGAGTGTTCGTTTTTTTTAAATTGTGGTCCCTTTACCATCTATGATTTCACAAAGTAAATTTACAGTCATGCCTTGGATTGAGAGCATAATTCGTTCCGGAAACATGCTTGTAATCCAAAACACTCTTATATCAAAATGAAATTCCCCCCCAAAAAATTTGTACAGATATTTTTAATTTAAGCCATACTACAGTATTTGTATTGCAAGATGTTGCTTGTATATCAAGTAAAAATATATATTAACAAATATTTAAAAATTTACTTGTCTTGCAAGACACTCTCAAACCAAGTTATTTGCAGTCCAAGGTATTACTGTATTATGAACATTTCTTCAACAAACAGCTATTCAGTGTTTCATCCTTTGGTTTTTGGATTTTTCTTACAGCTGTCTTACGTATAAAGACATTTGTTAAATGTATGTGTAATGCTCCCCACCCCGTTTGTGTGTGTGTGTGTGTGTGCGTGTGCACGTGTGTATAATTTGGGATGATATAGGTCTTTATAGTTGGAATAATAAATAGATAAATAGAAAAACTCAGCTATAAAGAAACAATCCAAATCCAAGGTCTGGCATCACCTTTATTAGGAGCAACCAAAATTTCACAGAACAGTGAGTTTTTATCTCCAGCTTTGCTAACATAAAAACTGCCGTATTTCTCTTTACTGCTGTTTTCTAACTAACAAGGAACTTGTGTGTTTCACTTAAAGCTAGAGATGGATCCGGGATAACTGCTGCATTTTATGTTTTTTAAAATGGGGAACCAGCAATTGTGTGTTTCTTTGTCCCAACAGACCACGGTGGAACCTGAAACTTGCACAGCATCTGGTAGAGCCTAATCTAATTGACAGTACAATCTTACATACTTACCTGGAAGTAAGCCCCATTGAAAACAGTGGTATTTATTTCTAAGTAAACATGCACAGGATTGCACTGGAAGTCTATCTTCTCCTACACTCCATCTAAGACTGTGATTGAATACAGGCTTTGTGGCTTCAATATCAAACCAGGTTTTGTACTCTCCACTCTATCCTCTGCCTTGCTTAATATCCGACTGATGAAGAATTCTGGAGAATTTGAAAGCTTGCTCACTACAGGCAGTCCCCGGGTTACGAACAAGATCCGTTCGTAAGTCTGTCTTTAAGTCGAATTTGTACGTAAGTTGGAACGGGCACATATGGTTCCCCGGTTCTACGTCATTTACGTAGAAAAATGGTGTAAGGTACGCCATTTACGTAGAGCATAGTGTAGTATACATTAAAAATTGGCATTTACGCAAATTGTGGCTGTTTTTATGTATACTACACTATACTCTACGGAAACGACGTAGAGCTGGGGAAGCAGGAGGTCCGCCGAGTGCCTCGCCTGGCGCTCGCTGGAGACTCTGTGGTCCGTTCGCAAGTACAAGTTGTCCTGTAAGTCGGACGTTTGTAACTCGGGGACTGCCTGTATTTCGTGACAATTTGGTTGGTTGTAATAAAGGAAGGTATCGCCAGACCATGGATTCGCTTTTTCCCCCCTTACAGATTGACACAGCATCCTTTGTTTTGTTTTTTAACATGTTTTTTAATAAAGAAAAAATTGCTGATGTTTCAACTTGCAGTTTATAAAATAAACGTTCATTTTCTTTAGAAAAGGGCAATTCAGGAAGTTTTGCTACCTAGTCCTCAAGAAAGAGCATCATCAACAAGATTATGATGCTTCCTTATTCCCACTGGATCATTTAGTGCTAGCACTGCGCTGCAAACATAGTTCATGAAATGGAAACTTTGCTGTTCCTTAATTGTCTCTCTCTCTCTCTCTCTCTCTTTTGTGGTTTGGATCTAATCCATAAAGTCATTTTTAAAAAGTGAACTTTAAAGAACTCTGGGTTTGCATAGAAAAGGAACACTGACTCAACAATTACCTACACAGCCCCAGCAAGCAACTAATTTTCAGGAAGGAGACTATGAGCATGGGATCAGGGCGTTGGGGCAGGCTAGAGCCGGGAGCCTTCGGTTCTTCACCCCCTCCCCTAAGGGCTATTAAGTCTCATAAGGGAAACTGTGAGCCACTAAGTCCTCAGTTCAAATCTCACTGAAGCCACATAGGTAGCCTAAGGCAAGCTTCTCTATCCTCAACTGCAGCTCACCCAACTGCAGTATGGAGACAGTAACAACACTGGGCCAGCTTTACAAAGATGTTCTAAGGCACCCTTCCCCAACCTGGAATCCTCCAGATGTGGTGGACTGCAACTCCCAGCATTCCTGACCATTGGCTATGCTAGCTGGGGCCGAGAGAAGTCCAACAACATCTGGAGGGCGCTAGGTTGGGGGAGGCTGTTCTAAACCATTGAAGATGCTATGGTTTGTTTATTCTATATTAAGATTTCTTTCCTTAAGGGTGTAATACTCATTTCAGGATATTTCCAGAACAGTCCTCATTTCTGATGTTTGACCCAGCAACTAGTATGCAGAAGGTGGTGAAATTGTAAAAAGATTAGAAAAAACAGTATTTCTTTTGGGGGAAAATCATATTTAAACCTTATGCAAATTAGGACGAACACTGGTAATTGACCTCAGATTTTAAGAACACAAGAAGAGCTATGCTGGATCAGACCAAGGATCCGCCTAGTCCAGCATTCTGTTCACACAGAGGCCAACCAACTGCCTACGGTAAACCCACAAACAGGACATGAGTGCAACAGCACACACACACGCCCATGTTCCCCAGCAACTGATTTAATAGATCATAGAGTTGGAAGGAGCCTACAAGGCTATCGAGTCCAACCCCCTGCTCAATGCAGGAAACTAGAGGAGGGGTCTCCCATTCAAGTCATAACCAGGCCTGACCCTGCTTAGCTTTCCACGCTCAGACAAACTGAGCCAGCGTAACCCACAGGCCTGTATATATCCAGTCCATTACCAAACCCAGACATTGGTTCAGCACCTGCACAGCCTCCCTGACTCAGATGACATTGAGAAATAGAACTGAGTGTTATCAGCATACCTCATCTGGTGGCTTCATATAGATGTTAAAAAGTATGGGGGATAAGATGGAACCCTATAGGACCCCACAGCAAATTGCCACCGAGTCCCCAATACCACTTTCTAAAACCAGGTAGGAGCAGAATCACCATATTACCGTGCTTCCCACACCCAACCCACAGAAATACCACGGTTGATGGTATCAAAAGCTGCTGAGAGGTCAAGAAGCGAGCATCAGGATGAACAAGGCCGTTTCAGTGTCAAACCCAGGCCTGAAGCTGTACTGAAATGAGTCTAAATAATCCTCTCAATCCAAGAGCACCTTCTCCAAGATCTTACCCCAAAAGGGGATATTAACAACTGGACCAGTTATTTATTTATTTTATTTTATTTATTAATTTATACCCCGCCTTTTTTCCTGAAAGGAACCCAAGACGGCTTACATAATCCTCCTCTCCATTTTATCCTCACAACAACCCTGTGAGGTAGGTTAGGCTGAGAGTCAGTGACTGGCCCAAAGTCACCCAGTGAGTTTCATGGCCGAGCGGGGACTAGAACCCGGATCTCCCGAGTCCCAGTCCAACAATCTCACCACTATACCACACAGTTATTAAAATCACCTGGGTCCAAAAGGGCTTTCTTAAGAAGTCTCTTTCAAAGCAGCTGGTTCTACCCACTCTTGTAGGCATCAACTATCTCTTGGACGGCCCACCCAGTCAATTCCTCCCCCGCCCCCTCAGCTACTTGTCAACAGCCAAAATGGGCAAAGATCAAGAATACAGGTAGTCGGCTGCATTCCTCCAAGCACTTTCTTCACATCCTCAGACCGCATCAGCTGATATCGATCCCACACAATGGACTAGACAGCACTCTGAATAGCTCCACTGGAACTGTATCAATGACAGTGTCAAGTTATTGTCTCATTGCTTGTGCTTATTGTGAATTAACACACACATGTGCAAGTGCGCACGCATACACACACTTCCTCATTTGAATAACCTACACTGGTCCTTCACAATATCTGCCAACTGTAGCCTAACTAATGGCCTCAGATGGAGAACTGCATATGCAACCACGCACAGACTCCCTTCATAACTATTGCTCTAGTCTAGTAAGAGAAGGAGCTGAGCTTATCACAGGCCTTCCTTTCTGTAATTTCAGCCTCAGTCAATTCTCTCTTCGCACTCACAAACAGCATCCCATACAAGTTATCCTGTCCTTGCTCTTCCTTGGTAAGTATCCCAACCCCTTGTATGTATTGCAGCAAAATGATTGGTTCCCAGCCTGTGTATCCCAACCTGGTTGTAGCTGATGTACATAGGCATACTGCCTCTGATACTGGAGGTAGCATATAGCCATCAGGACTAATAGCCATTGATAGCCTTCTCCTCCATTAATTTGTCCAATCCCCTTTTAAAGCCAGCCAAATTGGTGGCCATCACTATGTCTTGTGGAAGTGAATTCCATAGTTTAACTTGTGCAAGCAAGAAGCCAGCAGGTGGGAGTAATATCCTTCTAAAAGCTTGCACTAAAATTGTGACCTGCCTCCCTTTCGGTCACTCAGTTTTGAGTATTACATCAGGGTGTCCCCAGATATCCAAGATGGGATGGAAAATTTGATGGTAGGTTCAATTAAAACTCTCCATTTGCTCTTAAGCATGCTGAGAATAGTTCTATGCTGTTGTAATTAATGGTGGCTTTTCCTCTTTGTTCACCAGTATCTTTCTTCTTCTTTTTTTTAATTAAAAAAAATTCCTTCATCAGTTTATAGAAGTTCTTGCTTCTTGTAATATGTTCACTTGAATGACCACACTCCCTTGGCTTCATTAACAAATGCCACTATTAAAAATGGACTGAATAATATTTCAGCTTGGAGTGGGATCCCTTAAGACAAAGCAGAAAAATTGTACTTTTCATGGCAGGAAGCTACAGCCAAGAGCAAAATTTAACACCTGCCCACCAGTTTGATTGCCAACGTACCTTATGTACAATATGCAAATTTATTTAATCAATTAATTACTTAAAAGTCAGATAATCCATTAAAAAGGCTCTACTGGGTTGTCAACCACCATTTTCAATAATTGTTTTAGATCTGCCTCTGTTTTCTGCCCAGAGTCTTTCTTCTACAAGTACAAAAAGGTATATCAAATTGCATACAATATAAAAGCCAGCAGTTAAACCCCTAAGCCAAATTAACTTTCAAGAGACTATGTTCCAGTTCCAGCATTTTAAAGCAACGGTATAAAGATGTATCCTGTTGTAACTTAGATGCTACTCCAAAAATCTCCCATTTATCATGCTATGATTTGATTTCTAAAAGAATGTTGGTGCCCCAAAGATGCAGAACCCTTAAGGACTGGAATATGGTACAATTTATTTAGAGAGACGTGGACTCGGGAAAACTTGATATATACTCAGTTGGGTTGACTACATTTTAGTCTGCTTAAGTGTCCTGTAGTGGAAAGATTGTCCCAAGCAGTTTTTATTAAGAAGCATTATGCAAGTTTTGAGTTTTGAGTTTTATTACAAATAAATATACACATGTTTGAAAGGTTATAAGAAAAAAGGGGCTTTTGTGTTTTTCCCTAAGTAATACATTTCATATGATTGTATTATTTGGAATACTACAGGCTTTTATGATTTATATTTTTGCATATAGCTCATTATAGGTGTTAAATATTGTTCAGACATTCAGTGTTTAATCTCTATGCACTGTGCACATTATGGTTTGATATGATAGTATTTGTTTATTATGTTTTTATGTATTTTAGAATGCATTATTTTGTATCTTTTTTGAGCGCATCATTTTGTACAATAGGTAGTTTTCCAGATAAAATAACATTGAGTATGCGCATCACAACATGTCTGATTTTGTGCTTGTGTCTGATCTTCCTTCACATCATCTCCATGGCTCATTAGAAACTTCTGTCAAGTGATATTCTGAAAAACAGAGAATCAGCCACTGTGTGTGTTTCTTTGTCCCAGCATCCCTAGAACCCTGTGCAGGAACTACTCACATAAAGGGCACTCATGTGTAGCTGCAAGAATGGGACCACGTTCCCGGTGCCACCCATGCTATAATGCTCCTGGGCTAGCTCTGCCCCCAACCTCCCATGTTGAGTGCAGAGGTTTCAATAGGAAGTTCTACTTGTGAGTAACTGCTCTCACACTGAGGCTCCATGCGATCTGGACAACCAATATCACAGGTGTCCAGATCACATTGAGTCCCAACATGCAAACGGCTTCTCACAAGTAGAACTACCTTTTCAGACGTATGCAGTCAACACGGGAGCTTGGTGGCAGAACTAGTCCAGAAGCATGACATTGGGGTGCAGCCAGAAGCATGGGCCCTCTCCTCTACTTGCCCTACATGCAAGTAACACATGTGCAGGACTTAACAGTAATCTTAAATACTGCATAGCACCTAGAAGAGCCTTATCCAACTACATCTGGCATGTTACACTCCATCTTAAGACTGTGACCAATGTAGACTCTATGGCTTTAACACCAAGCCTGCTTGTTCCACCTCACCCTCCCACTTTAGCTTATCATCCAGCCTGATGGAGAGTTCTAGAGAACCCAAAAGTCTGCTCACTATTTTATGACATTTCAGTTGGCCCTAATAAAGGTACTGCCCTACTGTGGATTCTGGTTTCAGGGATTACTTGATATATATTCTGTGTGTGTGTGTGTGTGCGTGCGTGCATGCCCTGTTTTCTGACAGCTGACAGAGTACTATGGATAAGAAGGCAGAAGAATTAGCATTAAAATGACAACAACAAGCATGATTATGAAAATAAAACACAGCATTAAGGAGTGTTTCCCCAGCAAACTAAAAGTGAGGGAGTAGGAGGGGGGAATATACGAAGCAGAGCCATGGCTAAAACAATGGAACCATTTTGCTTTTGAAAGTATCCAAGAAGAATCCTCAAACTTACGTATATCAACGTCTGATCAGCCCAGCCAGATCAAATGAAAGAGACGATATTCTATACTAAGCATTTCATTCCCCTTGAGGTTCAGTTTTCTGAAACATGTACTTTTGAATAGATCTAACCTAAGTTTCCTCTGAATTTGTTCCTATTCATATGCTTTAAAAATGCTTCATCTTATGATTTTAACCCTAATCAACTTCTAGACTGACAGAAAATACAATCAAAAGCGCGGTTTATGCTTAACATTTGAACAAGGGTGATATGCTAAAAGTGTGTGTAATTCCAATCCGTTTTAAAGGTTTCAAAAGCTGAATTACTTCTCCTCGCTCCAGGCTTCCTTTTGTTTCTTAATGGATTATTTATTAAAACTATAAGACAGCACCAGATGAGTTGTAGATATTTAAACAGGAAACCAATTAACTTAATGTAGTCGCCACCTTTGAAGTCTCTGTAGTTGGCAACATTACCCTTTTATCATACACACACACACACACACACACACACATCTGAACTAAAGACAGTTGCAAAAGCTGGTTTGTTTTTCCTAACCTGGAAATTAAGAAAACAAAGAAACTTAAATCAGAAATTCTACCAATGGATTATAAGGTCAGCAGTTTCAAAAGTGCACTTTGATATGTCTATATACTGGCAGGACATAGAGTGATTCATTGTTTTTTCTGCTATCTGAAATATTATGTCCATGTTAGTCCCAAGTCCAACAGCCGTAAAGACAGATGTAACATTTATGCAGCTGTAGGGCTGATTTAGAAATGTTCTCACTATCTCGTTCGGATGTAACTCTAAACCAGGGGTAGGCAACCTGATCCCTTCCAGATGTTTTGGAATACAACTTCCATAAGCCCTGGCCACTGGCCATAGTGGCTGGGGTTTAGTTTGCTGCAAATACATATGTTGGGGAAACTATGACAACTGATCATCTTCATTGTCTTCTTGTTCCTCCTCCTCTCCTACCAGAGGTTGGAAATCATCATGGCTAGACTGTCTTTAGATATGGCCCCTCTAAACAATGATACTGTATTGCCCCCAACCCATTCTCTACTGACAACCAATAGTTCCTGTTAATGCACGGATGGGAATCCTCCTCTATACCCAATCCTTCTCTTATGACATCAACTCTTGATTTATTTATTTATTTAAAACATTTATTTACCGCCCATCAGCCAAAAGGCTCCCTGGGCGGTTTACAAAAACAGTACCAAAAAAACCACAAAAACCACCCCATAAACATATTAAAATACATCAAGGTAAAAAACAAGCAGCCAGATAAATTCAATCCCGAGGTACAGTGGCGATAATAAAAAGAATAAAAGGAATAAAATTATCCATTAAAATATTGGTAATCCACGGAGGAGAAGGCTCCAATCTATGAGCATTCTAATTTGTCAGCAGGGTGTACGAAGCTTCAGGGACTGGCTTATTATCACCTCACTTTAAACCATGCACTCTTGGGAGTGGGGAATGAAGAGCCATTATTACTCCTTAGACTGAAAACCATTTAAATGTATGTAATTCAGTCCTTCCAGAACTATATAACTTCAGAATGCAAGTGGGGTGTACGACATGTTTGAATGCCCCACCACTATGTCAAAATCCCCCTGTATATGCAAAAGGTAGCACATCAGGGACAAAACTAGCTTAGAATCTTCTTTCAAGGTCATAGCTTTCTACAAGCAAAGAACCTTTGACCTGAGGGAGCATTCCAACCTGCCATCCACCATCATTAACTATTTCTGAAATCTTACCGTTTCAAAAAGACTCTACCACATTCTTTTCCAGAACATTTGAACTGGCTTGAAGCTAGAACTCCCAAAGCTATTGCTTCATGTTTATACAGCACCAACACGTTCTTGGCACTGTTACTTGGTTAAGTACTGCAGCTTAACTTGGATCAAATTGTATGCTACATGCAGGGGCTCCAAAAACCCTCTCCAACCAACAAAAGAATGTAAGAAAAGGAATATGATCAGCTGGCTAAAGAAACATGAAAGAACATTGCTGGCCACGCTAGAAGGATAAAGAAAAACACACCCAGATTCTGTACCAAGCCCATTTTCCTTTTGCATTTGCTACTGTAAATTACTTCCTTTATTCTTCTTGCTCAATGGAGTAAACCTAAGTAGAATGGAGAGAATTCAGCATCCTCATAACAAATTAAATGATACCCCCCAAACAAGGAGTCGCTGGGATTTGACTACAAATAATACTTTTCAATGGCGACAATTCATACATTTGGCTCAGACTCATCAATGGAATCAACTCCCGAAGGAGGTCCGCCTAGCGCCTACCCTTTACTCTTTTAGACGCCTGGTGAAGACCTTTTTATTTACCCAATATTTTAATGGATAATTTTATTCCTTTTATTCTTTTTATTATCGCCACTGTACCTCGGGATTGAATTTATCTGGCTGCTTGTTTTTCACCTTGATGTATTTTAATATGTTATGGGGTAGTTTTTGTGGTTGTTTGGTACTGTTTTTGTAAACCGCCCAGGGAGCCTTTTGGCTGATGGGCGGTAAATAAATGTTTTAAATAAATAAATAAATCAAGAGTTGATGTCATAAGAGAAGGATTGTGTATAGATTCAAATGGGGCAAACTGTGGCATACTTTTTGAATGGTCCCAGGGGAGGATTGCATTCTAACAGGGCTGGCCTTACCATAAAGGCAGAATGAGGTAGCTGCCTCAGGCAGCAGATGTGGAGGTGGGGCTGACAAAGTGTTGGAGGACACAGCTGTGTGTACCTCATGGCCTATCCTGAGCCCCAAAGCTACCCTGCTCCCTCAGGGGCAGTGGAGAACACTGTTCCGTCACCAGTGCTCAAGTTAAACTGCCAGCGCAGTTAATTCTGTACATTGAATTTGGAGGCACCATTTGTCTTTTGCCTCAGGCAGCTCTCCCAAGACATTTGCCCACAGAATACCTTGCATTATGTGAAGTAATCTGAAGATTCCCCTGAATTCTCCTGTACTCGACTTCCTAGAGAGGAAGTAGTAATTTCTCCATGATCAAATGGTAAGATTCATATGAAGAAAGAAATCAAGAGCAGCGTTATTCAGGAATCCAGTGTTATTCAGGAGCAGGGATATTCCCTTATTCAGGAATCATGTGGCAGTATCCAATGGTGTCATTCTGCAAACTCAAATAGCGCTGGCGGAGCTCCGCCTAATCTTTCAGTTCCACAAGCGGCTGCGCTTTACACTTACATAACCTGTTGCGCAACCATCTGCACAACTGGTTGCACAAGTGTAATGAGCAACCGGTTACACAATTACATTGTGCAAAAAACGTAATGTGCAACGGCTTGCATAACGGATTGCACAAACATAATGCAAAACCGCTTGCATAACAGTTTGCACAAGCATAATGTGCAACCGCTTGCATGATGGGTTGTACAACCACGCCTGCATAAACATAACTTTAGTTGGATTCTCCTCTTGCGCGTAGTATGGAACCAAGTTTCTGTTAGCGCAATATCATTTGCATAAGCTGAATGACACCATTGGATACTGCCCTTAGTAGTTCTTTGTGTGTTTTAATCAATCTCACAAGTAATTCAGATACTTTGATGAGACAATACAGTTAACCAAACTCCCACAGGGTAAGCTCTCTCCCAACCCAGGGTTGCTTGGTCATCCTACACATGAACTGCCCCTGTATGGTAATGTGTATGATAGGATGTGTATGATCTGTATGTACTCCATGTTATATTTTTCACAATGATAGGCCAAACATTCTCAGACAACAACAATACCACATAACATATTGAGTTATGTTACTTTGGAGAGGGGAAAATACATATACATTATATCATAATTCTTGTGACATGCACCCAAATGCCTTTCTTATGAAAAGGCCTCAAGATGGGATTAGAATTTCATTTACGTGGAATCCAATTGTGCTCCTGGTTGAAATATTGTGATTATGAGCTGAAGTTACTTCCTGACTGAAAAGGCCGAGAATTCTCCAGAACTGTGGTTTTAAAAAAACAAAAACAAAAAACTTCCTGCCTTCAGGGAAACCCTTCTGCATCAACCCTTCTTCAGCAAAACATTGCAGAGAATTCTGAGGCACATTCTAGGGCAGACGTGAGCGGACTTGTAGCATCTACTGGAACCTTGAGGTCCATTACCCAGAGCCAGGTGGGAAATAATGGCAGGGGAAAGAGCAAGGTAGAAAAATATTGACTCATGGGGCAGAGACAATTACCTACTGCACCCCATACACCAAGTGTACAGATCAATATTTGGGTGAGGGGCTGGATTGCCCACCTCCAGGCACTCGGGAGGGCCAGATGACGCTGGTGGGTGTGACCAAGCCTATTGATGTCATCGCACCACCCCTGGGCATTTTAGCTTTTCTCCATGTTGGGAAAGCCAGTGCTGGCTGAGTCCCTGGTTTTATGGGGCACCACACAAAGCAACACGGCCTTTATCCCCGCTCTTATCTCTAATCTCAGGGGGGATTCCACCAGGGGGCGAGGCATGGAGGCCAAACCCTGCTTCTTAGAGCAGGGGTGGGGAACTTGCAGCCCTCCAGATGTGTTGGTTTACACCGCCCAAAATCCCACACCATTGGCTATGATGCCTAAGGCAGCTGTAGGCCAAAACATGTGGAGGGCCACAACTTTCTCACCCTGCTCTAGAGGAACCCCAAGAGGCTGGATTGGGGAGCTCGGTGGGGTGGATTAGGCCTGCAGACCAAAGATTCTGCACCCCTGCCATAAGTCTTACCCCTGGGATAATCTGCATTGCATAAATAAATCTGCATCCAAGTATCCACAGAAAAAAAAACCCTGCTTCTTGTTGCTGTTATTGCTAAAACAACCAGGAGACAGCAAGTCTTGCCAATCTAGCACAAATCAAACAGTGATCTACTTGCAGAGCCCACACTACTGTTTGCTCAACTCTGTTCTAAGAAGACACATGGTCAACTGAAATGAGGCCCTATCCAAGCTCATTGGGCCTCACTGTTGGCTTGACTGAATTGAAAGCAAAGGGCAACAACACACCCAGTGCTACCTTGCAGATGCATTTTGCTGGTGAAGGTCACCAGCAGCAGGTAATCTGCCTTTCCGGGAAGCATGAGTGCTATTGACAAAGTCCTGATAAGCTTCTGAGGAATTGCAGCATTTCCTAGAAAATAGTTTCAAAAACAACAACAACAGTAGTCTAGAAATGTAGGTGCTTTAGTGTGGTGGTGGGCATGAGTTGTCCTGTTTCTTATGAACAGAAACCACATACCGTTGACCGCCAAATGGCTGGATCTAGGATAAAGTTTCATAGATTTCATAGCTCATAGAGTTGGAAGGGGCCTACAAGGCCATCGAGTCCAACCCCCTGCTCAATGCAGGAAACTAGAGGAGGGGTCTCCCATCCAAGTAATAACCAGGCCCGACCCTGCTTAGCTTTCCACACTCAGACAAGCTGAGCCAGCGTGAGCCACAGGCCATCTTCTCTAACAAGAACTCAGCTGTGGCTGCAGGGTGGTCAATGTGCATGAACAATAGCTGCAGGTTTGGCCACATTGTATACTGACATGCTAGACTTCTATGTGCAGGGATTTATTTATTTATTTAATGGAGGGCCATTCGGTGATGTGAGCCCCCTTCTGCAGTCTGAAGTGATACGGCACAGACACAGATGTTGCAAAAACTAGGCCTTCACCTATCAGGGGTCCCCAATCTTTTTTGTGTTGGTGGGCACACTGGAAATTTTGAAAGAGTGACATGGGCACTCTCACAAAATGGCTGCTATAGGAGGAGGCTTGCCCCTTCATGAAATGGCTGCCATGGCCCATCACAAAACACTTGTTTCCCATAAGGCAAACTGGTGAGACTAAAAAAAAAACTAACTTGCCTAAGAACATAAGTACAAGGCAGAGGTGAGGGTCTAAGCTTCAAAATACAAAGCCACTCTGCCAAGAGAGGTGTCTGCAGGTACACTGGTCCCCATGGGCACCACACTGGAGACCCCAGATCTATCCTATAAATAGCCACTTGCCCAGTCACCGCTGACAAGCAAGAATTCACTCCAGGCAACCACTCCACAAGCATTTGTAAATCGGTAGAGAGAAGGTTTCTGTGAAGGATCAGCAACCGGATCCTTTGCGTGAGTTCGGCAACTCTAGGGTTAACCGGCAGAGCAATACCGCTCGTATCGGCTCTCAGTACAATAGGAATTACCACAACCCTTTGTATGCCCAAATAAGGCTTTTATTTGTTTATACAGCAATCAAATCGGAACTAGCAGTCTTCTAAGAATACGTTTATAGTCAACATAACCTTAGTTGACTCGCGTCTTACCCAATGAGCGGGCTCCGTGGCTAGCAGGTTACATTCAGGTCACTCTACTTACATCAAAGACAATACTCTAGTCAGTTTCAGCCCAGCTCCCGATCGGCGCTTCCTAGCGGAGAACGGAGTGCCTGGGCGGCTGTTGCTTAGGAGGATCTGGCCCCGTGGTTCCCAACAACCCGAACCGGGACGGGAGAGGGGTTTTCTACCCCGGATTCCCCGCTCTCCCCCCGCCCCCTAGGTCAGGTGGGGGCTTATGCCTGCCCCTTCGTGTAGATAGGCTTATTCCTGCCCGGGAAGAAGGTGACGTAGGGAAACCTTTGCAGCTCTTCGAGGCTGCCCTGTGTGCTGATGGTCCTTGATGGCCCTTCCTGGACGTTTGTGGATCTCTGCCGAGGTCTTCCTTTTGTTGGGGCTGATGACTTGTCTGGCTACTCCCTGGTGACCTCATCCCTCCTCCCCTGGCCCCCTCCTTTGGGGAAAGATGTGTGTGCGTGTGTGTACTGATTTTTGGGCTTTCTCCACACCCTCCCATTTGGGGAAAGATGGCATTGGGGTCCACCACCCCAATCCCTATCTAACTGTCTCCTACTGAGAAAGCCCGGGACAACCCATCTGCCACGATGTTGTCCTTACCCTTGATGTGTTCTACTGAAAAATCAAAATCTTGCAGGGCTAAACTCCACCGCAAGAGCTTCTGGTTGGACCCCTTCACCCTATCCAGCCAGCACAAGGGGGAATGGTCGGTCTGCAGTCGGAACCGGCGGCCCCACAGATAGGGGCGAAGCTTGGTCACTGCCCACACTATTGCGAGGCACTCTTTCTCGACAGTGGCCAAGTTCCGCTCCCGAGGCAGAAGTTTTTTACTTAAAAAGGCAACCGGGCACAGCCCCTGCTCTGGTCGTTCCTGCAGCAAGACGGCTCCCATCCCCGCTTCCGAGGCATCCGTCTGCAGAACAAAAGGGGCTTCAAAGTCTGGGGCTTGCAGCACAGGGGCTGCCATCAAGCAGGCTTTCAGTCCCTCAAACGCTGCCTGGCAAGCGGCTGACCATTGGACCTTAACGGGTTGCCGCTTCTTGCACAAGTCAGTCAGGGGGGCGGCTAGCTGGCTAAAATGGGGCACGAATTTACGATAATAGCCAGCCAGCCCTAAAAAAGCTTGGACCTGCTTTTTCGTCTGGGGTTGGGGCCAGGTGCGCACTGATTCTATTTTGGCTTCTAGGGGCTTGACACTACCTCCCCCTACCTTGTGTCCCAGATACTCCACCTCCCCCCTCCCAACCTGGCATTTCTTTGCCTTTACCATCAACCCAGCACCCTGAATCCTTTGAAACACCTGGCGGACATGTTGCAAATGCTGCTCCCAGGTGGAACTGAAAATGGCGATGTCGTCCAGATACGCGCAGGCGAACTCCCCCAGCCCATTTAGCATTCCGTTTACCAACCTCTGGAAGGTAGCCGGACCATTGCAGACCCCAAACGGGAGGGTGGTGAATTGGAACAACCCCAGGTGGGTCACAAAAGCAGACTTCAAGGCAGCATCCGGATCGAGCGGAACCTGCCAATACCCCTTTGTCAGATCCAGGGTGGTGATGTACTTGGCCCCCCCAAGCCTCTCCAGCAGCACATCCATGTTGGGAATGGGGTAGGGGTCCGGGACGGTCACCTTGTTTATTTTCCGGTAGTCTACGCAGAACCGGACACCCCCATCCTTTTGGCTACTAACACGATCGGGGAGGACCAGGGGCTCGAGCTGGGCACAATGACTCCCAAGTCCAGCATGGCTTGGACCTCCTCGGCCACGACTTGGGCATGGGGCCCCACCGCCCGGTAGGGTAGGGATTGTATGGGGGGGCTATCCCCTGTGTCAATGGTGTGTTGTGTGAGTGTGGTGCATCCTGGTCGGTCTGAGAACATGGGCTGAAATTCTTCCAAGACCTGGGTGATCTGCTGCCGCTGCTGTTCGGACAGGGAGGGGGACAGTTTGATCTCCTCCATTCCTCCCCCTTCCCCCCACTCGGCCAACAACCCCCCATCAGGGTCTCCCGGCTCCACACACTCTTGTACTCCCCCCACCTTCGTTCCGCGTTCTACATACAGTTTCAGCATATTTACATGGAAAACCTTCTGCCTCCCCGGCTGCCCCGGGAAAGCCACTTGGTAGTTCACCTCCCCCGACCTTCCAATGACGGTCCCTGGGCCCTCCCACTTCAAGCACAGTTTGTCCGTCTTTTGGGGGCGCAGTACCAACACCTGGTCCCCCACTTCGAAAGTCCGTGGTACAGCCGTCCGGTTGTACCACACGCTCTGCCGCTGCTGGGCTGTTTCGAGATGCTGCTGCGCCGTCTCCCTCACCTCTCGAAGGACAGTCTGGAGGTGTTGCATGAACGTATGCACAGGCACGGAGGCTTTTGCGGCAACCCCCTCCCATTCCGCCCGCAACAGAGCCAAAGGTCCCCGGAGCTCCCTCCCAAACATCAGTTCGTTGGGGGAGAATCCCAGGCTTTCTTGGGGGAGTCCCGGTAGGCAAATAACAAGTAGGGGAGGGCTTGATCCCAAGTCCCAGGGTGCTTCGCCGCATATGCCCTGATCATCTTTTCCAGAGTCTGGTTGAAACGCTCCACCAACCCATTGGTCTCGTGGTGGTATGGCACCGAAGTCAGGTGCTCCACCCCCCCCCAGTTCCCACAATTTTTTAAACAGTTTGGACACGAAGCCCGTGCCGCAGTCCGAAACCACCGTGTGGGGCATTCCTAGGCGGGCGAAAAGAGAGAGGAGAGTCTTAGCCAGGCTGGTGGCGGAAATGGAGGCTAAAGCAAAAGCCTCTGCATAACGGGTGGCAAAGTCAACCACAGTCAATATAAATTTCTTCCCCGTCTTGGTGGGGGGATTCAAGGGTCCCACGATATCCATCCCTATTCTTTCAAAGGGGATGCCCACAATGGGTAGGGGTTGCAGGGGGGCTTTAGGATGGTCCCGGTTATGCCCCACCCGCTGGCAGACATCGCAGGACCGGCAATATTCTTGCACCTCATTTGCCACCATGGGCCAGTAGAACCCCTCTGTCACCCTAACCAGGGTCCGTTTCTGTCCCAAGTGCCCTCCCCACGCCACATCGTGGGCCAGTTGTAGTACAGCCTGGCGGTACCTCGCAGGCACAACTAATTGTCTCTTCTTTGGTTGGGGACCCGGTCCCGTCCTTGGGCAGAATTCTCTGTAGAGGGCTCCTGCCTCCCACAAAAAGCGTTCGGACTGGTCCCCTACCCCGGGCCCTTGACTGGCCCGATCCCGACATCCCTGGAGGGATGGGTCGCTCTGCTGCTCTTCTTGAAACGCCTTCTGAGTCCCAAAATCACGGGCCATTGGCGCGAACCCCCCGGGGTCTTCGTCCCTCCCCACAACTGAGGGGAGCGGCGGGGGACGGCTGGCTGCCGCTGCCGGGGCCGCTTTACCGCGACCGGGAGGCGGGCCCGGGGACCTGGGAGGCTGTGGGTCAGGGGCTTGGTTGGCCCGACGCCGGGTCACCACCCCCACCTTGACCTGGGCAGCCCGGAACGCAACGTCGTTCCCAATGATGATTCCCCATTCTTGCTGGCCATGCACTATAACGTCCATCTCCCCTTCCCACCCCCTGTACTTGACCCAGACCCGGGCGAGGGGAACGGCTATGTTGGGAGAGTTATAGGGCTTTATGGCACAGGTGCGCCCCTTTAGCAACTGTCTCTTCTTTACCTTACTTCGAGGTAAAGCAGTGATGTCCGCCCCAGTGTCCCTATACCCCACCTGGGAAACATTGTTTACAGAGATGGACTCACAGAATTTGTCCTGGCTCCACCGCAGCTGCTCCGGGGAGGCAATGCGCATCAATGATGCCTGCGAGATGGCCCCCAGCGAATGCTGTCCTCCGCTCCTCAGGGACCGCGCCGCATCTTCACCGTCTCCCTCGAGGGACGAGCTGGACTGCTGATCCTCCTCGTGCTCCTCCGGTTCGCGGGACTCCGGCGCAAGCATCCTCCCCACCTTGCCCGGCGATGTCTTGGCGTGGCGGTTCTTTGCGATCAGTTTGGGGCAGCTCCTCTTGAGGTGCCCCGGTTCTTTACAATAGAAACATCCACTGGTGCCGGGGTTGTCTTTGGGCTTGCCTAGGGCTCCCTCCCGAGGTTTGGGGTTGCCCTTCTCCACACTTCCATTGGTCCCGCCATGACTGAGGTTACCCCCCTTGGGTCCTTTGGGCTGCCGATACAGTCCCATTTGGTCGGCCAACTTGCCCATTTCCCTACAGTTTGGGGGGTCCCGATCCCGCACCGCCGTAGCTAGGTCCTCAGGGATAGTGGCACAGAATTGTTCCTGGATCAGGAGCTCCCGCACCTCCGCCAAGGAGGTCCTCCCGGTGGCCCCGATCCATGCGTCCCACACCTGCCCCAGGTGCGCCATCCAGGAGGCATACGTGTCCCCTGGGTTAGGCCGCCCGTAACGAAATTTACGGCGACAATGCTCAGCGGTGAGGGCAAACCTCTCTCTCACCGCTTCTTTGAACGCTCCATAGTCCAAGGGAGCGGTTTGGGTGTGGATGCCCAGAAGATCAGCCAGTTCCCCGCTGACTTGCGTCCTCAGGGCAGACATCCTTAAGTTGTCCGGCACCTTCTGCTCTACGCAGGCAGCCTCGAACAGGGTGAAAAAGATCAGTACATCCTGTCCTGACTGGTAGGTGGGGAATTGCTTCCTGTCCCATTTGGGGGTTGTGGTGCCCCCACCCTGGGATGCAGGGGTTCCCCCTTGTCCGGTGCCCCTGGTCAGCCTGGCCAACTCCAGCTGCATCTGTAGCATCTCTTGTTGATGCTGCATCAACTCCTTGGCTTGTTGCCAATTGAGTTGGGGAAAGAGGGCATCCAACCCTCCTCCCCCCATGGCTCCATCAGTAACCCTTCTGCCGAGGTCTTCTTCCGCCTCTGGGTCCCTTATCTCGCTTCTCCGGCCGCTACTGGTAAGGTTGGGGCTACCCCACTGCTTGGGTCCCTGCCCCCCTAACAACGGCGAGGGGGCTTCCCCCCCTTCCTGCCTTGCCGTCTTTGGCCGCACCACCCACTCCATTGTGGAGGTCTGGGTTGGGGTTTCTGGGCTGCTCGCTAGCTCCACCTGCTCTTGGCTCAGACTATTCATTTTTCCTTGCTCTGAGCGCTCCCCAGCAACCTACTAGCCTGCCCGAAGTCCTGTTAGTTCCGACCGTCAAATGTGGTTTCCAATTGTCCCGTCGCCTGCCACCATGTGAAGGATCAGCAACCGGATCCTTTGCATGAGTTCGGCAACTCTAGGGTTAACCGGCAGAGCAATACCGCTCGTATCGGCTCTCAGTACAATAGGAATTACCACAACCCTTTGTATGCCCAAATAAGGCTTTTATTTGTTTATACAGCAATCAAATCGGAACTAGCAGTCTTCTAAGAATACGTTTATAGTCAACATAACCTTAGTTGACTCGCGTCTTACCCAATGAGCGGGCTCCGTGGCTAGCAGGTTACATTCAGGTCACTCTACTTACATCAAAGACAATACTCTAGTCAGTTTCAGCCCAGCTCCCGATCGGCGCTTCCTAGCGGAGAACGGAGTGCCTGGGCGGCTGTTGCTTAGGAGGATCTGGCCCCGTGGTTCCCAACAACCCGAACCGGGACGGGAGAGGGGTTTTCTACCCCGGATTCCCCGCTCTCCCCCCGCCCCCTAGGTCAGGTGGGGGCTTATGCCTGCCCCTTCGTGTAGATAGGCTTATTCCTGCCCGGGAAGAAGGTGACGTAGGGAAACCTTTGCAGCTCTTCGAGGCTGCCCTGTGTGCTGATGGTCCTTGATGGCCCTTCCTGGACGTTTGTGGATCTCTGCCGAGGTCTTCCTTTTGTTGGGGCTGATGACTTGTCTGGCTACTCCCTGGTGACCTCATCCCTCCTCCCCTGGCCCCCTCCTTTGGGGAAAGATGTGTGTGCGTGTGTGTACTGATTTTTGGGCTTTCTCCACAGTTTCCATCCCCTGTTCCCAATTTCAGGCATTCAACATGCTTCACATGGGTATATCTGGCAAGCATGCTTACAGGTCCTGCAGACTTATCTACATGACTAGAATAAATAATGTTCCCCTGTTCTCTCCCCCACTCTGTTGCAATTAGTTAGCAAACCCTGCTGACCTCACTAATTTCCCTCCAGTTACTGTGTTTTTCAGCAATGAATTTTACCACCTTTATATGCAGTACAAGCTGTCACTTCCTTCGCCTGGGGTTAAAGATCCAACAGGAAATACTGCATTATATCAGGCAGTGTTTGGCCCTGACAACACAAACATTCCACAGTTTATTACAGCTGGCTTATGCTTATTCATTCTCACCAACTTCCCATGCGATACTAGCTGCTTAAGATCTAACCGCATTAGGAGGAGGATTCCAGAAATTCCACAAGGACAGAAAGACACAGAAGAGCCTGGCTGATAACCACGTGCCTGATGCTTTCTGAAGCTTCTGACAACAGTACATATTATTCCCAATCTGCAAGAAACCAACCAAAGAATACCCCTGGATTCACAAAACGGCTTATCTATATATTTCTTTACATCATTTGTATGTAAAGAACATACAAATGTTTTCTATAACAATGTTTTCTGTGCGGCTTGCAATCAACAAACATTTTAAAAAATTAAATATAAAACAGACCATAATAGTTAAAATCAAAAGGAACATAAAATATGACAAGAAAATAAAACTCACAGCACCACAAAATTAAACACAGAGATTTTAAAACTCAGAGACCCAAACTACATGAATGTTGTAAGAGGCCTGGGTGAACATAAGAAGAGCCCTGCTGGATCAGACCAAGGGTCCATCTAGTCCAGCATTCTGTTCACACAGCGGCCGAGTAGTTGCCCATGGGAAACCCACAAGCAGGACATGAGCGCAACAGCACCCCCACCCCGCCCATGTTCCCCAGAAACAGAATAGGAAGGTCCTCACATGGTGCCAAGAAAGACCACAGGGGTGGTGCCAGGTTTATAGATTATAGAGTTGGAAGGGGCGTACAAGGCCATCAAGTCCAACCCCCTGCTCAATGCAGGAAACTAGAGGAGGGGTCTCCCATCCAAGTAATAATCAGGCCTGACCCTGCTTAGCTTTCCACACTCAGACAAGCTGAGCCAGCATGAGCCACAGGTGATGTGGGTTTTCCAGAAAACTCTGAACTGGAAAATTTTCCAGTGCAAGTTAGGTTAATTTACAATATGGTCATTTGCATAGGGAAAAATTCAGTTTTTTTTAAACATATCTCTAGGAAATGGCTGGTTTTGGCTGTATTGGAATTGCTGGGAATTCTACTGAGAAACTGCTAATCCAGCTCTCTCAACGAAATATAGGATGTATTTTTATAAAATGTCAAGTAAAGAACCACTGAAAATGTTTAATGATACATAAGTAAGAATTGAGATTGTATTAAGGAGAAAAGACACCACCAAGTCCACAACAAATCCTGGGTAACTGATATCAAAGACTATTTGGCAAAGAGCTCTGGATAATTTCTAAAGAAGAATGCAGAGTTAATGTCCATCACTCAAGGTCAAGGTCTATTTGAGGAATGAAGAGCATTTTGTGGTAAAACAAAATTACTTTATAAATTAAGGTCAAAAGTGTGCTTAGGGTATGCTATCAGTTAACAGTTGGTAATTGATGGTTAATAAATATTGTATAAGGTATATACTATGAAATCTGAAATACTGATGTTTTTAAAAGTTTATACAATTAGATTTTAAGTAGTAAATTTTGAGATGGGAGTTGGTTTCTCAAAGATATGATTTAGAATCAGTCTTGTCTAGCCTGAAAGATATACTGTTAACCTTAAGCCTTTTTGTGTTTTAATCTCATTCGAATTTTTGAGGAATTAAGAGTGAGCTCAAATATATGGGATAGAAAACAATGAAGTAATGTTGCAGAAAGTGTATAAGTATGCTCTGATGTTTTTGACATATCTGCTTCTTAACATCCAGAAGTTCAGCAATGCCTGTGTACCTGCCTATCTGCTGGACAGCCTATTCAGAACTAACTGGGTAAGAGACTTGGACTTAGAAAGCTCTCCTCTTAAATGCTTAAGGGCGCAATCCTATGCAAGTTTAGACAGAAAAAATGCCTACAATTCCCAGCATGCCCCACCCAGCATAGCTAAGATTTTAGAAATGTATGCGTTTTTATTACTGTTTTTTTTAACCTACATGGTTGTATTCTTAATAAAACATGACATGCTGAATAAAAACTGGAAAAGGATCTATAGGTTTTTCCGTAATAATTCTTGTCAGTACAATACCAAGACTGAGCCCAACCTTGTGGCAATTTGTGGTGTACTTTTGTTTAAAGTGTTTAAGACTGTGGCCCAGTGTACGGATGCTTCAGGATTTCATTTGGTCTGCATTTTGAGGTGAACTGACCCAATCTACAACTCTGGGACTAATGTGCGGATTGGAATGTAGTTATCCTTCCAATTTTGCAATGTAGTTCTCAGCTCAAAAAAGCATACCAAAATTCTATTAAGATGCATATTTTAGGATAAAATACATTTAGCAATGGGTATTTTGTGAGAAAATACATTCAAAAATAAGTACTTAAATATACAAATTAGGTTAATTTACATATGGTCTTTTGCATAGGAAAAAACTGACACAGACCGGAAATAGGCTGATCCATCCATCCCTAGCCCAGTTCAAATGTAACAAGAAACCACAGTTTAGTGTTACGGGAATGAGCCTGCACAAGTCTCAGGCTCATGTGTTCCCCAACCCTTCACCTCCTTTGCATGCAAGGAGCTTGAAAGCGTCAGCTTTTGAACTAGTTCCCAACAATGGCCAAACATGGGGAACTGTGGTTAGTTAACAAACCAGGATTGTGACTGGCCTCCAAATAATCCAGTGAGCTTCCATGGCTGAGCAGTATTTGAACCCAGAAACTTCCCTGTACTGAGGCCAGCAGTCTATTCACTGTACCATACTGGACTTCATACTGGACACTGAGTGTCAGACCATCAGTGCCCTGCACAGATAGCAGAAGAAGTATGAAACATGCAAAGCAGGGTTCCCCAATCTTTCCGGGTTGGTGGGCACATTTAGAATTTTCAGAGTGTCGTGGGTACTTTCACAAAATGGCTGCCTTGGGAGGGGGCTTGCCCCTTCATAAAATGGCTGTTATGGTGGACAGGGCCCATCACAAAACACTTATTCCCCATAAGGCAAACTGGTGAGACTAAAAGAAAAGTAACTTGCCTAAGAACCTAAGTACAAGGCAGAGGTGGGGGTCTGAGCTCCAAAACACAAAGCCACTCTTTTGAACTGAAATAAAGATGGTGCTAGAGGGCAGCCCTTCCCTTTGCAGCATGCAGGCCTCCCAGATAAAACAATTAATTAAAAGGAATATCTTGAGAAATTAAATAAAAATCAGGAGAGTTAAGGAGCCTGGCAGGTGCCAAGAGAGGTGTCTGTGGGCACATTGGTGCCCACAGGCATCGTGTTGGAGATTCCAGATGCAGACATATGCAAGGTTGCCTATCTTGCATTATTTATACCAGCCACTGAATCTGCTATCTTGGCACATAGTTTTTTTTTTTAATCTACTTTCTAAAATCCACACAGAAATCCATTAGCAGTCATGCAAATAACTCCATGTAAGGCTACTCTTAACTGGTTTAGCCAGCATTCATTAAGTATGTAGGCCCATGCCCGCTGCCACCCCTTCCCTCACAGAAAGAAAAAGAAAGAAAGAAACGAAGAGAAAAGGGAGAAAAAAGAATTTAAAGAAACAAAGGCAGCTCTGCAAATTAGCCCTACGCCTATGTATAGCACAGTGTTCCATAAGCCAAACAACAAAGCAAGGGTAAATCAGATTCAGACAGGCTGTTCTGGGTCTCTTAACTGAAACAAAAACCTTCGCAATTAGAGGGCTCTGCACAATCTTAGGATACAGCTGAACCATTCTGCATATGGCATAAACCATGGACTACTATGTATGGTTTACATTCAGGGCTGGCCTTCTGCACCTCTTTAATAGCTATGCACCCCAATCCTATTCATGTTAAATCAGAAGTAAGCCCCACTAAGTTCAATGGATCTTCCTCCTTATCCAAGCATAGGAGGCCTGCAGCCTTAGGCAACCTAAACATAGTTATTTATTTAGTATATTTATATCCTGCCTTCTTTCCATCATGGAATTCAAGCAGGGGCTCTCCAGCACCGTACTTCTGGGAACAGATACCGTAAGTGGACTGCTTTAAATCTCTCTCTTCTGGGTAGAATTAATGCCATAAAGATTAATATTATTTCTAGGTTTAATTTTCTTTTCCAAAAGGTTCCTATTTATACATCCGGTACAATATTAAATGACTGGCAAAAATCATTATCAAACTTTGTATGGGAAACAAAAGAAGCCAAGGTTATCAAATTAATAATAAATCAGTGTTGGGCTAAAGATGGCCTTATTTTACATATTTAAAATGTAACTTATTTTTTCACGTAAGAACTTAAGACAAGCCATGCTGGATCACACTTCAGAGGCCTATCTATCCTAGCATTCTGTTCCCACAGCGCCTACCAGTGGGAAGCCCACAAGCAGGACATGTGGGCAGTAGCACCCTTCTGCTCTTTTCCCACAGCAACTGGCATTGAAAAGCATACCACCTCTGATATTGGAGGTAATATTTAGCCATCACAACTAGTACCATTGATAGCCTTATCTCCATGATTAATAACAATAATGAAAGAAACGGTTAGTACCTCTTCCTAGAGTTCTATCTCGGGAGTACATTTAGGGCACAATCCTATCGTGATGCATGTAGGCGCCCGAACTCGAAGGGTTTTGGGCATCCTATGCAGAATGGGAGGAGCAGCGGAAGCCATCTTCGCCTCCCCGTCCTCCCACCCTGCATTTTCGCTAGACGGGCTTTTTCGCCCTGGAGCGAGGGAAGGAGGGTGGAGAGGCTGCGGGATACCTTGTATTCCGGCCTCTCCAGTCTCCTCCCCTCCCTGCCCCCCAAAACACCCCGTTTACCCCCTCTCTGAGACTGTGTTCCCAACCTCAGAGAGCAGCCGGCACAGTTCTTTCCACACCAGCTGTGAGGGAGGCGGGGGAAGGGGGGGTCAGATCTCTGATTCCCAGCTCCGAAGTTGGAACACTGTCTCCAACCTCGGATCTGGGAATCTGAACTATCCCGTGGCCCCTCAGATGCTGTCTAGGGGCCACAGGATCATTCCCTTAGGTGCTTTTCCAATTAATATGACTGGTGTATGAATGTATTTGAAAAGGTTGCATTGTCTTATGAACAAATAATACAGCCTTCGTCAACCAGTTGCTTTCCAGATGTTTTGGATCTCAACTCTCATTAGCCCCAGCCAGCATGGCCAAAGGTCAGGAATGCTGGGAGTTATAGTCCAAAACATCTGGAGCGTAATAAGTTGGAGAAGACTGAAATAACTCAAATAGATCCACCTTTCAAACTACGTATTTCATTCAAAAACCAAAGGGAAGTCATAATATATCTTAAGGGTGCAATCCTAAGGATGTTTAGACAGAAAAAAGTCTTACAACTCCCAGCATTTGCTAGCCAGCCACGCGGGGAGTTGTAGTAGGCCTTTTTTCTATCTAAACATGCATCAGATTGTGCCATAAGACTATTAACTAAATTGGGGGGGGGGGGGAATCAGCTGTTTCAAGTGATAAAAACATATAGTTTCAAAAATTTATAATATCCTTTTATACATTTTTATTTATATATCTGTCCAGATAATTATATCCCACTTTTCAAGGCTGAGGCCTTCACAAAGTGGCAAACAATATATAAATATAATACAAATACCGGTATGCTAAAAACAGTAACAAAAAACCCAAAAACAAACCTAAGATAAAGAAATATAATCCAACAACAAGAGCAAAAATAATCTAGAGAGCCAGAACAAAATATATATCAAGAGCTTGTGATAAGAGGGACACGTTCAGAAGACCAATTCAAAGACTTGAAAAAGAGAGTGAAGTAAATGCATGGGTGACTGATTCTAGACCTTAGAGCAGTGATGGCGAACCTATGGCACGGGTGCCACAGCTGGCACGCAGGGACCTCTCTGTGGGCACTCGAGCCATTGGTCACCAGATCACGAAAAGACCGTTCCCTTCTGCAAAACACTAATGATCTTGTTCTTTCTCACAGTGTGGAACAGAATGATTTTATTCTAGAATTCCTGTTACAGAATTCTTTTCTACCTTGTTATCACATTTAAAAGATTTTGAAGAATGATGCACAGAGCATGGCTTGGATGTAAAGCCCTAACAGTTGACCTGAGTGCTGCATGTGTTGCTCTCAAACTAACGGAGTCTGAGCCAAGCTTTGACAAATTATCAGCATGCACGCAATAGCAAAAATCACATTAATTGTGCAAAAGCATGCCCAATGCAAACTTTTACCTAATGCAGTGTTTGCAGTCCAAGACATAAAGTGTTTAAAATGTGTTAAGCACGTTTAGTTTTCTTGTTTATCTTGCTCATCCTAGTACAGGTTGACTTTTACTTTTACTAATCCGACACCTGTAGAAGCAGGGAAAGGACCCAGAGTAAAGCTTGCCCCATACAATTTCAGTCTGGCATATAATCATATTACAAGTTGAGAATCCCTTATCCAAAAATACATGTGCCTAATTATTTAAAAAGTTTGTATAAATTCCCTTCAGGCTATGTGTACAATGTAGTACTATAATAATTTTTTGAGTTGATGTTTTTTCCAACAAAAAACTGTTTGTATCATTGAAAGCTCTGTTATTGTGTTTTTCTTTTAAGACAAAAGATGTTAATTAGTTCGGACAAGTGTATGAGTTGTTTTTCTAAAACTAAAACCTCGGTATTCAGGTTTAATTGCAGTGTTGGCACTTTGAAATAAATAAGTTGGTTTTGTGTTGCCGTTTGGGCACTTGGGCTCAAAAAGGTTTGCCATCACTGCCTTAGAGACTAAAAGAAACAGTAGCATCAGATACAGGGCCAAAATTGAAAAAAAGATTTGAAATACCCAGTTGCTGAAGAATTTTGTTCTTTTTTATTTGGGAAAGGTTCACTATATTCTTTATCTTTTACTCATAGGAGCATTCTTTTTAAAAGGTGATCCAGTGGCACCTGACATCTTGGAAGAGAAATAAAATGTGTAAGACCAGAAATGGAAATCGTTGGACTCTAAAAGCGGCATTTTCTATATGTGGTGGAAAGGAAAGCGTGCAAACAGATTTTGGGAAATGGTAAACAATGTTATTAATGAAATACTTCATCAGTTAAAACTGGATCCATTCTTGTTTTTACTTAATGAAGTTAAATATACCGGTATACCTTCTGTCAGTACCCAAGAACCTCTTCTTTATATTTTAATGGCAACACAAATAATATATGCAAAGATGTGGAAATCTGAAACTAAGTTTAGAAAGAATGAGTTAATCAGTGAGATATGGGAGCTACTTAACCTGATAAAGTAATCAGCTTATCAAAACTCCAAAGCTTAATATATGGAAGCCGTACATAACTGGAAATGTGTGTGTGTGTGTGTGTGTGTGTGTGTGTGTAAGACATCTAGTGCTGTATCCTTAGGTATAGATTTTGATTATTTAAAATGTAACTTATTTTTTCACGTAAGAACTTAAGACGAGCCATGCTGGATCACACTTCAGAGGCCTATCTATCCTAGCATTCTGTTCCCACAGCGCCTACCAGTGGGAAGCCCACAAGCAGGACATGTGGGCAGTAGCACCCTTCTGCTCTTTTCCCACAGCAACTGGCATTGAAAAGCATACTACCTCTGATATTGGAGGTAATATTTAGCCATCACAACTAGTACCATTGATAGCCTTATCTCCATGATTAATTCCCTTTTGAAGTCAAGCTGGTGGCCATTGCCACATCTTATCGTTCCACAGTTTGACTATGCGTTTTTTTGAAGAAGTATTTCCCTTTATCCGTGATTAATCTCCTACTATTCAGCCTCATTGGATTACCCCAGGTTCTAGTAATGATGCCCACCAGGCTCCCTGACCGTTCTGATTTTTATTTTATTTCTTAATATTTTAAAGTGCTCTCCCTTTTGCTGCAAAGTGAAGTGCTGCCTTCCAACACGATCTTTATTGGGTTCAAAAGGGTGGTTGTGTGTTTTGGAGCTCACAACCCACCATTTCTTTGTACTTAGGTTTTTGGGCAAGTTATTTTTCTTTTAGCCTCACCAGTTTGCCTTCTGGAAAAGGAGTATTTGGTGACTGGCTATGCCCACCATGGCAGCCATTTTATGAATGGGCAAGCTACACCCCATGGCAGACATTTTGTGAGAGCACTCATGACACTCTCAAAATTCCAAATGTACCCCACTGACCCAAAAATGTTGGAGACCCCTGTTCTAAGCTTTCCCCTCTCTCCCAGCTCCTATCTGCCAAACTGGATTTCCTAGGAAAGATCCCAGGAGTTTCCCATTATGTCCAAACCAAACAACTTTGGCTTAATGCTGGTTAACAAACCAGGATAATAAGTGAGGATCTCTTCGCCAAAGCACACACAACAGAAAGAGGCGAGGGAGAAGAATGTGGCCACAGTGCTCAGCCTCAGCTTTATGAACTATGGCTTATGAAACTGTGGATGAACACCTGAATGCGGCCAGTAAAAGATGAAAAGTGGTTCAACATTGTAGGTTAGGGTTAAAGCTTGCTCCTTGGTCAAAAGGAAGGATGAAGAGTACAGGCCTCAGGCAATATAGGAAGGTGCCTCAGACCATTGGTCTATCAAGCTCAATATTGCCTACACTGACTGGCACCATCTCTCCATGGCTTCCCAACCCTACCTGGAGATGTCAGGAATTGAACCTGGGGCATTCTGCATTCAAAGCCTGTGCTTTAGCACTGAACTATAGCCCTTCCCCTCTATTTACATGCCCAACTAGATCTTTAGGAGTTGCCATGGTAATGACCACCAGGATTGATCAATAATAGAGGTAACTTCCTCCCTGCCCCAGACCCAACTTCTACCAAAGGATTTATTTTTCCCATGACGATTTTATTTTTCCCATGGCTATTTAGGTTATTTTCTTTTGCATAGTCAATTGTAGGGGTTTCGCTTAACAACAGCCCATAAGAATCAGGCTACCACTGCAAGTGGCATGTTTACCATCAAGAAATTGTGAGCCTGTCATTTATAACAGTCGAAATCAGGAGTGGCCAATCTAAAGCCCTTGGCCGTATTTCAAAACCCATCTGCAAGCGATCAGTTCAGACCTCTGGAAAGAGCGATTTGTCCCTTCCCCAGCAACCCGCTAGGTGGGGAGGAAGAGAAAAGGGGGCGGCAGACAGACAGACAAACAGAAAGAAAGGCAGTCTGCCCACTTTTGGCTCCAGCCCTGCCCACCCGCTGGTGACATGTGGCCCCCAAAAGATTAGCCCCGAAGGAATTCAGCCCCCATCCGAAAAAATAAGTTCCTCACTCCTGCTGTAAATGTTCTCTTCTCTTGCCAATCACATCCACCTAGTCTCCCATTTTTTGGTGGTTTAGTAAGGCAGACTAATATTCTGTCACCAGATAATGTACCCAGACTGAAAAGCCAGAAGTCTCTTAAAGCACAATGCTAAAATGGCTTTCTCCTCTGTGAAGCTACTTGTGTGAAGAAAGGACATAGTGAGCCCAAATCTAGGCCCGAGACCAAGGCTCCAGAGGCAAAAGAATTGGACAATTAAGCCACACTGCGCTGGCAGGATCGGGCAGGTGCCTAAAACTCCTCAGAGATGCCTTTTTGTTAGCGTTTCTAGAAGGGAATGAGATCCCCACCTCCCAACCTCCAAAACACTGCACTATGCGCTATTGAGTTTCCAGGCAATTATGGGGACTAAAAGTACAAAAATCCACTAGGTCTCCAGTGCCGTAAATTTATATTACTTGATTCTGGCCATGGCTTGAGAGAAACCATTCATTTGACCCTCTGAGGCTGTTCTTATGTTCTAACAGAGTTCTCTTAGTTCACCACTACAGAGGTTTTCCACAACTTCAAAGTTTCCATCATATTGGGGCAACGGTGGGGAAGATAGCTCAGATGCGGCAGAATGAGCCAGGCCCAATCTTAAAGATTTGCAGACCATGGGATGAGGGAGGTGAGGTGAGAGAGAGAGAGAGATTTATATTATCAACAATACAGACTGGCTGGGAAAGGCATGAAAGCGCACAGCACATCAGTGGGTTGGTTAGAGAGCAAGGCCAATATTTTTAATAATCATCATTTTAAAAAAAACAAACGGAATGAAGAGGGATAAGAGAGGGAAGTTGTTATAGGACGAAGAGAATGTAAAAGCAGCAGAAGGGAGGGATGAAATCTGGCAGTTGGGGGTACAGTACAAGTTATGAGTCGAAGAAGAAGCGGAGAAGAACTGACGGGATGGGTAAGAAGACTTTTAGAGGTATGGCGGCAGAGGAGAAAAACAATATAAAATAAAGTTTTCTCTCCTTAGAGTAGGGGTCCCTATTCTTTTTGTGCCAGTGGACACAGCTGGAATTTTGAGAGTGTCGTGGGCACTCTCTCAAAATGGCTCCCATGGAGGGGCTCGCTCATTCATAAAATGGCTGCCATGGTGGGCATGGCCAGTCACAAAACACTTGTTTCCCAAAAGGCAAACTGGTGAGACTACTAGAAACGTACCTAGCCCAAGAACCTAAGCACATGGCAGAGGTGGGGGTCTGAGCTCCAAAATGCAAAACCACTCTTTTGAACCCAGAGAAAGATTTTGAACCCTAATAGAGGGCAGCACTTTGCTTTGCAGCATGGCAATCTCCCAGTTGTTGTTTTTTTTTAAATAAAATAAAATAAACTTAAGAAATACTATTAAAATCAAGAGAGGCAGGGAGCCTAGTGAGCACCAAGAGATGTCTCCGTGGACACGCTGATGCTCATGGGCACCTGTCAAGGTTCCGCTACTGCAGGGACCCCTTAACCTTCCTTTGGGAGATGTATGCCTCTCCTCAAAGCCCCTCCCGTTCCAGGAGATCAAGTCCTTTTACAGCTTCTAATAGTATGGGTGTAGGCTGTAGACATGGTGAATAAGTCACTCCAAACTCTCAGGGTAAACAACAGCACTTTACTTATAATATTAGGGTTTTTACTTAATAGAGTGGTTATAATCCAAAAGCAAGTATGATAAAATAAAACAAACAAACAAACAATCCAACGTTCTCTAGTATAACTTCAGACTACCTAGTTCCTATGCAGCCAGTTTCTCTTTCTCTGCTTCTCTCTGCTGTTTCTGTGCTTCTGCTTCTAGCTCTCTCCCAGCACACACTAACTGCTAGCTGACCACACCCCACATATATAGCCTTCCCAGGAATGGAAGGTTATAATCATGTGACCTTGAATTGGAGATCTAATTCTCAACTTCTATTGGGCAAACTAAAACTCTCAAACTCCCCCTCCCATCCAAGTGTTTGGGCCTTCAGGCTTCAACAAACTGAAGCCTGTGTAGGCCTCAATAAACCCAATCCTGTGTAGGCCTCAGTCCCTCACATCTTCCCCTCCTTCTCCTCAAGTGGAACAATTTCCCTTTTACAGAAGAGAATTGTGAAACGTTAACCTACACAAAAAGGCAACTGTTTTTTGGTTACAGTATTTTTCCATGTATAAGACTATACTTTTTCCTAAAATTTTAGACTAAAAATTGAGGGTCGTCTTATACACGGAAGTAAGCCAAGGAGAGAACTGCACAGTTGCGAAACTGCCCAGTGGGGGGCGTCTTATACATGGGGGCGTCTTATAGACGGAAAAATACGGTATTTCCTAGACAAAGCATCAGCTATCACATTCTCCTTCCCAGGCACATGTTCAATGTTCATTTGAAATTCCTGCAATTTCCAAGACCATCTCTGAAGCTTGGAGTTGGTATTTTGCATTGTTTGTATCCATTGCAAGGCATGATGATCAGTCCATAAAGTAAATTCTTGTCCAAAAACATAAGGCTTGAGCTTGTCCAGAGCCCACACCACTGCCAGACATTCTTTTTGGATCGTAGACAGGTTTCTCTCCCTGGGTAGAAGCTTCCTACTCAGGTAGGCTACTGGGTGTTTAACAGAGTCATAGTCTTGTAACAATACAGCACCCATGCCAGTCTCAGAGGCATCTGTAGCTACAATAAAGGTTTTTTCACAGTCAGGTGCTCTTAACACAGGCTTTGAGCTTAAAATGTCCTTTAGTCTATCAAAAGCTCTTTGACATTCATCAGTCCACACAATTTTGTCAGGTTTACATTTCTTGGTTAAATCAGTCAAAGGTCCAGCAGTTTCACCAAAATGGGGAACAAATCTCCTGTAATACCCAGCAAATCCCAAGAATGACCTGACCTGTTTCTTGGTTGTAGGTATGTCCCAGGTTCTGATAGCTTCAACCTTGTCCCACAAAGGTGTGATATGACCATTTCCAACCCTGTGCCCTAAGTATACTACCTCTGGCATTCCAAACTGACATTTGCTTAGTTTTACTGTTAGACCCGCCTCACGTATAGCCTGCAATACTGTTCTTAGGTGTACCAAGTGATCCTCCACATTTTCACTAAATATGGCTATATCGTCGATAAAGGCCACTGCAAATGCACTCAATCCATTTAGCAATCGATTGATTAGCCTCTGGAAGGAGGCAGGACTGTTCCTCAATCCAAAAGGCAACACATTAAATTCAAATAACCCATCAGGTGTGACAAATGCTGTTTTGGGTTTGGCAGCTTCATCCAGGCTCATCTGCCAAAACCCCTTGCACAAATCAAGAGTGGAAATTATTTTAGCAGCTCCCAACTGATCTAAAAGGGTATCAGTTCTTGGCATGGGATATGCATCGGGCTTGGTTATCTTGTTTAATTTCCTGAAATCAATGCAGAACCTGATGGTGTTATCTGGTTTTTTCACCAGGACCACTGGGGCAGACCAGGGGCTCAAAGAGGGTCTGATTACTCCTAACCTTAACATCTCTTCTACCTCCCTGTGTATGTCTCCCAGCACCTTTCCATTTACCCGATAAGGGAGCGACCTTATGGGGAGATTGTCTCCTGTATCAATGCTGTGTACAGCCAAATCTGTTTTCCCTGGTTTGTTCTGAAAGACATCAGAAAATTCTGTTACCACTGACAGTATTCTCTTCCTGTCCTCCAGGTTGAGTTGTTCTGACCATCTTAGCTGGTCTGGATTGCACTCTTCTAACCAGTGGTCTAAGATGTCTACTATCTCTTCCCCCCCTGTCTCTAGGTTTTCTTCTGGGACCTTCTGCACCTGTAAAACTACTCTACTCCTCTCATAGTGTGGCTTCATCATATTTACATGTACTACCTTGGGTCTTTTTTCAGATTTTTCTTTAACCACCACATAGGTTAAATCATCCATTTTCTCTCTGACTGTGTAGGGGCCTTCCCAAGCAGCCTTAAGCTTGTCTTTGCGCAGAGGAAGAAATATCATTACCTGATCCCCTACCTCAAATACTCTAGAGCGTGCTTTTTGATCATACCAGAACTTTTGCACCTCTTGGGCTTTGGTTACATTGACTTGAACTAGTTTACAGAGTGTATCTAGGGTTTGTCTAAGTTTTAACACATAATCCACCACAGAGGTTTTGTTTTCTACGAGTTTACCTTCCCAGTTTTCCCTCAGGAGATCAAGAGGGCCTCTCACTCTTCTGCCATACAACAGCTTGAAAGGTGAGAATCCCGTTGATTCCTGTGGAACTTCCCTGTAGGCAAAAAGTAGGTGTTGCAGTTTGTCATCCCAGTCATTTGGGTGTGTATTTACATAAGCTCTAATCATTCCTTTGAGTGTGGCGTTAAATCTTTCCACCATTCCATTGCATTGGGGGTGATAAGGAGTGGTTTTCAAGTGTCTTACCCCACAATACTTCCACAGGCATTCCATTATCTCGGAGAGGAAATTTGACCCACAATCTGTCAAGATTTCAGAGGGAAATCCAGTTCTGCAAAATATAGTTAGCAATGCCTCAGCTACAGATGGAGCATCTATAGAGGCTAGTGCTACTGCTTCTGGGTATCTTGTGGCAAAATCCACCACTGTAAGGATGTACTTTTTTCCCTTGCGGGTGGGTTTAGTGAAAGGCCCTACAATATCCATGCCCACTCTAAAGAAAGCTTCTCCTACAATAGGCAGAGACTGCAAAGGGGCTTTACTGTGATGCCCTGCCTTCCCCACACGCTGACAGGTTTCACAAGACCTGCAGTACTCTGCTACTTGCTTAGCAATTCCAGGCCAAAAGAAGTTTGCCATGAGCCTTTGTTTAGTCTTGTTTTTCCCCAAGTGTCCTGCACATGGCACATCATGGGCTAGTTCTAGCAACCTTAGTCGGAATTGGTTAGGTACTACCAGTTGCTTTAGTGGTTCCCAGGTTAACTCTTGGGTTTTTGGTAACCACAGCCTATACAGCAATCCTTTCTCCCAAATAATCTGCTCCCTTCTTTCCTCAGAGAAGGGCCTCTCTTGAGGGAGAGCAATTCTTTTCAGAGGCTCCAAACTAGGATCACTGAGGACTCCCTGCTTGAATTCCTCTACTCCTCTTAAATCAGGAAAAGGGGTCTCTAGTGCCTTCTCCTCTACAGGACCACCTGCCTCGGTTGTTTCACTGGCTGTCAGGTCTACAGGTTGCATGGAGGCTTGTTCTGTTGTTTCGGTTTGGGGAGGGTCTGGGGTTGGTTTTGGACCTTCCGGAATCACTGTGGGTTGTACCTCTAGTACCTTTTCTTTTACCCCATCAGCTTTTACCTGGTCCTGTCTTGAAAGTTCCTCCCTTTCCTTTTGCTTGCGGGTTACCACACATATTTGAGCTTCTGGTCCCATTATATCCCTTCCCACAATGATAGGGGCAAATTGGGTTGGAGGTTCCATCACCCCAACTTCATACAGACCTCTCCATCCCCTCCATTCTATGGATAACCTTGCTACTGGGACTTCAAAGGAGGGACCATTCACTCCCTGAATCTCAATAGACATTCCTGGTACCAAATCTTCAGGTGTCACCAAATCTGCTCGGATCAGAGAAACATCAGCTCCAGAATCCAACATTGCCATAATGGTCTTATCCTTTACATAAACAGGTTCTTTAAACTGATTATTAACCTCTTCCCTGTTGGTGATCACAAATCCACAATTATAAGGTTTTTTTTATACTTGCTACACCTTGTGGTTTGGTTTGTTCGGGTTTAGGACTACCTGGGTTAGCTGGTGTTACCGCTTGTAACTTGGGGCAGCTACTCTTGATGTGGCCTGTCTGACCACACGAATAGCAGGCACGGTCTCTGGGGTGAGAAGGATCAAAAGGAGGTTTTTTGAACTCCTTTTTACTTGGGGCTTCCCATTTCCCCCCCTTCTTCTCAGACTCAATCCTGGGGCCTAACCCTTCCCGGTTTTCAATCAATTTGTCAGCCATTTCTGCAGCTTGGTTTACAGTTTCAGGATCTTTATCCTTAACCTTCAGTTTTATTTCCCTGGGCAACCGAAAATAAAACTGATCCAGAGCCATAAGCTCTAACACCTTTTCCCTGTTGTCAGCTTTTGCTTCATCCACCCATTTTAATAGCAGGTTTTTTAATTTTGTTGCAAACTCTACCATAGATTTATCTGGTTGAGGTGTTAACCCTCTAAACTTTTTCCTAAAGTGCTCAGGGCCTAACCTGAACCTTTTAAACACAGTTTCTTTGAACTGAGCATAGGAAACAGCCTCCCCCTCTGGCATGCTATTATAAATCTCTGCCAGCTCCCCTTTGATTAAATTAGGCACAAACGTCATGTAATCACCCTCCTGCAATCCCCACTTCTGTGCTGCCCTTTCAAAAGTGGTCAGGACACTTGTGGGTCTTCTCCTGGGGTGTATGCTGTGAAGTCCTTCGGGGTAACTCTGACAGGCTGCTCCTCTTTGAATTTCATCATCCTTTCCTCGTGTCTGCGTTGCTCTTCTTGGGCTTGAAGTTTCTCCTGGTGCAGCTTTTCCTCATGTCTGCATTGCTCTTCCCGCACCTTTTCCTCGTGTTTGCGTTGTTCTTGTTGCAGCTTCTCCTCGTGTTTGCGTTGTTCTTCCCGCACCTTTTCCTCGTGTCTGCGTTGTTCTTCCCGCACCTTTTCCTCATGTCTGCGTTGTTCTTCCTGGGCCTTAAGCTGTTCCTGCTGCAGACGAAGCCTTTCCCACTCTAACCTGGTCTCTTCTTCCTTCTGCTTTGCCACTAGCCGCAGTTCCTTTTCACGGAGCTCCCATTCTTTTGTTTGGGGTCCTGCTGCACTAGGGCTAGAGGGTGCAGCTCCTTCTATTGCCGCCTGGGAGATCAGCATAACTTTCAGTTCCTCTGCTGTTTTCTCCTCCCATGGCAAATTGTCCTTTTTACACTGCTCAATCAGGGCAGTTTTATTCATGGAGAGATACTGGCTCATTTTACTAGCCTCACTGGTTCCCTATTCCGCAGTCCTGAAGTTAAAACATACACTGCTTTTGCCAGCTCTATTAGTAAAATACCCAATTTCTGTTTGGAGTGCTTAATCTCACTGTTCAGGATCGCTCCGCTGCCACCATCTGTCAAGGTTCCGCTACTGCAGGGACCCCTTAACCTTCCTTTGGGAGATCTATGCCTCTCCTCAAAGCCCCTCCCGTTCCAGGAGATCAAGTCCTTTTACAGCTTCTAATAGTATGGGTGTAGGTTGTAGACGTGGTGAATAAGTCACTCCAAACTCTCAGGGTAAACAACAGCACTTTACTTATAATATTAGGGTTTTTACTTAATAGAGTGGTTATAATCCAAAAGCAAGTATGATAAAATAAAACAAACAAACAAACAAACAATCCAACGTTCTCTAGTATAACTTCAGACTACCTAGTTCCTATGCAGCCAGTTTCTCTTTCTCTTTCTCTGCTTCTCTCTGCTGTTTCTGTGCTTCTGCTTCTAGCTCTCTCCCAGCACACACTAACTGCTAGCTGACCACACCCCACATATATAGCCTTCCCAGGAATGGAAGGTTATAATCATGTGACCTTGAATTGGAGATCTAATTCTCAACTTCTATTGGGCAAACTAAAACTCTCAAACTCCCCCTCCCATCCAAGTGTTTGGGCCTTCAGGCTTCAACAAACTGAAGCCTGTGTAGGCCTCAATAAACCCAATCCTGTGTAGGCCTCAATCCCTCACAGCACCATGTTGGAAACCCAGGTTTAGAGCCTTTGGGTCAGCAATTTTTTTCTGAAATGGAGAGGCTGAGTAACAATGCCTCCAGAGCCACTCTCTGTTCTTGAGGAAAGCTGAATTATGGGCCTCCTTGCTACAAGAAAATAGGTGTGATAAAGAATTTAGCAATTTTCGAAGGCGGATTAGATGTCTATATAAAATGATATCAGCCATTGCCAGCTGATTATATCAAACTCCACCTCCATCTGTCACCATTTTGTGACTGGTGGGTCTCAGTCATTTCCAGCTCTCTCAAGTGGGTGCTGGGGATAGAAAGTTTGAGAACCCCTGCTCCATTCCATTTCTCCTTCCCTGGTTGTCTGTCTCCCCCCCCTTTCAACAGACCGCCAGCATTTGATTGCTCAGTCCTCCCTGAGCCATTGAGTGCCCCCCCCCGCCCCATGGGTTTTGTGTACTTCTGCAAACCCTTGAGTTTGGCTCAAGCCTGCTGTAACCTCCCTCAAAGTTATTATTAGTATATATCAGCAGCAGTACAGATCCTCTCTCAGCCCAAGGGCTGAATTCCACTTAGGACAGGACTCTCCAACCTTGGGTCCCCAGATGTTGCTGGCCTACAGCTCCCAGCATACCCAGCCAGCATGGCAAGGGATTCTGGGAGCTGTAGTCCAGCAACATCTGGGGACCCAAGGTTGGAGAGCCCTGATTTACGAGATGCTCTGCCCCCCCCACATACATTCTAATGGTGGGTGGGGCTGAAGTCAAAAGGGGCAGGGCCAAAGTAAAAAAACCCGGCAGGACCAAAATACCAAAAATGCCAACATATTTTAGCTTAAAGCTCTTATTGCCAGTAACTATGCCCTAGGAGAACCTTCTAGAATGGGAGAAAAGCATGCAAAAGACAGGAAAGCACCAAATTATTGGTGGGTGGGGGAAAGAGATGAGACATGGGGAAGAGGGTGAGGTGTTCTGGGGGCCAGCTGGTTGGCCACTGTGTGAACAGAATGCTGGATTAGATGGACCCTTGGTCTGATCCGGCATGGCTCTTATGTTCTTACGTACTAGGCATTGCCGGCACATTTTAAGTCCACCTTTGCAGTCCTAAAGCCTAGAAACTTGCTATCTCTCTCTCTGTTTTTTAAGATGCTGAATTTTGTACCCAACAACAAATTCTGGGCTTGCGCAGTCTAACTGTCGGATTGTGAAATATGCATAGCCCTGCACTTGATATACTCCTCCGATTGCGGGGTGTGTGGGTGAGGAGACACACAACGCTGAGGGGAATGCCCTCTGTCTAGCCTACCTTTGAACAGTATATGCCACTCAGAAGTGAGCAATGCCCTCTACATAGTCTCAGAGGCACACATACCAAAAGAGTCAATGACTTCATGGGGTTTCTGGTTCAAGTGAGCTAACAGTACAGGACAGTCAGTGACAGGGGATAACATGTCCTTTGTAAAAGCGAAGCTAGCTCCAGAGTCCAGACATGCATTACAGACAACTGAGGGCCATTTAAGAAGAAAATAGAGTAAGCCAAGCAGCAGCAGCAATAGTGGAAACAAATCCCACCTCTGTTACCCATATGAAACACTTCTTGTGCATTTTTAGTTAGCAGAAGCTGTGTGCGAAGAAAGCTGGGAAGTGCAGGAATTTACAAGAGTGAGATTGGATTTGAAATGCAGAAGTATGGCTTTGAGAGCAAAGTCCAGAAATCTCCTCAGAATCACAGAAATCGTGTGTCCCTCAGGGAAAAATAGCATGTTTCAGGTGCGCGCGCGCGCACACACACACACACACACACACTCTGAAAGTGAGTGGACTGCACTTGCTTAAGGTTTAGAAAGCAGAAGAGGTCTAGATCGGTTTTTGAGAAGTCAACAAGATATATTTATGCGCAACAAGATATATTTATTCCAGGCCTGCCATTTAGCCCAGAGACCAAGGGTGGTTGAATATTAAAATTCCCAGGCGGCAATAGGATAAGGCATATGCACCCCTCACTATGCATGTGGCAACAATACAAGCTGGAAGAGAACTATCAGGAAAACATTTGCTCTTTGTTCTGATTCTTCTTCAAGAAAGCGTGTAAATACCATAATAATGATGGTCTCAATTTCCTACTGTTACGCAGTAACTTTTTTAAATGCTTAACTGTAACTTTGAATAGGTCAGTAAGAGAACAAACAATATTTCAATTAGGGGCTCCTTTTGCAATCAATCAAGAAGTCACTCCCCCATTTAATGTGGTGGCTCGTTTCCCTATAATTGAGAACAGCACTTCCTACACACACACACACACACACACCCATTCCCAGCCCAGAAGAGTCATAATATAGTTTTATGCTACTTCAGATGCGGTAGGCCATTTGTTCAGTCCACGTGGATGCTGAACTGAAGCTTGTCGGTTGAGGAATCTGAAAACCCAGAGGGAGGAAAAATACAGCAGCAGGGAACAGTCTGTCTTTGCTAGTTATGGGACAGAAAGAAAATAAAAGAGTTCCTGACATGAACCATTGCATTAAAAATTAAATCAATCATAGAGCAAAAGAACAATAAAAATTCCTTATAAAATTAACCTGAAGGGAACAGTCTTTTTTTTTCTTCCACAAATTGCAGTTGATAAAGGAGCAAATAAATTCAATGTTAGGAACACAGGAAGCTTCTTTATACTGAGGCAGTCCATCCCAGTCAGTCAGGCGATCACTCGTGACAGAGTAAGATTGTCTTCCAGGATAAAAATTTACAAAAAGGTGATTTTAAAAGGAGGAAAATTCTAAAGAAAATTGTGTAGACTCTAGCGATGGGTCCGTAAGTGACTGTGGAGGCCAATTCTAGATCCACACAGCTTCCCACAGTGAGGACACAGGTTACCAGATGGAAGATGGTCCTGTAAAGGATTCATTTGACGTGCTTTTCGCTTAGCACGTTTCTCCCTTTCACCTTGCACTCGGGCTTCTTCAAAGTCCATAGAACCTTTGTGAAAGGCCAACCTCCAGTTAGATCGTTCATGGGCCAGAGCTTCCCAGTTTTTGATGTTTATATTGCATTTTTTTAGATTAGCCTTAAGAACATCTTTAAACCTCTTATATTGACCACCGATATTCTGCTTTCCATCCTTGAGTTGGGAATAAAGTAACTGCTTTGGGAGACGGCAGTCAGGCATTCGAACAACATGACCGGTCCACTGAAGTTGGCGTTGAAGGATCATTTTTTCAACGCTAGTAGTCTTTGCTTCTTCCAGTACACTGACATTTGTCCGCCTATCTTCCCAAGTAATTAGCAGGATTTTCCGGAGGCAACGTTGATGAAATCTTTCAAGGAGTTGGGGGTGATGTTTATAGACAGTCCATGTTTCGCAGGCATACAATAAAGTTGGTAATACAATGGCTTCATAAACCAGTGTTTTGGTCTTCTTACAAATAACCCGATCCTCAAACACTCTATGTTTCATTCGAGAAAACGCGGCACTTGCGGAGCTCAGACGATGCTGGATTTCACTGTCGATGTTAGCTGTAACAGAAAGATAGCTGCCAAGATAGAGAAAATGATCGACATTTTCCAGTGCTGTCCCGCCAAGCTGGATAGATGGCATCACCAAAGGGTTAGCTTGCACTTGCTGATGAAGCACTTTGGGTTTTTTTTATGTTAAGTGAGAGACCAAGTTTTCCGTATGCTTCTGCAAAAGCATTTAGGATAGTTTGGAGATCATCCTCTGAATGTGCGGAGACCACATTATCATCAGGATACTGAAGTTCCACAACGGAGGTTGTAATTACCTTACCTTTTGCTTTCAGCCTGCTGAGATTAAAAAGCTTTCCATCTGTTCGATATATAATTCCCACACCAGTGGGAAGTTTCCCCTCGACAAGATGTAAAATCATGGCGATGAAAATAGCAAATAATGTTGGGGCAATAACACATCCCTGTTTAACACCTGATCCCATTTTAAATGGAGCACCATGAGAGCCGTTGTTGTCCAAGACCGTAGCCATGTTGTCATGGAGAAGTCGCAAGATATTCACAAATTTATTGGGGCATCCAATTTTCATAAAGATAGTCCAGAGAGCTGTTCAGTCTACAGTATCAAAGGCCTTAGCAAGATCAATAAATGCCATATAAAGGGGTTGATTTTGCTCCCGGCATTTTTCTTGGAGCTGACGTGCAGTAAAAATCATGTCTACTGTCCCTCTAGAGGGGCGGAAACCATATTGAGTTTCAGGGAGGATCTCTTCTGAAATAGATAGAAGACGGTTTGCGAGAATCCTGGTAAATATTTTACCTGTGGTAGCTAAGAGAGAAATGCCCCGATAGTTTCCACAGTCTGTTCTATCACCTTTCTTAAAGAGGGTGATAATTGTGGCATCCCTGAAGTCTTCTGGGATCTCTTCTCTTATCCAGATTTTTTCGATGAGTTTATGAAGATGTTCTACAAGTTCGGGGCGTTCTTCTTTAAAGATTTCAGCAGGAATCCCATCTAGCCCAGTATTGTCGACACTAACTGGCAGCGGCTCTCCAGGTTTTCAGGCAGGATTCTTCTGTAGCCTTACCTGGAGATGCCAGGGATTGAACCTGGGACCTTCTGCATGCACAGTGTGCTGCCTCCGCAGAAGTTAGTTAGTAGATTTACGTGTCAGATTCACAATCTGCCTTTTAGAACAGAGTATGCTACTCTCTAGCCAGGCTAGTTATACTAGCTCTAGCTGTATGTTACATGGCACGGCCCTGTGTGATTGGTTGGTTTCCTTTCCCTCCTTTTTGTACTTAGCTGTTTGGGAGTTCAGTTCTTTTTGGGCCTTTAAGAAGAAGTAAGCCCTGTAAACTCTGGGAAGACAATAGTTTTTTAAATGGCTTCTATCCGTGGATTTTAATTATGCAACTGCATTCAACTGAACTTGTACTTCTAAGAACGTAAGCACCTTGCTACAATCCGTTTAGTGCATGTTTATATTTGCTGAATAAAGTTCTTGCTTAAGGAAGAGGCTGTGTTGAACTGACTTGCAAAGAGACGTTTTGCACTCTCCGGCCAATTATACAAAGCATGTGCTCTATTACAGTGTTCTCCAACCTTGGGTCCCCAGATGTTTTTGGCCTACAGCATAGCTGGCTGGGGCATGCTGGGAGTTGTAGGCCTAAAACATCTGGGGACCCAAGGTTGGAGAACACTGCTCTATTACACTGAGCTTCAATGTGAAGGCCCAAGCCATATGACTGTTTCAGAGGTGTAAATGTTGCCATGAGTTGTGGCGTAGTGGTTAGGGTGTTGGACTGGGACTCGGGAGATCCGGGTTCTAGTCCCCGCTCGGCCATGAAACTCACTGGGTGACTTTGGGCCAGTCACTGACTCTCAGCCTAACCTACCTCACAGGGTTGTTGTGAGGATAAAATGGAGATAATGTAAGCCGCCTTGGGTTCCTTGCAGAAAAAAGGCGGGGTATAAATATAATAAATAAATAAATATCAACGTACAAAGCTCAGTGGTGAGCTTGTACCAAATATAAAATGTTGGGTTGCGGTGGGGGATGCACAGAAGGGGCAAAAAGTGAATGGAGTGAGGGAGTTTTGTCCCACATGTTAGACTGCTCGAAGAGAAATAACAGTATATTCCACATTCACACTCTCATCTCAGACATTTCCTTCGAAGCAAGTCCTGCTGATTTTGATGGAGTTCACTTTTAAGTAATCATGCGTAAGACGGCTGCCTTATTAAAAAATTTCTAGTGAATAATTCAGTTATAATTTCTGTATAACTGTATCTAACACTGTTTTTAGAAGATGGGAACTTTTTCCCTGTTGTTAATTTTGCTGTGTGTGATGCTTTAAAGGGGGCATAAGCCGATACATGCTTAGACAGAAAAAATGTCCTACAACACCGAAGTCCTACAACTTATACCAAGGTGGTTCATGTGTGTGTGTGTGTGTGTGTGTGTGTGTGTTAATGTGCCTTGAGGGCATTTATGAAATTAAAAAGTAGCCCAGGAGTCCTGTGGCACCTTAAAGACTAACACATTTATTGTTGCATACACTTTCTTTAAGCAACATCTTGCTTCACCAGATGTATGAACTGTGCAAATGCATAAGTATGAGTGTACATACTAACACACACACACACACACACAACATCTTGAGTGTTCACAGTGCTTCACATGCATTCAGTATCTTAGGAAGCCTTACAACAGCCCTCCAAGGTAGGTCAGTATTATTATCCCCATATGGAGGGCCCTATCCACAGATAGTGTACAATACATTTTGCGGCCACCCCAACCCCCATGGCAGCCATTTTGTGGTTGTGCCCATGACTTTTTTTTTTCCTTCAAAATTCCACAGACCCTGATCTAGCCCAATGCTGGTTGCTTTAGCAGCTCTCTAAGGTCCCATGCAGAGGCTTTCCCCAGCCCTGTTAACCATTGATCCTTTTAGAAAAGAAAATACAGATATCTGATATTTAGAGGAGAATTGTCTGACAGGACTGAAACCAAGAGCAGCCTATTCTGTGTCCTGGTGCCCTTCACGGTGAGCCATTCGGGAGCAAATATTCAAGACTCAAGATTCACATGGTAAAAACTTGTAGAAGCTCATCCCAAAACGCTTGAAGCAGAACTTGCAGTTTTGCTGCATGTGGTTAATGTAGATTAGAGCCTCTGCACTCCCAATTACTTTTACTGACAATGAGGATGAATCACAAGGAAACTCATATATTCTGTGGGCCTTTTATTTGCTTAAGAATTCCCCTCATCTGTGTCCTAAAACCAGAAGAGCCTTTTGGGCTTGAACCTTCACTTCTCTTTAAGAACTCATTGTTTTAGATCCTGACCCCTAGAACGGTCATTAACGTCATGAACACAAAAGCAAAATGAACTCCGGTTGCATTTATTTATTTTTTTAATGCAGCTTTTCCGAAATAAAAAATTCAAGCACTTTTGGAAACTCAGCTTGGGAGCACTTTGGCAAAACAAACACACACACACACACACACACACACCACTGTTACTTGTTGGTCAATTGTACTCTACCAGTTTTCTCACACAGCACCAAACAGATGTCTTATTACAGGGTTAGGCCAACTTACAGCCCGCAAACCACATACAATCCATAAGGAACTTTGATGTGGCACAATTACAGCTTGTTAGATTCACAGTCAGAAACCCTCATGCTATTGCGATGATCTGAAGATGCACGCTTATGTTCCAAAGTCAATGAGAGTTACTCCTCAGTAGACATGTTTAGGATTAGGCTGTAAGTCCATTTCATTTAAATAGCGCCTGTTAGTAGGTATGGTTAGGATTAAAACCTAAGGGTTTGCAATTAAGCACTCAATTTATACTGATTTAATTGTGGCTTCAGTACGCTTAGGTTTCTCCAGGTCATACAAGCAGAGTCTAAAATCCTGCGTGGAATGAGTACAAGCAACTAAAGAGGGTTGGAGCTGTAGTAGCTCCCCAACTCAACCCCTTCCAGATGTTTCCATTAAGTATATGCCAGTTTTAGCACATAAAGACACACATAATAGAAATCTTTAAAACTAGCTTCCTTCACTCTTGTCCCTTTTCAACTCCCTCAATACACAGTATGAGAGAGGGAAGGATTATTTCAAAAAATTATGTAAAATTGGCTCTCTGCATGCATGTCAGTCCATATATATATATATGCATAATGAGACTCTCTGAATGTGGGCTATGGTATAGCACAATTACAGAATATAAGATTTGGGTTTATGTTGGGACAGGCTATGTGGTTAAGGAATTCATGTTTAAAATTCAGGCATTCTGCAAACGCCACAGACGAAGGTATAAAGCCACAGTTGCTGTCTACATATTCATTATCTGACCAAAGTTATTTTGGAGACGTTTATTAGACTTATTAAAACATTGCTGGGCATGAATTGCACGCCACATACAAGAAATATAAATGCCTATAATGCACATCTCTCTTGGTAATATGGCGCATAAAATTATTGTATGGTCTTTCCAGAACACTAAGGGAAAGCAGAAGTCTCAGAGCAAACTTTAAAATTGTTTCAGCAGTCCCAACTAATGCTCAGTTCCTTCCTGCCTTCTATCCCTTATCTTCAGCCCCTTCTAAGGGAACATCTACAAACCTCCAGTCAACTTATTCCCATTCCCTTTATCTCCATCTCACCCCATGGCCTGTCCCTCATCTAGCCTCACTGCAACATGCCCAGTCTGGTCTCCAAATCCACATCTCCTAGAGAAACTGAAGGCAACAGATAGATTATCACTGATAATTTATCAGTACTCCCAGGATGCTCATTTCAATATCCCATTTGTCTAGTTGTTCAAGGAGTGAATCAGAAGCTGATATACCTGTCTACATTTATTTCTAGGCCACCTTTAAGGAGAGAATTCTTAAAAGATGGGTTCCACCCTTAAAGGAATTTATCCTCTGAATTGGAATATATCCAATCATACGCTCCTACCTCATTTCTCTTTCCTCCCTGTATAAGTCATCATGAAAACTATATCTCAGAGTTCCACTGAAAAACATAGCTCAAAACATCTGCAAAGCAGGTGGCTGAACATTCTGAAATTCCTTGCTCATGCGGACAGGGGGTGTTATTAGTACGAGATAACAACCACAGGATAAAAACTTCTACATCTTGATTTGTTTTTGTTTTTAAAAGCAAGCCCAGAGGAGGTACTCCACTGAAGACAACTTCAAAACATCCACTACCCTTTACCTCCTCCCAATCACAGTTCATAATCTATAGATGCTGGAGTCACCACATTGCCTCTGGAGAAATAATAATATTTAGCATTTCTGTAGTACTTTAGTGTTCAAGGCACTTTAGTGTTCAAGGCATTAGCTTGGTCATCCTTACAACCACCCAATGAGGCAAGCCAGCAATATTACCCTCATACTGCATATCCCCACCATACAAGAGGCTAACAGGTAAAGACTGTGTTTGGATGTCATGTTATACCTTGGGTTTAGCACAATGTGAACGGGCCTAGGTTCCTCCTAGCTTCACACACTTCCCCTTCCTCTCCTTGCCTCCTGTGCAGCCAGGAGGTGGAGTTCAGAAGCTTTCATGTCCACAGTTTAAGGCTTAAATTCAGCGTGTTGCACCCAAACTGGAGATTGTGGTTTAAGTAACATCTGAATAGCCCCGAATAGCCCAATCTCACCTGATCTTGGAAGCTAAGCAGGGTCTGCCCTGGTTAGTACTTGGATGGGTGACCTGCCTTGGAATACCAGGTGCTGTAGGAGGGACCATAGCTCAGTGTGATAGAGCACCTGCTTTGCATGCAGACGGTCCCAGGTTCAATCCCTGGCTTCCAGGTAAGGTTTAGAAAGAATCCTGCCTGAAACCCTGGAGAGCCACTGCCAGTCAGTGTCGACAATACTGTGCTAGATGGACCAATGGTCCGACTCAGTATAAGGCAGCTTCCTATGTTCCTAACACTGAACTACAATTTCAACAAGCAAACTTCATAACCCATGTGAAAAGAAAAGCTTCTAAGAGTGCAGTCCTATGCATGCTTAGGCAGAAAAAAAGTCCTATAACTCTCAGCATCCCTCCAGGCAGCCATGCTGGCTGGGGCATGCTGCGAATTGTAGGACTTTTTTCTGTCTAAACATGCATAGGATTGCACCCTAAAATCCTCTTCCAGGCCATGCACACTGGAGGAAGAGAGGGGAAGGGGGAACACGCAAGCCCAGGAAGAGACTACACACACTGACTGGGTTCCAACAATACGATAACCTTGAGTGTGGGTTGTCATTGAACCATGGGTGGTTGTTGAAACATGGGTTACTGTGTTGTCTGAACCCAGATGAAATAACAAACCATGGTGAACAACCCACAGTTCACAACCCAACAACAAACCATGGGTTCTCTTCATGGCTTGTTCGTGGTTAACAAGCCCTGGGTTGTTAGTGCAGCTAGGTTCAGACAACTTGATAACCCACATTTCAACAACAACCCATGGTTCAACAGCAACCCACACTCAATCCATACTCAACCCCTGAGTGTGAGTTATCATGTCGTCTGAACCCAGCCATTGTGAGAATGCAGCCAATGACTTGCTTAAGGCCTCCAAGAGGATTCATGGCACCAGCAAGTTTCATACTGGAGGCTTTTTGGTTCACAGCTCAGTCTCTTGGGGCGGAATCCTATGCAGGTTTAGACAGCAAAAAAGTCCTACAAGTCCCAACATGCCCCAGCCAGTATGGCTGGCTGAAGGGGTGCTGGAAGTTGTAGGCTTTTTTTCTGTCTAAACATGCATAGGATTATGCCCTTAGCTGCTATGCTATTCTGGCTGTAAATCGGCTGTGGATTGCAGCCCATGCTAGAAGAGGAGAGAGAGAGAAAATAAATTGTGGTGATTTGCCATGTACCTACAAATGAATAACAGAAATAAAAGAATGATAAATGTAACCTAGTATGATGGCACAATATGACCAAATGCCTTAAGGGATGTCAAGGATTTTTTTTCCTCCTTGGAATGTCTTTACTACGATGTGCAGTGCTCATTACTACGACATTATTTCTATTTCTTTTCCACAGATTAAAGACACGGACTTTGATTTGTATCTGCGAAAGGTGATATAGGAGACGAAGAATGACAGGTTTTGAAATCTTAATCTAATCAACGAAAGAGCTACACAACAGGGCTCCAACTCTGCCAAAGAGGAATCACTGAAAGCTCTCGAAAACAATGAATAGGCAAACAAGTATGCTCACAGCTTCCTGCAAACAGCCCTGTTAAGAAGAGAGAGAGAGAATATGCTTCTCTTTTTCCATTATGTAGTCATTTCATATTCGAACAGAGAAATGTGAAAGGTATCAAATGGGAGAACAGTTCACTGGTACAGCACATGCTTTGCATGCAGAAGAGAGCAGGTTTGATCTCTGGCATCAGGTAGCAGAGCTGGAAAAGACTTCCGCCTGAGTCTTGGAGAGCGTCTGCCAGTCACTGTGCTAGGCTGGCCAATGGTCTGACTTGGTACATGAGAACAGGCAGGATTAACAAGCAGAAAGTCCCAAGCTGCATCATCATCATCAGGCGATCACTCGTGATGGAGTAAGATTGACTTCCAGGATGAAAGGAGCAAATTCTAAAGAAGATTGTGTAGCGATGGGTACGTAAGTGACTGTGGAGGCCAATTCTAGATCCACACAGCTTCCCACAGTGAGGGCACAGGTTACTAGATGGAAGATGGTCCTCTAAAGGATTCATTTGACGTGCTTTTCGCTTAGCACGTTTCTCCCTTTCACCTTGCACTCGGGCTTCTTCAAAGTCCATGGATCCTTTGTGAAAGGCCAACCTCCATTTAGATCGTTCATGGGCCAGAGCTTCCCAGTTTTCGATGTTTACATTGCATTTTTTTAGATTAGCCTTATGAACATCTTTAAACCTCTTATATTGACCACCGATATTCCGCTTTCCATCCTTGAGTTGGGAATAAAGTAACTGCTTTGGGAGACGGCACTCAGGCATTCGAACAACATGACCGGTCCACTGAAGTTGGCGTTGAAGGATCATTTTTTCAATGCTAGTAGTCTTTGCTTGTTCCAGTACACTGACATTTGTTCGCCTATCTTCCCAAGTAATTCGCAGGATTTTCCGGAGGCAACGTTGATGAAATCTTTCAAGGAGGTGGAGGTGACTTTGGTTTTTTTGATGTTAAGTGAGAGACCAAGTTTTCCGTATGCTCCTGCAAAAGCATTTAGGATAGTTTGGAGATCATCCTCTGAATGTGCGGAGACCACATTATGCGTTTGGGGTGTTGCACCACCGGTGCTGCTCAGCAAAACACCCACAACATTGCATCAATGAAAAAAATATATATTCCATGATTATGCAGCCACCTTGGGACCAATGCACCATATCCATCTGTGCATAAGAGAGATATAAGCAAAGGTAGCCTAAGACACACCAGTGCAAGTTTGCAACCACAAAAGAGAAGCATTAACTTTCGAAATAGGAGTGCCAAATGTCAAGGAACGTAGCTCACAGACCACAGGATGCCAACTACCTCATTCTGTCACTTCAGAAGAGAGGTGGGAGGCGGCTTGTTTGAATGCTCCCCTGTGTTTAAAAAAAGATTCCTTGCACGGACATCAAACACCAAGACATCAGAGGGGAAGTTTCAAGTCTAACCCTCCACATGATCTCCTGTTTGCGTAGATCAGTTGTCACAAGATGATGGGTATTCACTTCTCCCGGCTTTATGGAAACTGAAAATGCGATGAACTTTCCACAGTATATGTAGTGTGTAATGAGGAAAAGGAAGATGTTGTACAGCTTGCTTATCCTCAGCCCGTATTGTACAAATAAGGAAAAATGACTGTGACGAGACACTTCCTCGGGCCCAAGCTGGGAGAGACACCATTCACACAAGTAGCAACTGTGTGAATAGCTTTTTTAAAAAAATAAATAGCAAGCCCAAGGAACTGCGATCTGGATCAGAACAATGGTGTTGGGTGGGTAGGTAGGGGACGTTAACACTTTCCCCCCATTTACAGTCCCAGTCCGGATCTGGGAAGGCATGTCGGAAGAGCAGCTCCCACTTACACCAATGGAAGCTTCCCTTCCGATGCAAGTGGCAGGGTTGGGGCCCCAACCTGGATCAGGATTGCTGGTGGGGCTGGGGAAGCAAAGGTTCAAAGCCCCTGACTCCCATGCCAGTATCCCAAACCAGACTGGGCCCTGTCCCTGCTAGCTTAAAAAAAAGGAAGAAAAAAGAAGATATTTGCATAGCTGCTAATTGTGTGAATGGCATCTCATCTCGTTTGGCTCTCAGACGGAAGGCTGTAATAACACAGCCGTTCTAGACACGTTGGACTGAAGGGTGCTATAATATCCATCTTCCCCTTGGGAGATTTTTCTTCGTCTTGCAACCAAAGATCAATCCCTTCCACACAAACCTGCCTTTCGTAAATGCCCAAATATGAGCAAGGGCAAAAGTCACTTAGGGTCTCTGAAGTACCGGTATATATTGTATGGGAATTGAGTATGATGGAGTCCAAAGTCAGATGTGCATTCCTTGGCTAGCAGAAGAGGCCTGGGGAATAACTTAGGATGTCTTCCTGTCCCTTGTGTGTACACAACCGACTTAAAAGGAAATAATTCAGTCATGTAAACACTATTGCTATGCATTCTTTGCCGTGCTGGCTTCTTACCGCACAGTCCTCCTAAGCTGGCCAAACATAGTTCTGAGTGGTACTCTAAATTCCATTCTCTGGCTTTTGCATTTTTCATTTCCAATTCCTTATGCCCATCAACACTGCCAGTTCCTGAATACTTTCAACCACATTTTATTCATGGTTAAGTATTTTTCAACAGGATTTCCTCTCCCACCCACCCATCAAATCTCTAGCCTTTGAAGTTTTGAGAAAAACGTGACAGGGTGGTCTGTGAAGACTCTACAACCAAAAACAAGTTAATATCCTCTGCTGCATCAGTTGAATTTCTCCCCCAGGAAGCTATTAAAGACACAGGAGCTACCACCAGGAAGCACATTGGCAACCATAATTGCCACATGCTCGGAAATCCGCCACTGGGAAATTCACCTGCACAGGCCCCGTTGAAATGAACACACAAGCACATAGCAGGTTTTCCTACAGCATAACCACAGATGACTCCTTCTACCTCCTTTATCCGTCCCATCCAGAACAAATATGCTATTTACAGGAAGGTGGCCACAGTTTGGGGGAGAAATATGTAAATCAGTTTCTGGCCACTTCATTTTTCAAGATGGGTACAATAGCAAAGATCCTGTTTCTCTACCAATAGCAAAGATCCTGTTTCTTGTTTTGTCTGAATCCCTCACTTTTCCTCCTCCACTGTCCTTGTGGATGGACCAGGGCTGCTGATAGGTGGTTATACAATAACCAGCATCCCACAATTATCATATATTTTCCACCATAGAGTCCAGAAGGTGCGGTCTAGATTACATGATCGAAAATGATCAAGGGGCAGGCGCAAGGCTGCCTATGAGGGAAAGTTACAATGTCTGAGACTGTTCAGCTAGAAAAAAGGCAAGCAAGGGGGTGGGATGGGCCTCATAGAGATGTACAACATTATGCATAGTGTGGAGAAAGTGGGTAGGGAGACACTTTTCTCCCTCTTACATAATTCTAGAACGCAACGGGGTCACGTCCCATGAAGCTGAGTGGTGAGAGATTCAGGACAAATAAAAGAAGTGCCTCTTCACGTAGCGCATAGTTTAAAACTATTGATTTTGCAACCACAAGATGAAGTGATAGCCACAGACGGCTGGCCAGTGAGGGTGGAGCCCCACTCCTGCTTTCTGCCTCCCTTTCCGATCTTCCCAGTCCAGCCCAGAAATGAAACAGGCAGACCAGGGCAGCAGCATGTTCCTCCCTCTCATCGCCTAGCTAGGGGGAAGTTCTGAGCATGCAGGATAGGCCCTGATCAAAATGTTACCCTGGGGCAGGGCTCTCCAAGCTTGGGTCCCCAGATGTTGCTGGGCTACAGCTCCCAGCATACCCAGCCAGCATGGCCAATGGCAAGGGATTCTGGGAGCTGTAGTCCAACAAGATCTGGGGGGCCAAGGTTGGAGAGCCCTGCCCTAGGGTCTTAGAAACCACTGGTATTTCTCTCTCTCTCTCTCTCTCAATGGGCAACTGGGCAGGCTCAGATCTCTCTTTGTTGGGGGAACGACTTTCATGCGGGGCGACATGTACCGTACTCTCACGAAAGCCAGAAAAATTCAGGAGTATTCCCTGGTGGTGAGCCGGAGAGCAAAATCCAATAGGCTGTTCCCCAGCATCCTATAGTTGATAGCTGCAGGGGCTCCAAGAAGCCAGCCCCCAGCCAATCCATACTGTAAAGAAAAGCACAAAACCCTTGTTAATTTTGCTCCAAAGCCAAGTAGCAATGTTTATTATGGCACATACTTTCAGGCGCTAAAGCCTGAATCTGCCCAAGTTTATTTATTTATTATATTTATTTTATTTATCATATTTATACCCCGCCTTTTTTCCTTCAAGGAACCCAAGGCGGCTTACATACCGTAATCCTCCTATTTTTATTTTATCCTCACAACAACCCTGTGAGGTAGGTTAGGCTGAGAGTCAGTGACTGGCCCAAAGTCACCCAGTGAGTTTCATGGCCGAGCGGGGACTAGAACCCGGATCTCCCGAGTCCCAGTCCAACACTCTCACCGCTACACCACACTGGCTCTCAGTGGGATCTAGCCCACAAAAGTTAGTGCCACAAGACTCTTGGTTGCTACTGCTCCACAATGCTTGAGGGTCTCCAAGACCCAATAACTCCCCTGGACATCGGAAGGCTGTTCTCATACTTTTTTCAAAAGTGAGGGATTGAAACAGCACTTTGCACTGGATCTTGCGCCTCTGATCTTACTGTACGGCAGGCATGACACACTTCATTGCTTCTTTCATTGCAAAAGCACAACGTATCATGAAAACAAGTAATACGTTGGCACAGCAGTTGGTGGTATCCCTTTCTCTTGCCCATTTTTTTTTTTTCTAATCAGGGAAGACTTTCTGGAGGATTATTTGACTTCTGCCCATATCCATGTACAAGTTTCCCACAGTGCTGAGTGTTTTTAATATGTATCTCTCCAGGAGGCCACTTCTAAGGAAGTGAAAGGGAAAAGAAAGATATAGGGCACCAACACCAAAATTGCCATCTACTGAAATGGGAGCTAGATCGTTCTCAGTGTGAGGTCTGGTCCAGCTCTCTCTTTGCCCAAACTTATAGAAAAACACAGTAGATATAACTTTTGCTTGCCCTTTCTTCAGTAACAAATGAGCATTTCAAAACAGATCTCATCAAAAATACTTTTGAAGAAACTTCCTGTTTTGCACAAGACTTTTCATACCTGGAACATTTGCCCAATCCGCCCAATTTCGCTTCCAACACACCCACTTAAATCTTGTACTCTGCGTAAGCCTTGTGGCAGTGAAAGGGAGGGCCGACACCACCAGAGGCTGTGTTAGGGGGTGGCCCACTAGGGCTGGAGCCCCGCATCTTTCATTTGCAGCCCCGAATCTCTGGGAGGCCATCCACCCCACCACCCTGCTGTCCATGGGCACTTGCTGAAATAAAGAAACAGGAGCCCTGATAATCTTTATTGCATCTGATCCCCCTGGATAAGCTGGCTTTTTGCCCACATGTGCTTCACCTCCTGCTGCCCACCGCCCTTGAAACTTCCTGCCTGAGGTTTTTTTCCTGAAATCAAATGCCCTCTTCTCCCCTGTCCATACATCCCTTTCTACATAAAGGGCTGTCCTTAGGAGACAGGGTCCTTTAAAGACACATGCACAGAGAGACTTTAGACAAGCATATGTAAATTAGCATATGCAAATTTGTGCATTTTTGGGGGGGTCCTGTAGGCCTGAGCCCTGGATCTTTTCAGTACCTTGCACCACCCCTGCACACTACTAGTGCTAGTAGGCTTTGCTCAGCCCTGTAGCCAAAAATGTGGTAGTGGGGGGAACCTAAAGGTACATGGGAGGCAGAACCCAAATATAGGTAGTCTAATATGTGTAATGTTATTTAATGGGAAACATTTAACATTAATAACATTTTTTAAAAAACAAGCGCCTCTAGTGCAGCCTTCCCCAGCCTGGTGTCCTCCAGATGTGTTAGACTACAATTCCCAGCATCCCCCAGCCAGGACACTGAAAGGCAGGGGCTGTGGGGTCTTGCTTCAGCAACAGCTCTGACACAGAAGAAGAGTTGGAGCTGGGTGAAGGGCTCACACCTGGGGCTGATTGCAGCCAAGGCCAGGTGACCTTGGACAGTTTCCCCTCCGCTGGGGAACAGGAGCCAGGAGACCTGAGTGAGGATTTTCAGCTGCAGGCGCTGGCCTTGGGCTGTCAGGAGGGCTCAGGGGAGGAGGGCCCTTCAGGGTTGCAGCCGGCCCAAAGGCGACAGGAGAAACGCCTGGCTGAAAGGCACATGAGCAGAAGGAGGCGTACCAGGTGTCTTCTGGCCCGGTTACCCGTGCCAAATTCAGAATCAGACTCAGACTGAGATCGAGGCTGGGTCAGGGTTTATAGTCTAGCTGCTGACCCCTTGCTCAGTGTAGAAAGCAACGATGCTGTTCCTGGCAAGGCTTCTACGCTCCTTGATTCCCCTTGATCTCCTACCCTCTGAACCCTGGACTGTCTCGACTTTGGCTTGTTTCTTGGACTGATGTATGGTGGATGGACTTTTCGTTACTGCTTGTAGCAATAAAGAATCTGTTTAAAACTGCACTGTCTGATGTGATCACGTGGGACACAACAGGGGCAGAGCAAGCCTTCTTCTTAATGAGCAATTGGGGGGGGGGGGGAATGTCTGCTTTTCCTTTTATTCACTTCATTTCATTCATTACATTTTATACTACCCAATATAGCCCCAAGCTCCCTGAGCAGTTTACAAAGATTATCTCCACGAGTAAAAAAAGAAAAGAAATAGTGACTTGTTTATCTGGTTTGGTGTTTTTTTTAAAAAATGAAATCGAGGTGAAGGGACTGGAATATCCTGGGGATGGGGGCAGCTTCCCGCAGGCTCTTCTGTGGCATCAGCTTGCCTTTGCCCATCTCTTCCTGCCCGGAACACAATGCACAGCCAATTTTCAGACGTCTGCTCAAAATCTTGGCCTACTTCAAGGATGGTGACCATGTAAGCCTCCAGATGTTGCTGGACGGCAACTTCCATTATCTCTAACCGTTGGCTATGATGTCTAGGGCTGACTGCAGTTGTAGCCCAACAACTTCTGGAGGGCAAAATGTTCTCTGCCCCGGCCCTCCTTCTTCTGCAGGCATACCAGGCACTGGAATACTTTGTAAATCTTACAGCAAAGGAAAGAAAGCTTTTCTGAACTGGAAAAAGAGTTGGTTTCTTCCCATTTACCCTTCTCACACTCTTCAGTTGTTGCACCAAGTGACTGACATAGGTAGAGGTGCTATTTATTTATTTATTTATTTATTTGGGGGGACAGGGTGGGTCTTTTTGTGGTCTGATTTGCAGTGCTGGAATAGTTTAATGAATATTCAGTTGTGTACTTTAAAGATGCCTATGCAGAATTACCGGTATCTACGGTAAATGTGCCAGAGCTAACAAGAAAGAGGATAGCAATTCTGAAATAACAGCTGCAGGAGGGAAAATGCAATTTACTGCTTGGGAATTACCGAGTTTTGCACCTTCAACCACTTCCCTGCCCAGACTGGAAGCAGAGAACAGTTATGCAAGATGCAGCACTTAAAGAGCCTGATTCATATTTAACACCACTCTGTAATGCCTGTGTGAAGGAACCACATGGGAAGGGCCAAGGATATAGCTCCTTTCCACACAAATGTAGTTATTGTGAAAATATTTATATCCCACACTTTCAGTTCCATTTAAGAAAGGCTCAAGGCAGCATTTCCATTCAAACACTTTTTAAAAAGTAATACAAACCACAACAGCATCAGTTACCTGGAAGGGAGGGTAATGTTTGCTACATCATTAGACTTGCCCACAGGATTAGGAAATGACTCAGCCAGAAGCCAGGGAGAAGTGGTGTCCACTCTGCTGCCACTAACTGCGAATTGCCCCTTACTCTAAGGACAATTGTGGCCTCGTTTGCACTTAACACTAACCCATGGCTTATTTAACCCATTGTTTGTTTCTCAACATAGGGTTTGACTGGCAAACAATCAAACAAGCCACTGTCTCTTTTCTCAATCCCTCGGTTGTTTGTTTCCCACCTTCATTGCTCACTCACTCCCTGTATCCCAAATGCCTTTGCTGCGCTGTTGTGCTGGCATGTAGAGCAACAGGTGTTTTTTTTTACTGCTCTTGTCTGCTGCCTCCGTAGCCTAGTGAAACAACCCATGAACAATACACAGTTCTGGATTCACACATAATGACAACCCATGGTTCAAACAACCCAGAGTTCACAACCCAACAACAAACCATGGGTTCTCTTTTTTGGGTTGTTTGGGGTTAACAAACCATGGTTTGTTATCATGGCAGTGTTCACACATCACGACAACCCAGAATTCAACAACCAAACCACTGGCACTGGAACAGTAAAGATTTGGGGCATCCATAAGGAGGCAATCACCTCCCATACCATGCAAAGTAGAAATAATGGAGCACTCTCACCAGTTGAAATAAAACTTCAGGCACCTTAAAGTGGACGTCTGTGTGGACTATGCCAATTCCTGTGTTTATTGTTGCTAGCCCCAGATGTGTAACAGGAGCAGGACAGATTGTGCAGCAGCTCTTGCAAAAAACTAACTAGGGGTGCTTCCAGACTAGGCTTTTATCATGCCATTGCCCTACCTCATTTCCGGAATTTTACAGGGAGTACAGACTATTTCATCTTCCATAATTTCAACCCTCCTGTGTTCTTCCAGTGCTTCTTCTGTCTTTTATCATTACACAAAAAATCCATGAAGATTGGAGAGGCTACGCAATGTATTTTGATTGATGGCCCTAGGAGACCTCTGTCTGGAAGCACCCTAACTGTCAAACACTCAGGCCCAAGGGCAGCTGGTAAAAACTATACAGTTCCACTGAGTTTCCAGTGATTTCATGCCATTCCTTGATTTTAGAAAGTTCCACCATTTTATTGTAATGTATGCATGTATTTTTGCTTTTTGTTTGTTTGTTTTTTTATAAATTGCACTTTATTCTTCTTATTGTAAATTGCCTCAGGCACTCCAAGAGTGGAAGGGTGATTCAAAAATAAATTAACAGTGCAATCCTATGCATGTGTACTAAGAAGTAAGCCCCACTGAGTTCAAGGGGGGCTTATTCCCAGGTAACTGTGTATAGGATTGCACCTGAAGTCAGTCTTCCTCAACCTGGTGCCCGCCAGATGTTTTAGACTACAATTCCCAGTATTCCTGACTGGGAATGCTGTCTGGGTCTGATGGGGAGGGGTTCGAAAACATCTGGAGGGCTTCAGGTTGGGGAAGGCTATGTTAAATGGATGGATGGATGGGATAGATAGATAGATAGATAGATAGATAGGGCATGAACAGCCGGCAATTCTCTCCTCTGATCAGCAACACCAACAGCACAGGGAACAGGAAACCAGTGCCTGGCCCACAAAGCTGCTAGTTCAAGACCGATAACACTTAAGCACTGACAGGTGCTAAAGCCGCTTGGTCATTTTTGCCCTGTGTGATACGTACTCCTCTCACAACCCCTTGTGTCACCATCACTTAGCAAAGCACCCATCAGGACCTTGTAGCGCCCAGAGGAGGAGGAGGAGGAGGAAGTGGAGTAGAAAGAGAGAGCCTCCTCTCAAGCTGTCTAATCTTTGCTCACATAGGAAACAAAACTGCTATTTAGAAAGCTCAAAGCTGCAGCATGTCCAGACTGGCGTGCGCGACTGTTGCAGCTGTGGGAAAAGCACTTAAGAAAATAGTGTTTGCTCGTGTCCATCATCAACTAACAGCAAAGGCCAGATTCTCTCCAAGGCTACTCCCACATACCCATTCATCCTCATGGGGTTGTGTCAGAATTTGGGTACCAAATCCCTTCTCCTTCTGCTCTCCAACATAGCAGCTATCCCCATGAACTGCCTTGCCCACCGGAAGGATGTAGGAGGCAGTCAAATTTCCTGCATTGAGCCGGGGGTTGGACTTGATGGCCTTGTAGGACCCTTCCAACTCTATGAATCTATGAAAGCAGCACCCAAATGAATGGGGCGGGAGGGAGTCAGCTGGCTAGTTATTAACAGTGTTCTCCAACCTTGAGTCCCCAGATGTTTTTGGCCTATGACTCCCAGCTACGCTACACTGGCTGGGGCATGCTGGGAGTTGTAGGCCAAAAACATCTGGGGACCCAAGGTTGGAGAACACTGCAAGTTTATCACTTTCCACTGTCACAGCATCCAAAGTTCATCCCCCCTTGGCTGCCAATATCTCAGCTAAAATGCTTATTCTTGGTCTTGAGTTTCGATATGGACTGAAACAAAGGACTTTAAAAAAAAAATGCCTTCAGTCCATGTCCGCAACAACTGATTTTAATTATTCCTTCACACTGGCTCTTGTGGTAGACACCAAAAAAATGTGTGATGTGTGCAGAAATCCTGCATATATAAATTTACAAGGTGAGAAGGAGCTATAACATCACTTGGAATAAGGTAAACGGGGTGGGGCACTACTTTATCTACAGAAAGTTGCTGGAAACCCCCAAGATTTTAATGGAATGTAAGCAAACTTTTCAAGGGGGTGCGTAAAGGCTATATATCTATATTACTTATGTATATTTATCATTACATTTATATGTAGTAATAATAATATACTCTCAAATGGACATATATATGGATATTTGGTCTGGCTTTGTTGAAGCTTATGTATAATGGATACATCTGGATTTATGCTGTTATATGGATATTTACATATAAGCAATTGTTGATTTCAGGTGTGGGTTTTTTTAGATTTTGCTTTCTTTTGGTGAAATTCACGGTAAGAAATAAATGGGGGGGGGGATTACCTTTTCCTCCCCCCCTCTTGTAAGGAACCCAAGGCGGCTTACACGGTCCTCCTCTTCCCCTCTATTTTATCCTTAGAACAACAACCCTGTGAGGTAGGTTAGGCTGAGAGTCAGTGACTGGCCCAAAGTCACCCAGTGTGAACTTCATGGCTGAGTGGCGACTAGAACCCGGGTCTCCCAAGTCCCAGTCCAACACTCTCACAACTATACCACACATGGCCTGATATGGTAGGAATGTTGAAACATTTTATTTATTTTTACGTTTCAGTCTCTCATTACTTTGGAGGAAACTGGAACAGTAAGAGGCCAATATGTCCTCAAAAAGATCAGGGACCAAGGGGTGTTGTTAGGGGGTGGGCAGAGCTCCAGGTCCGTTGCGCTTGGCCCCAGATCTGCCGGTGGCTGCTACGATAACGGGGAGAGTCAAACACTACCACCGCTGATCGGCTGTGCGAAGGAGGCACTGCTTTTTCTTTTTGAAAAACTCTCAAGCAAAGGCAAACCGGCAGCTGAACTGAGCTGCTATGCACTGAAACTGATGCTGGGGCAGCCATGTCTTTTCCCTCTCAATTGAAATTTATTTCAGTGAACCAGTTCGTATGATCAAAACAGCCCATCGTGTGCCCATCATGGTGGGCTGTGGCATGCACTGGGCGAGATTTGCATATTCAACACCCACCCCACCAACAACAGACCACGGGTTATGTGAGGGTTGTTTAACCCTCGCATAACCCACAGTCCCCAGGTCTGCATGACATGAAAACTGTGGCTGGGTGTTGAATATTTAAAATGGCTGCACGCATGCACTGGCATGCACCAAAGCGCACCATGGCTGAAATAAGACATCATGAGATGTTCAGTTGTGCAAACCAGACCAATGTAGTGAAAACAATATTTGGGGTTACATGGATGGGAAATTAATTGTCTTGCCTTCTGTGAAATGTAAATTTCTAGTAATTATTTCAAAATTTGCATGTATGTATATACAATTGCGAATATACATTAGCACATGCAAATTGTATGCAATTTTCTTCCTTTGGGCCAGGGCCCCAGATCTTTTATGTACCTGGCAACACCCGTGCCAGGAAGGATTTAAAAAGAACCTCAAATGTATTGTGTTCTCTCTAAGAAAATCTCATATCATGACTTTGACAAGTTTGATTTGTGATTCCGAACATCACAAGCCGCCAATACCAGGGCTCTGGTATTGTCATGTCAACCAGATGAGGTGCTTAGCCTATGAAAGCAGATGCCCCATGCTTCCCAACCTGCCAGGAATTGCCATGGATCACCCCACAAACTCAGCTTTAGCTGTTTGCACATCTGCTTAGCAAACATTCCACTGCCAAAATTCCAATAAGGGATCAGCAATCCCAGAACCAGATTCAGGCTCTGGAGAAGAACCACCCCAGAAGGGTATGTAGAGGGAACAGAGGAAAGTGACCACAGGGCTTGCCGGATGTGGGGGGCATCTGACCTGCCATCTTCCACAACTTCCTTAAAGTGGCAGTCCTGTAAAATCCATTTCTGAAAAGGCTTTGAACACCATCCCTAATTGGGGTTGTGGTGGACATCTAGATGAAACAGTCGACCCAGTGTGCAGCTGCTGTGAAAAAGGCAAACTCTATGTTAGGCATAATTAGGAAAGGAATTGAAAATAAAACTGCAAAAATCATACTCCCCTTATACAAATCTATAGTGCAGCCACACTTAGAATACTGTGTACAGTTCTGGTCACTGCACTGAAAAAAGGACATTGTAGAGTTGGAAAAAGTGCAGAAAATGGCAACTAAAAAGGCAGAAAAGGGCAACTAAAATGATCAAGGGGCTGGAGCAACTCCCCTATGAGGAAAGGTTACAGCAGCTGGGATTGTTTAGCTTAGAAAAAAGGCAAGGAGAGACATGATAGAGGTGTACAAAATTATGCATGGTGTGGAGAAAGTGGACAGGGAGACATTTTTCTCAAAATACTGGAACCCGGGGTCATCCCATGAACTGATTGATGGGAGGTTCAGGACAGATAAAAGGAAGTACTGTACTTCTTCACATAGCACATAGTTAAACTATGGAACTCACTTCCACAAGATGTAGTGATGCCCACCAATTTGGACAGCTTTAAAAGGGGATTGGACAAATTCATGGAGGAGAAGGCTCCCAATGGCTACTTGTCCTGATTGGCTATATGCTTCTTCCAGTATCAGAGCCAGTATGCCTATGTACTCCAGTTGCTGGGGAACATGAGCAGGAAGGTGCTGTTGCATTCATGTCCTGCTTGTGGGATCCCATGGGCAGCTGGGTGGCCACTGTGTTGGCCTTTTTCCTGCCCCCTGCTCCTATGGCTTGGAACATCAGCTTAATCTGCAGATGTAAGCAAGTGATCACGTTTATCGCTGTGGTGAAAAGTTTGATTTTGTTCTGATCAACTGGCAACCCTATGGATGATGTCTTTCATAACATCAGTACGGTTTCAACAGGGGATTAGATCTGTAGACAGTGGTTGCCAATTTGGTCTCCTAGGACATAAGCCTCTGTCTGATGAAGAGTTCTGTTAAACTCTAAAGCTTGCAAACTCCTTCATAAAACTCAGTTGGTCCAACAAGAAATCTTCTTTTGTGCACTTTGTAACTTCTAACTTCCATTGTTCTGTTCTGTTCCAACCTACTATAATAGATAAACAGGCACACGTATTTTTGAGCACACCCTTTTCAAAAGAAGGCAGGAGCATGTGAGTGGCAGTATGCATGCGGATCAACCTGTCTTCACAAATGCAAACAAACTAGAGGTCAATAATATCTGGTACAATGAACTTGTGTATGAAAGCAAGTTACCACCAAGGACATTTTGTTTTCCCTCTCTCTCTCTTCAAATATAGAATGTACATTTGTCTCTGCAACTTTCTGCTGCTTATGTCCAAGAGGTTTTGCATTTGCAATTAACTCTGACAAACTCTGAGCAGAGCAGCAGTGACTCTGAGAGATCACTTCTCCTCAAAACTCCCATTTCAAAAACATGTAAGCTTTAATATCTCATCCACGGTTTTCCAAACTGGGGGAAATTTCAAAATAATCACTGCAGTTATGATGATGAACTCCACAATCTCTCTTGCAGGTCGACACAGGTCCATCTTTGCAGAAGAAAGCTCCACAGTGTAACACACAGGAATTTGTAATTTCCTCAGCATTAGGTTTAGGAACAGGGGGTTGTGTGCCCAATGTTAGCCCTATTTAGAGTCCACCTATTGAAATAAATGGGAGTTAAGTGAGGCTAGCGTTGGATACAACCTAGGAGGCACATGTACAGAGGACACTGTTAATCTTTGCTTGCCAGACAGACTGCTCCAGCTCAGACAAAATATGATCTAGGTAATAGTTCAGCGACGCAACCTTGTCACTCACCTCCAATCAAGCTTTGAATTCAAAGTTGCACAATCCATAATCTCTGTGACTTCGAAAAGGGATGGGCACTCCTTTGCATTAGTTAACCTTTTAGTTCCTTCATTCTCACACCAAGAACTTTAATGTGTGTCCTCGATGAGTGTGTCCTCACCTTTAAGAGTGCAATCCTGTGCCTCCGTGAGGGACTTTTCACAAGTGTCAATAAGGCTGCAATCCTGTAAACCCCCTACCTGGGTGGGGATAACTGCCTCCGAACTCCATGGGGCTGACTTGTGAGTAAACATGCATAGGATTGCACTGTAAAGCTGCAAACTTGACATGCTGTTTTCTGGAAGTAAGTCTTGTGCTTGAGGGTGTCCAGATGAAAAAGAAGATATGGCCAGTCACAGAAGCTGCCCCTGCTGAAATATCCTCTTCCACCCAGCCTGAAATTACCCGGACAGGACGATCTACATCTGAGGCCTTCCTCAGAGTACCACCTCTAAGGGAGGCTTTGAAGGTGGCAAAAGGGAGAGGGCCTTCTCAGTGGTGCCCCCCCCCCCCCAATTATGGAATGATGTCCCCACTGAGACCTGACTGGCACCAACGTTGTCATCTTTTCAGCACCAGGTTAAAACTTCCCTCTACTCCCAAGCATTTAATGATATATGATGGGACATGTCAGCTGTTTTAACGGGCCTAGTTTTTATTAAAATTGTTTTAGCTGTTTAAACTGTTCTCAATTTTGTACACTGAAATTTTAAGCTGTATTTTATTATTGTATCTGTGTTTTGTGAATTAATGTGAACCGCCCAGAGCTCTTCGGCTATTGGGCGGTTAATAGATATGAAATAAATAATAAATAATAATAATTCTACACAACTATTAAAGGTGGAACCTTGCCTTCTTTTGTATCTGGCACCTTGACTTGCTTGTGAGTAAAAATGGCTAGAATCAGGCTGAAACAGGACACATTTTAGTGTGGAATGCCTCACTTAAGGACCTCAGACCTCCTTGCTGCAGGATACCAAGAAGAAAGCAGCCATGTATAATATTCCAGACCTGCCTTCCCCCGATGTGGTACCTTCCAGATCCTGGGACTACAACCCCCATCACCCATGACCAATGGACATGCCAGCTGGGGCTGATGGGAGTTGTAGTCCAAAACATCTAGAGGGCACCCCATTGGGGAAGGCCGTTCTAGTCTATCCAGTTTTTGGTTTTTTTACATTCATATTTTCAGTTGGTGGGGGGGGGGATGCAGATACGAACTTGAGAAAACTGCCTAACCTTAGTGTAAAGAAACAGTGCTTCTGACAGAAGAAAGAAAGAAAGAAAGCAGTTTGCTTTGTGGTTTTATCTACCCATCTCGCCAGAGAGTCCTGACCTGACCTGCTGTTCACTGTTGGAACAGATAAGGTGGCAAAGTTCTAATAGGTGAAGGAATGGAGGAGTGACTCCTGGGGTTCATTTAACCGCTTATAACCCACAAGGTGTCACATGTGGCAGGTGGGGGAGGGAGGCGAAGGAATCTCTTAAAATCATCCCCCCATTGTCACCCTGGATCTAAACTTTCTTTTTTTTTTAATGCTTCTTTCATTACCTTTGCAAAGCCCCGCAATCCTGTTTTTCTAGCTCTGCTTGCAGGGGGCTGCTACAGGCGATTTAGCCTGTCAAACTAAGCCAGAAGGTGTCTTTGCTCAGCTGCTTCCCCTCTTCAGATGTGACAGACGCCCAAGATCCACATCCCTGCGACACACGCCATCTCTACGTCCCTGCACGCAAAGCCATCTCTCGCACCCAGATCTCTCGACAAGGCATGCCTCATTAATTTCAATATTCCTAGGTTTGAAAGTTCATGAAGCGTGTCTCATGTTCTGGCAGATTTTACCTCTGGCCATCCCTAATTGTTAGGGCCAAACTAGATAGCTTACACGCAAAAGCATGTGCAACTCCCCCCCCCCATAAAGCCAAAAGCAGTTTCTAGAGTGAGTAATGGAGAGCAGAGGTGGAGAGGAGAGGAGAGGAGAGGGAAGCATGTACGTAACTTTCCCCACTGCCTGCTGTACTTCTGCTCAAAGTAAGCCTCCGCAAAGCAAACTGATTCTACCCCACCCCCATAACACACACAGATGAAAAGATCTGGTGAAGCAAGCAAGTGTTGTGAGTGAGAAAATTGCAGCACACAGCTCTATTTACTTACTTACTCCTAGGTAAGCCTTAAATTAGGGCTTAACCCAGTTTTCAGTGTGTTTTTTTGTCTCAACCCTGGAACATGTAACCTGGACACACACCCCACGGCCAGTTCCCCACCTGTGCAGGTACCTCCTAGGATCAGAGAAGCGGGACAAGAGGACACCCCAGGTGACAGCTCTACCACTCTGCCAGCACCTCCAACAGTTAACCACTGTACCAAAACTGGAATGCCGTTTCAGGGCTAAGGCTCAACCCTGCCAAAGAGCGACAGAGATGCTCAGCGAGCCTTGGAAAGCACAAGTCCCACAGCAGCAGCATTACTTCAACCCTCACCCACGAGCACAGCAAAATCCAAATCATTTCTTTAAGACAGCAATCCTATTCCACTCACCCGAGAGTAAAGCACATGGGACTCAATGGGACTTACTTCTGAGTAGATTTGTATAGGACTGCACTGCTAGGCTGGAAGAGGATGCACACTTACTCAGGATTATGTCCCTACAGAACTTGCAGAGCTTACTTGTAAGTAAACATACACAGCAGCAGCAGCAGCAGCAGCAGGCTGCAGAAACTCCATGCTTTACACAGCAAGACTCGAGTTCCCACTGCGAACCCCTTGACATACACGTGTCCGAAAACACACAGTAAACAAGCGGCCAGCAACACACCATAACCTTGAGATACCGTTTCCCCTAACTAAACACGTGAAATGCATCCAAGGTGGACCAGAAGCTTCCAAGTCTATCCCAGCCGGTGCCTGAGAGTCAGAGCGATTAAAAGCGCCCGAACTTAATGCCACGTAAACACTCAGAGGCAAGAGTGCGTGCGAGCATGTGCAGAGCGCCTCCAGCCCCAGCCCCAGCCCCGAGGTAAACCAAAAGCGAGTGAAACCACAAGCGTTTGAAGGCGACGCGAGGCCGGGGGCTCCGAAGAAACTTTCCAGGGGTTGGACGTGTTCGCCCCTTACCTTCCAGCGTCACCTCCTTGCCGGCCCGTTTGAGCGCTTGCACGGCTTCGTCGTGGGTGGCGTCGCGCAGGTCGGCGCCGTTGACCGCCAGGATGGCATCGCCGACGTACAGCGCCTGGGTCTGGTCGGCCGCCAGCCCTTTGAAGATCTTGCTGATGAGGATGGGCATCTTGTTCTCTTTGCCCCCCTTGATGCTGATGCCCAAGCCGCCCGTCTCCTGCTTCAGCACCCGGACGCACCGCTTCTTGTTGGAGATGGCTTCGGGAACTTGCTCGGGCAGGTCGGTGAAAGCCGTGCGCACCCCGCTCATCAAACCCGACTTGGGGCTGCTGCTGCTGCTGTTGCTGCCCTCCGACGGGGATTCGGGCGACCCAGCTCCGGAGAGGTTGCAGGCGGCGCCCCCCGGCGACACCGCCGCCGCTGCCCCTCTGCCGCAAAAGGTCCCATTGCTGTTGCTGCCCGCCGCAGCTGCCCCGATGCCGTTGTAAGAGGCGGCGGCGGCGGCGGCGCCTCCTCCTCCTCCTCCTTCCTCGCAGCTCAGCACCAGCGCCTCGTCGCTGAGGTTCACCAGCACCCGGTGCCACCGGTCGCGCACCAAAACTTCCAGCGCCCCACTCCGCTGCACCCGGCCGCCAACGCCTCCCCCTCCGGCCGCCGCTACCGCCATCTTTGGAGCATTTCTTTAAAAACCATGTGATTTAGCCCGCGCGCACACACACCCAAAAAAAAAGAGTGGGTGAGAAGAGAGAGCTCGGAGAAGCGCGCAGGACCTCCCCACCCCCCCTCCGATCGGGAGAGACTCTAGTAGAGAGCGGGAGGAGGAGGAGGGACAAGGCAAGACTAGGGCGAGCCCCAGAGTACTCCCAGCCCCGTAGCGTGGCGAGCAAAGGGGAGGAGCAGGGAAAAGAGAAGAAGGAAAGGAATCGGAACTCCGGCGCAAGGTCGCACGCAGGACTCAAGAGTTTAGAGACCGGCGCTGGCGAGTTCGTCGCTGGCAAAATGATTCGGAAGCGTCCCCGATCCCCTCGAGGGATTAAAACACTTCTCAGAAGGGCAGCCAGCCCGCCGTGCCCTAGAAAACGAGGGCTGCTGTCGCTTAACCAGCCAGCGTTTTATTGGCCCGACCTGGGTTCAAATCGTAGCTCGGTCAGGAAGCAACCCTGGGTGACCTTGGGATTGTGACTCTCGGTCTCAAATTAATCCGCTTCACGCTTTACTGGGTTACTGTGTGGAAACGGTGGGATGGAACTCTCCCGTCGTCCCAGCCAACCCCTTGCCCCAGACATTGCTCTGAACTCCTTGGGGAAAAGGTTGGGTATATAACGGATTGTTTTATTAATTTCCAGAGGGGTGGCCACGTTAGTCTGCAGCAGCAGAAACTTGTGGCACCTTAAAGACATTTAAGGCGCAATCCTATGCATGTTTAAACAGAAAAAAAAGTGCTACAGCTCCCAGCATTCCTCAGCTAGAGTTGTAGGACTTTTTTCTGTCTAAACACGCATAGGATTGTGCCCTTAATTATTCTGGCGTAAGCTTAGAATAATGTCCACGAAAGTTTATGCCAGAATAAATAAATTTGTTAGTCTTTACGGTACCACAAGACTCTTTGATTATTTTATATTTTAGTTCTAGGGAACTTGGGGAACTTGAGCATTACTTTGTAAACTACTTTAGTTGGTCCTATGTATTACCTTCCTGTAAAACCCTACTCTTACTTTTGAATGTTTTCTTTAGGACCATCATGGTTACCTGCATTATTAGGATTATTAATATCATTCATTTATTAGCCGAAGCCCAATAGCTGAAGCTCTCTGGGCAGTTCACAAAGATGAAAACCTTATAAAAACCATATACATACAAACAAACACAGAAGCATACAAAACACAGAGAGACACATACCTAAAAACAATTTTAAACAACAAGAAAAATTCAAGACCTGGTTAAAACTGCATCATATGTTGCCAAATGCCTGACAGAAGAAAGAATATTACATTTCATTTTAATAAATAATAATAGTTTTTAAACTCTGCCACGTCACTGGTACCAACTTCTCAAAAAAGCCAGTCTAATGCAGAGTTTGCCAGGCTGTAGTCATAGTTTAATAGATTTCATCTTCTCAATAGAGGTGTTCAAACATACACTCTCACACATTGAATGGATGTGTGAGGGGGTGGAGGAAACACCCCTCGCGCGTGCACGCACACACACACGCACGCACACACGTCACTGGTTGGCATAGTGCCAGTACTTCTAAGTTCCTGCACTCACTGAAGAGAGATGTCTCAGGGGAATGTGATTTTCCTTTCCTTTGGACACTTTGTCATACTACAACAGTAAATCTAGCCATCCTGTGCACACTTACTTTGGAGAAAGATACATCACCAAGACTTGTATTTCCAGGCATGGAAATAGAAGTTACAGGGACTTGTCATGCTCATCTCTAATTACGGCAATATGACTCCTGAAATTATTTATTTATTTATTTACATTTCTATACCACCCAAAAGCCGAAGCTGTCTGCATGGTTCACAACAATTAAAACCATAAAAGACAAATAAAATACTCTATAAAAGTTTAAAACGGCAATATAAAATAGAAGTAAAAGCCAAAAGCAGCAATGCAAAGGTTTAAAATACAATAAAGGATTTAAAACAACAGAAACTAAAGGACTAAAATTCTTGGGAAAATAGAAAGGTCTTCACGTGGCACCGGAAAGTGCACAAATAGTCTCCAGGCCAGCCTCTCTGGGAAGCTCATTCCACAACTGGGGTGCCACAGAAGAAAAGGCCCTCTTCTTAGTAGCCACCCACTTCATTTCCTTTGGGAGGGGCTCCCATAGAAGGACAGCTGAGGGTGATCTTAGTGTCTGGGCAGGTATATATGGGAGGAGACGATCCTTCAGGTAACCTGGCCCCAAGCCGTTTAGTACTTTGCATGTCACCACCCCGCTGGGTGGAACCAGCCCAACTGGTCATCAAGGGCGGGGAGGGGGGAGAGGGAGGGTAGAAAAAGTATGTCCTGGAAAACAAAGGGTTGGTTGGGAACATGGTGCAGGCTTGCACGGATCAGGTCCCAGGCTCCAGTCAGGACCAAGCTAACTCCAACCCCGGCCGCGGCGCCCGGAGACCGGCTACACGAACTGCTCCGCTAGCTCAATTCAGATTCTCTATTGTGAAGTTATTCTCTGTATTACGCAAGCCTATACCTCGTATGTGTATTGAAGTTCTACGCTTCAGTGATTTTTATGGACTCTGCTGTTTATAGTGTGAAATTCCTGGTAGTCTATTAGTTCTGCTCCATTAAAGGCATTATAAACATAGTTGCCTTCTGTCTCAATATGATTCAGTGTCAATGGTTTGCCGCGGTTGGGTTTAAAGCTCACAGAAGCCGCGTAAAGGGCATTTTCTCAGTGCCTGTTAACCCTTTAAGTCCCGAACTCACATAAAAGGACCAGTCCCGGTCCTCCACAGTAACATTGGGTGGCTATTCCTTAGCCCCTTGGCAACTGAGATGTGGGGTTCCGCAGTGTACCATCTTGTCCCCAATGTTGTTCAACATCTTTATGAAGCCACTGGGTGTAGTCATTAGGGCAGTGTTCTCCAACCTTGGGTCCACAGATATTTTTGGCCTACCCTGGCTGGGGCATGCTGGGAGTTGTAGGCCAAAAACATCTGGGGACCCAAGGTTGGAGAACACTGCATTAGGGGATTTAGAGCTAAGTGCCATCAGTATGCTGATAACACACAGCTCTTATCTCCCTGTGACATCTGAATCAGGTGAGGCTGTGCAAGACCTGGATCAGTGCCTAGACTCAGTGATGGGCTGGATGAGGGCCAATAAACTGAACTTGAATCCTGGCAATATAGGAAGCCCTGAGAGTGAGTGGTTCCCAAGTCCAGGAGATAGACTCATTGCCTATTCCGGATGGGGTTGCACTCCCTTTGAAAGATTAGGGTCGTAGTCTGGGGGCGCTCCTAGATCTATCATGGTTGCTGGAGGCCCAAGTGGCTATGGTGGCTTGGAGTGCCTTTTACCAGCTTCAGCTGGTTCACCAGCTACAGCCTCTCCTGGACAGGGATAGCTTGGCTAGAGTGGTACAGGTGCTAGTAATCTCAAGAGTGGATTACTGCAATGCACTCTATGTGGGGCTGCCCTTGAGGCTGGTCCGGAAGCTGGAGCTAGTGCAGAATGCAGCAGCTCGGCTGTTGTCAGGAACTGCCCCCTTTCAGCATGCAACTCCTTTGCTGAGGGGACTGCACTGGCTGCCTATTTACTACTGGGCCAGGTTTAAGGTTTTGGTACTGGTGTATAAAGCCTGAAACAACTTGGGACCAGGATACATGAGAGAGCGCCTTCTCCCTTATCAACCTGCCCAGTCACTGAGGTCATCAGATGGCATGCCCCTGGTGGTTCCACATGGACCTATTGGAGTCCACCTGGAGAAGAGCCTTCAGTGTGGTGTCCCCCTTTCAATGGACTCCCTGTCTCTGAAGGTCAGGCAGGCACCAACATTGTGTTGTTTTCAGTGCCTCCTGAAAACATCTTCATTTCAAGAAGCCTTCCTTGATTGACCAGCCACCGTTTTTATTGGTATTGTTTTTAAAAACAAAAATTTTAATATGGTGTTTTATTCTTTTCAACTTTTATTGTTTACCGCTCTGGCAATCTGTTTAGATGTGGAGCAGTATATAAATGTTGTAAATAAATACATTTCTTACATCTTTTTAAAAGACAGATTCATGAATTACTCCCCCCTCAGGTTTCTTTTTTCTCCTATACTTACGTGTCACCCAAGTTATAAATACTTGGTGACATAACTTGAGTTGAACACCATTATTTCCTTTTTCAGTGCCTTTCCTGTATATTTCTGCCAGGTGGTGGTGGTGGCTTATATAAACACTAATTTCCTACCCTGCTTTTGGGTCTGCATTTTTTCTTTTCTTTTATGCAGTTTGTTGTGGTTGCTACCTGTTCCCTTTCTGGGAAATACCCACTGCTGTCAATAACTTTTTTCCTCTTGGTTAAAAAAGAAAAGAAAAAAGTATTAAACAATTTCAGAAACTGATTTCTTACCACATAGCAAGTTTATTTTTCTCACAGGGTGTTTGAGATTGTGCATGTAAACTTTCCCCCATATTTTATACACAATTCTCTTTCTACCTCAGTGGGCCTGAACTCAATGGGACTTGCTTCTGAGTAGGCATACATAGGGTTGACTGTCAATGTGTTTATTCTATTAGGGTGCAATCCTATGCATGTATAGACAGAAAAAAGTCCTACGTCTCCCATCATGCCCTAGCCAGCATGGTTGGCTGGGGAATGCTGGGAATTGTAGGACCTTTTTCTGTGTAAACATGCATAGGATTGCGCCCTTAGCCTTCTAAATCTCTAGCTGTTCCTTTTCTCTCACAAATCATCCTTTCTCCTTACAAAGTATATAGCAGTTGTAAATATTTAGCTGCAGTTTTCCAAATGTATATCCCTGTCAGATTACTTTTTGCAACACTCTAATCTTTGCCAAAACTTTTCTGCCATATCCCCCCCCCCCTGTTTTGTGCATATTCATCATAGAATCATAGAAAAGTAGAGTTGGAAGGGACCTACAAGGCCATCGAGTCCAACCCCCTGCTCAATGCAGGAATCCAGGTCAAAGCATCCCTGACAGATGGCCATCCAGCTGCACCTTGAATGCCTTCAGAGTGGGAGAGTCCACCACCTCCCTAGGTAGTTGATTCCATTGTCTTATTGCTCTGACAGTCAGGAAATTTTTCCTGATGTTTAGGTGGAATCTAGGTTCCCGTAACTTGAGCCCATTATTCCGTGTCCTGCAAACTGGGATGATCGAGAAGAGATCCTGGCCCTCCTCTGTGTGACATCCCTTCAAGTACTGGAAGAGTGCTATCGTATCTCCCCTCAGTCTCCTCTTCTGAAGGCTAAACATGCCCAGTTCTTTCAGTCTCTCCTCATATTTTCCTTCTTGTTCCGACATATTTCTACACATATTCAGAAATGTGGGCATGCATACTCTATCTTTTGGGTGTTTCCAGATGTACAGTTCCAAGTGCTCAGGGCAAGTCCAGGCAGTGTAAGGCAATCACCTCAGGAAGCAGAACCCCTTGGTGTCCCTCCTGACCACCACCATCACCACCACCACCACCACCACCACCACCACCGTGCCATTAAAAAGACTGCTGTCCTCAGGCACAGTAGAAGAAACTGTTCCATTGCCTGTATTGAAGTAATATAGGCAATGGGACTGTCAGCCCAGTTGGCTTCTGTACTTGGAATGGGAGGGCGCCATCTTGTTCTTTGCCTCAGGCAGCAAAATGTATTGGGCCAGCCCTTCTAGTATTACCAATAAAAGGATATTGTGGAGCTATTCCATCTTTCCCTCCTTAACGGATTTTCTGTGGCAAGAAAAAAAGTGGTGGGAAAATATGGGTTACAAATGGAAGACAGCAATATCTGCTTCCCTTCCCATAAAATTCCATAAAAGAGGCAGGGTGATTGTACACGGAAAGTCTTGCCTGGAATCATCCTTGATGTTATCTATTTGCCTTTTAAAAAAAACCACAAACCTGTGAACTCTTCAGAGTCAAATGACAGCCCCAGCTCTCATGGACTTTAGATCAGGGGCGCAGAACTTCTTTCAACCTGAGGACCAAATTTCATTTCGAAGAAACTCTCGAAGGCCACATTCCTGTGATGGGTGGGGCCAAAATAAAAAAAAATACCAGCATATTTTAGCTTAAAGCTCTTACCACCAGTAACTATAACTCTCAGGAGAAGCATTTCAACCTTTTAGAATGGGAAAATATTTGAACTGCTGCTGCTGCTGCTAGCTTTGCTGTTTGTTTTTTAATCTGTGGTTTTAAATCTTATATTTATATTATATTGTATTTTATGGTTTTAACTCTTGTAAACCTGCCCAGAGAGCTCCGGCTATTGGGCGGTATAAAAATGTATTTAATAAATAAATAAATAAATAAATAAAGATGGTGGGCCCAGGAGAAGGAGGCATAGCCTTCCAGGGAAACCTGGTAGGCCAGATTGGGACCCCCAGAGGCTGCACCCCTGCTTTAGATGATGAAGGAACAAGATTTTCCCGACTCCTTATCAGTACGGTTTTCAGTATAGATATGAGCAAAACTGTAGTATACATGTCTCACCCACAGACTGGTTTCCTATGAGTAAGGTTGATGTGTCACAGCCTCACAACGTTCTGGTTTTCCCTCACGTGTTTGCAGACTTTGATCCTGCTCCCACATCAGCAAAGGTACGATGGGCCCACAACAGAAGATTTGGTACCACCAGGCTCTCCTTGGCAAGCTGCAAAATGTCACAAGAAAAGTAAGTGAGTCATCTCATTTTGAAGTAAAGATCTCGGGCACAATAAGTGCTAGCCAACATATTATATATATATATATATATATGGGCTTCAAAAGTTTCTAGAAACCTAATTGAGGCCGCACCGTGTTTTGCTTCCGCATCCAGCAAAACTTAGATATTTCACTTTGTAGTTAAAAAAAAAAAAGCCTCGGGCTGGGTTTTTTTTACACCAATTATTATAATATAAGCCAATACAATTTCCCCCTGCTGCTTCAGTCTACAGTTTTTAGAGGCGGGAGGGCCTTTTAGGATATGCAGGAAATTGTTCTTTTTTGTGTTGGACCAGGATCATGACAGGCTAGAGTGCCAGTTGGTAAAATGCACATGCAAAGGTTTCAACTCACATGGTTTAAATATCATGACTCTCCCTGTTGGAGAGTCTTTAGCAACCTGGAGTCACATGGCTAGCAATTTAAAAAAAAATTAAAAAGGCAAACGCTCCAGTATCCAGCATGCCGCAGCTAGGAGTGTTTTTTTCATCTCAAATCAAACTAGGCATTATATTAAAATCCTAAATAGCCATATGTGCTCTCCTTTTCATAGATTTCATAGATCATAGAGTTGGAAGGAGCCTACAAGGCCATCGAGTCCAACCCCCTGCTCAATGCAGAAAACTAGAGGAGGGGGTCTCCCATCCAAGTAATAACCAGGCCTGACCCTGCTTAGCTTTCCACGCTCAGATAAGCTGAGCCAGCGTAAGCCACAGGCCTGTTCCTGGGAAATCTTGTAGATGGCTCGCTGAAGTAGATGGCTAATATTTAATTTATTTATTACGCCGACATCCTGTTTTTCCTCTGAGGCTGTGCAATTGGAACAGCTGCATTTCTGTGGTGAGCGTGGTGGTCTGGAGGCAGAGCCAAGGTCTGAGCAAGCCAAGAAGAATGCAGACGGGCAGGCATAATCTTCTGCAGGGCCAGGGGCAAAGGTAGGCACAGTTGGGCTCCTGCTGAGGGCCCATATACTAGCGAGGGCCCCCTGACAGCCCCCTGGAATTACTTCCCTTCTTCATCATTGCAACCTGCTTGTTCACCTGCCTCTCACTCTAGCTTAGACAAAGCTGGTGGTGGTGAGGAGGAGCAGGAGATGTCACTGCCTGCTTGCTCACTGGCTCTCTGCCTGTCAAGCAAGCTAGCGGTAGCCATGAGGAGGAGGAGGAGGAGGAGGAGGAGGAGGAACAGCAGCTGGTGACCATGGCGGTGAGAAGGTAGACTCACTGAGGGAAGGGGACCCAATAAGAGTGTCTTGCCCAATGGCCCTCAAAAACCTGGATCTGACACTGGTCTGCCGAAAGCAGTTTTGATCGTAATTCAAATGTTCCTCAGGCTGAGAGGCAAGGCAGGATCCCATTGGTCCCTTGTGTCACCTGGCAATGCGGATCTAGTAGTTCTAGTACCACCTTTTGCCTTGGTGTCACTCAAACACAGCAGAGGAGGGGCCAGCGTGTTGCCATCCCGATGCAGGTATTAAGGTGCTTGAGTTTAACTGCCAGAATTGGCTCTTTCCTTTCCCCAGGGCAATTCTTGCAATCCTTCATCTACATAAGTTGTCTGAGGCTTCCCTTAGTCCAGAGTAGCCACGAATGCATCATCCAAAAAGAGGAAATGCATCATCCAAAAAGAGGACATCCATTTTCATAAAATATACCATATGTACTAATTTATAGAGAGAGAGATGCAAATTTAGACCAAAAATGCTATGCTTCAAATAAAAACACATCTCTCCATAGTAGGGAAGACCATGCATGCTCAGTCTGCTGTCCAGGTGCTAAATGTTCATGAGCAGCCTACTTGGGGTTCTTTATCTTTAAACTTGGCTTAGGCTGAACAGCTCTTCAAACAGAGAACACTTTCAAAATAAAGGACTGTCCTGGGAGAGCCCTTCAAATAGAGGACTGTCCTCTGTAAAATAGGACACCTGGCCACCCTAGGTGGGCAACTTGTGGCCTTCCAGATGTTTGGGCCTACATCTCCCATCAGCCCTAGCCAGCATAGCCAGTTACAGGCCGAAACACTGGTCCACAAGTTGCCCACCCTTGCTTTTGCCCTTGCTTGTAGAAAGGTATACAGGGTCAGCGTCAACACCTGTCATTTAGGGGCAGCTGCTGTCTGCCCAGCAGCCTGCTCTGGACCTCCTCTTTAAAGATTTGTGGACCCAATGCTCCAAGAAGCACCAGGTGGCTGCCTCTGGCTGCCATTTTACTTTCCCACAATGCCCTCAACATAGCAGTACTCCAGGGCATTGTGGGAAATTTACATAGCAGCTCCGATCTGCCTGGCATTGCTTGGAGCACTGCTGCCTGCTGTTGCCCACTTCTGCTGCCAAGCAAGCCCACCAGGGCCCACCAATAGAGAAGGGGCCCCACCAGAGGGTACTTTACCCAAATGCTTTCAAACCTGGAGCCAGCCCTGCAGGGGTGTGTGTATGTGCACAGAAGCAGGCCATGTGCTGTTAGAAAAATGAGGCTATATGTATCCTGGTTCTACTCAGTGAATAGGGGCGGAAAGATAGTTCCTACTCTTTCAGTGAGAATTAAGATTCAGCCCAAAGTATTGTAATTTAAACTTCAGCCTTGGGCAAATTTTGTGGTTGAAGGCAAAACAAGCAGTCCTAAAAATAAAGGGTTGTAACTAAAGTGTTGACATATGTTTAGCTACAGTGACATTCCATCCCTTCCCTGTTGGCCTGATTTGCTCTGCTCGTCTATTTCAGCATTGATAGCTTCACGAGGCACCAAGACGGCGGGCTAACATTTGTGCTCTAAGCGGGCTTTGTTTTGTTGTGTGGTATATATTTAATCAGATGCATGCGCTGCTCTGTTAAGAGACTAGTTGCTTTAAATATCCACACATCAAAGTTTGAGGTTGCCACCAGTTGCTGAACAAATCGGAATTCGTAGAATAGTTGGGGAGGATATGAGAAATGATTAGGAACATGGGAAGCTGCCTTATACTGAGTCAGATGGTTGGTCCATCCGGCTCTCGAGGTTTTCACGCAGGAATTTTTCCAATTTCCAGCCCTACCTGGAGATGCCGAGGTAGATCCATGTGTTGCTTCTTCTTTTGCCTGCATGTTGGAGGACTTGTCTAGAAAACAATGTATTGCTGCTCAAACCTCCCATTGCAGTTTGCAGGAGCAGAATCACTGCCTGAATTTCACCTAAAGTGAGGCATCTGGTCATCTTTTGAGGTTGTGCAGCTAGGGCCAGGTTCCAGGGCCCCGAAGCCCCCAAAATGACAGCCAGAGAGTGGTAGGTGATGTGGGCAGTGGCAAGCAGGCTGGCCGGATGTCAGCACCTGAGTCGTTATAAGCATGCTTGGGGCCCAGGCTCACCACTGCAGCATCCTTTCTCTCTTTACTTTACATCCCCCCACCCTTTTCTACAACAAACTGAATTTATTCCCAAGTAATAGTGTTTAGTATTAGGGCAGCAGAAGCAAACTCCATTTTATTCCTGTAGTCATGATGGTGTTATGATTTAGGTGAGTTTAAGCAGTTGTAAAGCATGGAATGGTGGTGGAGCGGGTTAAATCTAAAGGGTGTGTGTGTGTGTGTGTGTGTGTGTGTAAAAGAAATACCATTAAGTCTAGGCTCTAAAATTACCTAAGCTGCACCACTGGTCCTTTATGGGAAGCGGGACATTGGACGAGACATATCCTTGATCTGGCCTAGCAGGATTCTTCTTATGTTCCATTGCTCATCTATGTTCTAAAGATTGCATGCTCTGGGGCTCGTTTAGGTGTGGCATACACATAGCTAATATGCTAAGCCAAAGTTAAAGCATGGGAGTCCCAAGGAAAACGTGGGGGGGGGGGGGCGGGAGGAAGCTGAGACAAGGGAGCAGAGCTGCGGACAGTCCTGAAGCCAAGGCAGGAATATGCTTCATCTACAAAGTGCCTAAGAACTGCCACTTCCATTCAAAGAGCACAACAAGATAAACAAGAGTGTGACAGTGAAAAATGAATGAGAGACTAGTTCCATTAGCATCTGGGCATTTCCAGTGGCAAGATTTTCTTCTGAACAATGGCCTCCTTTGAGGGCATGAGTGCCTGCATTGTGTCTGCTCCCCGTCAAACAGGCATCACTTTCTTTTGAGCAGCTGTGCACTCTAATTGGAAAAGAAAAGGCTCCAAAACTCATAAAAGGGACTCTGATCACAGTGCTGAAAATCACTGTGGAGCAGAACTGGCTCAACTGCCCCCCTTCATTTTTTAAAAAAATTATTTTATTTATTTTTCAAAACAAATTATAACAAAAAATATATACCGTATATAACAAAATACAAGATTATCACACAAATATAACATAATCAACATACAATAAATCATGAAGTGCACCCCCCCACCCTCCAAGGGACCAATTAATATACTTCTATCCTCTTGATCAAATAAATTCTAAATTCCAAAAATATAACATATCCTGACAAGGCATGTTACCCTTCCCCTTTATTAATACATAATCTAGTAATTGATTCCATATCTCCATAAAATTATTCTTCTTTAGCAATCCTTTTTTGCATTTGATACTACTAGTTGGTTTATCATTTAGGGCTATGTCCCAAACTTCCTTATACCAGTCTGTTATTAGGAAAACATGTACTTTCCAATTTCTCGCTATCAACTGCCCCCCTTCAGCTGGCTTGCTTTCTACTTTGTCAGCATCGCTATGAGGATCCCCCAACTCATACAGCAGTTGCATTTAAAGACCTTCACATATTTGAAAGCGTAGTATATATGTATTTTAACCATGGATTTTTGCATATCAGCCTTAAAAAAAATGTATTCTGGCTACTGAGAAGATGTCGTGTTTGGTAGAAATCACCTCTGAGCATGTGTCAGGTGCTTTCCCATCATCACTAAGCAAACACAGCCTGTCCCCGCACACTTAGCATTAAAGGACAGGGCCAAAGCCTATGGCCTAAGAATCCTTCTCCCATTGACAGCATCCTAAGAACACAATTCCCATTTAAAAACAAGAAACAAATCTTTACAGCTAATACCAGTGCTCCTGGACCACAGCTAAACCTTGTGCTGCTACTGTACTGAGGAACCTGCCTTATATGGAGTCAAACTACTGATCTGTCTAGCCCTGTGCTATCTGTTCTCATGGTAATCACTCTCTGGGGTTGCAGAGTCTCTCTCCATCTTGCTATCTGGCTTAAAAAAACAAGAAACAAAACTGGAATTGCCAGGGATTCAATCTGGGACCTTATGCATGCAAAGCTGGGTTCTAACACCAAGCTCTGGATCATTTTATGTAAGAATAAAATCATCTGTGATGTAGACTTCCTTCTCCCTCTTAGCCAATATGTCTCCGTTCACTTTCACCACTTACTATGGCTTAATTTTTTGGTAACTGATCTCAGCTTTTTACGTTTCCTTCCAATTGTAGGCCCTCGTTGCCATAGCTATCCATAAATAACACTCTTGTTTGTATCTGAACTTCTCATGCTTTACTTCCATTAGCATCCCACCCATATGTATCTGCCAACTTTTGGAGCCTGCTGCTTCTTAAGTCTTTCCCAAGATGTGGTAATGTGAAGAGAAAGCCATAGCCCACACACACATGTATATGCACACATACCGCAAGATAGCATCAGACACCCAAGAATCACAATAGGAGTCATTAACATGCCCCCTGGCAAGTCCCTGGTCTGGCAGCCTGAAGGAGCTGTGGAATATTCATTCCCAGGTGTTGGATAGAAGAAAGGAACAGCCAAAGACTCCTAGGTGCCGGGCAAACAAGAAAAACCAGTCGTGCCAGGAGGGGGCACGACAAGAAGGAGGGGGCCCAACAGAGGGTATAAAGCTCAGGGTCAGTGGCGGGAAAAGGGTTGTTGGTCGTGAGGCAGCAAGCTGCAAGGTCCATGGCTCAGGTCAAACCACCTTCAACCCTGGGGGAGCTCCCAGTGAACAACGCTAACATAGAACAGCCCTTTTGGAGTTAAGCGGCTTTCTAGGAACAAGGCATTTCCAGGTACGACTGTCTGTATTGCTTTTGCGGCTCGCTACCAGCTCAATTGTAGGTGTGTGCTTAGCGTGGTGCTTTGTATATGTTCTGTTACGCTCCATTAAACTCTGTTTACCCATAACAGTGTAGTAGCGGCCATTCAAAACTCGGTCTCCTCGCTTTGCCTGCGTTATAATTGGTCGCGGCTTCTGCCAGAGAGCTGCGTACCGCTGATAGAGGGCTACCCGAGTCCGGGTTAACCCCTGAGTGGCCGAACCCGCCAAGAAGGACAGTTGCAGTCTTTCTCCACAGGTAAAATATCAGCCATCTCTGTGTGGTGGTGCATTCACACAGACACACAAAATCATCACGTGGAGTGGATGGGGCGAAACAATCTTGTGATGCCTTTACTAAATCAAAAAGAAATATGGGGATCAGTGAATACTCTTTCAGATCAATAGGGCAGCAGATATCTGTATTTAGAGATAAATCAAGCATTTTAAAAAAAACAACCCAGACATGCTACAGTCCTCCATGGACTATGCCACCTCTGGATACAGGTGGGAAATCGTTGGAATGTTCCTTCCTGCCTCCCCAATTAAAACTGTCTGCATGTAAAAGTCAAGCAGAAGTCTAAGTTAGATCCTTATTCCATCATGTCCTAGCTCTCCAAATGCAGGGATTTTTAACCATTTTATTTTCAGGCATGTAGCCCTCCACCTGCATCCTGTAGAAGAATGATCCTAGAGACTCAGTACCAAACACTTTCCCCAATTGTTTTAATGGGATCTTACTTGTAAGCAGGGAAGAAGTACATTTGCCACATTTCTTCTTACGCTAAAGCCGTACAGCAGCCTAACAGTGTGGGTAAAATGGGGCTCCATCTGGTTGAATTTTCAGCCCACCAGGCACTGTGTGTGTATACTCCCCCCCTCCCCCCCACTATGCAGCTTGCTCTGTGCCTGAAGGAAGTGGCTAAGCAAAGTATTGGAACTGGCCCAAAGGAAGCAGCAGCTGCAAGAGCGAATCAACAAGTGGTATCTCCAGGATCCCCTGAAACAATGCAGAGAATGCTGGGACAGGACTCTTGGCTCACACTCCATCACCAACATTGGCAGCCCTGCTAAGCTAAGCCCACTTATATGGTGCGGCCAGTCCAAACTCCAGGTGGCCAATGGAAGCAGCTGATGTACAATCTCAGATCATTTGGGGGAAGCTGAGGGACAGTACCAGGCCTATGCATAATTAAACCAGGAGATTCTGGTATGTGGCTCTGGAGCATCAAGATGACAAAGGTCTACAGATCACTATTAGAGGTCACTTTTCTTTCTTTCTTTCTTTTCTCCCTACCTTCCTCCCCCCCTTTCTTTCTTCTCTCTCTCTCTCTCTCTCTCTCCTCTCTCTCTCTCTTCTCTTTCTTTCTTGTCTGTTAGAAACATCAGTATTATGACAATACTAATGAAATTCAATAGTGACACTAAAATCAGTTCAGCCCGCCACCTCTTTAAACTCCGTGATCGCTTCTAAAGTTGCATTATTTAGCCTTTCAGCCATACACCCAGATCTATCGACCAGCCCCCAACCACAAATCTGATGACATTTGGCAGCCCATGTTTCATGAAATGCCTTCTCCGCAAAGTGGCAGGCATCTTGCTGGCCGACCTTCTCATTTTGACATACAGTGCAGACTACTCCTTGCCTTTTAAAACAAACAGCTGTGTGCGCGTGCCTCCCCCCTTCTCCGCATGTCCTCGTGGCACCTGCCAAAAGACGGCGGTGCGCCTGCCTCCTGACATTTCTAAGCACTTTGCTATGCCACCCTCTGCTTCTGTCTTAGATTCGCGAAAGAGTTCATTTTATCTGCTTTTTGACAATTAGAGACAGATTGCTTGTTTTATTCTTCCTCTGTAGCAAATCTCTGCTTAAATAATAATTAAAAAATGTAACCATGTCAGCATGTAACAGGCAGTGGTTAACCCCAGTGGTTTAGTGGAGCAAGGGTTTGGAGGGATGTAGCACTGCCTGCATTTTTTGGGAATCATCTTGAGAGCATGGCTATGAGGATTGTCATGATGAGCACCTGCACCTCAAAGTTTACCACTACTACCGTTGTCCTCCAGAATTTTCCAAACTGTTATTGTTATTATTACATTACATTTATATCCCGCCTTTTTCCCCCTCCTGCAAGGAACCCAAGGCAGTTTACATGATTCTCCTCCTCTTCATTTTATCCTCACAACAACCTGTGAGGTAGGTGAGGCTGAGAGTCAGTGACTGGCCCAAAGTCACGCAGTGAGTTTCATGGCTGAGTGGGGACTAGAACTCGGATCTCCTGAGTCCCAGTCCCACACTCTAACCACTATGCAACACAGATAATTTTATATTGTTGGACTGTTGACAAACACTCACTAAAAGCAGGACTTTAAGTAATTTTAAATGAGCTTTTCAAACACTTCCCTCAGAAACTGGATGGGTTTCCCCCCCTTTCCTAATTTGCAAGAGAGAGGGAGTCAAATTAATGCAATCAAATCTGCAATCTCATTTCAAAATTGACCATTAAACCACTGGTTAACTCTACCTGGCAGCAACCTTCCAAGGTCTCAGGTAGGGATCTTTCCTAGCCATGTTACTGAGATATTTTTGGTGGAAATGTTAGGGACCCAACCTGGGACCTTAAGCATAGAAGGTCTACCAGTTATGGCAACTGAGTTCCTTGCACCTGTGGGCAGCTTGTTGCTGGTTTTTAAAATGGTGTGTCAAATTTCAAGTTCTGCTCAGGAGGAACAAATCAGATAATTAGCATAAGAACATAAGAGCTGTGCTGGATCAGAACAAAGGCCTATCTAGTCCAGCATACCGTGCACACACTAGCCAACTGGATGTCTAAGGGAAGCCCACATGCAGAACATGAATGCATACTATGAGCAAGGAGCTAACAGAGGCACAAGACAAGAACAACTGATTGCCATAAGCAGGGTGGTCACATGTTTGGTCCCACAATGACAGGGGAAAACACTCTGCATGAGCTCAAAGGTACTGCTGTCTTTAGTTCAAAATATCCCAGCAATGGCTTCATGCATTAACAGGTTCTGGGGCTGAGCCATAGTAGGACTTAGTTCAGTCCTGCTCCCTTAATCCCACATGTATGTAAGGGTTGGTTGCTATGGTGAGAGCAAGACACTCTGCACACGCTTCAGTGCATCCTTTTATTGGTTATTACTTTGCATCTTCCATTTCAGAGCTGTGGCACTGGAAACAGGTCTCAGACTGTGGGTCTGAGAATTGGACCATAAACTGATCATTATTCCATATGGTCAAGACAACCAAGGGAAGAGACTAGATGCAATTCTGGAGATCAAGACCCCTGAAAACCGTACAGATTGCGTGGGATGCTATGCAGAAGGCATTTAATCAGTGCAGGTTCACACAGTAAGGAGAGGGACAAGCAAAACCTTACAGCAGAGTTAGCTAGGCTGGAAGCCAGACATAAACACAATCCATGCAATCAGATTAGCAACTAATCTGGCCTGCACAGCCTCTTAGGGTACCTGGAACTGGTACCTGACTACTTATTTTTCTCTTTCCTCTCCATCCCTTTTCCTATTTGTATTGTATTGTATGCCATCATGTTAAACTGAAAACCTCCCTAACTTCATTCACACACAGAAAGGTGGTGCAAGATGCTTTGCACCACCTCGTGCCCCTTTGTGTGAAATGCAGATGTGACCTGTTATGGCTATGTCTCTCTAGCCCAGGGTAAATATTATGCAGGGAGGCTTATGCAGAGCCAGAAAAGATGGGAAAACAAAGAGGGACAAGATATACCAGAATCCAGGGTGATTGGCGATTAGGCTTTTTCTCCACAGAAATCAATCAAAATGTGAATGTGAGACAGAGGAGAGTCATGGAACATCAGGAAGGATTTTGTAGAAGCATTTTAATGCTAGTACACTATGTATGAAAGAGTTGGATAGTTCTTGCATGTGCCAATCTTCCTTCACCACTTCTATTTGTAGATTTGTCTTCTAATTTTTATAAATATAAACTAACTTGTTAACTGTATTTCCACTCTTATAGAATGAAGTAGATGTTTAACAATAGGCTGCTAGTGCTAGATCTTGCTGTAGTTGCAGAGATCCAGGTCTTGGAATACAGTAAATGATCTTGATGCACTGGGCACATTTATCTGCTCTTAGGAATTTTCTCAGCAGGAAGCACTGAATCCATGTTAATCACCACTTGCCTCGAAAACACTGAAACACGTAAAAGTTGCTAGGACCAAAGAACTCCTGCAGAATTATCTTTTTTAAGCAGCAGTAGGAGACAAAGATTGCCCAAGTTATCTGAAAGGCCAGTATTGCCAGAGAGGGGGTTACCATGGAAACATCAGGGGCCAAAATTTTCAGTCCTAGCTTCCAAGCACGTAACATGGTCTCAGTAAATTTAGGACGTGTTACATCACTGTTTTATGCATTTTTTCATAAAACTGTTATAAGGGGGGGAAATGCAAATGCAAAAATGTGTGATACTCTGGTACTCTGTGGTGCCCCCCTTCCCTTGGTGTCCTAAGCATGTGCTTATATTGCTTAATGGTTAATCCAGGGCTGCTTGAACTGGTTATACAGCCATGCCTTGGATCGAGAGCATAATTCGTTCCGGAAACGTGCTTGTAATCCAAAACACTCTTATATCAAAACAAAATTCCCCCCAAAAAATTTGGACAGAGATTTTTAATTTAAACCGTACTACAGTACTTGTATTGCAAGATGTCGCTTGTATATCAAATAATAAATAAATAAATAAATATTTAAAAATTTGCTTGTCTTGCAAAACGCTCTCAAACCAAGTTACTTGCAATCCAAGGAATTACTGTAATTAATTTTCTAGCATTGGTGGTACAGTAATGCTTCTAGGCTTGTACTTCCATTTTTAGTTTACCTGAAGACAATTCATGTTTCTGCCCAGTAGAGAGAGAGATGTCTGCAATTCTTTATTGTTCATTGTCTCGTCCATGCCCGATAGGACCAGGGACTCTGGGCTACCCTTTCACTTGGCATGGGGCTCATCCAGGACAAAGGATGGTTGTTTTACACCCTTTAAAAATGTTGCTGCTGCTGCTGTTCCTATGTTTCTAATGTTTGATATGTTTCACTCATTACATTTTGTAAGCTGCCTTGGAAAGAAATTTTGATAAGACGGGATAGAAATATATTAAATAATTAAAGGTTCCAACCTGGCCAGACCTCATGCCAGTAGAATGAGCACCCCCTTCATGGCTGCTAGCTTTCCTCCCAATATAGCATTCCTCTACGACACTACATTTTGAAATAATAATTACAAGTTAAATAGAAATACAATACATCTCCCCATAGTGGGTAAGATTGTGACCAGATGTCCCGTGTGCCTGCTCTGTCTGCAGTCCAGGTGCGAACTCTTGTGGGCAACTTCGAAGGCAACCCTGCTCTCCCTTCTTATGAATCTTTATCTTTAAACCTTAGCTTGGACAACCCATCAAAGAGAGGACACCACCTAACTGAGGACTGTCTTCTGACAGCCCTTCAAATAGAAGAATATCCCCTGTAAAATAGGGCACTTGGCCACCCTACCATTATGGAAAACTTAGAGGAACATGTACATTTTCCTTAATGGGGCAAACAGTAGCTGGGGGCATAGTGGGGAGAAGTAACCTCCCGCAGTGCTCTGTGTCCAGATCCAACCCCCCCCCCCCCCAACTGCTTGTTGCAAAACTGTAAAGTGACAGGAGATCTGATCACGGACCTTCATTGTCTCATCTAGTTTGGCCCTTACCTCATCTGCACAATCCTGCCAGTTTGGAAATCCTTTTTTATTGCCATCTGGTGAAGTACACCATCTTTTGAAAAAAATCCCTCCCCTAGGCAGACACAAGTCCATTGTTCTGTAACACCCTTGCAGCTGTGCCAACCATGCTGTTGAGGCATGCTTTCCTTTTTGACCGTCTGGAAAAGCCCTTCAAATTGTTCAGCCTTCCCCAACCCGTTGTCCTCCAGATGTTAGGGACTGCAACTCCTAACATGCCTGACTATTGGCTAGGCTGGTTGGGGCTGATGGGAGTTGAAGTCCAAAACATTTGGAGGGCACCAGGTTGGAGAAGACTACTTTAGATCAGTGGCTTGCTACCTTTCCTTATAAAATCTTCTCTATAGTCACTTTCCTCGCTTGGTTGATAGCCACCTCCACCTACCTTTCAGTGGTATAGTGGAGCCAGGGCTGGTACTTTTTTATTAGCAGCGTTGCTAATGTCATCTACCACCCCACTCAGAATCCCCTGTTCCCTCTGAGCTTAAGCTGCAATCCTCACAGTAACTGGAGAGTAATGATTTTTTCCAGCAATTATATATTGTTCCTTTTTGTAATGTAATGTACAGTAATACCTTGGATTGCAAGTAACTTGGTTTGAGAGTGTTTTGCAAGACAAGCAAATTTTTAAATATTTATTTAATTTTTTTTTTACTTGATATACAAGCGACGTCTTGCAATAGAAGTACTGTAGTACGGCTTAAATTAAAAATCTCTGTACAAATTTTTTTGTGGGGATTTCGTTTTGATATAAGAGTGTTTTGGATTACAAGCATGTTTCCGGAACGAATTATGCTCTCAATCCAAGGCATGACTGTATTCTGTGGTGGCTTGGTCTGGAATGGACATTTAAGACCCATTAACTTTTCAAAAGACCTGCTCCTGGCCTGGTTGAGAAAACTGCTAGAACTGGTTTGTTGATTCAACACAGCTGCCTGAATCTTTGGACTCTTTGGGGGGGCATAGTTAGAAGATTATCAGAATGAACACATGCACCTCAAAATTTACCACTACACCACTGCTACCATTGTTGTCCTCCTGAATTTGCCAGATACCTTTATATTGTTGGATTGTTGGCAAACACTCACTAAAAGCAGGACTTGAAATATTTTTAAATAAGCTTTTCAAACACTTCCCCCAGAAACTGGGTGTTTGTTTTTCTCCTTTCCTAGTGTGCAAGAGAGGAGGAGTCAGATTAATGCAATCAAATCTGCAATCGCAACACAGGTTAAGAGGTGAGGATGAAAAGGGGTGGGGAAACAATAACACCCCTACTCTACAGTACCCATAAAATTATAAATGCTCCTTTGGGGCTTAAGGGGTTTCACATTTTTTTCTTGCAAGTCGCAATTATGTTTCTTTTCTCAACCCCTTTTCATGAGCAAGGATATCAGCAGTGTTATTCTCTTCCAGTATGAACCAAATACAGTTGCTTGGGGGGACGGGGGGACGGGACGGAGATAGCTCCCTCTCCCCCACTTTTTGGGTGGTGTTTACATACACCACACAATTTGTCTTGTGCAGGATCCATTCAAGTCAACGAGGACTAGCGAGGGGTCATCAGTGCTACCTCATGCCCTTAAAAATATAGCTGACTCCCTGATATCAGTGAAAAAAGGGCTTGCCTGGAACGTGTGTTTTCTGGATGTCAGCAAATCCTTCAAACAAGGTGCCATTTCAGCTGAGGCGAGGCAGGGGAGGCCCAAGACATTTTGCCACCCGGTTAAGATGGTGCCCGCGTCTCATTCCACTTACAGAAGCCAGCTGGACTGGCAGATGAATCTTATTTCAAGACTTGCTATGGAATAGTATGTTCCACCACACCTGAGGCAACAGGCTAGTTTGGGGAGACAGGACAACTTGTTTGGCATACATAGCTCTGTCCTCCAACAAAGAGGAACAGCTGGGGGTTCAGGAGGAGCAGCCAGGAAGCTGCTATCACTGCCCACCCCCAGCACACCAGCATCTGCTGCCTGAGGCAATTGCCTCACTCTGCCTAATGCAAGGGCCAATTTTTTTGGGTAAGGACTGAGTGAAATACATCATGGTCGAAATAACATTTCTCGAACACATTCCAGACTAATTTGCACAAAAAAGCAGAATATTTTAAGAGGATTTGTTTTAATGTCTAATAATAATTACTCTAGCAACGAGAACAGCCACACTTTTAAAAACAAAAAAATGCAAAGGAACGTGTGGTTTTCACAGGAATACTGAGTCTATACACACATTTAATTTTGTACAGTGACAATAGTCATTCAGATTGCAACCCTGTTTACTACTTTCCTGGGAGTAAGCCCACTGGACACAGTTGGACTTACTTCTGAGTAAACATCCATACAATCCAGCTGTCAGTGTAGCACCAGTGAGCTGGGCTGAGTGAGATATAGGAATATTGCACATATTGTGTAAGGCTTGATGGGGGTGGGATATTTCTCCCCCTTGCCTTCCCTAACTGGGACTCCCACTTTCACATTTGAAACGAAAGGGTATCTTTATCCGTTGATGACTTGTTAGAAAGAACCGGTAGTATTCACCTGGCGAGCAGTCGAGTAACACCAGTCCAACAAAAACACTAACTGCACTTCATTTCAGTTCAACAGGATGCTTAAGTGCTTTTCTGGATGGGATTCAGTTTCAAGATCAGGGCTGTTGAATTGTGCCACTGTCTCTAGAGAAGTATACACATTTGCATTTTTAACTTTCCCTGAAACTATCACTAGATCAGGCAGGATGTGGGGCCTGCTGAAATCAAAAGAGCTTTCCTACTGAATATACCAATCAGTATGCCCATTGAAATCTTACACTCCAGATAAACCTGTATTTGGTGGTAGGGCACATGTTTTGCAAGAAGGTCCCAGGTTCATTCCCAGTTAGAAGGCTCAGGTAGCAGGAGATGAGAAAGACCTCTGCCTGACAATGACTGGCTTCAGACAATATGATAATCCACACTCAAGGGTTGGCTGGGTTCAGACAAGGTGATAACCCACACTCAAGGGTTATTTTATATTATATTTATTATATTTATACCCCGGCTTTAAGTATGGGATGAGCGTGGGTTGTTGTTGAAAAGTAGGTTATCATGTTGTCTGAACCCAGCCGTGCTAACAAGCCATGGCTTGTTAACCGCGAACAACCCATGAAGAGAACCCATAGTTTGGTGTTGGGTTGTGAACTGTGGGTTGTTCACCATGGTTTGTTATCTTGGCTGGGTTCAGACAACACAATAACCCATGTTTCAACAACAACCCATGTTTCAACTACAACCCACACTCGTGGAGTGATCATAGGTGCAAAACCTCAAGCCCAGAGGCCAAGCCCAGCCCACCTAGGGCCCCAATCTGACGCTCCAGGGATTCCCAGCAAGCCATTTCCCTTTCTCTGGCCCCACCCCCTTTCCCCGCAACTGTTTAGTGCAGGGCATCTCCAACCTTGGGTCCCCAGATGTTGCTGGACTATAGCTCCCAGAATCCCTTGCCATTAGCCGTGCTGGCTGGGTATGCTGGGAGCTGTAGGCCAGCAACATCTGGGGACCCAAGGTTGGAGAGCCTTGGTTTAGTAGTTTCCCAACTTTTGTACAGTTTGTTCCCCATTCTAAAAGGTTGAACTACCAGTTCCTAATGTTTAATTACTGGCCCTGAGAACTTTAGTGCACAATCCTATCATGTTTAGACAGAGAAAAAGTCCTACAACTCCCGGCATCCCTCCAGCCAGCCATGCTGACTGGGGCATGCTGGGAATTGTAGGACTTTTTTTCTGTCTAAACATGCATCAGATTGCACCCTTAAAGTAAAATATGCTGGGCTTTTTGGCCCAGCTCTTTTTGCCTTTGGCCCTGCCCACCACTGGCATACGACCCCTGAGAGCTTCTCCAAAATGGAACTTGACCCTCGGGCTGAAAGGGGTTCTGCACCCCTCGACTAGATACTGGCCTAGATGGACAAATAAGTGTCAGGCAGCTTCCTAAGTGTCTAGCCCTTTCTGGCCAGCCAGACTCATCAAGGGGTACTTCCAAATGAGGCTTTGTCATCCTCAGGTATCCTCTGGGCATAAAATATCGAACTTTGGGCCTTCTTCATACTGGTTCACTGTTTCAAAATGTGGCCAAGGCCTCATCACCATAGCAACCATGTATCTCTGGCTGCTTCCAGAGGCGGCTTTTATCACACCCTCGCCTCACTACATTCACAGAATTTTACAGGGTGTCCGGACAGTACCATGTTCCACTTGTAACCCGCCCGTGTTTTCCCACCACTTCTTCCATCTTGTTTCTTACCACAGAAAATCCGTTAAGGAGGTCAAAGACAGGATAGTCTTTTGCCCAATGTCTTTTGTTTGGTAGTGCTAGGAGCTGTCTGTTTTTGGAGGCACCTAAAATATTTTTTCTTCCTGGATGCTGGTAAAAGTGTGTGTGTGTGTGTGTGTGTGTGTGTGTGTGAGAGAGAGAGAGAGAGAGAGAGAGAGAGAGTTACTATAAATATCAGCATGACCTGCTAGAACCTAACCTGAATGTCTGCAGACCTTTCCTCTCTCACTTCATCTTCCCCCCACTCACTCCATCTTGGGACTCTGATCATGCAGACACTATGACTTTACTATCAAGTCTGATCTTTTTCTTCCTTTTTATACTCCATACTCCACAACCTACTTTTTTAAATAACATTTTGACTGATGAAGAGATCTGGAGACCTCGAAAGCGTGCATATTTTTGGGTAACATTTTGGTTGGCCTAATAAAGGCATTACACTAATCTGGATTTTGGCATACCGGTATTTCTTATTGCAGCCATGACTACCTTTGAATTTATGTCTGACTAGAAATCTTATCCATTATACTGTGTTTGTTTTACTGTATCTCCTTTTGGAAAGACTACCCTGTACTTATTTGTTGTAAAGTCCATTTGAATGAAAAACATAGTCTTATTCAGAGTAGTGAGTAAAGTTTACTAAAAGAAAAAAAAAAGTAGATTGGATTAAAACTAGAAATTACAAACATGTGCTTACATTAATCCTCATGGCATTTAAGGAAAAAACTAAACAACAACAACAAAACGTCTAGAAATGCAGAGACCACAGAGGAGTTTTTCCCACTTCACACCATTCTGATTCCTTGCTGTTTTCATAGCTGGTAACAAAACTGACTTCCTCCCATACTGTGTTAAATTGAATGTGATCTTTAAGAGCTAAGTTTCCTAGGGTGGCCATGTTTTCTCTTTTATAGAGGACTGTCCTCTGCTTGAAGGCATCCTCTGTTTAAAGGGCTGTCTAGTCCAAGTCTGATTTAAAGATAAAGTATCCTCAGAAGGAAGAGCTGAGCCTTGAAGCTGTCCATCAACAGCACCTGGAGGGCAGACTAAACAAGGCACACAGGTCACCGTCTTCCACACTTCTATTTTTATTTAATTTATTATTACATATATATCCTGCCTTTTTTCCTCTTGCAAGGGAACCCAAAGTGGCTTACATGGTCCTCCTCTTCCTCTCCATTTTATCCCCATAACTACCCTGTGAGGTAGGTTAGGCTGAGAGTCACCAACTGGCCCAAAGTCACCCAGTGTGCTTCATGGCCGAGTGGGGACTAAACCTGGATCTCCCGAGTAGAGTGTAAATAAGGCTGGGCGTGCCGCCCAAGCCTTATTTCCCCGCCCCCTCCCCGCCTCGTTTTTTCGAGCGGCGCTGCATGCCGCTCGAACGATTCCCCTTACCTTTTGGTGCTTTCGGGCCCGGAAATGGACCCTGCGCAGGCGCAGAATGGACCATAGGGGTCCAGCGCGCCTGCGCAGGGTTCCGTCGCGTCATTTCTGGTACCGAGCCGCCCCGAAGACAAGGTAAGACCTCGCCGGGGCATGAGTGGGGCCAAATTCGGCCTTGTTCTGCCCCGGCGAGGCTCGATTGCTCAACTCTACGAGTCCCAGTCCAACACTCAAACCATACCACACTGACTCTCTGTGGTGAGATGTACTGTATTTCTATTTACATTATTTAATTATTTCTAAATGTGTATCTATATGTATAAATTAGCATACAATCAATTAGACATTGATTGTTAAAGAACTTCACAACAATGTGTTTCAGGGTTAGTCACTCTTCCTTATCACAGTGTCTGCACAGTATCCTTATAACTTGGGAATACCCTGAGTGAGGGAGAAAAAGGATGTATGAATCATTAGACATTGATTGTTATGCAAATCAATGTCCTCTTTTTTGGTGATGCATTTCTTCTTCTTTTACAATTCGTAAGCGCCACCCTATCCAACATGCACTATGTTAATGAGAAGAATGAATTCATACATCCTTTTTCTCCCTCATCAGGTTATTCCAATTATAAGGATACTGTGCAGACACTGTGATAAGGAAGAGTGACTAACCCTGAAACACATTGTTGTGAAGTTCTTTAACTTCTCCCTAGGCCTAGTTTTAAATTTAACTCAGCTGAAAAGTAAGCAGAGAGCAAGAGAGATCATACTGAAAATTCCTTGACCTTCTTTCCCTCCCCCTTCCAATTTGTACTGAATAGAAATGTTCGGCATTTTTAGATGTGCTATTGAGTGTCTTAGTGGACACCAGCTGTGCTCTGTATTTACTTGGCAAAATATTTGCACATGATAGGAGAAAATCTGTGCTGATGGTGGAGATAGCATGGCTAATGATCTGTCTGTCTTCCAACCTGGGTAAGTATTTAGTGCAAAGTCAAGGTATAATGTTACAGTTAAGTACAGTAATACCTTGGATTACAAGCATAATTCATTCCGGAACCATGCTCGTAGTCCAAAATACTCGTACATCAAAGCGAGTTTCCCCATTAGAAATACAGTAATACCTCGGATTACGAGTAACCCGGTTTGCGAGTTTCTCGTAAGACGAGGAAAAAATTGGCATAAATTTACATTTGAAAGACGAGTAAGTCTCGCAACACGAGCCGCCGCCGCCGCATGTGGCTCCTGTTGCGAGATGTCTTTCAAATTTAAATTTATACTAGCAACGCGAGGCGCCGGCTGAGTGAGCAGCCGTGCTGTGACTCGCCTCCACGGGGCTTCCCTGGAGGCGAGGCGCGGCTGGGCGCGGCTTTCGCCTCGTGCTGCTGCGCCAGCTGGCCGAGCGAGTGGCCAGGAGGCAGGGGCTTCCCTCAAGGCGTGGTGCGGCCAGGCGCGGCCGCCACCTCACACTGCTGCGCCATCCGTCTGAGTGGCCAGGAGGCGGGGGCTTCCCTCAAGGCAAGGCTCGGCCAGGCTCGGCCGCCGCCTCGCACTGCTGCGCCGGCCAAGTGGCCACTGGCCAGGAGGCAGGGGCTTCCCTGGAGGCGAAGCGCCTCACTGGTGCCTCGTGCGCTGCCATGCCAGCTCCCGGGCAGGGAAGCGGCATGGCAGCGCGAGGCGCCCGCACCGCATCTCCCTGCCAGGGAGCCGGCAAGTGCTTTGCCGGCTCCCTCGCAGGGAGATGCGTGGAGCCGCTCCCTACCTTTGCAAGCGGCGGCTTGCCTCTCCGCGGCAAGCTGCCTGCGCCGCCGGCGGTCCCGGTGCATCACATCCGGCCCCGTCAGTGACGCGAACCCGTCGGAGCCAGCACATCAAAGTGAGTTTCCCCATTAGAAATAATGGGAACTCCGCTGATTCATTCCACAACCATTTAATCACTGCTTTGCCGGCTCCCTCCATGGGGCTCCCTGCCAGGGAGCCGGCAAAGCAGTGATTAAATGGTTGTGGAACGAATCATCTGAGTTCCCATTATTTCTAATGGGGAAACTTACTTTGAGGTATGAGTATTTTGGATTACGAGCATGGTTCCGGAACAAATTATGCTCGTAATCCAAGGTATTACTGTACAGTGGTTTCAAGTGGGCTGAGTGAAATTGAGGATATGGCTTTTCCTCTAGGTGTTGAGGACAAATGTCATTTCTTGAAAACGTTTGCTGAAAGGGTTTTAGAGAACGGTGAGAAGCTGAAAAGGCACTGGCTAGTCTATTCTAAGAATGCCAACAAGGCTTTTTGCTTCTGCTGCAAAACATTTCCAGGTGGTGCCTCTGCCAGTGCCGTTTCTTCACTTGGGAGTACTGGGACCAATGACTGGAAAAACTTGAGGGACATTCTGAAACAGCATGAAAAGTCACCCAAGCATTTCACTGCATACTGCAAGTAGACAGGATCGGAATCTAACTTTAGACTGAACAAGTGTATTGATGCAGAACATCAGCAGATTATAAACCAAGAAATTCAGCATTGGAGGGGCGTGTTCAAATGCCTAATGGATATTACACTGTTCCAACTTGGTGTTCCGGGGATCTTCGGACAAGCTGTTCACAGACAACAGCAGAAATTTTCTGGGGCTTGTACAGCAGCTTGGCAAGTATGGCGAGGTGATGGGAGAGCATTTGTGGCATGTATCTTCAAAGCAGTGTAATGATACTACTACGGGAAAACCATTCAGAATGAACATAGTCCTTATGGCCAAGGAAGTGTTAGGGAACATACAGAACAGGTTGGGCAAAGCTAAGTATTACTCTGCCATACTGGATTGAACACCCGATGTGAGTCGCTCTGAGAAGATGTCATTCACAGTGAGATTTGTTGATAAGATGGGGGCAAGATTCGTGTAAAGGAATACCTCGTAGGATTCAGGACAGTTCATGAATCAGCTGGAGAAAGCCTTACGGAACTCTTGCTGAAGACACCAAGGGAAAACAATATTAACATTAAGGACTGCCGCAACCAAAGTTATGATAATGGAGCCAACATGAAGGGACAGAATAAAAAGTGCCCAGGCAAGGCTACTTACACTGAACTGACAAGCTTCGTTCATACCCTGTGGCTGTCATTCACTCAGTCTGGTAGTTTCCTACGCAGCCTCCATCATCAAAGGAATCTATTACCTCTTTTGGCATGCTGCAGTGCATCTTTGTGCTATTCTCTGCCTTTGTTCTATGGTGGCAGATACTAAAAGACAATGTGTCCAACCTCACCATGAAGCCACTGAGTGGCACTTGCTGGGACAGTGTGAAGCCTATTTGATATCAAACAAAAGAAGTTCATGATGCCTTGATGGGAGTAGCAGAGTCGCCTCAAGCAGATGCAGGCCTTCGCCATGAAGCATGGTGTCTAGCAGACCAGCTGATGGACTTGATATCAATCATGGTATGGTACGACATCCTGTTCCATGTGTATATTGCAAGTAAGGCCATGCAATGCCTTACAGTGGACATGGTAACTGCTACCTCCCTCATGAAGAAATGCACACGTCGTACAGGGGAAGTGGTTATGCAGAGGCAGTTATCACAGTGATAGAGCGTGCAGAGGCTTTTGATGCCGATGCCACTTTCGTAGGGTTGTGCGCTTACCCCTGAGCTCGCCTCACCAGGCGCTCGGCGAGCCCCCCCGCCGTGCGATCCATCTTGTGCCCTCCCCCCCCCCCCGCGAGCACCAGCTGAGGTGCTCGCCGAGGCACCTGGCGGACTTCCGGGTCCCCGGCGCTGTGTTTTTTAACATAAAAAACAGGGTAAACTACTTTAAAGATGCTGCGATTTGCAAATTGCAGCCGTTTTAAGGTGGTTTCCCCTGTTTTTTACATTAAAAACGCAGCGCCGGGGACCCAGAAGTGAAGCACCGGGGACCTGGAAGTTCATTTCCCCGGCTCCTCTTGCGAGGACATATGCCGAGCTGGGGAAAGGTAAGTCGCACCGTCTCGCACGGAGCTTGGGGGGGGTCAAGTGGGGCGAGTTCGCCCTGCTTCTACCCCCCCCCAATCGAGCTCCTCACACATCCCTACTTTCAAGGAGCCCTCACATAAGCACCACAAGAAGAGGCAGTTTGAATATAAGGGTCAGATTCATGATGAGGAGTGCAGTAGTCCAGAAGAAATCTTCAAATGGGAATTCTTCTACACTCTTGTTGACACTGCTCGTATTTCAACTGCAGAGTGATTTGAGCAGCTTGAATCTCACAGGAATACATGGGGATTCTTGTGTAACCTTGAAAAGCTCCCAGAAGAGACACTTACCACCCACTGTATGGATCTACACAGAGCCCTCATCGATGGCAACCACTCTGACATTGATGGTGCTGATCTTTGTGTTGGGCCATCCCCGTCACATTCTACATCCTGGAAAAGGCTCACTACAAGATGCCCTGCAGTACATCCATGATACCAAAATGACTGATGTCTTCCCAAACATCTGGGTAGCACTACGATTTCTCCTGACACTTCCAGTTACAGTTGCCAGTAGCAAGTGCAGCTACTCAAAACTGAAGCTCATCAAAACGTTACTTGCGATCTACCATGGCACATTAGAGGCTCACATCACTTGCTATCCTACCCAGCGAGAACGACATTGCTGATCTCTCAGCCACTGTGCTACATAGTTTGCACAAGCCAAAACTCAAAAAGCCACATTCTGAATGGTGGCAGTGCACTATGCAACATAGCAGAAATATCACAGGTTTTACTTTTAATATTTTAATATTTTTTGTTTTGTAGCAAATCTTCGGTAAGCATTCTTTATTTTAGAATATCCATTATTTTTACTTTAAAAAGTAAAGAAAATTTAGAAATAAAAAAGGTACCCAGCTTACTTCTTATAGCTCAATTTTATTATTATTTATATAGTGCTTATAATGTTTACAGTATGTGAAGTGCTAAGTGCTAGATAATGTTGCCTCAAAGTAAAGCTCTGTTCCTCTGATTTTTACCTAGCAGAAATGGCATCAAAGTGGAAATTGAAAAATAAACATACTTTAAAGCTAATTGAAGGAAGATCATTTTTGTAGTTAGTACCCGAACAACCTGTAGAATCTTGAAGAAAAGGTTACAGACACTTGCTTTTTGTACACTAGCTCACTGCGGACAGTATACTAAAAAAACACGGCCACTGAGCTCAGCTTGGTGCCCCCTTCAGCTCAGCTTGGCGCCCCCCCCACCTGACTTCCTCCACCTGAAGTCCCCCACCCCCAAATTTTATTACTTCTCATTCTGCCTAACTTGTAGAACAGCTCCGAGACAACCTTAAGAATGTCCTTCTTGGTTTTTACCAAGTGGTCCAACCCTCACACATGCTCTGGAGAAAGCTTGTCAAGAATTTTTCTCATATTTTTAAAAGGCAGAAAATATTTAACAGCTCTTGAAATAATACTTGGCTCAAGTAAAGAATGTCAAGGCGTGTGGGAGTGGAGAGAACAAGAACTGTGGCTGCAGCAGCCCATGAATTGCTGAATTTTTAAAGTACCGGTAGTCCTCTCGACTTAAGTCACATACTTTATTGTGATCATGGGTAGCAGCTTGGAGATTACAAGATGTACGATTTCTGTGAGGGCCAAAAGCAGATAAAATGTGGGCGACCTTTGATCAGACCTCCTGATGTTTATAGTATATTGATTTGTGTATTTATTCAAGTTATATCCTGCCTGTCTTAGATGGAGCTCAAAGCTGTGTACATGAGGTTCCAGTTCAGGCACTGGCTAGACCCAGATCTGCTTAGCTTCAGCAAGGTTGCTGCATCATGTTCCTTCAAGCTACTTGCTATGAGGGCCCCAAATACGATTAGGGCAGTAGTGGTGGAGGAGGGGGGAGGTTTAATCCTTTCCTTGATCCATATCACCAATACCAGCACCAGCAGGCACCTACAGTAATACAAGTAACTTGGTCTGCAAGTAACTTGCAAGTAACTTGGTCTGAGAGCATTTTGCAAGACAAGCAAAATTTTTTAAAAAACATTGACTTGATAAACGAGCAAGGTCTTAAGTTGCAAGACAACTGTAACTGCTCGCCTCGAGCGGGCGTAGCGGGCTGAAATCGGCCCCGCTCATGCCCACCAGAGACTCGCTTTGATATAAGAGTGTTTTGGATTACAAGCACGGTTCCGGAACGAGTTATGCTTGCAATCCAAGGTATTACTGTATATGGTTTCCAGGTGGAGCAAGCTTTGTTGGTGTGTGTATGGATTTAGACTGGAGAGAGAAGTGGGATCTGCAACAAATTGTTACAGCATGAAGTCCCTCTATTTAGTGTTCCAGTCAATCAGCCATGCCCTCCTCCAGGATACTACATATTATTCCTCCCCACTCAACAGTCAGTCAGATTCCATGCCCACTAAGCATGCTCAGCGTTCACTGCACTGTTTTTGGGGTGCCCCCCTTAAAGTTTCTTTTTCACCATAATTTTTGTACTTTCTGCTGATACCTCCCTCTCATGTGTGGGTGGTGTCATTTTGTCGACATAAGCATTGGCACCCATGCCTGAACATCAGAAATAGAAAGAATGATCGCACAGGGAGAAATGATGCCGTAGAAACAACAAAAAAAACCCAAAACCCAGTGCCAGCTGTACAGATTAGTAGTCGCCAAAACACTTCAAAAATGTTTCTCAAGGGAAGTTTATATGTACCCCTTAATAAAAATTACGCTTTTGATTTTTCAAGACATGTTGAGAACTACCAACCTGTGCTGCTTCCTTTTGTTGTTTTTACAACTGCGTTTGATCTGCCGCTTTTGCCTGGAAATTATACCAGGCATCCTACAGTTCCGATATTGCTCATTGCTGCTTTAGGGGGCAGGAAAACAAGTGGAGAAATCTGATTAGAGTCCATCCGTCCCTCACGCCCCACCCAGTCTTGTCGTTTTGGCCTTCTGAAATGGAATGGAATGAGAGAGGAAAGAATTGCTAGCAGATCAATGCAAGCTTCCTAAGACGGTACAGGAGACAGTGCAGATCTAGGCTCTGTCTACACTAAAAAAATTCTTACACACCACCACCCAAAAAGAGGGGGGGGGAAAGGGTATCAATTTGCATAAAATTTCCATATGCTAATTAATATCAATAGTCTCAGATTTAGAAAGAACTACTATGACTTAAACAGAAATGCAATATACATCTCACCGTAATGAGAAAAGCTTGTTGGAGGATATGGTTAAAGGAGTCAGTCCTAAACTGATTAGGACAAAGCTGAGTTTCCTCCTTAAGCGCAGCCTGCTTTATTGAAACTGGTTTCACCACGTGAGTTGCTAAACTCTTGTCTCTTAAGGCTATTAAAAAGAATGGAATGTCCACAGATGGGTTTAAACTAAAGACATCAGTTCTTACTTACAGATCACTCACATATATGCAGGATACATATAGGCAGATTAGTTTCATTACAGAAGATCTCTGGCTGGAAGCCAGCTCTGACTTGCATCCTCCATGTTTGGAGAGGGAGAACAGAGGGCAACCTAACTTCCATAAAGAAGCAGGAAGTAGATACAGAGCAGCAGAGCTCTGGCCAGGGAGGCCGAAAGTAGGGAGGAGAGGTTTCTTTTTGTTAACCCATTCCTCCCACTCTAATCAGTGGTTACATCACTTTGTTGATTTTAAGCAGGCAATATTACTGTGAAAGACCAACAACTGGATCTTTGGAGTGGGTTCGGCACTTAACGGGTTAACCGCAGCTGAGATATAGCCCGTTGAAGCAACTGAAATTGACTAGACTCTTACGCGGCGAGAAGAAAGCACTCCGAGCCTTTCATTGCCCAAATAAGGCTTTATTTATTAGTGGTTAAATGGAGCGGTACTAATAGCTTTCTAGGAATACTATGCGTCAACAAGACCTGAGCGTGACCTCAGAATTTATGAATGAAAGATTCCCAGGCTAGTATATTGAGGAAAGAAGTTACCTTAGGTTCAAGACTTTACGCTGGTTGGTTTCCAGCCTGTCTCCGAGTCCTGCCTGACCCGGGGAAGAGAACAGCTTGCTCCAGCCACAGCTGGACGGAGTTGATGTCAGCGCACCCGTGTTCCCAACAACTCCCAGGGGGTGGGGAGAGGGGTTTTCTACCCCGGTTTTCCCGCTCTCCCGCCCCTGCCTGGTCAGGTGGGGCTTATGCCTGCCCCTTCATGTCAGGTGGGCTTATTCCTGCCCGGGAGAAGGTGATGTGTCATGGTTCCCAGGGTACTTTACAGCTCTTTGAGACTGCCCTGCCTTCTTGATGGTCCATCCTTCTGTGTTGTGGATTCCAGCCAAGGTGCCCCATTGTTGGTATGCCAGATCCGTCTGGCTGCCCCCTGTATCTCCGGTGCCTCTCCCGCCCCCTCGGGGAGAGATTATGCAGACAAGGGTTGTCAGGGAAATCGTATGTGTGTGTGAGTGTATGTGTGTGTCAGGCTTTCTCCACAATTACTATTTCCAACAAAGCTGTGATCAGATGACCTGTGTGCCTGACAGCTCAGTTTGCTCTTCAGGTGCTCACTGTAGAATGCCAACTTCCAGGTCTCTTCTCTCCCGGCTTCTTATGGTTCCTTATCCTTATACCAGACTTGGACAGGACAGCCCTTCAAATAGAGGATTCCTTCAAACAGAGGACCATCCTCTGACAGCCCTTCAAAGAGAGGACTGTCCTCTGCAAAGCAGGACACATGGCTCCCTATTACAAATGTATATTGGCTTTATTATGCCAGTTTAAACTACCGTACCATGATTTCCAAATGCTGGGAGTTGTAGTTGTTTTTTCTGTCTAAACCTGCGTAGGATTGCGCCCTAAGAGAAGTTGCCTCAATAAAACAGACACTGTTATTTGCTCTGTCCTTGAGTTTACAACACTTATGGTCTACTTTTCTTCTTTGGATTGATGAGGAACCATACTGAAACATTGGCCGGAATGTAGTACAACGTGTTTGGATTGCAAATGATGGGGTGCATTGACTTGGAGTGTACTGCCTCTGCCCATAAAGAATGTATGCAATTCCCCCCCGGGGTCCGTAAATGGTATCACAATAGGAGGCATTGCCTACAAAGCTGATATTTCAGAGATTTTCCATTTATATTTTAAAAATGGCTCTTACTGACTTAGAGCACAATCCTAACCGCCCAATGTTGACCGCTGGAGGGGTTAGGATGTCCCATCGGTGTTTCTCTGCTGGCTTCCACCAGTGGGTAGGAGCACTGCTGGTGGGGGCGCTCTGCCGCAGCAGAAGCCCCCACTGTGCCGAGGTTGGTATAAAGCTAATATTGGAGGCTCTCCTCCTGGTGGAAAGCCCCAAATGGGGCATTCTGTTAGTGAGTCAGAGTTGGCTTTGGATCCACTGGATCCAAACCTACTTCATTCCCTGGAGAGGGGCCTGATCTGAGCCCCTCACCTATGCCAGTCTAGGGCTGATGTAGGAAAATTCCCTTCCATTGTGACTAATGGGAAGGTATTGTGGAACTCTCTCCCTAGTGACCTCCGCCATGCCCCCTCTCTGCTGAGCTTCTGCCGCTCACTAAAAACATGGCTATTCAGGCGGGAATATGGGGTGGGTTAAGATTTTAAAATTTTATACTGTTTTAAATGTATTTTATATTTTATCATGTTGTACATCGCCCAAGAGTGGCTGGTTTGCCGGCCAGATGGGCGATTCATAAATACAGTAAATAAATAAATAATTTTTTATTTAAACTCTGCTCCAACGGGAGCAGGGGAGAGAGAAAGAAATGCCCCCACCTCTCGTCCAGTCCAGGGCAAGCCAACAGGGCAGTGGATGAGGTGGTAGATTTGCCTCATTGCTCCTACCACCCCAGCCGCCTCAGGATTGCTCTGTAACTCCTCTTGTGCAGAGGGATCTTATGCACGGTAACGTCAGTCCCACCATATTCCCAGGCAATTTTAAAAAATTATTTTACATTTCTGTACTGCCAAATAGCCGAAGCTCTCTAGGTGGTTCACAAATGTGCAAGCATTGCAGCCGTAATCTTTTCTCTTAGTAATAGTATACCCTTATGGATATTGATTTACTGAGTGCTGAGACTCTCTATAGCCGCCCCCTCTATATATATTTGCTCACTTTTGTTATACCTGCTTTTCCTTCTTTGATTATGAAAAGAGAGAAGTTGCTGAAAGAGAGGGAGGGATAGTCCTTCCTCGGGTATTTGCAATATCGTTCAACTCCCTCTGTTGAACTCTCATGCTACGCAGACTATTGATTCAAATTACACGTGTTGCAACAAGATGGCCTATGAAGTTAGCAGATTCTGATCACAACCTAATTAGCTGGGATGAACCTAAAGTAGCACAGCTGCCCAAAAATTCAATTCCACCAATAAGGTGCTTTGAGGATTCTTCAGAAGAAAGGCTGATTGGTTCATTTGTTGCTTTCCCTGTCATTGAACAAACAGCCTCTGTAGAAAGGCTGGGGACTTTTAAGAGACACTCTTCTGAGCACAAGAAGTTCTAGACTTATATCTCCAGCCACAGCAGTGTTAAACCCCCAACCGAGTGACAGTCCAGTACTGTCCCCTTCAAAGCAATCTTAAACAGTTAACCCTCCTGGTATCCCTGGGGATACTGACAAATTTCGGTTACCTAAGGAATATAATTTTAGGCAATTTTCTCATGATCATACACTAGAGCAAGAATGGACAGCCCGACGTTTCTTGGAATCTCCTGAGCATAGCTTAGAATCACCATGTAAAATTCCTAATTTTTCTGCTTCTGCCACAACCTCACTATTTGGTAATGGGTGCATATACAGCAACAAAGATGTAGATATAATTACACCAACCTGACAATTACATCTACTTTCATAGTATACAGAGTGTTAGCAGCAAGGAGGAAAGAGTTGCGATTGATATATTTGATCATAACACTCAGCATTTATAGGGTTGCATTACTACTACTACTACTACTACTACTACTATTATTATTATTATTATTATTATTATTATTATTATTATTATTTCTGTTAGTGCTCCTGTGCTTTTTAAAACTGTAAACGTGCAGAAACGGAACAGGAAAAGCTAGAGGTGTTACGAATTTCCTCAAATTTGGAATTTTCAATGACATATGATAGGTTTTTAATCCGGTCATGGGATATTGTTTGTGTGTGTGTGTGTGTGTGTGTGTGAGTGTGAGTGTCTGCTATGTTTATGTGTTTGTATCTGAGCTGTTTTTATATTATGCATATGCTGCATTCTTAACGTTTTTAATCTTTGTAAACTGCCCAGAGAGTTTTGGCTATTGGACGGTATAGAAATGTAATAAATGAAATGAATAGTCAATAGTGAATAAGCAATCAATGTAAATAACTGCTCACAAAACAAAATCGGAAAGCATTTCCAATTCTAAAAGTTTCACCCTATTCCAGCCTTCCTCAACCCGATGTGCTACAGATGGTTGGACTACAAGTTCCATCATCCCCAGCATGGTCAGAAAGGCAAGTACAATCCCCCCAAAGCTTAGGGTAAAAATGCTCTTGCCCTTGTCCCAACTCGACAGAATGTTCTAACCTGTTACCAGGAATTATTGTATTCCAATAACTGGAGAACCAGTGTGGCGTAGTGGTGAGAGTGTTGGACTGGGACTCGGGAGATCCGTGTTGTAGTCCCCACTCTGGCCATGAAGTTCACTGGGTGACTTTGGGCCAGTCACTGACTCTCAGCCTAACCTACCTCACAGGGTTCCTGTGAGGATAAAATGGAGAGGAGGAGGAGGAGGAAGACCATGTAAGCTGCCTTCCCGTTCTTGCAAGAGGGAAAAAGGCAGGAATATCAATGTAATCAATCAAACAAACAAATATAAGGAGGAGGAGGAGGAGGAGGAGGAGAATTCCAAGCCCCCACCTGCAGTATGAAAAGGAAAAGTGCAGCACAGGTTTACCTTTTCAGCAAGAACTGGGATCGAAAGTGATTAGGGTGACCAGTTGCTGGAAAAGAAAAGAAAAAAGAGAAAAAGCAGTCTGATATATATGTGTTGATGGAGTTTATGCACACGTGTCTGGAATGAAGCCATCACTTGGAAGTGAGTCCCATCAGTTTTGTGAGACTTTCCTTTCATGTTCTTGAACCATGGAAGCAGCCGCACAACAATGTTAGGAATGTACCGGTAAGTGGAATATACTGCAGTTGGAAAGGGTTGACTGAAAAGTTCCAAAGTCAAAAGCGCAGGCAAGACTTCAACATTTGGGCCTTTTATTTATTTATTTAATTTATTTATTACATTTATACCCCACCTTTTTTCCTGAAAGGAACCCAAGGCGGCTTACATAATCCTCCTCCTCCTCCTCCTCCTCCTCTCCATTTTATCCTCACAACAACAACCCTGTGGGGTAGGTTAGACTGAGAGTTAGTGACTGGCCCAAAGTCACCCAGTGGGTTTCATGGCCAAGCGGGGACTAGAACCCGAATCTCCCGAGTCCCAGTCCAACACTCTCACCACTACGCCACACTGGCTCTCTATGGGGCATATGTGTCTACAGCCCCAACAATATATACAGTTCTGCCCTCATCCTTCATTCTTTAGCATACCCTTTTACAGGATGCACCTTCAGGATACAATCAGCAGTTCTCTAAGCCAGCCTCCCCCAACCTGGTGCCCTCTGGATATTTTGGATTTCTATGGGCTCCAGCCAGTGTAGCCAAAGGTCTCAGGATTGGAATGCTTGGAGTTCACGGTCAAAACATCTGGAGAGCACCAGGTTGGGGAAGGCTGCTCTGATCCTAGGATTACCTCCCTCTGGGTCCAGGGAATGAGTAATTCTGTACAGCTTTTAGGAACAAGAGTTAAATGCTGCCATCTAGTGAACTAACATGTTTCTGCAACTCTTCCCCCCCTCCTGCCCCTTTCAGTCTTTCTGACAGAAAGGGAACAGAAAGAAGTACCACTTTACAAATACCGACTTCAAATTCTGTCTGTAGCAGTGTGCAACTGAATGTCAATACTGGCTGACTACAAACTGTGTGCCTGCCATGAGTTGGGGTGGTCACAGAAATGGCCATCGATTAAGTATCACACAGTCAGTATTCAGGATGTAGTCTGAGCCCAGGCTCAGTTCCAGAGATCGTTTTGAATGCAAGGGCTTAGCCCTGACAAAATAGAGCCCTTTCCATAGCTTATAGAGTTGGAAGGGGCCTACAGGCCATCGAGTCCAACCTGCTGCTCAATGAAGGAAACTAGAGGAGGGGTCTCCCATCCAAGTAATAACCAGGCCTGACCCTGCTTAGCTTTCCACACTCAGACAAGCTGAGCCACTGTGGAAGCTGCCTCATTCCAGGTAGGAGTACTTGGTCATCTAGCCTGGTATTGACTACTCTGATTGGCAGCAGCCTGCCAGGGTATCAGGCAGAGGTCCTTCCCTTCACCTGCTACCTGGTCCATATGATCTTGCCAGCAAAGGAGCCCTTGCTAGCCTGCCAGAGAACCCCTGTGGGTTGAAAAAGATGTGGGGATGTGTTCTAGGGAGCACACTCAGTTCATACAGGGCGTTGGCTTCTCAAACGTCGGGTGCGGCTGACATTTCCCCAGAAACCAACTTGGAAATTGCTGCGCTAGAACATAGAATTGCCAGCTCCATGCCCTGAGGGTGACCATATCCTTAAGAATTTTGTCAGGTGTGGCATTTTCCCTGCACAGTGCTACAGAGCATCAACAGGACCTGGAATGGGGTGCACATGCAATAAACATTTTAAAAATACAATAATAAAGCAAACACTTGCTTACCCATGGAGAACTCATCGCCTTAGTATAGCCATATTGGCCGATGGTGGTTACACTGCAAATGAATTTCCACCCAGAGCTTGGGTGCACTGCTGGTGAAAATGGTGGGTCATGTTGATGGAAATGGATAGATTTAGGAGGAACACAGTAAACACATCCCTCAGTACAAAATGGATTTTTGTTGTATGTGTGAGAAGTGCCTTCTTTGGTAGCTATAAATCAGTGTTCTCCAAACTTGGGTCCCCAGATGTTTTTGGGCTGGGGCATGCTGGGAGTTATAGGCCAAAAACATCTGGGAACCCAAGGTTGGAGAACACTGCTGTAGATGAATGACTGCAGTTTTGTTAGCTTAACGGGGAGACATGATAGTCGTGTTCAGATATCTGAAGGGCTGTCATGCAGAAGATGGAGCAAGTTTGTTTCTCCGCTGCTTCAGAGGGCAGTACCAGAACCAATGGGTGGAAACTTCAGGGAAGCAATTTTCAGCTAAACATCGGGCAGTAGCCAGTTGTGCCCCAGTGCTAGCGCTAATGAGGTTGTCCTAGCATAAACCAGCACTTATGTAACACAACTAGCGCTTGCTAGGGCAATGGAGAAAAGTGGTGATTTGTCACCGAGATTCAGCAACAAATAGTCCACTCACCCCCCCTGACCTAGCAAGTGCTAGTTACACTGCACAAGCATTGGTTTGTGCTAGCACAACATCATTAGCATTAGCACTGGGGCACAATTGGATACTACCCATTAGGAGGAACTTTGTAATGGTAAAAGCTGTTCAACAGTGGAACAGACTGCCTCAGGAGATGTTGGAATCTCTTTTGCTAGAGGTTGGACAGCCATCTGTTAGGGAATGCTGTAACAGCATCCTGCATTGCAGATCCTGCACTGAGCAGGGGTTGGACTGCAAGACCTCTAAGGTCCCTTCCAATTCTATGTTTGTATGACAGAATGATACATAGTTCAAGATATCAGAAGTAATAAATGTGTTGTGTCACATTTTGCATTTCATGTGAACGTTAGCGTGCTTTTGCCTCGTTTGTTAATTCAGACATAAGAAGTGTTCTAAATTACTTATTTATTTATTATATTTATACCCCGCCTTTTTTCCTTCAAGAACCCAAGGCGGCTTACATAATCCTCCTTCTCCTCCTCCTCTCCATTTTATCCTCACATAAACCCTGTGAGGTAGGTTAGGCTGAGAGTCAGTGACTGGCCCAAAGTTACCCAGTGAGTTTCATGGCTGAACGGGGACTAGAACCCGGATCTCCCGAGTCCCAGTCCAACGCTCTCACCACTACGCCACACTGGCTCCAAACTAGACTTGGAGCCAAACTAGACATGATGCAGGAGATAATGTAGAATGTTTTCACTTCTAATTTGCTGCAGCCATGAGAAGCTCCAAATTTGGCTGGAGCAGTGATGTGGGGGGAAGGGGCGATAAACCCTCTGTGAAAGCACCCCTTTCCCTTCACCACTGTTCTGATTAAATGTGGAGCCATCCTCAGCTGCATTAAAGTAAAAACAAATACGGTTGGGATCCATGTGCCTCCTAAATCATAACTAGTTTGGCCCTTACTTGCCCTACAATAATTAAACAGTCTTTGCAGTCTTACATTTCCCCATTAGTCTAATCAGAAGATTGGAAAAGTGGAAGTTTCAGTCCTTCGGTTCCAAAGTGAACAATAATTTAAGTCCCAGGAGAGGTGTAGCTTAAATTATAGTATGGAAACAGCAATGCACAGAAAGAAATATCGCTGAATGGCTTGCATCTTAATCGTGTATATGTGTGTTTGTGCATGTATAAACACTGCACGGCCAAACCGTTTTCAACTTAATTGCACTCTTCTTTTCAACAAATCACTTTATTTCTGTAATGATTGTTGGTAAATTATGATCCCTTTAGAACCGAGATGCCAGACGGCCTTAGGAAATCCCTTAATTAAACATGCCTCGCTTCTAAATATTATAAAACAGGCTGCTGCAGAAATGTTTTAATATGTTTGAAACAATAAATAAATTAGTCAACAAAGGCGGAACGCTGACAACAGCAAAAAATACTACTTTAGAAAAAGTCAAGTGTTGAATTAAACTTTACTAAAAATCACTAGGGAACTAATGTAGTTAGTCTGAGAAGAGTGTAGGCTGTTAAAATAAGAACACAAGAAGGGGTATAGGGTGGCCAGGAGTCCTCTTTTACAGAGGACAGTCCTCTATTTTGAAAGCATCTTCTCTTTGAGGGACTGTCCAGTTCAAGTCTGGTATAAAGATAACAAATCATGAAAAGGAAGAGCTGGACCTTGAAGTCACCCATCAACAGCACCTGTACAGCAGAATGAGCAAGGCACACAGGTCACGTGTTCCCCACTATGGCAAGATGTATTGCATTTCTATTTAAATTACAATAATTATTTCTAAATTTGCAGTCTACACATATAAATTCATATATGCAGATTTTATGCAAATTGGCATCCGCTTTTGTACTCTTTTTCGGTGATGCATGTCCTCTTTTTTGGTGATTCATAAGTGCCTACCCTACTACCAGATCAGGAAAAAGGACCATCTAGTCTAGGATCCTGTTGTTTCTAACAAGCTTTCCCTGTTGCATGTCCTCTGCATATGATATTCAGAGGTAGACAGCCTCTGAATATGTAGGTTCCATCTAGCAGTCATGACTGATAGACGTATACAGTCATGCCTTGGATTACAAGTAACTTGGTTTGCAAGCATTTTGCAAGACAAGCAAATTTTTAAATATTTATTATTATTTTTTTGACTTGATATACAAGCGACATCTTGCAATACAAGTACTGTAGTATGGCTTAAATTAAAAAACTCTGTACAATTTTTTTGGGGGGGAGTTTCGTTTTGATATACAAGTGTTTTGGATTACAAGCACGTTTCTGGAACGAATTATGCTCTCAATCCAAGGCATGACTGTAAATGGCTAATTGCCATGGATTTAGCCCTTTTCAGATGTTTTCTGTGCAGATAATCAGCAGCACACATAGGTAAGGTGAGTGGGGCAGGCAACGGCATGGCAGCGGTGTCAGGGGGCGGCCCACTAGGGCTGGAGCCCCGAATCTTTCATTTGGAGCCCCAAATCTCTGGGAGGCCATCTGCCCCACCACCCTGCTGCTCTCCTTGGGCACTTGCTGAAATAAAGGTACAGGGGCCCTGATGATCTCTGTTGCATCAGATCCCCCTGGATTAGCTGGCTTCTTGCCCACATGTGCTTTACCTCCTGCTGCCTGAGCCCCCCGCCCCCAGAAATCAAATGCCCTCCTCTCCCTGTCCATACATCCCTTTTTACAAATAGGGGTGTCCTTAGGAGACAGTGCCCTTTAAAGACACACACACACACACAAATTTTAGAGCATATGTAAATTTGTGCATTTTTTATTTATTTTTGGTCCTGTGGGCCTGAGCCGCAGATCTTTTCAGTACCTAGCACTGCCCCTGATGGCAGCAGGCTTTGCCCGGATCTCCATGTGTGAAATGAACCTGCATTGGTTGAGAGCAACTTGCTTCTACCTAAGTACACTGATCACCCGCTGTTAGAAGGTCTGAAAGGGACTTAAGTCTTAAATCTTTATTTTTAAAAAACACCCATATGGGGCATTAATTTTATCAGAGGGACAAAGCATACATTGCTTTAAAGCAGCTGCTTGCTACATCTTTTTAAATTTTGTTTTGTTACTCTAGAGGAGGAGCACAGAATCTCTTTCTGCCCAAGGGCTGAGTTCCATTTTGGAGAAACTCTCGGGGGAGGGGGTGTGTATTCCAGGGGGTGGAGCCAAAGGCAAAAGGGGCGGAGCCCAAAAGAAATGCGCCGTGGAACATACGAGGCTGCCTTCTACTGAGTCAGGCCATTGGCCCATCTAGCCCAGTATTGTCGACACTGCCTGGCAGTGGCTCTCCAGCGTTTCAGGCAGGATGTTTTCCTAGCCCTACCTGGAGATGCCGGGGATTGAACCTGGAACCTTCTGCATGCAAAATGTGTGCTCTGCCGCTGAGTTACAGCATGAGCAAGCTATGTGTGTGAACTCAAGTAGGCCGCTCAACAAGATCTGCCACGGATGGCCTTCTCCTTGTCCCATCAGCCAGAGCAGCCAGGCTGGTGGGGACTAGGAAGAGGGCCTTCTCTGTGGCGGCCCCCAAGTTATGGAACTCCCTCCCTAGTGACCTTCGCCATGCCCCCTCCATGATGAGCTTCCACTGGGCTTTAAAAACATGGCTTTTCAGGCAGGAATATGGGGTGGGTTAGGATTTAAAAAAAATATATATATACTGTTTTTATACTGTGTTATTATTGTATTGTTTTAGCTGTACATCGCCCAGGGTGGCCAGGTGACCAGCCAGATGGGCGATTCATAAATGTAATAATGAAATAAAAATAAATAAACTGGAAGAAACGTTCACTTTTGCAGCAGAAGCATCTATGAGTTGTTGGACCTGCATAACCTTCAGGGCCTGGAACAAACTAGGGTCTAAATGGACCATTCACCCAGGACAATTCTCAGTTAAGTTCCACTTGATTATTTTCCTGCAATCCATCCCCCCCCCCCACCTGGGGTTTTCCCAGTTAGCTGGGATAATAAATTATTGAGTTTTTGGAAGATGTCTGCTGCATTCTACTGTTCTCACATAGACAAAAATGAAAACATAGAGGCAGAAATCCAGATGCATCTTCCTAAAGGCCAGCCAATTCCTTGCTGCATGTGCCAGTGCTGTGTCCCTGTGAGCCCTGGCTCCACTGCACCACTGGCAGGGAGAGGAGCCACAGCATAGTGGGACAGCAGATTTGTTGCATGCGGAAGGTCCAAGGTTCAATCCTTGGCATCTCCAGTTAAAAACATTAGGTAGCATGGGATGGTCAAGTCCTCTGGCAGAGGACTGCCAATCAGAATAGTCAATACTGAACTAGATGGACAAGAAGACTGACCTGGTATAAGACATCTTCCTATGTGGGTGTTTGAAAACATCTAAAGCTGCATACTTCCTTCAGGGTGCAATCCTATGGCCGCTAGACAGAGTCTAGCTGGCCATGGGAGAGGTCAGAATCCCAGCTCCAACCTTGGAAATGTGCTCCGAGGTCAGAGATGGGACTCCAACCTTGGAGTGCCCTCCCTCCGCCCTTGCAGACAGCATGGAAAGAAGGGTGCCGGTTGCGGCTCTGAGGTCAGAAGACGGACCTCGGAGCTGGAGGTTTGTGGGTGTTCCACGGGAGGGGGGCTCTCCTCACACTCCGGGGTAAAAGACTTAGATGGCTGAGATTGGCTGCCTAAGTCTTTTGTAGAGTGGGAAGAGCACAGAGGCAACCTTCGCCTCCGTGCTTCTGCCCTCCATTGCATGCCCGTAATCCTCTGAGTTCGGAGGGTTATGGGCAGCCACAATGGATTGCGCGGCCTGAGTAAGCTCAGCTGAAATAACTGTCTGAGATATACTTTAGAGTAAATGTGCTTAGGAATGAGGTGTGATGGTAATTTGGAGCTAGTTTGCAAAGACAACTGATGATGTGCCATCGCAGATCAGACATTCGCAGAACTTGCATATTTCCTCGAGCACAAATCCTTTGAAACATTTTTATACATTCAGCTGCAAATAATCAAGTGCTGTGTGATCAAAGCAATAAGGAATTAATTGATCCGCAGACATGTATGAGCTGGACCTTAGGACACAACCTTGTGGATTAAAAAGAAAAAGAAAAGAGTTCAGCTATCTAGTCTAGTCTATGGATGGGGAAGAAATTGATTCAGTTCACATTGTAATGTGAATTGATCTAATTTTGTGCTTTCTAACCTATATGTGAATTGAAATTTAGTTATCTTTCAAAACTGGCACTTACCCGCATTTTGCGATGGAATTCTCTGATAGAAGAACAGGGAAGGCACCAATGTATAAACAAAAACAAAAGAGAAAGAAGTCCCGGGTGCCAGTGAAATCAGTTTAATGCCCAACGTGTTTCAGTTTACATCTTTGTCAAGGGCCAAAGTTTTTTCCAAATATGATAGAAAAGAATTCTTCGGCTATCTCAGATAGCCAAATAATTATTTTCTATCATATTTGGAAAAACGTTTGGCCCCCAACAAAGGTGTAAACCGAAATGCGTTGGGCATTAAACTGTTTTCACTGGCACCCGGGACTTCTTTCTCTTTGATTTTTGGGAATTCTCTGATAAAAATCTGTGTACAAAAATTTGTATATTAAGGGAAAGTGCACAAAAATGTGTATTATCCGTGGAAATAACATTATATTTGGGGAAACGGCTTGCAAAAATGCAAATCTTTATGTATGAATATAAAAATAAATCTCACATTGATGTGGAATGGGATGAACTGGAGATTGGAAAAAATGAGAAACTGAGAGAAACCAAAATTGATGGATTCAGCTGTCCCTAATACAGCCCAAAGCTTTACCTCCCCCACCATGGTATAATCCAGCCTTTAATAGGGTCCCAAGGTCTGGTCTGGTGCGGTCAGAGGCACATGATGTAACAACCTTGATGAGGAGCTAGCATGCTGGTTTTGTCTTGGTCAGTGGGAGACCAGCTAGGGTCATAGCTCAGAGGTAGAACACATGCTTTGTATGAAGAAGGTCCTGGATTGAGTTCTTGGCATCTCTGGATAGTGCTGGGAATGACCCCTATCTCAAGCCATGAACAGCCTGACCGTATCAGGAGTGCAGAACCTTTTTCAGCCTGAGGGATGAATTCCATTTTGGAGAAGCTTTGGGCCCCCGAATTCCAGTAGTGAGCAAGGACAGAGGCAAAAGGGACAGGGTGGAAGGCCACAGGGGTGCAGGCAAAATATCAAAACATACCAGCTTGAAGCGCTTCTTATTTCCAGTAACACAGCCTTAGGAGAAGCATTTCAATCTTTTAGAGCAGGGTAGGGGGAACTGCACAAAAGTCAGAGAACCACCAAATGATTGGTAGCTGGGGGAAAGGGGGTGGAATGGAACCCTGGGAGGGCTGGATTGGGAGCCCAGACATGAGAGGTTCTGCACCCCTGGTGTAGACAACACTGAGCTAGATAGATCAATGCTCTGGCTCAGGGTACGGCAGCTTCCTATGTTCCTTATGCCTACGGCTTGGAAGAAAGGCAAGCTATAAACATAATAAGCAAACTCTAAAGGAGAGCCAGCCAGCGAATGAAGCACTGCGGTGTGAAACATGGGTGTCGTTGGGCAAAAGATCTTTTATTTTCTCATGAAATCCATTCTAGAGCAAAATGCCCTCGTAAACAATCAACAAACAACTTTTGTTTGGATTAATCTCATTGAAGGTGAACGGACGTCTGTGGGAGAGCTCTGGATTAATTGCAGCTCAAACACCATCCTTCTTCTGACTGATCAAAACACCCTCAAAACTGGAGACAGACAAATCCCTGCATTGCACTCATGAACTGGATGATTTATATTAGCAATGTGTGAGGTAAGCAGGGGGAGAAATATAAATTATCCCTGTTCATCACATTCACTTATTTTAATATTTCCCACATGCTTCTATGACAACATTCGAGGCGTACATATTTTAATTTTACTGGCGCAAGGGAAAGCTTGTCAGAGTTGCAGTGTTCCCTTGATTTTATGGCTGGATGCAATCTCTAATGTACATTATAAATCTTCTCAGAAAAATATGGTGGGTGGGGGGGCTTTCATCGCAAGCAGCACTCATGGCAACCTTGACGGGTTTTTTTAATATGTGCAGCTGAAGTTTAAAGGAAACTTTAAAACCCCCTTGACGCCGCACCAACTTCAGATGTGAGAGCACGGGACCCTTGGACACAACAACCCGCAACTGTGACAACAATGGTTGAATGTGTTAGGCAGTAAAACACCTTGTTAAAGCCCTTAACCCCTTATGCGCGCTAAAATCTTGCCATCTACGCACATGATGAAATTTCTAGATGAAGATTCCATGACATCACCTTGCTTGCAGCCTTTTGAACAAGTTCTAGAATGCCCAGTCAAAACGGTATGATACCTTGTTGACATTTAAAACCGGGGGAATAGCATGATTAATAAGGGCTTAGGAAAGAAAGAAAGAAAAAATACTTCATTAGCTCAATCAGCTCATAGTTTTAGAAGAGTGGTTTCCATAGTTTCTACTTTTAGGCGATACTTTCTGCATCCATCAATTCATTAAAGAATGCTTGTTCCTCTGCTACAGAAACCTATGTGTTAGACCAGTGTTCTCCAACCTTGGGTCCCCAGATGTTTTTGGCCCACAACTCCCAGCATGCCCCAGCCAGCTATGCTGGCTGGGGCATGCTGGGAGTTGTGGGCCAAAAACATCTGGGGACCCAAGGTTGGAGAACACTGTGTTAGACCACATGTGGGCAACTCGCAGGCCACAACCTGTGCGACCCGCAGAGCCATGGAGTTATTTGCCACTCCCCCCACCCCCCCGATGAGCCATCAGCTGCAGGGTGGGGAACACCAGACAGTGATGCAGTGGAGCCATGGCTCAGACGGACTCAGCTCTGGAACTTAAAGGAAAAAAAAAAATCAGCAGGGATGCTGATGTCATCTGCCACCCTCCTCAGAATTCCTTGTTCCCTCTGAGCTTAACTGCAACCCTCACAGTAACTGGGGGTGTGGTGAGTAATGAATTTTGCCGGCAACACTATATTGTTCTTTGTTGTAATGCAAAGTATTTTGTAATGCAGCAGGCTGGGCTGAGGCTCAGGTTCGGATTCTCAGGAGTGTTGTTTTTTTTTTATAGGGTGCACACTCAGTTCACATGGCCAGGCACCTTAGATCTTGAGATCACTCACCGTGGATGGAGTGGACCCCAGAACACCCCCAGGTGGCTGCATGTGGTAGGAGACATTAGTGGTGGACAGTCGTTCGTATAAATATAGTTTTATATATTTTTATTTAATTTATATTTAAAAAAACCCCAAACATAAATAAATCAGGCTTTCTGGGAAGCTAGTCTTCTCAGTGAGGAATTCCTGCCCAGGTTTAGTGTAGAGAGGGACACAAGGGTTGCTCGCTTTCGCCCTTGCTTTTTGCTCTCTCCATGGAGCCTATGGCTAACAAAATTCGACAGAATGACTTAATACAAGGAGTGAAGTCTGCTGGATCTGTTCATAAAATAAACCTCTTCACAGATGATGTTGCCCTGAACCCTAAAACATCTTTACTGGCAGCTCTTAAAGAAATTTTGGAGTATGGCAGAGCGTCAGGGACGGAAATCAATTATAAAAAGTCAGAAATGGTGATCATTAACCTTGCCTCCTCAGACCAACTATATTTACATCAACAATCTAAAATTAAATTGTGTCCTAAACATATAAAATATCTTGGAGTTACTATCACAAAAAATTGGAAACAGCTAAAGAAAATGAATTTTGATGCGTAAATAAAATCTGTTAGATCTGATATTAAGGAATGGAATAACCTATACATCTATCCTGGTTGGGCAGAATAGCAGCAGTGAAAATTATGATCTTACCTCATCTGAATGTTCTATTCCAGGTCCTCCCAATATGTGTTGATTCAAAATTATTTTAAAAATTGGCAGAACATACTTAATAACTTCATACATCAAAATAAAAGAGCAAGACTCAGGAACAATGTTCTTTACAAACCAACATGCCCAGGAGGGCTTGGAATACCAAATTTAATATGGTAGCATGATGTAGCACTTATACATAATACACTACTAATAATGAAGAATACCTCGCAATGTATTATTTATTTATTTATTATATTTATACCCCGCCTTTTTTCCTGCAAGGAACCCAAGGCGGCTTACATAATCCTCCTCCTCTCCATTTTATCCCCACAACTACCCTGTGAGGTAGGTTAGGCTGAGAGTCAGTGACTGGCCCAAAGTCACCCAGTGAGTTTCATGGCAGAGCGGGGAATAGAACCCGGATCTCCCGAGTCCCAGACCAACACTCTCACCACTACACCACACTGGCAATGCACCTGAGTCTCCTTAGAACTAGACTCTTTTAATAAAAATCATGCAGCAGCACTTCCATTCTTGACACATCAACCAATTGTTCTTAAAAAATATCCTGAATCCCTTTGCCCTACGGATCTACAGATTTGGACTATCTGGACTAAAAAATTGGCACCAGCCATCTCACCTCTTATCCCTTTTTGCCATCACCCTGTTTTACAACAAAACTAGGGAACAACAATTTAAGGGCTGGAAACAGAAATAACTCTATATGCTTAGGGATCTTTATAAAGATATCAAACCCCTTACAGGAATGCAACTGAAAGACAAATTGGGAGATGTTGAAGTTTACTGGCTGATATCAAGTGATCCATTTTACTTCCAATTCCACAGTTTTATCTCATGCCACCACATCCCTAAATCCCATAGAGCAGCTGATTTTAAATACAACAAGGCCTGTGGCTTACGCTGGCTCAGCTTGTCTGAGCGTGGAAAGCTAAGCAGGGTCAGGCCTGGTTATTACTTGGATGGGAGACCCCTCCTCTGGTTTCCTGCATTGAGCAGGGGGTTGGACTCGATAGCCTTGTAGGCTCCTTCCAACTCTATGATCTATGAAATCTATGACACATTCTTCTAAGAAACTACTGTCAAACATTTAAGGTTCTATGTGACTCAATCACTGGGGACCCGAACTCTTTAAAATCAGTATGGGAAAGAGACCTGAATTGTAACATAGAAATGTGAGATTGGCAAAAACTATGGGGAAAATGCTATCCATGGTGCTGAACCCTACCCCCAAAATAGATACACCAGCAGCCCACTGACATTGGTGCCACCAGCCACTGCTGCCTGCCACAGGGACAGGCAATATCATGCCCACGGGCAATCTTTTTCTCTCCCCCCTCCTCTGCCAGCTAACTTATTCCTTCCATCTCTTTCTCTCTCTCTCTCTCTCTCTCTCTCTCTCTCTCTCTGTGTGTGTCCCTTTCCCTCTTTCTTGCACAGATACACAAACATCTCATGTATCCATCATGCATGGATGTATGAGAATTTTGTCTCCATTCACAAATCATTCAAACTTGTCCGTTTGCAACCCCGAACACAAGTGCAAGTGGGAGTGCATTTTTTAACACACACACACTTTCATGCTTTAGCCAATGGGGAGGAAGTGCATACTTTTCAAAAATGTGCACAGAAATGCACAGGTTTCTATTCAAAATCGAATGAATCAAAAAACATTTTGCAAATTTATTTATTTATTTATTATATTTATACCCCGCCTTTTTTTTCCTGCAAGGAACCCAAGACGGCTTCCACAATCATCCTCCTTTCTCCATTTTATCCTCACAACAACCCTGTGAGGTAGGTTAGGCTGAGAGTCAGTGACTGGCCCAAAATCACCCAGTGAGTTTCATGGCCGAGCGGGGACTAGAACCCGGATCTCCAGAGTCCCAGTCCAACACTCTAACCGGAATGAAGCAAACCAAGCTTTGAAGCGAAGTTTGTAGAATTAAGGTGAGCTTGAATATCCCTGGTTCTCCTTCCCTTGTATTTTCTGAGGCAGTAAAACATATGCAGACGTTCCAAAGTTTGTTATTAAATTGTCGAGATAAAATTCACAGTGCTTTCTAGAGCACCGGCAGATTCTCAAGTCTCATTGCTTCATTGCAGAAAAAATGCCATCAATTCAAGGCTCACTTTGAGCAAGTCCTAAACCTCAGAAACAGCTTCTGGTGCCATGGCTGAGGCCTGCCATTTAGTAGGACCTGTAGCTTAGTGGGAAAGCACAGGCTTTGCGTGCAGAAGATCTCAAGTTCGGTCTCCAGTTACTAAGAACATAAGGACATAAGAAGAGCCATGCAGGATCAGGCCAATGGCCTATCTAGTCCAGCATTCTGCTCACACAGTGGCCAACCAGCCGCACACAGGATCCCACAAGCAGGACATGAGTGCAACAGCACCCTCCCACCCATGCTCCCCAGCAACTGGTGTACATAGGCACACTACCTCTGATACTGGAGGTAGCATCAGGACTTGTAACCATTGCTAGGCTTATCCTCCATGCATTTGTCCAATCCCCTTTTAAAGCCCTCCAAACTGGTGGCCATCACTTCATCTTGTGGAACTGAATTCCATAGTTTAACTAGGATCGTAGGTAGCAGGACAGGGGAATAGAGCTGATGCCAATCAGAGGAGACGGTACTGGGCAGGATGGAGGGATGGTCTGACTCACTACGAGGCAGCTTCAGATATTCATATCGTTACTCACGCCCCAATTCTTCAAGCAGTGAGAAGTTCCAGGTGGGCCGTGCTTACCTGGACTTCGTTTCCTTTGGAAAACGGTCACTGGAGGCTTATGGCATTTTGTAATACTTGCGTTCATTTACAAATGTACTGGTTGGACGTAGGTAGAGGTGCACAGCTTAAACAATCCAACAGACAGCCAAAGTCCACTGTTCCCACATCAGATCTCTAGGAAGAAACCACAGGGCCGGCTGGACACTGCCTGAGCCAGAGCAGCGAATGCTGCCCTCCCCATCACACCAAGGTGCGTAGTACCCAAGGCCAGCCAGGTTATTTAGATACCGAAAATCCTACAAGCACTTCTTCCCCCTCCCTTGCAGTTTAAATATAATAATAACTGTGAAGAAAAGCAGACTCTCCACCACACATGTGTAAACAAGTGTAACCCCAGCCAGAGGCTGGGAACCTCATGCAAATGTACATAGTTCCTCTGATGGCTCTGGGCCTCAGAATCTCCTGCAAATGTACATAGTTTCCTTTGATGGCCCTGTGCTGCCTCAGAATCTCCCATGTATTCACATGCAAATGTTCCCCAAGCACTCTAGTCATGGTCAGGAATTCACCCCTCCGTCACCTAGGAGCCACCCCTCCCCTGCCTAGCCCAGATGAAGTTCATCCTGATTGGCCAAGGGCAGCCGGGCTACCAAAAGGAGGAGCAGGAGGGGGAAATCGATACTGCCAGCCATGACTTTTGGGTTTTGTTGTTGTCTGGACGTGAAGGAGCGCAGAGTAGGGCTTTTGCTGAGGCAGGCCCTAAGACCAACCCCCCCCCCCCAGGCAAAGAGTAAGTGCCTGGGTGTTTATATAGTAAAGGAACTAGTTTTGTTGTTTTGTAGCTCTACTTGTGTATACAAAAGTGTCTCCCCACCTTTCCCCCCCTTCCCTCATTCCCCACCTTTTACTGTAATCGGTTTACCTTAAATAAACTTTCCTGGTTCTACCCCACACGGTGTGTGTGGTTCCTCTGTGGTTCAGTGCTCAATCCAGTGTATAGACCAAGGGCAACGCCCTGAGAGAATCAGAGTCAAGACGGCAGAGCCAAGGCTGGCAGTTTTGCACCTTTGATCTCTTGTCTTGAGATAAAGGACCGGTTGCAGTCCTTCACAATCGCAAACTAAGGGAACAATCCTGTGGCCCCTAGGCATTGTCTGTGGGGCCATAGGATAGTTCGGATTCCCAGCTCCATAGTCGGAGACGGCACTCTGACCTTGGGGAGCTCCGCCCCTGCTCCCCTGCCCCCTCCCAGTTGCCACAGAAAGAACCGTGTCGGCCGCTCTCCCAGGTCAGGAATGTGACCTCAGGGAGGGGTTAGGGGGGGAATTGGGGGGGGGCAGGGAGGGGAGGAGACTGGCGTGGCTAGGATATACTGCAGCTGCTCCGGCCTCCTTCCCTCCCCCTCTGAGACGCTCGGAAAAAGCCCGTCTAGCAGAAATGCAGAGAGGGAAGATGGGGAGGTGAAGATTGGCCTCCGCCAGGTCCTCCCGCTCTGCACTGGATGCCGGTAAGCCTCTCAGTTTTGGGGCTTACGGGCTGTGCTCACCCCTTCTAAGGGAAGCCATGCATGCTGTCTAGTTTTCACGGTCCTGGTGCTAGGGCACTGACGGAGGGAGAGACTGACACACATCTTCTTTTATTATCATAGATAGCAGTATCTTGTCCTTTCCATTCACCCAGACTGTACAGGATAGTTGACAGAATTTAAACCAGCAAGCATATTAGAAGAAAAATAAAGGGGGAAAAACACAGAAAAGTAGCATGCAGAGACATTGCCTGCCCCACTCCGTTAATGGCATCCCCCTCATGATGGAGTTGCGATGCCCAGAAAAACTACCTGTTCTATTTTCCCATCACACCGTTGTTAATAATGGCATAAAAATCACTGTTAGGAAGGGACTTGATAACTGTATGGCTCAAACTGCTAATGGAAAGGTGTGTATGTGTGTGTGTGCGTGCATGCGCGTGCGCATGTGTATTTGGTCATTTGTGGATGCCTTTACAGGCTTGATCGTGTCTTGCATTTGTCTTCATTTCAATGAACTTCCAATTGTCGTGGGGCTGGAAATTCCGTCATTCCACCGATGTCTTTAAAAGACCATAATTGTGTCTTAGCTTTCCACTGTTGTTGCTCTGTTTGGAATTCCTCAGGGCACCCAAAGGCTCTTTTTTTGCTATAGGTGTTTAAAACGGTAAGTCTCTGTTTTATGTAGCATCCAGTTTTATAATGGGGCCTTTGCGGCACAGCGGGTCGCGCCTCACAGGGCCAGTAACGTTCTGGAATGGACCCCGAAGAACAAACGCGGTTGCCATTTGCAGGAAGTTCATGGCGTGCCGTTAATACCGTTAATGGCATTGAAATGATTTAGGGACTGTGGCTGTGCAGACTTTACTGAACCGCCTTGGCAGAGTAATAAACCAACCATCTGAAGTGTGAGATCATGAGCATATTGAACTGCTCGTCATTAGTGGTAGCTGGCCTTGCCAGGTGGAAACAGAGGGCGATCGCTTCATATCCCACTGGGTGATTCTATCTTGTATTAAGAGGAAGATATACTAGTGCTTGAGGTCGCTCAGATCCCATGTTCATTTTCACACGGGACATAGTCAGCGCCAGCGGTCACATTCGGACACACATCTGTGAATGCAAGAAAAATGACAATTTCACTTCTGTATCGTTTGTGCGCTGCAGCAGTGGTTGGCAGACAGACGTCAAGCTACCGGGTGGCTACCAATGCCAGTGGGGCGGTGTATCCACTCCAGGTTTTAGGATGAACTTTAAAGGAGCTATGCATGATGCGGAACCTGTTTTTTTCGGTGTGTGTGTGTAGGTTTCAACACCATGGATAGCTCCCCAAAAGTTCAGACTAAAAACCGGAGTGGATACACCGCCCCGCAGACATAGGAGCCAGCAGTCTCCACTGACACCAACTGGAATAAAGTGCAAATTAGTGGCCCGGACAGGTGGTCACATGCTAAGAGCTAAGGAACAAGATGCCTCTGAGCACATGCTTAGCCCGGGAATTAGTGATCAGTACCTGAAGCAAGCGTACAAACTTCTTGGGGGGGGGGGACCACTTCTAGCTTCCCCCACCAAGCATACTTTTTCAGCAATCAAATTTAGGGGGGGGGAATATTTTTTTTAGTTGTGGCTATTGTTATACATCGAGAATCAGAATCCCTTATTGATCTATTGCAAATCATCCAGAGATGTACCAGTAAATCCAGATAAGCTGCCTTGGGCTCCTTTCAGGAAAAAGGCAGGGGTATAAATATAATAAATACATAAATTATCCTTCTGCCCACTACATTTTTGCTGAAGTGGGTCAGCCCTGGCTTTTCCTAGTTTTCAAGCTATATTGGCGGCAGGTGGAAGAGCCAAGAAGCAGGAAAGGATGGTGGGAAGGTTGATCTCTCATTTGCTTTTCCTTTTGGATGAAACAGAAATTGCCAGCAACCCAGACTGTTGGGTTACATCCTTTGGAGCATAGGGAGAATGGATTTAGGGAAGCGTTAGGCCTGAAGTTAAGAGGTGCACCAGAAGAGATCAGAGTTTCTGAACTAGAACGAACTTACAGTTACCCTGACAACGAAGTTAAAGCACCTGAGTGCCAAGAATATTGGGGAGTATTTTGATGTGTTACAGGGGACAGAGGTGGACCATTCTTAAATATTTGGATATGTAGTAATGAGAAGCACAGTTTCATGTTGGCAGGGAAGCCTACATGAATACATTACTATAAATATAATTGTTATATTTATACTACTGCAACGTCAATGTACATGGCACTGCGCAGCAGAGTAACATGATGAAAGACACACAGACACCCCACCCCACAGAGTTTGCAATCTAAAGGTGCAATCCTATGCATGTTTAGACAGAAAAGAAGTCCTACAACTCCCAGCATGCTCCAGCTTGGCTATTGTGGGGAGCTGCCCCTTTTTAGCATGCAACTCCATTGCTAAAGGAACTGCACTGGCTACCTATTCACTACTGGGTGAGGTTTAAGGTTTTGGTACTTGTGTACAAAGCCTGAACAACTTGGGACCAGGTTACCTGAGAGAGTGCCTCCTTCCATACCAACCTGCCCGGTTGCTGAGGTCATCAGATGGCATGCCCCTGGTGGTTCCTCATGGCCCAATTGGAGTCCAGCAGGAGAAGGGCCTTCAGTGCGGCGGCTCCATTTCCGTGGAACTCCCTGCCTCTGGAGGTCAGGCAGGCTCCGACATTGTGCTGCTTTCGGCACCTGCTGAAGACCTCCTTGTTGCCTTCTCTGCTCTTCAATCAGCAATGTAATTTTAGTTTGTTTTCAATGTTTTGTTTTTGTTTCTTTTATCTGTTTTTGTCTTTTTATTGTTCACCGCTCCGGATTCGGAATCCGCTTGATGTGGAGCGGTATACAAATACTGTTGTTAACAACAACAACAACAATTGTAGGACTTTTTTTCTGTCTAAACATGCATAGGATTGCACCCTAAATTTCAATAGGTGAGTGAAGACAGTAAGAGAAGGTAGAGGGCAAAAGTAACAAGCAACAGAAAGAGGGTAGCCTCCATTATCTCAACACGATCTATATTTGCTGGAACATCAAGGTGTAAATACCAAATAATGCCTCTAACTTTCTAACAAAAGCCCAAAATATGTGAAAGGATTTGAGGATGTAGGTATGTGGGTCTCTTAGGACCGTTACTCATTTTGACAAACTGTGTTGATCTGTTGAAGGGGGTGGTGGTTTAGAGCAGTGTTCTCCAACCTTGGGTCCCCAGATGTTTTTGGCCTACAACTCCCAGCATGCCCCAGCCAGCGTAGCGCTGGCTGGGGCATGCTGGGAGTTGTAGGCCAAAAACATCTGGGGACCCAAGGTTGGAGAACAGTGGTTTAGAGGGCTGGGAAATTTCTCTTTCCATTTTGGGGTATGGGGAGTAAAATTTTACAAATAGTTTCAGGGACGTGTGGGAAGATGACACTTAAACAACATCAACACTATGATGTAGTGTGACCAAGTGGCTCCTTCCTTGTCTGTGTGTGTATGTGGGAGGGGGAAAGCATGGGGGGGGAGTTACCTGGCTAGTCAGGCAGGCAAGCAAGTATCAGCAGTGGCTACTGGTCAGCTGCCTGTCAACTGACTTACCTAATGCTCCAGGAGGGGTTAAACCTTTCCCCCTCAGTGCGTACAACTGAGCCGGTGAGCTGAAGAGATGTTCAAATACAAAAGCACAATTTGGCCTGTAGGTGTCTCCATTTTCCTAAAAAAAAGGTTAAAAAAAAATATCTTCTGACCACATGTGTTTCTAGAATCAAGCAGCTCCCTCAGTCAGCCTGTTGGGATCTCACAGTAAATCATAGATTTCATAGATCTATAGAGTTGGAAGGAGCCTACAAGGCCATCGAGTCCAACCCCCTGCACAATGCAGGAAACTAGAGGAGGGGTCTCCCATCCAAGTAATAACCAGGCCTGACCCTGCTTAGCTTTCCACGCTCAGACAAATATACTATTTTCCCATTTCCCGCTATATAGGTGTTATGGTACTTGACTTATTGTCTCCATTGCAGAGTTCCCTTTTCCAAAATTGTTGTTGGTGGTTGTGCAGTATTTTGTCATATAGGACAAGCATACCTAGCATGAAAAGTAGGTTAAGGCCATATGCTGGCCACTGTCTTCAATATTTACAGGGATTTCAGAAAGAAGAGAGGGTGCTATTGTTTACTCTAATAATTAAGGAGAATCTAAAGCAGTGCTCTTTTAGCTACTTGGATCAATCCTAATTCCTCAATATGTGTACGTTCAATATAATACGGGTGTGCAGAATCATCGCACAATGTGTGGCACGGTGATTCTTGCCATGGTCCTTCTGATGAGTTGTGTAAATACTGTCAGTACCAAGTCATTGGGGTCATCCCATGCAATGGATTGGTGGGAAATTCAGGAGAGATCAAAGGAAGCACTTCTTCACACAGCGCACAGTTAAGCTAAGGAATTCACTTCCACAAGATGAAGTGTTGACCACCAATTTGGACAGCTTTAAAATTTGGATGGACAAATTCATGGTGGAGGAGAAGGCTATCAATGGCTACTAGTTCTGATGGCTATATGCTACCTTCAGGATCAGAGGCAGGATGCCTGTGTACACCAGCTGTTCGGGTGTGGCGTAGTGGTGAGAGTGTTGGACCCGGAGTCGGGAGATCCAAGTTCAAGTCCCCACTCGGCCATGAAACTCACTGGGTGACTTTGGCCCAGTCACTGACTCTCAGCCTAACCTACCTCACAGGGTTGTTGTGAGGATAACATGGAGAGGAGGAGGAGGATTATGTAAGGCGCCTTGGGTTCCTTGCAGGAAAAAAGGCGGGGTATAAATATAATAAATAAATAAAATAAATAACATGGGCAGGAGGGTGCTGTTACCCTCATGTCCTACTTGTGGGCTTCCCGCAGGCAGCTGGTTGGCCACTGTGTCAATAGAATGCTGGACTAGATGGCCCCTTGGCCATCCAGCAGGGCTCCTCTTATTATGTTCTTAAGTGCCAATTGATGGCTATACTGGTTGAGAATGATGCGAGTTGCAGCCCAGCACATCTGGAGGGCACCAGGTTGGGGAAGACTGATCTACGTAGTGGTTTTCAAAGGATTACGGTGTAATCCTATACATTCTTACCTGGAAGTAAGTCCCATTGAACTCAATCGGGCTTATTTCTAAGTAAACATGTATAGGATTGCACTGTTGGGAACTCTTTTCACATTCACATTAGCCCTGCTGCCAAGGAGCCCATGGGGTAGTATCTTATTGTGCCCATGTGCTCACAGGAGTGACCACTTGTTCAACGGGGCTTTTGCGCATCTAAAAATAACCCGAAATGAGTAGAAACGCTCATTTCCAGAGTGTTTTTTTTCTGCTTGTTTCTGGGGTTATTTTAACCCTGCTCAGAAGCAGCAGAGGTGGAGCTGGCCCATTGGATACTTGCCCCCACTGTGTGTTGCATGTAGAAAATTTTGGGGAATACACCATGACACACACTCGGATAACATCATGTATTAGAAGGCTTCACTATGGCCTTATGGTTACTAGGAGTATTCCTTAGAACAGTTCCCAGAATTCTCTGCCACACACAAGTGGTTCCTCAGTGGGAAAAAAAAGTTCTGCATTACAGGGGACGAGGTTGAGGTGGACAAGTTGCCTTATAAGGAAAACTTGCCCATCATCACTGATCTTCTCACTGAGGAGCACCTGACTTCAGAGAGTTCTCAGGAACATGGTCTGAAAACCACGGAAATAAAAAAAATGAAAATTCTGCAAAGAGTTTCATTCTTGGCATCTTTCTGACAGCACATATGCATGGGAATCTGTCTTGAATATCATCCTGTGTCAGGAAAAGTATTTTATGTGAATGGGGCATTGGTTATGTTGGGGAATGCATTGGATCAGATCCATTTGCTGGAGAAGAATCTAACTGGCCATCGTTGGAAACACAATGTTGGACTAGATGGACCTTTGGCAGATCCACCTTGATTCTTCTGCTGTTCAGCTATAGGATAAAGCCACCATAGCTCCCAGGGCCGGTGCTACCATTAGGCCAACTAGGCAGCTGCCTAGGGCGCAGGGCTAAAGGGGGCGCCAGAAACGCCTTGAAAAAAAAATACAGCGCTCTCAAGTGGGAAGGGGGGCGCTAAATATCTGATCTTGCCTAGGGCACCAAACTGCCTTGCACCGGTCCTGATAGCTCCACTGCCCCTGGGTGCTAGAGTTCTGATATGTGTTTATGCATTTGGTTCTGTGAGGCATCTCTTCTCTCCTCTTCCCTACTTACTAGTGGTTTTATGACATGATGAGCTTTTTTTTTTAAGTATCAGTTGATTATGTAGCCAGATCCATTGGTTAACCAATGTAATCCATGAATGACACCAGAAAAGTCTATGATAGCTTCATTAATCTTTTTTTGAGTGAATTTTAGGTTTGCATACAGGCTATGGTTCAAGACTCTAGAAAGCTCCACTGCACATGTGGAGCTCAGGGTATCTTTTCAATGTCAAGGAATTATGTTCATGCACATTGAAATTGTGTGTATGCCAGTCCCTGGATGTGCAGATTTCCATGTGCATACTGGAAGCATGTGCACTGGGAGTGCTGGGTTAATGTGCTTGTTGGAGGAAACCCATTTTAATTCTAACTTTTACAATGTCCCAATGACATATCTTCCAATAATCATTCTGTTCCATCTACATGCATGACAGCTCTCTTTTTATGTGCTTTGGATCTAAGCTGGGACACATGTGAATACTTAAGAATGAGTTTTATGGGAATAATTTATGTAACATGCGCTCCCTGCAGGTGTTTGGCCAGTGGGAGTCTATCTGGTTCCATGCACGTTAAAAGATTCTTAACTCCATAGGTTACAAAAGTCTAAGTTTGCGGATCCCATTTTATTGTGTCATAATATGGAAACTCATCTGTACCACTCAGAAGCACATGATTTTGACCTCTATAAAACTCACTGTATGAAGACATCTTTGTAGAGATTTCTGCGTCTCTAATCTTGTCCATGTGTATCCACTGCCAGATTTCTCTATAGAAACATGGAGTTTTCATAAGGTGGGAGATAACAAATGCGAAGACAATGCAACTCCATTGCTTCCTGGAGTTCATCTTGAATTGCACCTATTTTTCTAAAGTGTTTGCTTGATGTTTGTTGTCTCGCTATAGACTGGATATTGACATATTTCACAGGGTTGTTGCAAGGACTCCTGAGGTAAAATATACATAGCAGTTTGAATACTCAAGCTTTTACATGAATTACTTTTACTGCTACTGCTCCTACCACTACTACCCTTTACAGGGTTATAACTAGACCAGTGTTCTCCAACCTTGGGTCCCCAGATGTTTTTGGCCTACAACTCCCAGCATGCCCCAGCCGGCATAGCTGGCTGGGGCATGCTGGGAGTTGTAGGCCAAAAACATCTGGGGACCCAAGGTTGGAGAGAACACTGAACTAGACTTTCTGGTCCCATGTTTGCCTCCAACATACAAAATGGAGCGGTGTCAGGAACTGCTGAGTACTGCCCCATTTAGTGAAAGACATAACTACAGCCTCTCAGGAAAGTGTCAGGAATTCCATGCAGCTGCCTCATATGGTGCGAATCGCAGAACTGTAGGTGGCGTTCCAGGAACATTCCAGACCTGAACTGACTCTGCTCACCAAGGCTGCCCCCTATTGGATCCTTCTGGGCAGGAAGAAGGATCAAGGGCTTCCTGACTGTTGCTGCTGAGCCTTGCTCAGGCAACAAGGTTTACCTACGCTCTGGTTTTGTCCTTCAGTCCTGACTTATTCTCTGGTTCTGCCTGCTGGTTTGCCTACCTATTCTGATCGCTCTTCCATTGTAGCTCCCAGATCCTGGCTCTTGTCTTACTCCAGACTGCCACCCGTGATGACCCAGCCTTGACAGGAGGGTGGGATTTTCATGTAGGAAGTGGTGGGAGGGAGGGTGTGCTTAACCCTTTCCCTACCAGCTGCTTTCCCTCTGCAAGCCCTGTCCTGGACACCATTCTCTCAGCCATCAAGTGGGGAAAAGGGACCTGATGGGAGGGATTGCAGAGGAAAAAAATGATGGATGGGGGGGGGGGAAGGGTTAAGTAGACCACTCCTGCCTGCAACTTTCCCCCTTCAAATCCCCCTCCACCGACTACCACTTTGCGTGTCAGACACGCACAACTGGGAATCCATACCCAGGCCTCACCTCATAACTGAAAATTTTATTTACCGGTATTTATTATAGTTATACCCCGCCTTTTTTCCTGCAAGGAACCCAAGGCGGCTTACATAATCCTCCTCCTCCTCTCCATTTTATCCTCACACAACAACCCTGTGAGGTAGGTTAGGCTGAGAGTCAGTGACTGGCCCAAAGTCACCCAATGGGTTTCACGGCCGAGCGGGGACTAGAACCCGGATCTCCCAAGTCCCAGCCCAACACTCTAACTACTACGCCACACTGGCTCTCAAAAAATGCATATACTGCAGATGTGAATCGAAGTGTATGAATCTTACTCAAGGAGTTATCTGTATATTATCCTATAAAAAAGCTAAAGACAAGAGAAGGTGTTCATTTACAGACAATTGACTGTCTTATGGCAGAGTATTTAATACTCTCTAATCTCTACCCTTAAACATCTCTGTAATGCTTTTCAAGTGGCAATTATGGTGAACATGATTAGAAGGACTACCGTACATAAAACCATCCATTAATTCAAACATTATTTTGCATCTGTCTGGAATTCCACGTGATACTCATTATATAATCAACATGATTAAGCATACATGGAGCCTTATGTAATGGGACAAAATACAAGAAAGCAATTACATTGAAGGGGGGAGGAGGGGAAAAGAATGGGCAAAACAGACCTGCAATCAGGAAGTCCAAATTTCCCTTCCCAATTGCCCAGTGCTTTAAGTATTGGTGTTCCATGGGGGTTAGGTTGAAATCAACGAAAAGATGACTGAAGAAAGGGATTTCAGCAGGGGGTATTGCGCTGAATATGTCATGGTTAATGAACCCATTTGCCTTGAATGAAGATGCGGCCTTGTCTGCTTGGAGCTTCAATAGAATCATCTAGTTCTGAATAGTCATATTCAGTCCTTTGTTACATGACTACAATTTAAGTACCATATTTAACCCTGAGATGGAGGCAAACCATGAGGGTTGTGTGCCCTCAAAGTCTTATCCAAATCCTACTTAAACTAATGGAAAGACTCCCTTTGATGTTGATGGGAACTGAATTGGCACCAGACCAATAGACCACTTATGTCCTACAGTTAACCCCGTTCAAGGATTGAAGGGATATAACATGGCTCTTTATTTTTCAGGCTGGTTTATGACTATACATCGTTTCTCATATATATCTACATACATATATCTGGAATGAAACTCTTGCCAAAACTAAGCCCCCAGAAGGAATAGCTTATTGAGCGATACCCTTAAATCTTGCTAAGGGCAAGTTAAGGATAGGACAGAATTGATCTCTCATGCATTTAGGGTTTCCAGATGTCTCTTCTTTTAAGGCAAGCCTAACAAAATTAGTAGCCCTGTGCAAAATGATTCTGTAGTAAACTCATTAAAAACCCAACCAGTCACTGTAACAAGGCCCGATGTTCTATTGAACAAACAGGGCACTATTAGAACATTCATTAAAGGATGAGTAGAGGCATTGCTAGGCATGGGCCCGTGGGGACCCCAGCCCCAAATCTATTTCTCAGTGGCCCGGATCTATTCCGCAGAGCCCGGTGTGTCCATTGATGCCAGTGGAAGATCTTTTTTTCTCAGTTAAATTATAATGCAGGGGTGATTTGCAAGGGGAATTGCAGCAGGGGAAGGAACAGTTAACCACCCCCTCCCCACATGCTGGGCCTGGAACACTCTCCCCCCCAAATCATTTGCCCCACATGGCAATCAAGCTTACTTAAAAATACTTCCATTGGTGCCAAATGGAAGGAGTTTTATTCCCTGAGTTTAATTAGCATTCAGGAGGTGTTTCCAGTGGGAACTCAATTGGGAAGGGTGAACCCTCCCTCCCTTCCTCCCATATCCTTCATGACAATTAAAGTTGGGGGGGGGGAAGTTCCATTGGTGCCAATAGAAGCTTTTCTTCTAAGCTTAACTGAATGGTGGGGGCAATTTTCCTCCAGGAGGAAAAGCAAGAGAAGAGGGGGAAGGGACAGTGAGAGACTGCAAATTAATTGTAACTGAAGAAGAACGACTGATTTCGGATGAACTGGGGTGGTGTGCAAATAAATTAAAGGATTTATCTTATTTGAAGTGATTTGCTTGAGAAATTGATTGGCTGGTTTTGCCTTTTATGAAATTTAAATGGATCCTAGTAATTATTTCTAAATCTTGCATATATAGGTATAAATTAGCATATGGAAATTTTATGTAGATCAGTGTCCTATGGGCCTGGACCGTGAATCTTTTCAGTGCCCCACAATGCCCCTGAGGATACTAGTCAAGATGGTTATATGTTACATTTTATTTATTTATTTATTTATTTATTATAAATTTTTTAATCGCCTATCTGGCCGGTCACCCGATACATCCAGTATCAGAGGCGTATGGATATGGATATATATATCCATAGCATTTGCTGGGGAACACTAGTGGGAGGGTGCTATTGTGCTCATGCCCTGCATGTGGGCTTCCCATAGGCCAGGGGTGCAGAACTGTTTTCTGGTGGGGCCCCGGATTGCCCGCCACAAGGCTCACTGTGGACCAGATGATGTCAGCGGGTGCGGCCTCACCCCCTGACATCAGCCTCTTTCCCCCTCTGTGCTGGGAGGCATAGATTTCATAGATGTCATAGATCACAGAGTTGGAAGGAGCCTACAAGGCTATCGAGTCCAACCCCCTGCTCAATGCAGGAAACTAGAGGAGGGGTCTCCCATCCAAGTGATAACCAGGCCTGACCCTGCTTAGCTTTCCACGCTCAGACAAGCTGAGCCAGCGTGAGCCACAGGCCTGTAATGGCATGGAACAGGCTGCCCCACGGTGGGGATGGAGGGCAGCCTGGGTGTTGGGACTCACCCACGTGGGGGGGGGGATCAGATGCTTTGAGAACAGAAGACCATCAGAAGACCACTGCTGGATCAGACCAAGGGTCCATCTAGTCCAGTATTCTGTTCACACATAGTGGCCGACCAGCTGCCCACGGGAAACCCACAAGCAGGACATGAGTGCAGCGGCACCCTCCAGCCCATGTTCCCCAGCAACTGGTGTACATGGGCATACTGCTTCTGATACTGGGCGATAGCAGTGGGGATGAGGGGCATTGAGAATGGCCACCCACCCCTCATTCCCGCTGCTAGCTCTGCATGTGGGGAGAGCGTCCCAATGCCCAGGTGAGTCGCAATGCCTGCCACCCCTCATCAGAGATAGCAGTGAGGATGAGGGGCATCTGCTGTCCCCTTGCATGGGCGAGTCCCAATGACCAGGCTGCCCCACATCCCTGCTGCATCACCAGTCTGAGATCGGAAACAGGAGCAGGGGAATCCATGCTTGTATCTCTGATCTCAGATCAGAGGTAGCATTGGAAGGGATTTCTCCAAGGTGTGGGCCTTGGAGCCTAAGCCCTGCCCCCTGGAGGAACCCCAATAGGCAGCATGGGCCAGGTTGAGGTGTCCCGCAGGCCAGATGAGGCTGGAGGTTCTGCACCCCTGTTATAGGCATCTGGCTGGCCACTCTGGGAACAGAATGCTGGACTAGATATGCCTTTGGTCTGATCCAGCAGGGCTCTTTTATGTTCTTAACAGTCCTGTGAAATTACTGCACCACCTGAGACAGTGAACATTTGAATCTCCTCTGAAATCAAAACAGGATGAACATCCCCAGTCATAACAGGGCTTTTTCTACTCCTGACCCCAACCCTTCGAATCTAGTCCTGAGTGTCAGGGGCAGATCAAGGATATGGACAACTGCCCATTACCAAAATCAGATTCAGAGCGTTAGCCAACCCAGGGTCCCCTAAATTAGTGGTTGGGGGCTGATGTGCAGCAGGCAAAAGATAGTGCCCTGTTGCTACTCTGTGTCAAGGGCAGCAGGCCATACTCCTGAAATGTATACCAGTCCTGGCCAATCCAGAAGCTTCATATCGCCTGCAAATTGTAGTGGTCAATGTTGCACCTTGTTGTTCCCTTCCATGCTTGAAGAGAGCTTTAAGATCTGAGCACACACAGAGTCCCTATTAACTTATTAGGATAGGTCCACGCATCAGGTTTATGAAGTTCCTTGGAGTCCTTGAATCGATGGTGGGGAAGAGAGAGAAACCTTTCTTCCTGCCACACCCCCACAGCTTGCTCTGGAGAGACCACACATGGGTGGAGTAAGATGATTGTCACACATGCATCTTCACACAAACATCTGCATTACACTGATTGGGAGGGATTTAGGGTGAAGCTCAAACCTCATCAGAAACCAAGAACAGACGCTATCAGACTAGTCTGGTCTTATTTCTACCAGTAGTTATCTTTGCTAATGCTGAGGAGGAGAAAATATCCATTTTATGTTTTTCCTTGTTTGCAATGTTTACTACTGGTGGGTCCGATAATTCCCCTTTACTCAGAACACTTTAAGAAGGATGTAGACAAACTGGAGAGGGTTCAGAAGAGGGCAACAAAGATGATAAAGGGACTGGAAACAAGGCCCTATGAGGAGAGACTGAAAGAACTGGGCATGTTTAGCCTTCAGAAGAGGAGACTGAGGGGAGATATGATAGCACTCTTCTAGTACTTGAAGGGTTGTCACACAGAGGAGGGCCAGGATCTCTTCTCGATCATCCCAGTTTGCAGGACATGGAATAATGGGCTCAAGTTACAGGAACCCAGATTCCGCCTAAACATCAGGAAAAATTTCCTGACTGTTAGAGCAATAAGACAATGGAACCAACTACCTAGGGAAGTGGTGGGCTCTCCCACTCTGGAGGCATTTAAGGTGCAGCTGGACAGCCATCTGTCAGGGATGCTTTGACTTGGGTTCCTGCGTTGCGCAGGGGGTTGGACTCGATGGCCTTATCATCATCATCATCATCATCATCATCATCATCATCATCATCATCATGCGATCACTCGTGACCGAGTAAGATTGTCTTCCAGGATAAAAGGAGGAAATTCTAAAGAAGATTGTGTAGACTCTAGCGATGGGTCCGTAAGTGACTGTGGAGGCCAATTCTAGATCCACACAGGTTCCCACAGTGAGGACACAGGTTACCAGATGGAAGATGGTCCTGTAAAGGATTCGTTTGACGTGCTTTTCGCCTAGCACGTTTCTCCCTTTCACCTTGCACTTGGGCTTCTTCAAAGTCCATGGAGCCTTTGTGAAAGGCCAACCTCCATTTAGATCGTTCATGGGCCAGAGCTTCCCAGTTTTCGATGTTTATAATGCATTTTTTTAGATTAGCCTTATGAACATCTTTAAACCTCTTATATTGACCACCAATATTCCGCTTTCCATTCTTGAGTTGGGAATAAAGTAACTGCTTTGGGAGACGGCAGTCAGGCATTCGAACAACATGACTGGTCCACTGAAGTTGGCGTTGAAGGATCATTTTTTCAACGCTAGTAGCCTTTGCTTCTTCCAGTACACTGACATTTGTTCGCTTATCTTCCCAAGTAATTCGCAGGATTTTCCGGAGGCAACGTTGATGAAATCTTTCAAGGAGGTGGAAGTGACGTTTATAGATAGTCCATGTTTCGCAGGCATACAATAAAGTTGGTAATACAATGGCTTCATAAACCAGTGTTTTGGTCTTCTTACAAATATCCCGATCCTCGAACACTCTATGTTTCATTCGAGAAAACGCGGCACTTGTGGAGCTCAGACGATGCTGGATTTCACTGTCGATGTTAGCTGTAACAGAAAGATAGCTGCCAAGATAGAGAGAATGATCGACATTTTCCAGTGTTGTCCCGCCAAGCTGCATAGATGGCATCACCAAAGGGTTAGCTTGCACTTGTTGATGAAGCACTTTGGTTTTTTTGATGTTAAGTGAGAGACCAAGTTTTTCGTATGCTTCTGCGCCCCTTCCAACTCTACTTTTCTATGATTCTATGATATTATTATACACATTATGCTGACTGATAGAGTCAGACCATCGGTCCATCTAGTTCAGTACTGTCTATGCTGACGGGCAGAGGTACTGCAGGGTTTCCGATGGAAGTCCTTCCCAGCCATACCTACAGATGCTGGGGATCAAACCTGGGATGTTTTGCATGCATGTACTCTACTGCTGAGCTACAGCCTCTCCCCAAAGGCTAGAACAGGGCTCTCCAACCTTGGGTCCCAGATGTTGCTGGACTACAGCTCCCAGCATACCCAGCCAGCATGGCTAATGGCAAGGGATTCTGGGAGTTGTAGTTCAGCAACATCTGGGGACCCAAGGTTGGTGAGCCCTGGGCTAGAACATCAGCCTCCAGCCATGTTCAGGTGACCCACCAGGGAACCAATAAAATTCCTGTATGTGCTGCCTGTCTTGGACTGCAAAAGCATGGAAGTTGTCAAGCACTTAGCTTGACATAGTTAATACATAGTTAGCTTGTTTTCCTTTAAAAAGAAACAAGAAAAAAAGTGTTGGCTTGGATGCCCCCAACAGCCCAGTGGAGTTCCCTCTGAAATCTGGGACAGAATTTGGGCCACATTGGAAGGACGGTGTGTCATGACATATATATACTTATGTATGTATGCATAATTATCATCATCATCATCATCATCATCATCATCATCATCATCATCATTTATTTATTTCATTTCTATACCACCCAATAGCAAAGCTCTCTGGGCAGTTAACAATTCATACAATACAATAAAATACAATACAAAATATAAATACAATAAAAGCAGCATAAAATGTAATACAAAATTTAAAACAGAATTTACAACAATTTGAACAACTAAAGTTCAATACAACTAGACCTGTTAAGAGGATGGATATATATATATATATATATATATACATATTAAGAAACAAACATAACCCAAACTACATAGTACAATGAGGTCTTCTTCCCCCGTTATAGATGTCCACAACAGCTGGTTCATTACTAAAACTATGAAGTATAATTACTATAGTAGAGACAGTGTGGTGTAGTGGTTAGAGTGTTGGACTGGGACTCAGGAGATGCGGGTTCTAGTCCCCACTCAGCCACAAAGCTCACTGGGTGACTTTGGACCAGTCACTGACTCAGCCTAACCTACCTCACAGGGTTGTTGTGAGGATAAAATGGAGAAGAGGAAGAGGATTATGTAAGCCGCCTTGGGTTCCTTGCAGGAAAAAAGGCGGGATATAAATACAATAAATAAATAATAACAGGCTACTTTTTGAATGAAATTATTTAGGATAATACATCTCTCCAGAGTGATCTCTGCTGAATCTATGGTCCAAAGTTACTATGCCCTTTATTCAGAAAAGGTAGAAATGGGGACCGTATTTCTATGAAATTATCTTGTTTGGAAGTACCTCTGACCCACCTACTATGGTGGTTCAGTTGTTTTGTTTGCCATGTTCTGCTAGGCCGCCCTTGAATAGTGTAGCCTGACTTGTTTTTTTCAACTTTTTGCTACTTTCATCTGGGCTGCAGCTAACCCAGGGAGCATTCAGTCCCAAATTTCAAAGGGATTGCTGCCTGGCTGCCAAGGGCAGCAAAGTTTTTCCTTGTTTAAAGCAAACAAAACCCTCAACTACATCATCTTTAAAGGTAAGCCCACCCTGCCTGAAAGTTCTTTGATTTCACCCCTGAAAGTCGCAGATATTCCTCCTCCCACCTTTTGCGGAGGACAAATGGTCCCGTGAAAGTGAGAGGAGGGAAGGGATATTCAGCCCAGCTTGATTCAAAGCAGGAAGTTTATTAAGTCTTTGGTTGGTCACCATAGATGGCTGGAAATGTGAGTTGCTTCTGCTTTGGGGGTGGGGGTCACAAGTTAGGAAGGCCTGGTAAATCAGAGTCACACTTTCTATTCTTACCAGCACATGGGAGAGAGAAAGTCAACTAGTTTAGCTGGTGAATAAGTTATCGGCACTCAGTCCAAAGTAGAAGAACAGATGTTCCATTGCATTCATTTCCTCTTAAACACTTCACTATGGTGATAACAGCTCTATCAATATCCTCCTTTCAGTTGCCTGCTGTGTATAGCCTTTTTGTTTTGAGTGTTGCCAGGTCAGTCTTCTTTGGTAAAAAGCAGCTGTAGGCTTGAATTCTGGGTGGTAGCAGGGGAGGAAGGACAGTGTTTATTTCATCCGTATTTTAAGATTATGCATCTCATCATTCTTGAAGAGCAGAAAAAAGCCCACAATCTTGTCATGGTGATGCTAGAGATCACATGGAACATTTAAAATGTATTTCTAGGCCAGGTCACTGAGGACTGTTTTTCTTATGGCTGAAGACGTGCCATTTGCATTTTTATAGTAAAAAATAGTAGATGTGCACATGCATCCCCCACATTGCTGACGTTCTTTGAGCTTTCATAGTCATAGAAAACTACAACTTATTGTGATCTGGCCATACCAATCCATCCTGTAACATTTCCTGGGAGATCTCTCAGATCTGTGTTCAGCTTGCTTGAGGCTTCATTGCAAAAACTACATTCCTGACTGGAGGGATCTTGAGAGATTTCACCCTAAACTGTTCCACTAGTGTAAAACCCCATAATCCAGGGCTGGCCCAAGACATTTTGCCACTTGAAGCATAGAACAAGATGCTCCCCCCCCCCATTCCACCTACAAAAGCCACTGGGACCGGTATCTGAATCTTACTTCAATACTGTTGATGGGGCACCATCCTCAACCTCACCTGAAGGCAGCAGGCTAGCTGCTGGAACACATCGCTCGGCCCCCCATCAAATGAGGACAGTCGGGGGGGGCTGCTGCCGCCCTGTCCACATGACCCGGCATCTGCTGCTTGCGGCAACCACCTAACACTGCCTAATGGTAGGGCTGGCCCTGCTGTAATCTGGGTGTGGACATGGTGCTCTTGTACTGCCTTAACAAGTGATATGTCAGTCTTGAACACTGCCTACCATCGGTTAAAGTGAGGGAGAGGAAAGCAGGCATGGGCACACAGGTGTGTGTATATGCCTCCTGTGTTTAATAACGTTGCTGCCCCCATATGAAAGTGAATAAAAGCTACCTAAATTGTGTGTGTGTGTGTGTGTGTGTGTGTGTTTTCATAACATTTGACATTTGGTTTGCTCATGGGGATTTCTCTCTGGGGATACTGAAGGCTCTATCATGTCCAGAATCTCTCTCTCTGTGTGTGTGTGTGTGTGTGTGTGTGTGTATGTATATGTATGTGTGTGTGTGTGTGTGTGTGTCAATAAGTTGAACATGCTTAGATGTTTATGATCAGGAACCCTGCCTTATCAGGGTTCCAGATCACATGAAGGCTTCAAAGCACAGCCGAACACACTTAGAAACCCCCTTCAGATCTTGGCACGAAATGTGTGAAGGTCTAAAGAGGAGCCTACACATTTCAGGATGCGTATGCTCTGACCCCCTACCCATGTTTAGCCTTTGTGCATTCAGGCAACTGCTGAATAGGAAAGATTTCACTCCATGTGAATTTAGTAAGACAGCTGAATCCTACTAGAACAGTGTTCTCCAACCTTGGGTCCCCAGATGTTTTTGGCCTACAACTCCCAGCATGCCCCAGCCAGCTATGCTGGCTGGGGCATGCTGGGAGTTGTAGGCCAAAAACATCTGGGGATCCAAGGTTGGAGAACACTGCAATAGAGGGTATCAGCTGGCCCTGCAAATTCATTTCGTCCTAACTCATTAGACCGTACCAGCTAACATTTCTGACTAAACTGAGACTTCTGAGCCAAGATGATAGTGTGTGGATTCAAAATGGAGTTCCCACACACTATCACCACACATGCATGAATTGCTCAGAATGAAGAATTGCTGAAGATTGGCCGTGTGCTACAGATAGAATCAGGGACAGGAGTCAGTCTGCCAACTCCAAGCAACACCCGATTTGTGGGGTGGTAGTGGTCTGGGGATGGAGCAGCTCTGACAGGGCGGTGCCACCCTTGCCCTTAATGAGAAATCGCCTCTGCCTACTCCACTCAGCCATTTCCTGAGGAAGGCATTAATCTGCATGTCATCTGCATATTTTTTTAAAAAATTGGCTGACTATCCTTTACAAAAACACAGAGCCCAAATCCAGAACTTTAGCATTAATTGGATATGATTCCAGGCTGGCAGGAAAAAAAAGAGATTTTCAAACCCAGTGGAAAATTAGTGGCCCTTTAAATGTCACTTTAGCTGTGTGGCAGATGTTTTTCCATGACCCGACCACACATGGATTTCCCCAGAGAATTGGCACCTCCCTCCCAACAAGGTGCCAATTCTACAGCCAGGACTTGCATGATTAGCCCCTGCCCATGTAGATGAGTCATTATCCTGCATTATCCCAGCAGGAGTCAGTCACAGAAAAGCAGCACTCATGCAAGTTGGGAACAGTTTTAAGGGCACCTAATGGCTGCTGCTTTGCCGTAAACACCCATCTACCACACTGTGTACAGTACACTGTCAGTTACTCATTCAAGGATTTTTCCTTCAATGATAGAGGATGAGACTGACTTGAGCTAAAGTTGCTTTCAGTATTTTAAAGAGAACTGCAGAAAAGGGCAACTAAAATGATCGAGGGGCTGGAGCAACTCTGCTATGAGGAAAAGTTACAACAGCTTGTTTATCTTAGAAAAAAGGCGAGTAAGGGGAGACATGATAGAGGTGTACAGAATTATGCATGGTGTGGAGAAAGTGGACAGGGAGACACTTTTCTCTATCTCTCATAATACTAGAACCCAGATTCATCCCATGAAGCAGATTGGTGGGAGATTCAGGAAGGATAAAAGGAAATACTTCTTCTGACTGTATACCTGCGTCAACAGGTATGTCCCGCCTCACTTCCCCCCACGTCCGCAAAATTTCTCCCCGCCCACAGCTGCGCGTGATCCGGGGGAAGGTCCTTCACACAGCACATAGTTAAACTATGGGATTCACTTCCACAATGCAGGCCTGTGGCTTACGCTGGCTCAGCTTGTCTGAGTGTGGAAAGCTAAGCAGGGTCAAGCCTGGTTGTTACTTGGATGGGAGACCCCTCCTCTAGTTTCCTGCATTGAGCAGGGGGTTGGACTCGATAGCCTTGTAGGCTCCTTCCAACTCTATGATCTATGAATCTATGAAAAAAAAAGGTGTAATGATGGCCATCAACTTGGACAGCTTTAAAAGGGGATTGGACAAATTCATGGAAGAGAGGGCTACTAGTCCGGATTGGCTATATGCTTCCTCCAGTATCACAGGCAGTGTGCCTATGTGCACCAGTTGCTGGGGAACATGTGGGTGGGTGGGTGCTGTTGCACTCCTGTCCTGCTTGTGGGATCTCGTGGGCAGCTGGTTGGCCACTGTGTGAACAGAATGCTGGACTAGATGGACCCTTGGTCTGATCCAGCAAGGCTCTTCTTATGTTCTCACATTCTTAACTCTGCAAAAACTCTTAGCACCGCAGTATGATGAGAACTCCCTTGATACAACTTGCATTGGATGCATACATTAAGGACATTGATACCTTGTGGCTAAAATGAAGATATAGCTTGGATGGCAGAGATATAATTAGCAGGTTTGATTTATGAGATTCACAGTGCAATCCTATACATATCTACTCACATGTAAGCCCCACAAAGTTCAAGGGCACTTACTCTCAGGTTAGTGTGTATAGGATTGGAGCTCAGGTTAGTGTGTATAGGATTGGAGGATTGGAGCTTGCAAGTGGCCAGCCCTGCCAATCCCCTTCTGCAAGCTTGTGGAACGGAGATTTAGAGTTGCCTGGGGGCAACCCAAAATGAGCGGAAATGTACGCTTTTGGAATGGGGCAGGTTGGCGGAGCTTGTATAAGGGAACTCTGCTAATTTCAGGACTTGCCCCCGGAAGCGCGCTACGTCTCCATTCTGCAAGTGGTGGGTGCTGCTCATGGAAGCGAAGTGGTGGTGGGCCCAGCTCATGGATGGGCAGCATTGGATACTGCCCTCAGTCTTTCTTTGGCTCCAAGAATTGTGCGTCTTCCATTTTTGATATATTAATTCAAAATCTACATAGATTTTTATGTAGAAATCTATTTGTATTCACATTTATTTTTAATATATTTTATATCATTTCATAAGCAATAAATGTATTGTCAGAGGGGGTGATTTGGTAGCTAAATGGTGGCATTAAGTTGTATGATTATCTATTGTGTTGAGGGAAAACAACTTTCAGATCAGTTAGTCTTGACCGGATTATTTTTTTTGGGGGGGGGAGAACCCTCTTTGGCATTGTATTTGTATTATGTATGATAGTTCCAGGGCTGGCATCAAGGGTTGGCATGGCTTGGCACCTGCAGAGGCCCACACAGACAAGAGCCCCCTGGAGTTGTGTTCCTCCTCTTCACCATTGCAACCTGCTTGTTCACCCGCCTCTCACTCTGGCCCAGACAATGGAGGTGGTGGGAAGGAGGAGCAGGAGATGCCACTGCCTACTTGCTCCCTGATTCTCTGCATGTCAAGGAAGCGAATGGGAGCAATGATGAGGAGGAATAGCAGCTGGTGGCAATGGCAATGAGAAGGTAGACTCACTGAAGGAGAGGACCCATTGAGGGTGTCTTGCCCAAGGGCCCCTAAGGGCACTGGCTAATTCTAAGGAACAGTCATGTGAGGCTGGTGACTCCTATTTCGGTGAAGCTCCTAATCCAGTGCAGGCTTTATGTGGAGCTTCATAGGAGCTATCCATGGTGCTGAACTCCATCCCCAAAAATAGGTTCACCACCACGGATAGCTCTTATAAAGCTCCAAATAAAAGTTGCCATGGATTAGCAGCTCCACCGAATTAGGAGTCGCCAGCCTCCACTGAGAACAGTGGATCGTTAAATTACAAGCGCAGCTTTCTCATTTATGGGAAATTATTGGTTTGGATGATTAGGCCAATTTAGTTAATGAATTGCAGACAAGGGGTGAGTTGGTTCCCTTTTTCCTATAAGCATTTGCTTATAGGAAAACTATCAGGTCAAAAACTGTAGAGCAGGTTTTGAAGTATGTGAATGCAAGCATTCTATTCCGTGTGTGCATGTATATTTGTGTGTGTGTGTGTGTGTGCGCGCACACACACATGTACGTGTATGCATATCTATCTATCTATCTATCTATCTATCTAGATATAGATAGATGGATACTTTATGGAGGAGTGCAATGTTTGTGTGGGTAACTCAAATTTGCTATATTTAACTGAATTTAATTGAAATTTTGTGCATTCATCTTCATAGACTTGCATCTGAACATTGGGGACTGTAATTAGATCAACGTTTTGTCCAGATTTGCAGAGTGGACAATAGGTTTCCATTATAAGCTTATTTCAAGAAATGCATGGTGAACTACCATATGTAGCCCCGCCCACAGTATATTCGCATAGGAGGGATTGCAAGTAAGATGTATATACAAAACAAAGGAATATTTTTATTTTTAAGAACATGACTCCTCATTTAGGCAAATCTGAATTTGACTCTACTCAGTAGTAGCTAAACCACTGGTTGACAGTTTATATACCACTGAGGAAGACAGGAAGGTCAAAAACTTGTCTGGCAACTGGAATTGTTATTCAGCATGTTCATTAGTGATTATTTCTATTTCTCTCTGTCTTTCAATGAGAACACTTTGTAACAATGGACAGTTTTCAACAGGGTGCAGCTGCTAATGTAAACTATGTTGCACTAGAGTAAACTAATCTAGCACTAACACCAATAGCATTAGCTGGTGCACCGATTTTCCATCAAAATCAGTGCACCAGCTAACGCTGATGGCATCACACTAGAGTAGTTTATGCTAGCACAATGTACTTTATGGTAGCGGTTGCGCCCCATTGGATACTGGCCAATATGTTAAAGTGTTCGTATTTTAGTCTTGTGCTTTAACAAGCTAATGTATAAGCATGTCTATAATAATATGTCGTATCATTATTCCTGCAAATTATTATCATTATTATTCTGTTTAGTTTTGATTGGTCAGGGATTATTTCCTCTTATTGTCCTGGTTGGTCTCCTTCATAACCAGAATTCAGAATGGTATAATCCGGCTTAGTGGAATGAAAGAATGATTGCAAGCTCTTCTGATGATTTCAAGGAGGTGTTGCGACTCCTGCTCCCTAATATAGTAATACCTTGGATTGCGAGCATAATTCGTTCCTGGAACCATGCTTGTAATCCAAAACACTCTTATATCAAAGCGAGTCTCTGGCGGGCGTGAGTGGGGCCGATTTCGGCCCGCTACGCCCGCTCGAGGCGAGCGGTTACATCCCTACGTGACTACTTGTCTTGCAAGACCTTGCTCGTTTATCAAGACAAAATTTTTAAAAACTTTTGCTTGTCTTGCAAAATGCTCTCAGACCAAGTTGCTTGCAATCCAAGGTATTACTGTTTATTTTCTCAGTCACTGGCACAATTAAGTTTGTGGCAAGCCAGTGGATTTGAATCTCTTTTTAAATTGTGGAATGAGGCGTTGAGACTTCACAATGGCAAAAGATGTATATTTAACAAACAGGGGAGATGTGCTTGACGTAGTGTTTTCCTTTTCAACTTAATATGTCTAGAGAAGAAAAGCTGGGCATCAGCTATTTTTTTCCCACATTTGACTTCTTTGGTTCATGTTTGTTGAAAAATAAAACGCGGGAAACCTCTTGCAAGTCACTGTTAAAAACCCAAAACAGATTTACAGATGGAGGTTATAATATGTTTTATAACTTCTTTTTTCCTTTGCACTCTTCTCCTTAAAAATTATTGACCCCAATCCAGTCCTTGCCACAGGCAAAAAGTCAACGGAACAACTAGTGGCCGTGCGGATCCCCATTTATATCAAACCACCTCAAGAGAGCTTGGATGGGCACTAACATGTGAATGGGTCTATAGAACCAGATGTGCTCTTGGTGGGGTGGCAGGCAGGCATTCAGAAGGGTTTGGGCCGCAGCATAGCTGAGGCTGGATGGCTACAGCTGCAGGGGTAGCCAGCAGGCATCTACTGCTAGCCTAGGAGTGAGGGTGGGAAGACAGGGTGGCAGGAGCTCTTCTCCTCTTGGGAACCTTTTAAACAAAATAATGCTTTTTCATTTTAAGAAAAAAACCAACTGGATAATTATGGGGTGGAGGCACTGACAGGAACTCAACCCTGGGTTGTATCCAATTTTAGTCCTATTTAGAGTAGACCGACTGAAATGAATGGAACTTAAGCGAGACTTACATTGGATACAGCCCACTGTCACCAACCGCCTCAGAGAGAACTTCTCCCAGCAGGGGAATCCACTGTGGTTGTTTGTCTGCACTGGACAGGCTAGAGGCGCAATTGTGTGTTTGTTTGTTTTTTAAGTGCCACAAATCAGGTCTGAGGATGTCAGCAATTTGGCAACAACAGCGAGAGTGCACATGATAAGTGAGTTAAGGTGCAATCCTATGCATGTTTAGACAGAAAAATGTCCTACAACTCCCAGCATTCCCTAGGCAGCCATAGTTGGCTGGGGCATGCTGGGAGTTGTAGGCCTTAGGACTGCGCCCTTAAAGAGGGCAATTCCAGAAAACAGTGCTAGTGTTGAAGCAACACAAGTTGCCGTTTATCTACTATGCTTGCAGAATCGACTTATGCCAGACTTGGTATAGATGAAGGAGCATCTGACCATGCCAGTGGCCTGTTTACCTCAGTTCTGGATTTGTCACTGAGCACTGAGTTAGTTTGGCAACAGAAAGAAAAGTTGCATCCTTTATAAAACAGTTTCTGACATTTATAAATAAGAACCAAGTGAAGAACTAGCCTCTCCCATCCTTCTTGGCAACCTCTTGCATAAAGAATTTGTACTGCAATCTAAAACACAAGTGTGTGGGGTGGGTGGGTGGAAGCCCACCCAAATACTGCCTTCTCCTCAGACTAACGCCCATACGATTGTCAAACCTCCCCTAATTACAGACAGAATTTCTGTAGGGTGCATAAATGTAAGAGCATTTGAAGAGATGACCTCAAACCTCTGACTATTTGATGATGAATGGGCCTGCAAACAAAGCATCCATGTTGGTAACAAATGACGGCTTTGCAGGCCTGTCAAGCGGTATCTCCATCAGGATGGAAGCCTCTCTTTGCAGAAAAGAACCCCCTTGCTGATGGCTGGGCTATGCCAAATAGACTGCATGGAGCGTCTCTGCCTTTTCTCTTTCGTCTTCTCCCCATGTTTCTTTGGAAATCAGCTCTGTTGACAAACACAACTAATAGGTTGCACATTGTGGCATAGAGCTTAAAGCCTGGAGGAACAATGAGAACCTTCAGAAATTACAACTGGAAACACACTATTTTTCTTGGCAGCATGCCTACGTCTATTCTCAGCCTGGTATAAATCAGGAGGAGCTCTCTGAAGCTGGGAGGGCTAAACCAGTGTCAAACCACTTAAGGTACAAGTCGGAATATTTTGAAAGAGATTCATCTTTTTTTGATGAGACCACTCCCTTCCTCCATTTTTAACTATATAGCTGCTGCTACCATGGAGTGCATATGGCATTGATTCGCAAACTCCGTACCAGGGCACAATAATGTGCTACATCAGAAGATGGATTGTCCCTTAAAAATTAAGCTACCACATTGGATGCATCCAGTACTTTATGGAGGGTGGAGGTCTGTGTAGCATTAACCCCCCCTTCTCTGCTGGTTGTAACTATGGCGTAGTGGTGAGAGTGTTGTCCTGGGACTCGGGAGATCCGGGTTCAAATCCCTGCTCAGCCATGAAACTCACTGGGTGACTTTGGGCCAGTCACTGACTCTCAGCCTAACCTACCTCACAGGGTTGTTGTGAGGATAAAATGGAGAGGAGGAGGAAGGAGGATTATGTAAGCCGCCTTGGGTTCCTTGCAGGAAAAAAGGCAGGGTATATAAATATAATAAATAAATAAATGTCAATTTTGGTTTCTCTCAGTTTCTCATTTTTCCCATAAGTTTAGTTTGTCCTGAATGTTGAGAATTTTTTTAAAAAGTTTTCATGAAAATTCATATGCATTTTTGTGTGTGTGCACATGTCTCCTAATACATGCATTTTTGTATGCATCTTTGCCTAATATGCACATTTTTTGGGCGGGGGGGCAAGCAAGTGATCTTCCTGATATAATGCATTTGGGAACATTATTTTCCCCCTCATATAAACATTTTTTGTCCACATTTCTAACCCTATTGCAAAATGTAGGGAAGTGTGAATTTTGAAGGATAACAACGTTCCGCTAGTTTGAAAGTGCAAAATTAGGTAAGTGGTAGTATTAGTTAGTAACACTAGGTAAGCAAGGTAGTAAGCAAGGTAGTATCATTAGGTAAGTAGTGGTATGTTAGGTAGTAGCATCATTGCAAGGGAGGGAGAGTAAGGATGCACCAGAATTACATGTTGAGGCCTACGCTACAACTGAAAGCGGAAAATCCTAGAAGTACCAGCTGAGCTGCTGGGAGGCAATATGAACCAGGATATCCCATAGAAGGGTGGCCGGTGCCTACCCATTGTTTCGGGAGATGAGCAAGAAATTGTATCTTTTTGAGTCTCAAGAATGAAGTGTGCTTCAAGTTTTATTTCAGAAAAAAACTGGACAAACCTGTGCCCAGGTGTGAAGAGTTTTTGAAACACTGTCCTTTATTAATGTATCCCCCCCCTCCCCATCCAATAACACTGGGCCGTCAGTATATATTTCCCATACAATATATCTAAACATTGGCGACTGCTCAGCCTCTCTGAGACCATACAATAGCAGCTAGGCAGTTCAATTTTCATTTTATATGGAAAATACATGCGAACAAGAGCATAATGTTATGTGGGGAGATAAATGAACGTAGGGCAGTGGTTTCCAAACGTTTTCAGACCCAAGGCACATGGGTTTATTCTATTCTTGCAGATCTAGGACAGCAATCCTGCCACTTCCCAAGCCTGGCAGGTTCACTCTGGTCAGGCCAGGAGCTGTAGATGTGGCTTTACTGGACTTTTTAGCCAGGCGGATCTTTTCAAACAACCCCCCCCCCCCAATTGAAAGCAGTGCGGATAAAATTAGCTATGCTACCAGCTTTCCCTGTGAGCCTCATAGAATCACATAATAGGACAGGAGGAACAGACAGGGGGCTGCCACTGCTGGGTCCAGCAAACTGGCAATGATCTGTGCATTTGGTAAATGCAGGACTGGGACATTCCTTGATGACCTGCTGTTCCGTACAGAACATAAGGCTGAGCACAAGACTCTAGGTATCAGTACAAGGGGATAGCTCATGCACTAGTAATGAGTGGGAACAAGCTCTTCTCCCTGAGTTGGGGAGTAGATACCATCAGCATTGCTACATCAGCATTCCAGAAGATCCCTAGGGTGTCTTACCTGTGTCTAGCAAGGGACTTGGTTGAGCAGAAGAATGGAGGTGGCCCCCCTGATTGGCCACTGTTGGTGACAGGATGCTGGACTAGATGTGCCATTGGTCTGATCTAGAAGATCTTTTATGTCCCTGGCCAAGGGCAGGCTGGTAGGTAATATGCAGGCTGCAGGTTGCATGTGGTCCCCCCTGTCCTTTTGTGTGGCTCCTGCCACTGCTGAATTTGCCATAGTAGTGGTGGCAAAATCCCCGGTGATTTTGCTGTAAAACAAGGCATGTGGACAGTGCCCTGTGCAGCTTGTTCTCCAGCAAAATTGTGGCATTTTTTTTGCCACGGTCACTAGCAAACTCAGTGTGGTGGCAGGGCCCCTGGTGGGTACCGGGAGGGGGAGGAATTGGTTCACGCCTCCCTGGAAGTTGCCTTGGGGACAGGGACTGAAGAGGCATGGCTGGTGAGGTGGACCAAAGCAGTGTGCTCAAACTGAGAGAACACCCCAGGATCTTCTGGGCTTACAGATGATTCTGAGGCACATTCTCACTTGATGCAGGCTCTGATCACGATGACAGCACTGACCCTTGGTCAGTGGGCATCTTAACAGCTTTGAGTCCAAGGAACTGTCCAAGCTTACTGCCCTCTGGTGCTACACAGGACACTGCTTTTTTTGTTGTTAGCGGAGCAAGCCGCTACTTGCACCACAGCAATGAAACCAAGAGATTGGCCTGGCTGCCGCACAGAAGCTAGGTATAAAAAGAAGACTATTTGTTTTGATACACAGATGTTTCGGTGAACATCAAAGGGAGGCAGGAAACGAAATACAGCAGAATCCTTTCTTCATTCTCTTTTGTAAACTGTTTGGCAGAACACTCTGAACCTGATGGTTAGGGGTCCATGGGATGAGCAGCTGCTCTGAAAGGAGCAAAGAGTCAGACATTCACTTACTCTGTTCCCCTTTGCTTTGGACCACACTAGAGCTTGATAGTTCGAGGGTGTCTCAGAATTCTTCCTCTTAAAAGAAGATTTCTGATGGTGTCTATGTATCTTCCATTGACCTCATCATCTTTCCTGTAGTTCCCATCAGTTCTAGTCCAAAATAACTGACACCGAAAGAACACAACTCACGGTGATATGATTATTCTGATAAAATTTTCAAGTATGGATAAAACAACCAGAAAAAATAAAAACAACCCCCCAACACATTTCTTTGTCTGTGTTGAGCTGGGCTGGTGCTAGGTACCAAAAAGATATGGGGCTCAGACCCATAGGACGTGTGTGTGTGTGTGTGTGTGTGTGTGTGTATATATATAATGCACAAATGTACATATGCTAATTTACATATGCTCTAAAAAGCAGGACTCTCCAACCTTGGGTCCCCAGATGTTGCTGGACTGCAGCTCCCAGAATCCCTTGCCATTAGCCATGCAGGCTGCGTATGCTGGGAGCTGTAGGCCAGCAACATCTGGGGACCTAAGGTTGGAGAGTCCTGCTCTAAAGTCTGTGTGTGTGTGTGTGTGTGTTTAAAGGACCTTGTCTCCTAAGTACACCCCTATTTGTAAAAAGGGATGCATGGACAGGGGACAGGATGGCATTTCATTTCAGAACAAAACCTCAGGCAGAAAGATTCAAGGGGGGAGAGCAGCAGGAGGCGAAGCGTATGTGGGCAAAAAACCCGCTAATCCAGGGGGATCAGATGCAGGAGAGCTCATCAGGGCCCCTGGACCTTTATTTCAGCAAGTGCCCATGGACAGCAGGATGATGGGGCAGATGGCCTCCCAGAGATTCGGGGCTCCAAATGAAACATTTGGGGCTCCACTCCAGCCCCAGTGGGCCGTTCTCTAACACTTGCTCTGGTTGATTGGCTCCTTCCACTGATCTGAATGAAGCATATGCAAGGCTAGGCATGAAGGACTTGATGTACAAGAAGTTCATGTGCACATCAAAGCATGTATGCAGTCCTAGATCAGGGTTCCTACTTCTTCTCTGACAAGCAAATATGTACAACAGATTTGATTTTCAGTTAAGAGAATTGCCATTCCTTGTGGAAAGAAAAGGTTTAGGTATACCTCAAATATGGCTAAATCGGTGTATCTCAAGTAATGTCTATTCTCATATGCTTAAAGTAATCTTGGGAACCCCTCCTACAGGTCCACCTGCCTAGTGAGGTTAGGCTCCTGGGGACCTGGAATCAGACTTTCTCAGTGGTGGCATTCTGTCTTTGGAATGCCCTCACTAGGTCTTTATGCCTGGTACCTACCCTAATCATTTTAGCTATCAAGGAAAGATATTTTTAACTGGCCAGGGTTTTTTAATTTCATTTTCTTAGCAGCTGCTATGGAAGATTTTAATGTGCAGCTGTTTTCGTGCTTATTCGTTTTACAGCCCAATCCCACGCATGTGTCTCCAAAGTAAAACCCACTTACTCCCAGGTAACTGAGTTCATTAGTGTTCATTTAGGGTGCAATCCTATGCAGGTGTAGACAGAAAAAAAGTCCTACTGACTCCAAGCATTCCCCAGCCAGCCATGCTGGCTGGGGAATGCTGGGAGCTGCAGGACTTCCTTCTGTCTGAACCTGCATAGGATTGTACCCTTAGTTTTAAAGTTCTGCTGCTGTTTCATTGTGTTTGAATAGCTATAGAATCACATCAGTTAATAAAGTAGCACAGGAAGCTGCCTTACATCAGATAATATACTCCAGTTTTATCTCCTCTCCGAAGCAGAGCTCTTTCACACAACCTGCTACCTGATCCCTTTGATTGAAGATGTTAGGGGCCCAAACCTGGGACCTTCTGCATGTAAAGCATGTGCTCTACCCCTCAGCAATGGTTCCTCAGAGAGGAAGCCGTGAATTGAGTGGGTCTGAGTGGACAACTGCAGCAGGACAGAGTGGTTTGTCTATATCTGAAGTAGGGTGGGGAGCTCATATGTGGACCTGACCAAAGGTTTGAGTGTCCCATCTCTTAACGAGCATTACTAATATCAATACCTGCCATTCTCGGTGGTGCACGTCTCCATTGTCATGCACCTGTTATTACTAGAAAGAGGGAAGAGCATAATCTGAAATCCTCTGTGTATTTGAAGGTGAATTTGTCCAATAAGTTTTCATTGGGAAGTGTAAATGAAAAGCTGGAACACAGATGCTGTTTGGACAGAGTCCGACAAACCCCCACAAGCACAGGATTCGATGGGAAGTCATGAGGAGTTCAGCTCACCAAGGACTTGCAAGATCAAACTTCATCCCTGGTCTCTCCAACCTTGGGTCCCCAGATGTTGTTGGACTACAACTCCCAGAATCCCTTGCCATTAGCCATGCTGGCTGGGTATGCTGGGAGCTGTAGGCCAGCAACATCTGGGGACCCAAGCTTGAAGAGGCCCTGTTTTATATGTTAACTGCATCCCACGGACCACTGAAAGAATTGTGTGAATACAGAGATTAGTCAGAGAGGTCTTTGCCAGAGCATCACTTACGTAACTTCCCTGAGCATCTGTCTGGCAGGAGAAATGGCTGCCATTTGAAAATGGTTGTGGAAGTTCTTCATTTGATCAGGAAGGCCTCATTCTAAAAAGGTGCCTGCCCCTGTTTCAAGAGATGCTGCTGTGAACTATTGTTGCATCCTATCGACAGACAACTGGTGTGGACCTGTTTGGAATGCATCAACCCTCCCTCTTCCTGGTTTGTTACAGAATATTGCTAGGGTCACACGCACCAAGGTGTTATGCTAGATCAGGGGTGGGCAACCTGTGGCCCTCCAGATGTTTTGGCCTACAACTCCCATGATATCTCTCCATTGGCTGTGCTGGCTAGAGCTGATGGGAGTTGAAGGCCAAAATATCTGGGGGCCCACAAATTGCCCACCCCATGATAGATAGTCCCCCAGTCCAACAAGGTGAGCTGCAGCATAGATCTCATCTGACATCTAATAAAAAAAAACACCTGGATATGCAGCTCCAAGTCAAAGGCATGAGGGAGGAGTCAGAGCAACAGTCCCGTAAACATCATCTGTAGCATACTTTACAAACCATTGTAACAAGATCTCTGTTTTCTTAAATAATCAAAGTACTGTTGAAACAGATGGTTCTTAGAGTTGGATGCAGTTGGCCATTGGCAGCTTTGCAGGCTCATAGCCAGAAATTTCATGTGTGGGAAGGCTTCAGGGTACATTGGCAGAAGGGCATAATCATGCTAGAATTAAGTTTGTTATTTATTAAGTAATGTGAGCAAAATAAAATTAAAACTTAATATATATATTTTTTAAATGTGCCAATCACTTGTCAGTCATCTCAGTGTATTTATTGGACAAAGCTGTGGAACTCTGGAGCTTACTTCATATTTAGCAGTTGGGTAAAACCTGCCTGCATGTGCTTACTTATTATATTTCCACAAGTAAAAGGGTTAGGGACATTCTTCTTCCTCTTCTTCTTCATCATCATGTTCTTCTTTCAATGAAAGCTCAACATGCACGGTGACGGAAGAACTCTAGAATATTTTTGAGAGCCCTCACAGGTCCTGTGCAGCCTCATCCTTCTAGCCTCTTCCCTTTCTCCATCCTAAAAAGAAAAGCCCCCATACTGAGCAACCGTGCTATACAGATGCTTTTGCCAAATGCTGGACTGGTGCTGCTGATGGATGAAACTAGGAGCCAAGTGTAGAGAAGTAGTGAGAGTTCTGGACTGGGACTCGGGGTGTGCGTGGAGCTCGATCGGGGGGTAGAAGTGGGGTGAACTCGCCCCACTCGACCCCCCCCCCGAGCTCCGTGCGACTTACCTTTCCCCGGCTTGGCACAAGTCCCAGCGAGAGGAGCCGGGGAAAGGAACTTCCAGGTCCCTGATGCTTCACTTCCGGGTCCCCGGCGCTGCATTTTTAACGTAAAAACCAAGGTAAACCACGGCCATTTTAAGGTGGTTTACCTTGGTTTTTATGTAAAAAATGCAGCACCGGGGACCCGGAAGTGAAGCACCAGGGACCCAGAAGTCTGCCGAGTGCCTTGGCGGGGGGTGCTTGCTGAGCGCCCGGCGAGTTGGGTGGTGGGCAGTTTGCCCACCCCTACGGAGATCAGGGTCCTCGTCCCCACTCTGCCATGAAGCCCAGTCACTGATTCTCAGTCTAACCTACCTCACAGGGTTGCTGACTGTGAGAATAACATTGAGAGGAGGAAGATCACATACACTGCCTTGGGCTCCTTGCTGGAAAGGCAGGATGTAAGCATAAGAAATAAATACTGTCGAGTGTAGCATGCATGTGTGGATGGTTAGCAGCACTAGTCCTGGGGAGGCTATCACATGGAGAGAAGCAATGTTTGACCTGCCATATCCTGGGCTACAACTGAAAAATGTACTGCTGTGACTGCTGGTGGGAAGATATTCGCTCTTAGTCAGACACTATGTCCTCTACATTGCTATGCCCTTGGTCGATATGGGCTACTCTGCGCAGAGGAAGTAGCAGCCAGCTAGATCAGCCTTTAGTTACACCTGGCTTGGCTACCTTCCCAGTTCAGAGAGATTGCACCATTCCATATGAGCCCTACACCTAGTAAGATCTTCAGGACAGGCACAACTTGGAATACCATCACAACATATGTCAGATGAGGTATAACCAATGAATAGGGCAATTGGTGCACGTTGTTGTTAAACCTGTTTGTCGCTGCTGAGACCATCGGAGGGAGAGGAAGCAGCAGTCCCTTCCACTGTATTCATGACCTGCTGAACTTTGCAGCTAAGAATCTAGAGCCTGAATTTGCTTTAATCCTCCTCCCTCCAATCCCCTTTCCTTTTGTGTTGTGTCTTTCAATTGTAAGCCTGCAGGCAGGGACTGTCTTAAGAAATATCTTTGTAAGCCACCACCTTGGGAGCCTTTTTGGCCTAAAGGGCGGGGTAAAAATGCTATGAATAAATAAATAAGGTCAGGAGAGTGTTGGGCTGTGATGGTCTATGATGGTAATGCTGCTGTTTTTTTAATTATTATTTTAAGTTTTAAGTTGTCTTGGGCTTGTGGAGAGAATACATACATATTCTGAATAAATACAGCCACAAACTGTCTTGAGTGAGTAAATGGTTGCCTCAATAAAGACATAAATAGTATGATGAGTAAATGGTGCTTTGGTGGCTGGAGTTGCTGCTCACCAAGCAGAAGGAAGTCCGTTCAAAGCCAAAAACAAATCTGTATGTTGCTGAGCAATTTGACCATGGCAATTTTATTGTGCAAAAAACACAATGCCTGTGTTGAATGGTGTTCATCACCATTGACCCATGCACGTGAGCAAAACAATGGTCTTGTCAAATTAGAGCAATATACAATTTATTGTTGTTCGAACACTGTAGCAAAGCTAACAGTGGGCTTTTCTACACGAGGCATTTATTGTGTGCTTGTGATTCCTTACTCACAGTTGTTTACTGGGCTCTTTAGACGATGTCATGATCCTCCAGTTTCGCTACTGTTTTTTCACAGGGCTTTCCCGTTTTGTTTTGTTTTTAGAACGGGGAAAATGGCGCTCTATTGCCTCATGTATTTCCGCTATTCTGCTATAGCACAGCTCCACCTAGAGGCTGTGTAGCAGAAAAGCAGGAAAGGAAGAGCCCTTTGTGTAGAGCTCAGGTCTCAATGCTGCGATGAAACCAAAAGGAGATGCAGTGAATAACAGTGCAATAAATGCCTCGTGTAGAAAAGCCAATATCAACAATGTGAAGAAGCAGCTGTTGATTAGTAAAGGAAAGCACACTGATGACTTACCACCTACCCAAGATGCACTCCATTAGAATAGAAAAAGGGCAGCATATCAAGCTGGACATGCAGTGATTACTAGAAGCCAGCATGGATTTGTCAAGAACAAGAGGAAGAGAAGAGTACTCGTAGTGGGAGACTCCCTCCTGCGGGGGATCGAAGCCAAAGTATGTCGCGAAGACCCATGGACTCGCCAGGTGTGCTGTCTCCCTGGGGCACGGATTAAGGATGTGACAGAACAGCTGCCGAGGCTCATGCAGCCCACCGACACATACCCCTTTCTTCTCTTCCACGTGGGTACAAATGATACTGCCAAGCGGAGTTACAAAGAAATCACGGCAGACTTTGAAGAGCTGGGAAGGGAACTCAAGAACTTCGGGGCCCAGATAGTTTTCTCATCCATCCTTCCAGTACTTGGAAGAGGCATAGAAAGGGAAAGAAAAATACTCCGAGTGAATGACTGGCTACGAAGGTGGAGCCGACGTGAGGGATTTGGATTCTGGGACCACGGGCTACACTTCCTGGAAGATGGACTGCTGGCAAAGGATGGGTTGCACCTCACAAGGACTGGGAAGAATGTGTTTGGACACAGCATGAGGAACTTAATCAGGAGGGCTTTAAACTGAATCCAACAGGGGAGGGAGACATAAACTCGGGGGTACCAATGGAAGAAGGCCTCTATGCCACAACGGAGAGAACATCTCCAGCGGTGCCCATTGATAGTCTACCACAAAATGTAGGGGGAAAGTCGGACTATAAAGCACATAGTCTTCAATGTCTCTATACTAATGCCCAGAGTATGGGCAATAAACAAGACGAACTTGAACTCATTCTGTTCCTGACTCCCAGCTGAGCAGGAGCACAACAGGAGAGAGGCTCCAGCTGTTTTTGGGGCTGTGATAAGGCAAGCAGGCTCCCAGAGAGCGAGCGAACAGAGCGAGCGAACAGGGAGAGAAAACAGGAGTTTGGCAGCGGAGTAGAACGACAAGTGCTGCAACAGCAAGTGCTGCTGTACAAACAACAACTACTAGTGCTGCAAGGGAAGGGTGTGGCCTGAGAGCTGAAAGGGAAGGGTGTGGCCTGAGAGCTGAAAGGGAAGGGTGTGGCCTGAGAGCTGAAAGGGAAGGGTGTGGTCTGAGAGCTTAAAAGGAAGGGTGTGGCCTGACAGCTCATTCTGTTCCTGACTCCCAGCTGAGCAGGAGCACAACAGGAGAGAGGCTCCAGCTGTTTTTGGGGCTGTGATAAGGCAAGCAGGCTCCCAGAGAGCGAGCGAACAGAGCGAGCGAACAGGGAGAGAAAACAGGAGTTTGGCAGCGGAGTAGAACGACAAGTGCTGCAACAGCAAGTGCTGCTGTACAAACAACAACTACTAGTGCTGCAAGGGAAGGGTGTGGCCTGAGAGCTGAAAGGGAAGGGTGTGGCCTGAGAGCTGAAAGGGAAGGGTGTGGCCTGAGAGCTGAAAGGGAAGGGTGTGGTCTGAGAGCTTAAAAGGAAGGGTGTGGCCTGACAGCTCATTCTGTTCCTGACTCCCAGCTGAGCAGGAGCACAACAGGAGAGAGGCTCCAGCTGTTTTTGGGGCTGTGATAAGGCAAGCAGGCTCCCAGAGAGCGAGCGAACAGAGCGAGCGAACAGGGAGAGAAAACAGGAGTTTGGCAGCGGAGTAGAACGACAAGTGCTGCAACAGCAAGTGCTGCTGTACAAACAACAACTACTAGTGCTGCAAGGGAAGGGTGTGGCCTGAGAGCTGAAAGGGAAGGGTGTGGCCTGAGAGCTGAAAGGGAAGGGTGTGGCCTGAGAGCTGAAAGGGAAGGGTGTGGTCTGAGAGCTTAAAAGGAAGGGTGTGGCCTGACAGCTCATTCTGTTCCTGACTCCCAGCTGAGCAGGAGCACAACAGGAGAGAGGCTCCAGCTGTTTTTGGGGCTGTGATAAGGCAAGCAGGCTCCCAGAGAGCGAGCGAACAGAGCGAGCGAACAGGGAGAGAAAACAGGAGTTTGGCAGCGGAGTAGAACGACAAGTGCTGCAACAGCAAGTGCTGCTGTACAAACAACAACTACTAGTGCTGCAAGGGAAGGGTGTGGCCTGAGAGCTGAAAGGGAAGGGTGTGGCCTGAGAGCTGAAAGGGAAGGGTGTGGCCTGAGAGCTGAAAGGGAAGGGTGTGGCCTGAGAGCTGAAAGGGAAGGGTGTGGTCTGAGAGCTTAAAAGGAAGGGTGTGGCCTGACAGCTCATTCTGTTCCTGACTCCCAGCTGAGCAGGAGCACAACAGGAGAGAGGCTCCAGCTGTTTTTGGGACTGTGATAAGGCAAGCAGGCTCCCAGAGAGCGAGCGAACAGAGCGAGCGAACAGGGAGAGAAAACAGGAGTTTGGCAGCGGAGTAGAACGACAAGTGCTGCAACAGCAAGTGCTGCTGTACAAACAACAACTACTAGTGCTGCAAGGGAAGGGTGTGGCCTGAGAGCTGAAAGGGAAGGGTGTGGCCTGAGAGCTGAAAGGGAAGGGTGTGGCCTGAGAGCTGAAAGGGAAGGGTGTGGTCTGAGAGCTTAAAAGGAAGGGTGTGGCCTGACAGCTCATTCTGTTCCTGACTCCCAGCTGAGCAGGAGCACAACAGGAGAGAGGCTCCAGCTGTTTTTGGGACTGTGATAAGGCAAGCAGGCTCCCAGAGAGCGAGCGAACAGAGCGAGCGAACAGGGAGAGAAAACAGGAGTTTGGCAGCGGAGTTCGGCAGGGGAGGTCAAGGGGGAGGTCCCTAAAAAAAAAAAAAAAAAAAATCTAGGAAGACAGAAACCGAGCACTATGGAAGGAAAGGACTCAGCAGTGGTGGTGACCTGCAAGGGGTGTGCTATGTTTGTTTTCCTGCCGGAGATCGACATGGCCTACACGTGCAACAAGTGCAAGCTGGTCACGCTGTTGGAAGAAAAGGTCAGAGGACTGGAGCAGCAAGTGTCAACCCTCAGGAGCATAAGAGAAAGCGAGGAGTTCTTAGACAGAACGGTGGATCTACAGCACCAAAGCACAGTACAGGAGCCAGAAGGGCAACGGCAGGATGAGGCGGAGTCGGAGACTGCTGAGGCAAGGGAAAATAACGCAGGGGGAACTCCCTGGAAAAGGGTGACTGTTAGGAGCACAAGAACTACAAGACACTCTGCGCCTGTGGAAGCAGTGGAGCTATGGAACCGCTTCCATGTACTTGAGGACGAGAGCAGAGGACAGCCTGCAGAGGACGGATTACCGGGCACCCAACGTGATAGCGAGCAAGAGGCTGAGGGTCAGTCGAGTGGAGGCAATCAAACCAAGGCCTACAGCAAGAGGAAGAGAAGAGTACTCATAGTGGGAGACTCCCTCCTGCGGGGGATCGAAGCCAAAGTATGTCGCGAAGACCCATGGACTCGCCAGGTGTGCTGTCTCCCCGGAGCACGGATTAAGGATGTGTCAGAGCAGCTGCCGAGGCTCATGCAGCCCACCGACACATACCCCTTTCTTCTCTTCCACGTGGGTACAAATGATACTGCCAAGCGGAGTTACAAAGAAATCACGGCAGACTTTGAAGAGCTGGGAAGGGAACTCAAGAACTTCGGGGCCCAGATAGTTTTCTCATCCATCCTTCCAGTACTTGGAAGAGGCATAGAAAGGGAAAGAAAAATACTCCGAGTGAATGACTGGCTACGAAGGTGGAGCCGACGTGAGGGATTTGGATTCTGGGACCACGGGCTACACTTCCTGGAAGATGGACTGCTGGCAAAGGATGGGTTGCACCTCACAAGGACTGGGAAGAATGTGTTTGGCCACAGCATGAGGAACTTAATCAGGAGGGCTTTAAACTGAATCCAACAGGGGAGGGAGACATAAACTCGGGGGTACCAATGGAAGAAGGCCTCTATGCCACAATGGAGAGAACAGCTCCAGCGGTGCCCATTGATAGTCTACCACAAAATGTAGGGGGAAAGTCGGACTATAAAGCACATAGTCTTCGATGTCTTTATACTAATGCCCAGAGTATGGGCAACAAACAAGACGAACTTGAACTCTTGATACATGAGGGCAAGTACGACTTGATAGGGATAACTGAAACCTGGTGGGATGACTCCCATGACTGGAATACAGCAATTGAAGGGTATAACTTGTTCAAAAGGAACAGAAGCAACAGAAAGGGAGGTGGAGTTGCACTGTATGTTAAAAATACGTATCTCTGCACAGAGATACAGGAAGAGGAGCTTGGCAGCCCCATTGAGAGCATCTGGGTTAAAATAAAGGGGGCAAAGAATAAAACGAACATGGCGGTTGGAGTCTACTACCGACCACCCAATCAAGGAGAAGACGAGGATGGAACTTTTGAAAAACAAATTGCCAGTGTTTCAAGGAGGCACAATGTGGTAGTAATGGGAGACTTCAATTTCCCTGATATCTGTTGGGAGACTTTTCAGCCAAACATGGCCCCTCCAAGAAATTCCTGAGCTGTGCTGCTGATAACTTCCTCCTACAGAAAGTGGAGGAAGGAACTAGAGGATCGGCTATCCTTGACCTGATTCTAACCAACAGAGACGAGTTAGTGGATAAAGTGGCAGTTTCGGGAACTCTGGGGGAAAGTGACCATGTTATACTTGAGTTCTTGATTCTAACGGAAGCAAAAGCTGAGTGTAGCCAAACACGTACCCTGGATTTTAGGAAAGCCAATTTTAACAAACTCAGAACAATGATTAGTAAGATCCCATGGCAAGTGACTCTCACGAGAAAGGGAGCCCAGGAGGGGTGGGAGTTTTTAAAAAAGGAAATTTTAAAGGCACAATTGCAAACAATTCCCACAAGGAAAAAAGGCAGAGGGCAACAGAAGAAGCCAATGTGGCTTCACAATAAACTCAAAGACGACCTGAAAACAAAAAAGGACACGTATAGGAAGTGGAAGGAAGGACAGGCTACAAGTGAAGAGTACAGGCAGGTAGCACAGAACTGCAGGAATAGTGTCAGGAAGGCTAAAGCTGAGAATGAGCTAAGGTTAGCGAGGAATGCTAAAAGCAACAAAAAAGCTTTCTTCAGATACATGCACAGTAAAAGACAGAAGAAAGAACTGGTGGTTCAACTACGCAATGAGGATGGCAAATTGATAACAGAAGACAAAGAAAAGGCAGAAGTGTTCAATTCCTACTTCGGCTCGGTCTTCTCCCAAAAGAGGGTCTATGACCCCCCTGGCAAACCTGAAGTGCAGACTGAAGGGGCAGGATTGCAGCTTGAGATTGATAGGCAAATGGTCAAGGAGCACCTGATTACTCTGAACGAGTTTAAATCTCCAGGGCCTGATGAGCTGCATCCTAGAGTAATAAAGGAACTGGCAGAAGAACTCTCAGAACCACTGTCTATTATCTTTGAGAAATCATGGAGGACAGGTGAAGTGCCAGACGACTGGAGGAGGGCAAATGTTGTTCCCATCTTCAAAAAGGGCAAGAAGGAGGAACCTGGGAACTATAGGCCAGTCAGTCTGACATCAATCCCCGGGAAGATTTTTGAGCAGATTATAAAGAAGTCAGTCTGCAAGCACCTTGAAAACAATGCAGTGATTACTAGAAGCCAGCATGGATTTGTCAAGAACAAATCCTGTCAGACTAATCTGATCTCATTTTTGATCGGGTAACCTCCCTTGTGGACTGTGGGAATGCTGTGGACATTATATATCTGGACTTCAGCAAAGCTTTCGACAAAGTGCCTCATGATATCCTGATTAGTAAGCTAGCTAAGAGTGGGCTAGATGGAACAACTATCAGGTGGATCCACAACTGGCTACAGAATCGGACTCAAAGAGTGCTTATCAATGGTTCCTTCTCAAACTGGGGAGAGGTAACGAGCGGGGTACCACAGGGCTCGGTCCTGGGCCCGGTGCTCTTCAACATTTTTATTAATGACTTGGATCAGGAGGTACGGGGAATGCTTATCAAATTTGCAGATGACACAAAGTTGGGTGGAACAGCTAATACTCTGGAAGACAGAAACAAAATTCAAAGTGACCTCGATAGGCTGGAGCGCTGGGCCGAAAACAACAGAATGAAATTTAATAGGGATAAATGCCAAGTGCTGCACCTAGGGAGAGGAAACCAAATGCAGAGTTACAGAATGGGGGACACTTGGCTCAACAATACTACAAGTGAGAAGGATCTTGGAATTGTGGTAGATCACAAACTGAATATGAGCCAGCAATGCGATGTGGCTGCAAAGAAGGCAAATGCAATTTTGGGCTGTATTAATAGAAGTATAGCTTCCAAATCGCGGGAAGTGATAATTCCCCTTTACTCGGCACTGGTTAGGCCTCATCTTGAGTACTGCGTCCAGTTCTGGGCACCACACTTTCAGAAGGATGTAGACAAACTGGAGAGGGTTCAGAGGAGGGCAACAAAGATGATAAAGGGACTGGAAACAAGGCCCTATGAGGAGAGACTGAAAGAACTGGGCATGTTTAGCCTTCAGAAGAGGAGACTGAGGGGAGATATGATCGCACTCTTCCAGTATTTGAAGGGATGTCACACAGAGGAGGGCAAAGATCTCTTCTCGATCATCCCAGTTTGCAGGACACGGAATAATGGGCTCAAGTTACAGGAACCTAGATTCCACCTAAACATCAGGAAAAATTTCCTGACTGTCAGAGCAATAAGACAATGGAATCAACTACCTAGGGAGGTTGTGGGCTCTCCCACTCTGGAGGCATTCAAGGTGCAGCTGGACAGCCATCTGTCAGGGATGCTTTGACCTAGATTCCTGCATTGAGCAGGGGGTTGGACTCGATGGCCTTGTAGGCCCCTTCCAACTCTACTTTTCTATGATTCTATGATTCTATGATTCTTGATACATGAGGGCAGGTACGACTTGATAGGGATAACTGAAACCTGGTGGGATGACTCCCATGACTGGAATACAGCAATTGAAGGGTATAACTTGTTCAAAAGGAACAGAAAGGGAGGTGGAGTTGCACTGTATGTTAAAAATACGTATCTCTGCACAGAGATACAGGAAGAAGAGCTTGGCAGCCCCATTGAGAGCATCTGGGTTAAAATAAAGGGGGCAAAGAATAAAACGAACATGGCGGTTGGAGTCTACTACCGACCACCCAATCAAGGAGAAGATGAGGATGGAACTTTTGAAAAGCAAATTGCCATTGTTTCAAGGAGGCACGATGTGGTAGTAATGGGAGACTTCAATTTCCCTGATATCTGTTGGGAGACTTATTCAGCCAAACATGGCCCCTCCAAGAAATTCCTGACCTGTGTTGCTGATAACTTCCTACTACAGAAAGTGGAGGAAGGAACTAGAGGATCGGCTATCCTTGACCTGATTCTAACCAACAGAGACGAGTTAGTGGATAAAGTGGCAGTTTCGGGAACTCTGGGGGAAAGTGACCATGTTATACTAGAGTTCTTGATTCTAACAGAAGCAAAAGCTGAGTGTAGCCAAACACGTACCCTGGATTTTAGGAAAGCCAATTTTAACAAACTCAGAACAATGATTAGTAAGATCCCATGGCAAGGGATCCCACAGTCCACAAGGGAGGTTACCCGATCAACAAATGAGATCAGATTAATCTGGCAGGATTTCATAGAATCATAGAATCATAGAAAAGTAGAGTTGGAAGGGGCCTACAAGGCCATCGAGTCCAACCCCCTGCTCAATGCAGGAATCCAGTGACTCTCACGAGAAAGGGAGCCCAGGAGGGGTGGGAGTTTTTAAAGAAGGAAATTTTAAAGGCACAATTGCAAACAATTCCCACAAGGAAAAAAGGCAGAGGGCAACAGAAAAAGCCAATGTGGCTTCACAATAAACTCAAAGATGACCTGAAAACAAAAAAGGACACGTATAGGAAGTGGAAGGAAGGACAGGCTACAGGGGAAGAGTACAGGCAGGTAGCACAGAACTGCAGGAATAGTGTCAGGAAGGCTAAAGCTGAGAATGAGCTAAGGATAGCGAGGAATGCTAAAAGCAACAAAAAAGCTTTCTTCAGATACATGCACAGTAAAAGACAGAAGAAAGAACTGGTGGTTCAACTACGCGATGAGGATGGCAAATTGATAACAGAAGACAAAGAAAAGGCAGAAGTGTTCAATTCCTACTTCGGCTCGGTCTTCTCCCAAAAGAGGGTCTATGACCCCCCTGGCAAACCTGAAGTGCAGACTGAAGGGGCAGAATTGCAGCTTGAGATTGATAGGCAAATGGTCAAGGAGCACCTGATTACTCTGAACGAGTTTAAATCTCCAGGGCCTGATGAGCTGCATCCTAGAGTAATAAAGGAACTGGCAGAAGAACTCTCAGAACCACTGTCTATTATCTTTGAGAAATCATGGAGGACAGGTGAAGTGCCAGACGACTGGAGGAGGGCAAATGTTGTTCCCATCTTCAAAAAGGGCAAGAAGGAGGAACCTGGGAACTATAGGCCAGTCAGTCTGACATCAATCCCTGGGAAGATTTTTGAGCAGATTATAAAGAAGTCAGTCTGCAAGCACCTTGAAAACAATGCAGTGATTACTAGAAGCCAGCATGGATTTGTCAAGAACAAATCCTGTCAGACTAATCTGATCTCATTTTTTGATCGGGTAACCTCCCTTGTGGACTGTGGGAATGCTGTGGACATTATATATCTGGACTTCAGCAAAGCTTTCGACAAAGTGCCTCATGATATCCTGATTAGTAAGCTAGCTAAGAGTGGGCTAGATGGAACAACTATCAGGTGGATCCACAATTGGCTAAAGAATCGGACTCAAAGAGTGCTTATCAATGGTTCCTTCTCAAACTGGGGAGAGGTAACGAGCGGGGTACCACAGGGCTCGGTCCTGGGCCCGGTGCTCTTCAACATTTTTATTAATGACTTGGATGAGGAGGTACAGGGAATGCTTATCAAATTTGCAGATGACACAAAGTTGGGTGGAACAGCTAATACTCTGGAAGACAGAAACAAAATTCAAAGTGACCTCGATAGGCTGGAGCGCTGGGCCGAAAACAACAGAATGAAATTTAATAGGGATAAATGCCAAGTGCTGCACCTAGGGAGAGGAAACCAAATGCAGAGTTACAGAATGGGGGACACTTGGCTCAACAATACTACAAGTGAGAAGGATCTTGGAATTGTGGTAGATCACAAACTGAATATGAGCCAGCAATGCGATGTGGCTGCAAAGAAGGCAAATGCTATTTTGGGCTGTATTAATAGAAGTATAGCTTCCAAATCGCGGGAAGTGATAATTCCCCTTTACTCGGCACTGGTTAGGCCTCATCTTGAGTACTGCGTCCAGTTCTGGGCACCTCACTTTAAGAAGGACATAGACAAACTGGAGAGGGTTCAGAGGAGGGCAACAAGGATGATAAAGGGACTGGAAACAAGGCCCTATGAGGAGAGACTGAAAGAACTGGGCATGTTTAGCCTTCAGAAGAGGAGACTGAGGGGAGATATGATCGCACTCTTCCAGTATTTGAAGGGATGTCACACAGAGGAGGGCAAAGATCTCTTCTCGTTCATCCCAGTTTGCAGGACACGGAATAATGGGCTCAAGTTACAGGAACCTAGATTCCACCTAAACATCAGGAAAAATTTCCTGACTGTCAGAGCAATAAGACAATGGAATCAACTACCTAGGGAGGTGGTGGGCTCTCCCAGTCTGGAGGCATTCAAGGTGCAGCTGGACAGACATCTGTCAGAGATGCTTTGACCTGGATTCCTGCATTGAGCAGGGGGTTGGACTCGATGGCCTTGTAGGCCCCTTCCAACTCTACTTTTCTATGATTCTATGATTCTATGAAATCCTGCCAGACTAATCTGATCTCATTTGTTGATCGGGTAACCTCCCTTGTGGACTGTGGGAATGCTGTGGACATTATATACCTGGACTTCAGCAAAGCTTTCGACAAAGTGCCTCATGATATCCTGATTAGCAAGCTAGCTAAAAGTGGGCTAGATGGAACAACTATCAGGTGGATCCACAATTGGCTACAGAATCAGACTCAAAGAGTGCTTATCAATGGTTCCTTCTCAAACTGGGGAGAGGTAACGAGTGGGGTACCACAGGGTTCGGTCCTGGGCCCAGTGCTCTTCAACATTTTTATTAATGACTTGGATCAGGCGGTACAGGGAATGCTTATCAAATTTGCAGATGACACAAAGTTGGGTGGAACAGCTAATACTCTGGAAGACAAAAACAAAATTCAAAGTGACCTCGATAGGCTGGAGCGCTGGGCTGAAAACAACATAATGAAATTTAATAGGGATAAATGCCAAGTGCTGCACCTAGGGAGAGGAAACCAAATGCAGAGTTACAGAATGGGGGACACTTGGCTCAACAATACTACAAGTGAGAAGGATCTTAGAATTGTTGTAGATCACAAACTGAATATGAGTCAGCAATGCGATGTGGCTGCAAAGAAGGCAGATGCTATTTTGGGCTGCATTAATAGAAGTATAGCTTCCAAAGCGCGGGAAGTAATAATTCCCCTTTACTCGGCACTGGTCAGGCCTCATCTTGAGTACTGCGTCCAGTTCTGGGCACCACACTTTAAGAAGGACATAGACAAACTGGAGAGAGTTCAGAGGAGGGCAACAAGGATGATAAAGGGACTGGAAACAAGGCCCTATGAGGAGAGACTAAAAGAACTGGGCATGTTTAGCCTTCAGAAGAGGAGACTGAGGGGAGATATGATTGCACTCTTCCAGTACTTGAAGGGATGTCACACAGAGGAGGGCCAGGATCTCTTCTCGATCATCCCAGTTTGCAGGACACGGAATAATGGGCTCAAGTTACAGGAACCTAGATTCCACTTAAACATCAGGAAAAATTTCCTGACTGTTAGAGCAATAAGACAATGGAATCAACTACCTATGGAGGTGGTGGGCTCTCCCAGTCTGGAGGCATTCAAGGTGCAACTGGACAATCATCTGTCAGGGATGCTTTGACCTGGATTCCTGCACTGAGCAGGGGGTTGGACTCGATGGCCTTGTAGGCCCCTTCCAACTCTACTTTTCTATGATTCTATGATTCTATGATATCTGGGGCAATCCCTAGTCACATGTCCACACTTACCTTGTGTAAGTGAATGGAGCTGGTGAAAGACAGACAGTGGTAGCTGGCAAACTTTACGGACAGTTCTTTCAGAAGCATGGCTTCCTGTGTTGAGCTCCTCATTGTGATTAGAAGAGGACTTCTGGATGTGACTAGCGGAAGAACAATGGATCAATGAAATGTACAAAAATGGACAACTGTGTACTAGATTATGTCAATGCAGTGTTGCCGACATAACTTGACTTCATATTATTAAGTGACGACATTGTCTCAGAAAAGGTTGCGATGCAACGCATTACAGCTGAGCTCAGTTTCTTTGATGGCTTTGATTATCATTATCATACAGTTGTAAAAGTGGTACATACTGTAAGGTAAACTTTGGCCCAGCAAAGATTTTCATGCCCATATTGTACACATTTTATGCCAAACAAGCTATTCCCTCACATATAAAATTATTCAGAATGGATGCATGTGCAATCCTGTAAACTTCGGTGCATTAAGTTTAATGAGAATAACAGTTTTCATGTCTTTTACATGGGATGATGTTATCACCGTAGTCTTCTAACAGAGCAGACACACTGAAAATAGACTAGTACTATTCAAAGTTGGTGCAGACTCCACATCTGAGATTGTTTCTAATATGATCAGGTACACTTCCACCAAGTTTCATGCTTGAAGGCACAATCCTATAAACGTGTTTAGACAGAAAAAAGGCCTACAACTCCCAGCATGCTGGGAGCTGAAGGCCTTTTTTTCTGTCTAAACATGCATAGGATTGTGCCCCACATCATGAAAAGAACAATCCAGTTTAAAATTATACCTCTCTCCACTAATGGAGAAAGTTCCAGATTCAGTCCCCTGACATCTCCACTTAAAAGGAATGGTTGCAGACGATGGGAAAGTCAGAATAGATAGTAGTGGGTTAGATAGGTAAATACTTTAATATATTATTATTAATAATAAACATAAAACCAATCATACAACATCTGTCTGTAGCCAAAAATGCAATATGGGCAACTAATTTGACTATAAAGCAGCTTCCTGTGTTCCTAAATACACATAAATAAAACCTCTTAAAAGTAAGCAAGACATCACTCAGAAAGAAACATGTTTTCCATTTTCTGTTCATGCATCTCTCAGTCTGTTCTCCCTCCTCCCACCCCACTTTTGAGGCACAGATGTTTCCTACATCCCACTTTGGCCCCTACCTCTTTCCACCTGTTTCCTCCTGCAGTTCCTGCCAAGAAAACTAAACTTTTCACCAGCACTGTGTAGTAACTTGGCATTGAGAGAATAAGCTCCGAAAACAAGCTGTGGTACTTCACCCCAAGGGGACACTCTCCCACATGAAACCACGAGGTCAGAGCCTCCCCCCCCGAAGGGTTCGGCGCGGTGTTCTAACTAGAAACGCTGATGAGCAATCCCCTCCTGCCCTTCCTGCCAGTGGCGAATGGTTAAGATCGCAAGAATAGTCCACTGAAATGTTTACCTCTATCCAGTGTCCCCGCCCCCCCCCGCATAAACAAAGCTTCCAGTGTGGTGCGTAATGCGCTGTACAACCAGCATCTACCCAATTCACCGGAAGGTCAGGAAGGATGTGTTTTGTGAGGACATTGCAGGGACATTGAAGCAAATGGGGGGTGCACCCTGCTCACATGCTTCAAAAAGAAGCCTTCTGTTCCAGGTGCAAGGCAGCCCTGTAAAAACACGGCAATAACTGAAAAATGAAATGTATGAACGGGAAAATACAAGCCTACAATATTGTGCAACAGTACAATATGAGATATATATGTAATGATGAACTGGGAAAAATATATGAAATAAACTGTAAATACAGAAACAATAAAAAATTAATTTAAGGGGCGAGATGGTACAATGGGGATATAAAGATAACAGCAAAGCAGGTATGATACGAAGCGTAACTTGCCTCTTAAAAACTTCCTCCTGCCCATGTATATGTGTAGGAATCCTGTACGTGTGCACTCAGAAACAAGCCCCATGAATTCAATGAAACCTACTCCCAGGCAAGTATGAGCAGGATATGTTTCTAAGGGTGCAATTCTGAGAGTTGAAGGACTTTTTTCTATCTAAACATGCACAGGATTGCACCCTTAGCTTTTCTAACTAGCACTTTAGCATTTAGTTCAGGAGGAATTCATAGCTACTATCAATCCACTGGAGAGCTGAAGGGAAATAACCTCATGTGGTCTCAGGTTAAAAGTTGCGACAAATAGACATAATTCTCTGGTAAATCTAGGAAAAATCTTTTTTTGGGGGGAAAAGGCCATAAAAGTATCGATTCCAAAGAATCAGAATGAAATATAATGCCAAAAAGTGAACAATAAGGATTGAACCAAAACAAGGAATCAAAAATCAGCACAGGAGAAAAAACTCCTCCTTAAAAACTAGCCCAATGCAGCAATTACAGGGGGAATTTATGAGAGAGATCTAAAAACGAAGTCCCTGCTCCATCTACTAGAGAAAAAAAACCCCCAATCCGGAACCCAAAAGCCACCAGGGTAACTATAATATGCGAGAAAGTTTGGAATTAAATAAAAAGGTAAAAGCTAAGTGAAGTCCAGTAAAAAAGTAAAGCTTCTTTCTGTTCATCAGCACCTCTTCCTGCGCTCTGGTTGGTTCCTTCTCGTTCTCCCCTTCTTTCAGAACTAAAATTTAGTTCTATGCAGGTAGATGGCAGGTTGGGGTGTGTGTAGTTAATTGCACCACTTCTCTTTACAGTTGGGAAACATTTGCCTCTCTGTCTTGGGGCAACTGATGTCATCCTAAGGGTACAGTCTAGGCATGGAGCTTAGAAAGTATCCAACTTTGCACATTCTTTGTACTGGTTCATGGTCTCATAGTCTCATAGAGCCCGTGTGGCGTAGTGGTGAGAGTGTTGGACTGGGACTCGGGAGATCCGGGTTCTAGTCCCCGCTCTGCCATGAAGCTCACTGGGTGACTTTGGGCCAGTCACTGTCTCTCAGCCTAACCTACCTCACAGGGTTGTTGTGAGGATAAAATGGAGAGGAGGAGGATTATGTAAGCCACCTTGGGTATAAATAAAGGCGGGGTATACATATAATAAATAAATAAAAGAAATAAATAATAGTGTGGCCAAAGCCTCATTGCCATGGCAACCATTTATCTACCTCTTCTCACAGTAACCAAGGGTCCAGGCCAAGAAAAATCTCTGCCCCAGGCAAAACAGTTAGCCCCGTATGATGAATTAAACCATGAACCAGGATTTTCTTAACCAAAGTTTTCTTCCATTCCTTTCCTAGGCCACTGTCCCCAGTACCCCCAAGTTCTCAGAAATAGGACTGTAGCTACACAGACCAGGGCTAATATCTTTTAACTGGGGTGTTTTAACTATAAAAAGAGTCTGTGGAAGATGCAACAGTTTATGGAATCTGTGGAAATCACAGCTTACCTGGGAGTAGGTCTCATAAACTGAATGGGACTTACTTCTGGATAGACGTGCATAAGGTTGCTCTGTAAGTCTAGGAAATTCCCAGTGCTGCAGTGAGCTGTACTAGGAGACCCTTTTGGTTCCTTCCAATTATATTTATTTTTAAATGAAACTTGGGGGACCTCAGTGAAATGAAAAGGCTATAATATAGCCAGAGTGTGATGTCTGGAAGGTAATTCATTCTATTTACATTTTCTGAAGTTTCTATCCGCCCAGTTAAGAGTGTGCCTGTGTAATATTGACTTGGGGTAAATCAGTCATACGAGACTAGACACAAAGATTGTTCAGCCTTCTGTGAGTATGGTAGACACATGGAGGGGGAAGTGGGACTATACCCGCTGTCCTTGCCCCCTAGTCTGTGCACCTGCCTAACAACCGTGCACTCAGTAAACCATCAAAAAGAAACCCTATGTCAGTGATGGCAAACCTTTTTGAGCCCGAGTGCCCAAACTGCAACACAAAACCAAGCGATCTGGCGACCAATGGCTTGAGTGCCCACAGAGCGGCCCCTGCGTGCCATAGCTTCGCCATCACTGCCCTATGTGTTTTCATGTAGAAAATCAAATCCCACAAAAATTCGGTGGCGTACCATTAATTTGCAGCGGAGAAGGGACAGTGGCATGCAAATGCTTGACCCTTCCTCCTCCTGCCATTTTCATTATGAAACTCCATCCCCCCCTTAGCTGCTTTTAGCCCCAAGGGCATTTTAGACCTATGTTTACATACCTGGCACCTTGGAGGACTTCCAGGCAGGAGTGGCTTGGGGGGTTTCAGGGGGGAAATGGTAGGAGGGGAGGGGAAGGGTTAAATATCCCCTACCTCCCTGCCACTTCCCTGATCCAAAGTAACTCTCCCAAGGAATGGAGAAGCCACCATCTCACCAACGTTATATTTAACTAGAGTGCAAGGCATTGGTTGGCTCTTACAAAGACATTAGTTTGCACCATGTCTTTGCAGTTTTAAAAAAACTGGCTATTTCTGCTACCCTTTTTAACACTCTGTAGACATTTTTAAGCCACCTCCTGTGACATCAGAGGTGGGCCTCCTCTCCTCTCTCTCTTCCACATCCCTGCCTTCATTTAAATGTAAAGCTGCAGCATCTGGACCAAGAGCTCTGGCTGCCATGATGTTTCCCCACTCCCAGCACTGGGAATTTCCTAGACTTACAGAGCAACCCTATGCACGTCTATCCAGAAGTAAGTCCCATTCAGTTTATGCCGGGAGTGGGGGGCATGCCAGGAGTGGGGGAAACATGGCATTGGTCAGAGCTCTTGCTCCAGCCGCTACGGTTTTAATTTTAAATGCTGCAGAGGACTGGGTGGGTGGGTGGGAGTGGGGGTGGAGCAGTGAATGTCACTGCTATGGTAAAGGCCCTGCTTGAACTAGACCAGTGTTCTCCAACCTTGGGTCCCCAGATGTTTTTGGCCTACAACTCCCAGCATGCCCCAGCCAGCTATGCTGGCTGGGGCATGCTGGGAGTTGTAGGCCAAAAACATCTGGGGACCCAAGGTTGGAGAACACTGAACTAGACAAACTGGTTCAGCCCCCCCCAGCACCCCAAATGTCAATGTTTTTTTGGGGGTAAACCCTGAAACTGGGTGAAAAAGGGCAACCTTTTTGATGATGGCAATACATCACAATGCACACGTGGGACTTCAGCTGATCATTATTTCCGACCCACGTACATTCATCATGAATTACATGCATCATGTGTGGTTGTCATACGATCTACACGTAGTTGCCATCATGTCACTGCATACAAGCACATGATTTATGTATAGAAAAAGCACCATGAAGATATGGATATATCTTATATGGATCATTGATGAACAACATTGTCTGACTGGCAGTGGGTCTCCAGGGTGGAGGTTATTTAACGGGAGATGTTGAGATTAAACCTGGAAATTCGGGCACACAAAGCATGTGTCCTACTGTGGAACTATGGCACTTTCCTTGCTCAATATTCCCCAATCTTATCATCTCAGCCCTCATGAATGTATGAATTTATTTTATTTATTTATTATATTTATACCCCGCCTTTTTTCCTGCAAGGAACCCAAGGCGGCTTACATAATCCTCCTCCTCCTCTCCATTTTATCCTCACAACAACCCTGTGAGGTAGGTTAGGCTGAGAGTCAGTGACTGGCCCAAAGTCACCCAGTGAGTTTCATGGCCAAGCGGGGACTAGAACCCGGATCTCCTGAGTCCCAGTTTAACACTCTAACCACTATGCCACACTGGCGTAGTGCTGCTAACTCTTCATTCTATAAACAACAGCAGGAATGTTGTGTGTATGTGTGTTGGAGAGGGGGATCATCCCAGTCTGGATTAGAAAAGGAATTGAAACTCTTTCAAATGTTTGTCTGGAAATTATTATTTGCTAGCAACAGCTGTTTGCAATTATTATGGGCACTACTAAATGCGGAGTCTGTGAACTAGTGCTTGATTAGGCGTAATTTTAGAAAGAATAATCCTAGTAACACTTGCAAATAACCATGGCTATTTCCCCTCTCTCAATTAGAGTCTCTCCTCTTTGTTGTAGCAATCCATTATTTGAACATTGTGGTCAGTTCTAAAATATAAAGTTGTCAGCATGCCTACAGACTTTGGCATTTTCCCTCTAACTATCATATCATTTAAACTAAGTGTAATAATGTTGTTTTTCCTCTTTGGCCCATGCAATAGGTTGACAATCGGTTCAAACGACCGAGTCAAATTTTGTAATTAAGATGAAAGGTACATTTTGTCCCACTCCTGCCAGTCCTGAGTAGAAGTAATGTATGCTTTAACAGGAAAGGGTCAATACAGTCCAGAGGGAGAGTGTGGCAGGCAGCGGTGCTGCTAGGTACTGAAAAGATCCAGGGCTCTGGCCCACAGGACAAGAAGAAAAAGCAAAAATTTGCATATGCTCTAAAGCCTGTGTATAAGTGTGTATGCCTTTAAAGGACCCTGTCTCCTAAGGGTAAAAAGGGATTTATGGACAGGGGAGAGGAGGGCATTTGATTTCAGAAAAAAACGCAGGCAGGAAGATTCAAGGGGGTGGGCAGCAGAAGGTGAAGCACATGTGGGCAAAAAACCAGCTAATCCAGGGGGATCAGATGCAACAGAGATAATCAGGGCCCCTGGACCTTTATTTCAGCAAGTGCCCATGGACAGTAGGTTGGTGGGGCAGATGGCCTCCCAGAGATTTGGGGCTGCAAATGAAAAGTTCAGGGCTCCAGCCCTAGTGGACCACCCCCTAACATTGCCTCTGGTGGCATGGGTTCTATCTGAGTTCAGATCCCAGAAAATTGCTTCACTTTACAGCCTGATCTCGTCTGATCTCGGAAGCTAAGCAGGGTCAGGTCTAGTTAGTACTTGGATGGGTGACTACCTTGGAATACCAGGTGCTCTAGGGAGGGACCAGAGCTCAGTGTGAGAGAGCACCTGCTTTGCATGCAGAAGGTCCCAGGTTCGATCCCTGGCTTCCAGGTAGGGCTTGGAAAGAATCCTGCCTGAAACACTGGAGAGCTGCTGCAAGTCAGTGTCGACAATACTGGGCTAGATGGACCAATGGTCTGACTCAGTATAAGGAAGCTCCCTATGTCCCCCATTGATTTCAGTGGGACGTGGGAGTGCTTAACTTTCTCTGGATTGTGTGGTGGAATTATTATATTCTTTATTGTTGAACTCCATGGTCACATTCACACTATAGGCTTAAACTGGTTTAAAAGTTATTTTCTCTTCCACGGGAATTGTAGCTCTGCAAGGGAGGGGCTTAGGGATCTGTAACAGAGTGCTCAGCGTCTGACTTGTCATGAACCCTAGCCTTTGGACTGCTCTGGGCCAAAACAGACATTACTTTAGATGTGTGTCTACCAGCTCTCTCTCGCTCTCTCTCGCTCTCTTTCATTTTTACTCTAGAATAGGCACAGGGGGCCTGATCCAGATGATAAAAGCTCTCCTAATCCCTATGCTAGGGTCCTGATCCAGGCAGATGTAAGAGCTGGTGGGTTCTACTGGGATCCTGGCACCTGCCCCATGATATAAGGTAGTGCACCCTAAAACATCCCCCAGAATCCTCTGCAACCCCCTAGGCCAGGGGTAGGCAACCTTTTTGGGCCATGGGCACATTTGGCAATTTGAGAAACTGTCCTGGGCTCCACTACATATTGGCTGCCATGGGAGGCATGGAAAAGGACAAGTAACCTTGCCCACAAGATGTAGTGAGGTCCACCAATTTGGAGGGCTTTAAAAGGTGATTGGACAAATTCATGGAGGAGAAGGCTATCAATGGCCATTAGTCTTGATTGGATATATGCTTCCTCCAGTATTGGAGGCAGTATGCCTAGGTACTCCAGTTGCTGGGGAACATGGGTGGGAAGCTGCTGTTGCACTCATGTCCTGCTTGTGGGATCTCGTGGGCAGCTGGTTGGCCTCTGCGTGAACAGAATTCTGGACTAGAGGGACCCTTGGTCTGATCCAGCAGGGCTCTTTGTTGGGGATTGCCAAAAGACCTGGGAGAGTATATTGTGATATATCATCTCTCCCCTCTTGCTTTTGCAAACACAGCAGAGTATACTCAATTACAGGCGAAAAACGTGTGCATGCGGAGCTGCTGGTTAAAGCAGGGCTGTGCATTTAGTTGATACAGACTGTCCCTTTTGGACAGGCTGGATCTTCACTTGGTTTCTTCTTTACACTACCAATAAGACAAACAGTCTTTTGGAGGTTAAAAACAGAGTTTACTCACTCAGATCTTGCAGATTGGATACAGGCAGGCTTAAGGATGTATTTACAGTTGTGCAGGAATCATATGGTAGTCGACCTGTTCTGAACTTGGGAAAAGTTCAGAACTGCAACTCGGCTACATCTTCAGACATGTTGTTCTTACAAGTTCATGGCTCTGACTGTTTTCCCGGGGCAGGAAGAGAAGGCGACTGGTTACGCCCACATCCTGCACCAGGAGGTCTGGGTAATGTCCACAGGGTCTCTGCTCTAGGATGCAGTGACTCTGTGGTCCTAATTACATCATGCACCTATGCATGGCTTGAGGTTTTGACTGTTCATTCTCAACATACCTTTTCTCAGACAAAACAACATGCATCAGTATACATTTTATTGTCTCACCCACAGTCTCATCTTGACACGAAGTTTCTGGAAACTCTCCTTGGGCAGGGGTTTGGTCAGGATATCTGCAGTCATCTCTCCTGTAGGACAGTACATTAGTTCGACCAGTCCCTTTTGGATAGCTTCTCGAACGAAATGGTACTTGGCCCTGATGTGCTTTGTCCTGGCTTGGAACTTCTCGTTGTGCGCCAGCTTCAGGCAACTCTGGTTGTCCTCCATCAAGCGAAAAGGTCCCTTGCGCACTAACCCAAAGTCCATAGTTAGTTCATCTAGCCAGGTCATCTCTCTGCACGCTTCTGATGCTGCAACGTACTCAGACTCTGTTGAGGACAAAGCTACACAGTTCTGTTTATAACTGGCCCATGTGATTGGCCCATTTCTAAACAAAAATACAAACCCACCCGTGGATTTGCTATCAGTGATGTCTCTAGCCCAGTCAGCATCCGAGTATCTCACCAGCTCTGGGTTCTCCTCAGCTGGCAGCTTCAGTTTACAGTCCGCAGTGCCCTTCAGGTAGCGAACCACCCTTTTAACACCCACCCAATCGCGTTCAGTGGGGCAGCTTACCTTTCTGCTCAGTAAACCCACCGCATTTGCAATGTCGGGTCGGCAAGTAGTACTCAGGTACAGCAGCTTGCCTATGGCGGACCTGTAGTGGTTGCCCTCGGGTAGCGGCTTTGACTCTTCCTGATTTTTCAGGAAATCTGTGCTCATGGGTGTACAAACTGGGTTTGCGTTCTGCATCTCCATACTGTCGATCAGTTCAATGATCTTCTGTCTCTGGCTCAGCAGAAAAGATCCATCTTCTTCTCTTGCTATCTGGATCCCCAGGTAGTACTGCACCTTTCTTAGCTCTTTGACCTCTACGTCTTTGCTCAGCTGTTTCACTACATGTGTGTATTCTTTTTCACTGGCTGAAGCAATTATCAGGTCATCAACAAATGCGAGGATGTATGAATACTGTCTATTAGTACATTTTGTGTACAGACATTTGTCAGCTTTACCCTGTTTGTACTCAAGTTGGGTCAGCATTGTATGTAGCTTGGCATTCCAGGCTCTGGCTGCCTGCTTGAGTCTATAAAGCCCCTTCTGAATCTGGCAGACTAAATGGGCTTGGTGAGGCTTGATGAAGCCCTTGGGCTGCTTCATATATATCTCCTCAGAGATTTCGCCATACAAAAATGCTGTTTTTATGTCTATGTGCCAGACTTCCATCCGCCTTGAAGCTGCAATGCTTAAGAGTGCGCGGATGGTGCTATATCTCACAGTTGGGGCAAATGTGGAGTCGTAGTCTTCTCTATATTTCTGGCTAAATCTTTGGGCGACTAGCCTAGCCTTGTAACGCTGTACTTCTCCTTCTGCCCCGTGTTTAATTTTGAAAGTCCATTTACTTTCAATGGCCTTTTTGCCGGGTGGCAGTTCTGTGAGAGTCTAAGTTTTGTTTTGATGCAGAGCTTCTATCTCTTCTTCTGCAGCTTTTCTCCAGAGACTTGCTTCAGGGGCTGGCATCTCCCCTATCTCTTCCCACGTGGAAGGTTCTCGAGGTAGCGCCGACTCTGCGAGGTAGGACAGTTTAAGTGGTGGCACGCCCCTGTTGGAACGAGATGAGCGCCTAACCTGTGGTTCAGGAGGTTCTGGAGCCTCCTCAGGTTCCTCGTCTGTCTCCAACTCCGGCATATCCACATCACTGTGGTCTTCTGGGTCTCTGGTGCTGCAATCAGGATCTTGGTCTTCTGCGTCTTCTTCTTTCTGGTTCATGGACGCGGCTTTTGCTGATTGGGGCTCTGAAAGAGTAACCTCAAAAGCGCCATTGGTTAGAACCGCTTGGGCATACACTTTCTCATTCTTGATTACTTGACATTGTCTATTTTTAAACACCACCTCAAAGTTCTTTTCAATTAGCACTGGCACGCTTAACAGGTTGCAATTGAACTGGGGTACATACAGAGCTTTCTCCATGAAGTTCTGCCTCACTTCGTCTCTCATTTTGCACCTCAAGGTTCCTGAACCTTGGCCTTGTGCCCTAATGATTTTTTTATCTGCGATTTGGATGTCCCCATTTTGCGGGGAATCAAATTTTTCAATGTCTATAAAGAACTCTTTATTACATGAGAAGTGGGACGATGCGCCTGAGTCCAAAATCCACTTGCTGGACTTGTCTTCTCTACTCTTTGCTGACAAGCTCATTTCTTGTGACAGAAAATTACTCTCAGGGCTGCCTTTCTTTTCTTGTTTCTGTTCTGAAGAGTGGGGCTTCTGACCCTTGGGAGCATTGCAAGCCCTGGCCATGTGTCCCTGATCACCACAGTTAAAGCAAACCACCTTCTTTGGTGTGGCTTTGGTTTTCTTCTGGGGCTTAGACACATAGTTGCAGCCGCTTTCCTTTGCGCCTCTGTCTGGGGACTCATCTCTCTTCTGCTCACACTCTTCTTTCAGGTAGGCAATTAGCCTCTTGAGAGTTAAATCCTCTCTCCCATCCATGAGGGTGGCGAAGGTTTTAAACTTGGGTCCCAGTGACCCCAGGAAATAGCAAACCTTTTGCTCCTCATCTATCTTGTACTGGGACAGCTCTAATTTCTCAATGATAATTAAGAATTCTGTCACATGTCTGCTGCAGTCTGCTTTTGAGTTGAGCTTCATGTTAAATATGTCCCTCATCCATGCCCTGTGGGATCTCTTACTGGCAAATCCACACGAGAGCTCAAGGCTTTCAATCATCTGGGCTGCAGTATCTGTTTCTTTAATATGCACCATTTGTGCATCAGTGATGCTGCTTGCTATCACTGCCTTGGCAATGCAATTTTGCTCCTCCCACACTTTGATTTCGGCTCTGGCATCTTCACTAGCCCCTGTGGGCTTTGCACTTTCAATGGCTGCTAAGACTCTCTTGCTTTCAAGAAGAATCCTTAGGCGTTTCTTCCATTGAATAAAGTTGTCTTCTGTTAACTTGGGCAACTTCATGCTTGCATCACTATAGCAACCTTCATTTGCCATGCTGGAGTCAAAAATCAAAAATCAAGGATTTTGCCAAAAATTCAAAATTTCAAAGTTTTGGAAAAATTGCCAAAAACAATCAAAAGCATCTAAAAAAGGAAAATTCTTCACTGCCTTATCACTGCTATCTGAGGAGAAGGGGGGGGGGTCTCAATCCTCTCTCAGACTGAGACAAAGGATCAGCCTCATGGCTACCAGGAAGTAACAAAGAAAAAATGTGGCCGTTTGGGGTTTCTCTCCTCTGAGAGAATTCAGCGCCACGCACTAAATGCTTCAGCACTTTTCCGCTGCTGGGCCCATAACCCTTATGTTGGGGATTGCCAAAAGACCTGGGAGAGTATATTGTGATATATCATCTCTCCCCTCTTGCTTTTGCAAACACAGCAGAGTATACCCAACTACAGGCGAAAAACGTGTGCATGCGGAGCTGCTGGTTAAAGCAGGGCTGTGCATTTAGTTGATACAGACTGTCCCTTTTGGACAGGCTGGATCTTCACCTGGTTTCCCCCTTACACTACCAATAAGACAAACAGTCTTTTGGAGGTTAAAAACAGAGTTTACTCACTCAGATCTTGCAGATTGGATACAAGCAAGCTTAAAGATGTATTTACAGTTGTGCAAGAATCATATGGTAGTCGACCTGTTCTGAACTTGGGAAAAGTTCAGAACTGCAACTCGGCTACATCTTCAGACATGTTGTTCTTACAAGTTCATGGCTCCGACTGTTTTCCTGGGGCAGGAAGAGAAGGCGACTAGTTACGCCCACATCCTGCACCAGGAGGTCTAGGTAATGTCCACAGGGTCTCTGCTCTAAGATGCAGAGACTCTGTGGTCCCAATTACATCATGCACCTATGCATGGCTTGAGGTTTTGACTGTTCATTCCCAACACTCTTCTTATATTCTTATGCTCTTCTTAACCTGCCCCAAAGTTTGAGTACAAGGCAGTCTGAGCTGCAACACACTAGACAACTCCTTTGAATCCACAGTTTTCAGCACTAACAGAAACCTATTTCACAGCAATCCCAGCTGCTGGTAAGAAACTGTGTTAATTTAAAGAAAGAAAGAAAGAAAGAAAAACTGGAGGGGTAGAGTACCTTGGCGGGCACCAGTAAAAGTATCCGGGGGGCACAGTGGGGCCCACGGGCACCATGTTGCCTACCCCTGCCCATGGGTTCCATGGCAGGCTACGGTAGTTGATCTGGAAAGATTCCTTGAAGGTAGAAACATTGAAAGCCATGACTGAACTACATGTTGCACTGGGAAGCTCCCATCTCTACGCAACAAAGCGCTGGCTTTTCTGGCCTCTGTCATAAGGATCAGTTGGTTATAGTGGCACAATGACTACTCCTGTAGCTTCATGTTTGCCTCTGTAGGCGTAGAAAGCAGCATGCAGCTGGCCTGTTTGCTAGCTGTTGTTATATCGAAACGTGAAACTACAGCAGCAATCACAAATGTTATTTTCAAGATGCCGTTGTTGTGGACACTGGGTAGAGCACACAGCTTCTAATTTTCTACAGTTTATACAAAGGGTGGAGCCTCCCTGCTGTGTGTTCCCATGCCAAAGTCAGCAAATGTGACTCCTTATTGTCAGTGAACTTGCAAAAAGGCTGAGAGGCCTGGCTCTCACATTGCAAGAAAGTCAGAAGTGTCCATTTGCACCCACTGGGATTGCACTGCAGATGTTGAGAAAAAAAATGCTGTTTGGGTCACCACTCGTCAACTAATGTTTGCTGTAAAAGGGAATAAAAAATCAAACAATTTCACAACAAGGCATTCTCAATTTTCACTTCAGTATTATAGTAGTAATGCTCGAACACATGTGTGCAATCATACCTAACAGAAGATGGAGGCTGCTGGATTCAGAATGTTCTCTTTAAAATGCAGAGTTCAGGCCTTGGTCCACACATGCAGCATAAAATGAGGTGGTAGGAACCTGAGATGGTAGAATGAATCATGCCGCTTCAGATTGCAGGCGGACGATCACATTGCTGAATGCTCAACGCTCCATGCAAGTAGAAAACTAGCACAACAAGGAGACAGTTGGTGTAGAAACTTTATCCCTGATGTGCTAGTTGTCTGTTTGCAAGGAGTTATTTCATTATTTGTTTTATATGGGTGAATATTTAAAAAAAAGAAGGTATCCCCCACTTGCAGTCTAAAGTGGTGCAGTTTAGGATCCTGCCACCTTATTCTGCTGAATGTGTAAACCAGCATTAGGAATTTTACATGTTACATTTTAAAAAAAAGATACACCTTAAAAATCATGAGATGACTTGAATCAGTCAGCCCATCTGAAAAAGGCTCAGATGGGTAGACTTTGGGTATAGGTCTAGGCCAGAGAGAGGGTTGGATATAAGGGATGTAAAAACAGGGAATTCATGTGTGAAAACAGTTTAAGATCTGGGAGGTATTCCAATTCTTGCTACTGGTCTTAGGGTGACTACAAAAGAGGAAATGCATCACCAGGAAAGAGGACCCCAATTTGCATTACAATTTGCACATGCTAATTTATACAATATAGATGCAAATTTGGAAATAATTACTATAATACAGGGTTCTCCAACCTTGGGTCCCCAGATGTTGCTGGACTACAGCTCCCAGAATCCCTTGCCATTAGCCATGCTGGCTGGGTATGCTGGGAGCTGTAGGCCAGCAACATCTGGGGACCCAAGGTTGGAGAGCCCTGCTATAATATAAATAGAAATACAATGCATTTCACCGTACTAGGGAAGAACTGTGACCAGGCGACCATGACTTAGTCTCCTGTCCTGGTGCTACCTGTGGATGGGGCAGCTTCAAGGCCCCTGTTGCTCTCCCTTCTGATGGCTCTTTACCTTTTAAACCAGAAGGGGACTGGACAGCCCTTCAAACAGAGGACACCTTCAAATAGAGGACAGCCCTCTGTAAAGTAGGACACACTTAAGCCTTTGCTCAGGCTAGGAATGAGATCCTAGTAGTCTACTGAGTGGGCTCCCATTCTAAGGGCTGTTGCCGCATAGTGTGTTTTATTCTGCTCCTGGTTTTATTGCAAGTAATTGATTTTTTAAAAAATCATATTTTAAATTGTTCATTATTGTGAGATGCTTTGGAGACCATTTCTAGGGGCTGAAATAAAAAAAAAATGGCATGCAAATGCCATAATAAATAAAAAAATAACATAAAAAGATTTTGCTAGGAAGGAAGTGAAGCTTGCAAACAAAATGATCTCTGGGACAAGCTTCCCTCGTGTAAAATGTGAGAGAGTGACAAAGTCGGGTTTGAGAAGACGTATCATCATGGAGGCATGCTTGTGTCTTGAGTTTTCTGATTTTAAATGTTTTAGGATGCAATCCTATGGCTGCTGGATGCTGTCTAGACAGTCATAGGAGAGGTTGGAGTCCCAGCTCCGACCTCAGCAATGTTCTCCGACCTTGGAGCGCCCTCCCTCCAACCTCGGAGCTGGAAGTCAGGGGATGGGGTGGGGTCGGGAGGGGAGAAGACAGGCTCCACCGGGATGCTGGGAGTTGTAGGCCTTTTTTTCTGTCTAAACTTGAATAGGATTGTGCCTTACGTCTTTTGCAGGGCTCCCATAGCTGGCTGGGGCATGCTGGGAGTTGTAGGCCTTTTTTTCTGTCTAAACTTGAATAGGATTGTGCCTTAAGTCTTTTGCAGGGCGGGAGAAGCACAAAGGCGACCTTCGCCTCCGTGCTGCCCCCACCCTCCATTAGATGCCCATAATCTTCTGAGATCAGAGGGTTACGGGCAGCCACATTGGGTTGTACTGCCCACTGATGAGGATATGTATATATTATGTTATTTTGCATTTTAATACCTGTTTTGGTTTCTTTTATTGTAAACTGCTTTGAGATCCCCCCCCCCGAGATACGGTCAGCATTCTATGAATTGATTAATTAAATAGATTAGATGCAACGGCAACGGGCTGTGTGCCTGGTGGGAAGCCCAGGTCTGCTGCAGTGGAATGTGGAATGGCCCTATGTAAGGACCATCTAAAGGCCCAACAGCAAGGAAATGCACAATTGAGTCATTCTGGCTGTTCATGACCAGCATGTGCTCTTAACATGTGATAAGAAAAAAGAGCAGAGCTCTCCATAGGCCCGTAAAAGCATTTACTAACATCAACATCACCAATGATTCATGAAGGATTCAACAAGAACAAGAACTTGATGAATGACTGCACGCAGCTTCTGTTGATTTTCAGCACGAACTGCTTTGTGAACAGAAGCGTTCAGGCCTGTGGCTCACGCTGGCTCAGCTTGTCTGAGTGTGGAAAGCTAAGCAAGGTCAGGGCAGGCCTGGTTATGACTTGGATGGGAGACCCCCTCCTCTAGTTTTCTGCATTGAGCAGGGGGTTGGACTCGATGGCCTTGGAGGCCCCCCCTTCCAACTCTATGGTCCTATGATCTTCTCCTCTCCAACACTGTACAGATGAAGATGGGGACACATTTGCTACGCTCCTGTTTCTCATCCCAAATAGGGTGGCCACTTGTGAATTGCCCCCCCCCAAAAGAGGAAATGCATCACCAAAAAAAGAGAAGAGGACAAAAGCGGATGCCCATTTGCCAAACATCTGCATATTCTAATTGATAGGTATAGATGCAAATTTAGAAATAATTGTAATAATTTAAATAGAAATATGGTACATCTCACCATAGTGAGGGAGGCTGTGACTGGGTGACCGGTGTCCCTTGCTCAGTCCAGGTGCTGTTGATGAGCAGCTTCAAGGCCCTTTAGCTCTTCCTTCTGAGGGTTCTTTATCTTTAAACTGGACTTGAACCGGACAAATAGAGGATGCCTTAAAAATAGAGGATTGTCCTCTGTAAAAGAAGATGCCTGCCCTCCCTAATTTTCCAAAAGGATTACTGTCCAAGGCTTCCTTCTACCAAACACCTTTACACGGCGCTGAAAGTCTTACTCTGTCTGGTGCATGTTGTATTAATTTAATCTGAAATGGCTGGTCCTCTGGCAATTTAAGTGCCCAGAAGTGCCCCCCCCCCACTCCCCTTCAGGTAAAAGTCATACTGGAAAAATACCATTGTTCTGCAATATACTAGTATCAATAGTTCAAAATACATCTCAGCCAGTGGAGCATGTGAAATTGCAGGCTCTGCATATATGGTCCCAAGAGGAGGTGTTCTATCAACAGCTGCCAGAAGTTGTGTTATAGCTAAATGGAACTTCCACACCCAGAGGCAGTAAACAGGGGAGAACATCATGCCCTGCTTATGAGCTTCCCAGAGGCTACTGGCTGGCTGCTGTTGAAAAGAATGCAATGCCAGACTAGATGTGGGGCCGGCCCTACCATTAAGCAGAATGAGGCAACCGCCTCAGGCAGCAGATGCTGGCGGGGAAGGCAGCAGCGGGAGCCCCCTGGCCGTTCCTCCTGAGCCCCGCAGCCATTCTCCACTGTTGGAGGACAGAACCGTGTGTTCCATGCAACCTGTCCTGTGCCCCTTAAGCTAGCCTGCTGTCCTCAGGTGTGGTAGAGCAGGGATGGGCAGAACATAGGTCTCCAGATGTTTTGGATTTTAGTTCCCAGAAGCCCCTGCTAGCATGGCGAATGGTCAGGCATGCTGGTAGTTGAAGTCACAGGGAGAAGCACAGACAGAGAGAAGCTCATACAGAGAAACAGAAACCAGCCATGTTTCCGATCCTTCTCCCCTTCCTGTTTTCCCAGAACCAGCCAGGGAGCAAAACCTTTTTTTTTATTTTTTAAATGGAAACCCTGTTGAACCACCATATATGGCCGGTGGGCTGTGTCTCGCTTGGTGTCTCAGAAGCTGTGCAGCCTTAGCTTGAAGGAATATATGAAGCCACCCCCCCCACCCTCGCTCTTAGTGAGTTCCAAATGGTGGATGATGAACATGAACCAAAGCAAACGATTCCAAATCAGATCCACTTCAGTGAAAGACTGATATCATCATGTAATGCTTCACTCACCGTTAAATAATAGCCACAGGATATGAATTTTCAAGGGTGTTTCAGCCACTTGAAAAGCTTCCCCAGCTTGAGTTCCTCATGATGTACCATCTTTTTTTTATTTGGACATAAAAAGCCGAGGTGCCTTTTGTCACAGTCATTTATTTTTCTTATCACAGGGGGAAAAAATATATGCACACAGAACATCTGGATTTCAGTGAGGTCCTGCCTCTTTCCTATTTTTTCCAGCTGTTCTGGCCTCAATGTTTAGCGGGCTCTTCATGTAACAATCCCAGAAGATGAGCTTTTTCAGTGTCCCCTGGCCATCTTCCCACTGAAAAAGCTGGAAATAGGAGAAGTTTACCACATAAGAAATGTCCTATTGGACCGGAACTGTTCCTTCCGATTTTTGTGTCAGTCATCCACAAATCCAGGCCTGTCACATGCACACAAAAAGGCCAGAAACTTATCCTGCCACACCGTTAGGAATAAGGACTCAAATGCCATTAGTGCATCTGGTTCAGTACTGTCTACATTGATTGGTAGCGGCTCTTCAGAGGGATCCAGATGGGGAACTTTCCCAGTCCTACCTGGAGATGCTGGGGATTGAACCTAGGACCTTCTGCATGCAAAGCAGGGCCTCTCTGCCACTGAGGGAGGGGCAGCAGGTCATGCCCCCCAGTCTACTACATGCAAGGCTGACCATTGCTGCTGATCTGCACCCTTTGGCTGCTATGGCCATGAGCATGCTCCGGAGCACTATCGCCACCCCACTTTATTTTATTTATTTATTTTTAATATTTATATCCTGTCTTTTTTTCCTGCAAGAAACCCAGCTTACACGATCTTCCTCCTCCTCTCCATTTTATCCTCACAACAACCCTGTGGGGTAGGTTAGGCTGAGAGTCAGTGACTGGCCAAAAGTCACCCAGTGAGCGACATGGATGAGTGGGGACTAGAACCTGGATCTCCTGAGTCCCAGCCCAACACACTCACCACCTCACCACACTTTACTCATCGGAACATAGGAAGCCACCTTCTATTAAGTCAGACCATGGGTCCATCCAGCACAGTATTGTCAACACAGACTGGCATCAGCTCTCCAGAGTTTCAGGCATGATTTTTTTCCAGCCATACCTGGAGATGCTGGGGATTGAACTTGGGTTGGGACCCTCCGCATGTAAAGCGGGTGCTCCACCACTGAGCCACGGCCCTTCCCAAATCCTCCTGCGGCAAATAGTAATGGTGCTCCCAGCAACTCAGGGGCCATCTTGCCCTTCAATCCCATGTTGAGAAAGGAGCCTTTCCTTAGATCAGTGTTCCTCAATCTTGGGTCCCCAGATGTTTTTGGCCTACAACTCCCAGCATGCCCCAGCCAGCTATGCTGGCTGGGGCATGCTGGGAGTTGTAGGCCAAAAACATCTGGGGACCCAAGGTTGAGGAACACTGCCTTAGATAGAGTGAGGCATCGTGGGCAAGGTGGTCCCAGAGAATGCCCGTGCTCTTCAACAGCAGCAAATATTGTTTAAACCTTACATTTGAATAGTATTTGACTCTGTTGTGACAAAATGGCGGTGATGCAGGCATTCCCTGTGGCCAGCTCGCCCAACATGCCTTGCTCTGAGGAAGGAGCTTTTCCTCAGAGCATGGCAAAGCATGAGAGGGTCCTGGATGTCCTGGGGGCAGGAAAAAATGTGCGAGGAGAGGGAGCACCTGGCAGGTCAGTGCAGCGGGGGTGGGGAGGGAAGGAGGAGGAGGAGCAGGAAGAGGAGGAGAAGGTGCATCAAGTGACAAAAATAACTTGGCTGGCCTTGGGCATCATGCACCTTGACTTGGGGGAGGGGAACAAAATGGCAGCAAAAAATGTTTTGGCCTGGCCAAGAACATTACAGGAGACAGTAACGTGTGGACCCACAGCTGTCCATCTCACCCGGCTTCCTTCAGCATAGAATAGGAATATAGGATCATAGAGTGGGAAGGGATCTCAGAGATCATCTAGTCCAATCCACTGCTCAGTGCAGGCTTTGCACTGCAAGGTACAGCTACAGCATCCCTGACAGATGGCCACCCAGCCTGTGCTTAAATAACTCCCGCCAAGGAGAGCCCACCACCTCCTGAGGCAATCAGTTCCACTGCTAACAGCTGTCACGGTTAGGAAGTTTCTCCTAATGTTTAGTTGAAATCTGCTTTCCTTCAATTTCTGCCCAATGGTTCTAGTCCTGACCTTTAGAGCAAAAAGAGGAGACTCTTTTAGAATAGGTTAGATTTTAGAATAATTTTGTACATTACAAATTAGTCATCATAAAAAGAGACAAAGAAAAAAAAATTAGTTGGCCTTTTATATAAACAACATGTTAACAACACATTAGCAGCAAAGAGCAGGATCATTAAAAACATGTGGAAGCCCACAAAATTCATGCCCAGAAATCACAGAACAGAACTGGAGGTCAGAGGAGAGCCAAACCTCTATTGTGCTCAGATCACGTTATTCCATTTCCGCCAAGCAGTGGAGACGCCTGATTATATATCATTAACTGTGCAACATTTTAAAAAACATTGATCAAAATACTTGAAATATTGTCAACACATCTTTCATTAGCTGTCCTTTTTCCTAGGCTAAGCACTTCCTGTTCTTTCGGACTTTCCTCATAGGCCCTGCCAAAGTCCAGAATATGGAAGGTGGGTACCCTGAGGATGAACTAGGATACGTTGACTACTTTCCATCACAGAGATAAAAAAGACCATAGAAGAAGAACCATGCTGAATCAGAATTAGGGACCAAAAAATAACCCCCCCCAAAACTTTCCCAATGATGGATGGATGCTCTTGTATTTAGAGCTGGTGGTGGTGAGGGTTGGAAGGGTTTAGAAGTATTGAATTTGCCAAGTTGATATTGAATGTTATTGCCTTAAAATTCATCTGGAGGAGTCAAATTTAAAGTTTGGGTTTCTTTTTAATCCTTCATGGTGGAATTTCAAAAATAAAAAAAACCCTGAAAATGTTTGAAACTCAAAAAGTTGGAATGGAATGTATTTCAATGGGGCCCCGTGTGCAGAAGAATATATTGCATCAGTGGAGGAAATGGTTGGGTGGGTTAGGGAATCACCATATAACAACATCTTTGGCATGTTCGATGCTTTCTGTATAGATTTTGTAGGATAAAGGATGCGGTATCTCTTCTGAATTAAAAACCTATGGTTGTAATGTGTGTTCTGAGTTGAAAGCATTTGGACCTTCTTCAGAAAGATCAGAGGATGCCACATAGTTTTGTGTAATGTCAATGCTCTTTCCCTCTTGTTTATTTATTAGCAGACACTGGACAGGAGTGATGCGGCATCTAGTGGAGGTGTAGAGCAGGGCTGGGCAACCTGTGGCCCTCCAGATCCTGTTGGACTACAACTCCCATCATCCTTGACCACTGGTCATGCTGGCTGGGACTGATGGGAACTGGAGCCCAGCAGCATCTGGAAGGCCACAGGTTCCCCAGCCCGGCAGTAAAGTGTGATCTCTTAGTGTTCAGAGAAGGGCAACAAAGATGATCAAGGACTAGAAACGAAGTCCTACGAAGAAAGATTGAATTAACTGGGTATGTTTAATCTTGAGAAGAAAAGACAATGGGGATATGATAGCACTTTTCTAGTACTTAAAGGGTTGTCACACAGAAGAGGGCTGCAACTTGTTCTCTGTCATCCAAGACTGTAGGACACAAAATAACGGGCTGAGGTTACAGGAAGGCAGATTTTGGTCAGAGCCGTCACACAATGGAACCAATTGCCAAGGGAGGTGGTGGACTCTCTGTCACTGGAGGTATTCAAGCAGAGACTGGGCAGCCATTGTCATGGATGGTTTAAACTGGATTCCTGCACTGAACAGGGGGTTGGAGGACCTGATGACCTAAATGGCCCCTTCCAACTCTAGACTCTATGACTAAAACTGTCGCCATCCCTGACCGTTGGCTATACTGGCTGGGCTGATGAGAGTTGTAGGCCAAAACATCTAGAGGGCACCAGGTTGGGGAAGGCTCTCGTAGACCACTTGTGGAAAAGCAGGATATAATCTTTTTTAAAAAACTAAAAAACTATCAGGAATAGGTTCATCCAAGCAAAGGAACAGGTTCATCTGAGTACTACTTGTTGGGGAACAACAATGGGATATGGCTGTTGCCGTCATGTCCTGCTTGTGGGCATCTCAGAGGCATGTGGTCAGCCACTGTGGGAAACAGGATGCTGGACTAGATGGACCATTGCTCTAATCCAGCAGCAGGGCTCTTTGTATGTTCTAGAATAGCATGAGGATCTTTTTGGCCTACAGCTCCCATTAGCCCTAGCCAGCATAGCCAACGGTGAGGGATGAAAGGAGCTGTCGGCCAAAACATCTGCCACAAGTTGGAAACCCCTGATAGATATGAACAAATTAAACTACATTTTAATGAAACGTTGTTGGGTTTTGTTTTTTAAGTGCCAAGACTTTGTCAATCGTCCCGGGGCCTTTGTACTCATTGACCAGGTTCAGAGACAACATGCTAAGCCATGGTGGCTCACCATCCTGGCTTAGCGTGTTGTCTGAACCCAGTCAGTGTTTCTTAGCCATGGCTTCAAAGCCACCCTTCAAAGCCATGGCTTGTTCTAGGGTTTACTGTAGCCACCCTTGCTTAGCGTCTTGTCTGAACCCAGTCTGGCATGAAAACTGGAAGCTGAGAGACAGTTTACTTCTTATTGAAGTAAAGTAGTTCAGCTCCTAAAGTAGAATGTTGTCTGAATGTTTTTCCTTATATTATCATTTTTTAAAAAGTTTTTTTTTTTTACTCCTCTTCCTTTTTCTCCTGAAAGAAAGTTCAGTGAAGGGGTTAAGAATAATCTAATGAGTGCTAAACCCTCAAACTGATGGCTGTAAATAATTGTTTCACACAATCTGCTGATATCCTCCACACATTGCATATTATGCCTTTTCTCCCTGACAAAATGTGAATTAACTTGTATGCTGGAAAAAGTAACATGTGAAGGGTTCCTCCTAGGGGTGGTGCACGAGCCGAGCACTCCCGCCATGCGAGCCGAGTGCAAGTGCCAGCTGAGGAGCTTGCCAGACTTCCGGGTCCCCGGCTCTATGTTGTTTTCATAAAAAATAGCGTAAAATACGTTAAAACAGCTGTGATTTGCGCAAATTAGGCTGTGATTTGCGCAAATTAGGCTGTGATTTGCACAAATTACGCAAATCACAGCCGTGTTCAACGTATCTTATGCCATTTTCTATGTAACCAATGTAGCACTGGAAACCGGAAGTCGTTTCCCCTGGCTCAACTCGCATTCGAGTTCGCTGGACTTCCACCCCCCAATCAAGCTCCGTGCACATCCCTATACAGCCTCAGCTGATCTTCAGGTATGTGTGCATAAGTATGCATAGGAAGGTATGTATATGCCACTGTGGCGTAGTGGTTAGAGTGTTGGACTGGGGCTTGGGAGACCGGGGTTCTAGTCCCCACTTGGCCATGAAGCTCACTGGGTGACTTTGGGCTAGTCACTCTCAGCCTAACCTATGTCACAGGGAAGTTGTGTGTATAAAATGGAGAGGAGATCATGTACGTTGCCTTGGTGTCCTCGGAGGAGGAAAGGTAGGATATAAATGCAACAAATACATTATTACATTTATATCCCACTCCCCCCCCCCCCGTGGAACTCAGTATGGCTACATGGGATTCCCAGATGGTCCCCCTTCCAGGCACTGACCAGAGACAGATCTGCTTAGCTATAACAAAGTGCCTACCTCATGTACCTTCAGACCATGCCCTGGGACCATAGGCGAAAGCTTCCAATCTCCTCCTGGTGGCCACAATGGAGGAAGAGGAGCATGGGGAGCTGACAAACCTGATACTCATTTGCTGCTGTCTCCCTTGGCACCCTTGGGAACCCCTTCCCTGACCTAAGTTTTAATGATATATTTTACTGGGGGCAGCTGGGTGTGCTGGAAACAGAAGCCTCCAGCTGCTAACCATCTTCATTTTCCCCATAATGTATCTGCGCCCCACGTGGGCCTAGAGGCATTCTTTGAAAATTAAGTTGGCGTGTGGCTTTAAGCAGGTGCTTCAGTCTGCAATACTTTTTCAGTTGCATGCCAAACAAATGCAGAAGGAGAAAGAAGGAGGAGAAGAAAAAGAAATGGACCCGCAGTTGCCTGGTGAACTTGTTGAGATAGAAGTTGGAAGGCAGCGGCAAACAACTAGGGGATTGGGGAAGGCAGTGGGGTGACCTGGGCTGGTTGGTGAGGAAGAGGAGAAGGGACAGATGCGTATGAGTGATGGGTGAAATGATGTGTGTATGAATGGATGGATGGCGGTGTGTGAGAAATGGAGAGAGAGAGAGAGAGAGAGAGAGAGAGTTGGGGGATAATCCTGAGAGAAAGGGTGTGCAAGTTCTTGGAACGTTACTGGTCTTTTAGCCTCACCTGTTTGCATTCTATGAAATGGGCCTTTTGTTGCATTAGTAAATGTTGCAATTGGTCACCCCCCTGCTGTATACACCTTCCATATCTTTCTACACACACACACACACACACACACACACGTTTCAATATGGAAGGAATCTAGTGTTCTTGTTCAGACAGTCTATGGTTTGGCTCCATATGAAGCAATTACTGCTCTCTTGTGGTCTCTCTGGTTGAACTGAAAACTAAAAAAGCAAAGAAGGGAAGGAGAGCCTATCAAAAACAAAGCAAAGTAGCAGAATAATTACTTCGGACAGAGGTTTCCCCCTCCCACTCAGTTCTTTTTCACATGTAAAGGGAGTGCAAAAGAGGGAGTCTAGAACCCTAATGGTTTAAAATGAAAAGCTGTGGCTGAAAGAGAGAATTACTTTAATGTTCTAGAAAATGATGCCAGACTTAAGCTACAGAGATCATCATCACAGACCTCCCCTACCATCTTTACTTTCCCTAAGTATAGCACAGGAAACATTGGAAGCATTAAAGAAGGAATTATTCATTGCACACAGTGACCAACTGTATATCTAGGTTTCTGATTAGAATAAACAGCACAGGGAGCCTCTCCAGTCTCCCCCTTTTCATACTGAAGTAACTGAACATGGTTGCAATGAGTCAATCATTGTTCCATCTCAATCAGAGCTCTCCAGGGCAGTGCTTTCTCTAGGTTTTGTGGGGCCCCTTGGGCAAGATGCCCTGAATGGGGGGCCCTCCTGGAGTGGGCCCTCTCCTCATCACCTCTGCCCATTCAATTGCCCCCTCCCTCTGGGACCAGTCTACCCCACTGCCCAGAAAGAGAAGGCAAGTTGAGTGAAGGGTGCTACTCTTTTCCCTTGCTCAGAGTGGGCAGGTGCATAGGCAGAGACAGTAGGGAGGAAGAGGATCTGGGCCAAAGGGCTGGCAGTGGTCCCTTTGCTGGAATGTCCCTTTGCCTCGGCAAGTGCCTGATGATGCTGAGCCCCGATGCCAGCTCTGCTCCAGGATCTCAGGCAGAGATCTTTCCCAGCCCTGTTGCTTGGGATTGCATTTAAATCGGGGGTGGGCAATCTGCAGCCCCTCGGCCTGATTTCATGTGGCCCTCAGTCTAATTTCAAAAGCCCAATGCGCACGATCAGTTCAGACCTCTGGCAAGAGTACGGATGTCGGCGAAATCCGCAACGGATTGAAATGAGTTTGGATTTCTATGAATCCAACCTGCAGATTCGGCAGCGGACTGGCCTTTTCCGAGTCACATGGATCTCGTGGACTTGCAGACCGTCTTTTCATGTTTGCGCTAATTCGTACTTGCGCATTTGTGCATTTGCACAAGTGTGCATTATCAGTAATACACACTTGCAAGTTAGTGCAAGTAGAATGAAATTCTGGTTAAAAAAAATCTGCTTCCGTCAATGAGCAGACGGAACAGATTTCCCAAAATGCGTACATCCCAAGGCAAGAGCAATCTGTCCCTTTCATATATATATGAAATGCAAAAGAGGGAGCCTAGAACCCTAATGGTTTAAAATGAAAGAAAGAATTGCTTTAATGTTCTAGAAAATGATGCCAGACTTAAGCTACAGAGAACATCATCACAGACCTCCCCTACACACACACACACACACACACACACACATTATTGTTATGAGGAAAAAAAACACCCCCCCCAAACACTAACACTACAAATACATATAAAATGGACTTCCGATTTTCTCCACAACAAAGCTTAAGTAACAAAACTTTCTCTTACTCTATAATTACAAGGAAAGCACTCTTTTCCCCCATTAACCCAATTTTTTGTTCTTATTCATCAAACCCACAAATAAACAAATCATCATTTCCTAATCCCTGCAAAAAAATCTGTTAGAGGTTGCCACTCAACCATAAACCTAGATGTTGACTTTTCTCTAATTAATGACGTATGTTTGGCCATCTCAACTAACTCCAACATCTTCACCATCCATGCTTTGACTGAAGGTAAAGTTGGACGCAATCTGTCCCTTTCCTGACAGCTAGCCATGTGAGAAGGAGAAATAGGGAAAATAAAGTAGCAGAAAGAGAAAGAGAAAAGGGGTGATCTACCCACTTTGGGCTCTGGCCTGGGCCACCACTGTCTTCAGCCCTGCTCACTACTGACAAGCACCTCCCTGACAGGTTACCCACAAGGGAATGTGGACCCGGACAGAAAAAAGGTTAGCCACCTTTGTTTTAAATGGAGCTGCCAGGGTTTGAACCTGGGACATTCCAGATACATACAAACCAACAAACCATGCTGCACTATTATCAAACATAGCCACTCTCCATTGGTATGGTGGCTGAAATTATTATTTTCCATTCCTGAAAACTTCTCACAATATGCAGTGAAAATTCCAGATACAGTTTTTATGCCTGTAACACAGAGAACATTCCAGACACAATTTCCAAACCACTTTAGTGTACTTAAAGTTGATTTTGAGCACTACAGTTGAAAAAGACAAGTGATGACCTATATTGCAGTTTGCACATGCAAGTCCATCTCTAGGTTATTTATTTATTTATTTATTATATTTATACCCCCGCCTTTTTTCCTGCAAGGAACCCAAGGCAGCTTACATAATCCTCCTCCTCTCCATTTTATCCTCACAACAACCCTGTGAGGTAGGTTAGGCTGAGAGTCAGTGGCTGGCCCAAAGTCACCCAGTGAGTTTCATGCCGAGCGGGGACTAGAACCCAGATCTCCCAAGTCCCAGTCCAACACTCTCACCACTACGCTACACAGGTTGGTCAACACCTGACAGCCCACAGCTGAATTATGATGCTGTTGTCACGTGATGAACATGGATGTTTGAGCCAGCACCATGTCTCCCTGGGATTGATGCACTTTTCGTAAAATCTATCCAAAGATCTATCTAGCCCAGCATCCTGTTTCCAGCAGTGGACAGCTGGATGCCATTATAAATAATACCAAATTTCATTACTTATACGGAAAGGTAATATGGTTTGAAGGTTAGGTGGTTGATTTGAAAGGCAGGGCAGCTTTTCCCAACCGGTTCCCTTTGGACGTGGCTTTGCCACAGAGACCTCTGAGGCAGAATTTGTGTTAGATTAATTGGAGCTCCTGATTTGCCTGTTGCAGAATAAAATAGGTTAGTACTAAGGATGAATGGATCTGTCAATTTTGGTTTCTTTCCATTTTTCATTTCTCCAGTCTTAAGTTTGGTTTTGAGATTATTATTTTTTTAAAGTTTGCATGAAAATTCGTAAGTATTTTTTGTGCACATTTCTCCTAATACGTGCATTTTTGTCTAAGATACACATTTTTGGCAAGCAACTTTCCTAATATCATGCATTTTTGAATGTTATTTCCCTTAACAGATGCACTTTTGTATGCATTTTTTTTTTTTTAGTGGAGTACTCCTTTCTAGAAGTCAGAGAAGTGCAAATATCAAAGAATAACTGAGTTTCGGCATGCATAGTAGTTTGAAAGTGTGAAACTGGAACCGAATGAATTTTTCTCCCATCCCTAGAAACTTTAGCATCAATAGGCTACACTACATAGTTTGTACAGCAAACTTTCCTCCGCTCACTAAGATAGCACTGGCTTGGACATATGAGCTCCAGGTCATTCTGACTTAAGTCTGCTAACAGGCTGTGGGTGGTCTTTAAGATGTAGTTATGGCTGGGTGCATATATATTAGAAATACAAACCCAGAGGCATCAATGAAATGAGAACTAAGCTGCACATTCAGACTTTCTGGGTTTCAGAATGCAGTTGGGGAATCACATGTTTAAATTCTCCACTCACTCTCTCCCTCCCCCCCCAGTAAAAATTCACTGCACATGAAAAGCATCAGAGAGGATTTATTTATCATTAACATTTATAGACTGCCTTATCTGCAAAAAAAAAAGCCATAAAGGTGGTATACAACAATTTAAAACAATAAAACCTTAAGTCAATAAAAACAAGAACATGAAACCCAGTAATAGCGCAATCTCCTAGCTGCTAGACAGCATCTAGAAGATGGCCATAGGATTTTTTTGGAGTCCCAGCAATGACCTTGAAAACTCAACCAGAGGTCGGAGCTGGGACTCTGAGCTCGGAGTGCCTTCCCACCCACCGTCACAGCTGGCACGGAAAGAACCATTCTGGCTGCTTCTCCGAGGTTGCAAATGCAACCTCGGAGAATGGGTTTCGTGGGTGTTTTGGGGGGTGGCGAGGGGAGGAGACAGGAGCCGCTACAATACGAGGTATCCTGGCAGTGCCTCAGCCTCCTTCCCTCCTGCTCCACAGCACCGCACTTAGGCAGCCGAAATCAGCCGTCTAAGTGCTTTGCAGGATGGGAGGAGCGTGGTGGAAGTACAGTATTTTTCCATGTATAAGACTATACTTTTTCCTAAAATCGTTAGACTAAAAATTGAGGGTCGTCTTATACACAGAAGTAAGCCAAGGAGAGAACCGTGCGGTTGCGAAACTGCCCAGTGGGGGGCGTCTTATACACTGAAAAATACGGTAACCTTCGCCTCCACGCTCCTCTCACCCTGCATAGGATGCCTGTAATCCTCCGAGTTCAGAGGGCTGTGGGCATCGGGATTGGATCGGGCCCTAAAAATGTTAAAACCTGAAGACTACACATTTTGAAAGGCCACATTGAAAAGATGAGTCTTTAGGGCCAAGAGGGTGGGCGGGGGGGCAATCAGACCCAGCACCAGGGGTTGGCCTGGGTGGGCAGCTGCTCAGGGCCCAGAGGCTCATAAGGCCCCATCCCTGCCTCTGAGCCTGCCGCGGCTGCCGCCATCCCCTCCTCATCCTCCTGCCTGGCCCAGCTGGTGAAAGGAATCGCCTGTGGCTGAGCCTGCAGTTCCCGCGGCACCCCATTGTAAAAGATTCCCCCCGCCCCACTAGCTTACATTTTGAATAGCAGCGATCTGAACCAGTCAGACACTGCCTTTGTGGGGGACACGGCCAATGAGAGCAGTCTTTACACCAGTCCTGTGCGCCCTCACTGGCTGAGTCCCTCCCAAAGACGGTGTCTGATTGGTTGAGATAGCTGCTACTCAAAGTGTCAGTTAAACAGAACTTTTAAAAGTACGTGCAGGCTTGGCTGGCCGGGTACTGCAGCGTTTTGCCGGTGGGGCTGGCCAGGTGAGGAGGAGGAGGAGGAGCCACTGCCACCACTGCTACTGCTGTCCCCCACCTGGTTTAAAAAACAACAACCCACAGGGAGGGCTGGATGGGTGAGCGAGTGATTGGGCCGAGGCTTTGGCAGCACGTGCTCGAGCGGGCAGGGGCTTTGGTGGGGCACTTTGGTGGTGGGCTTTGACAGCGGGCTTTGATGGCAGGCGCGGTGTTTCGGTGGTGGGCTTTGGCAGCTGGGCAGGGGGTTTTGGGGGTGGGTGGGTGGGGTGCTTTGGTAGCAGGCAGGAGGCTTTGCTGACAGGGCAAGTGGTGGTGGCTGATTGGCAGCACCATGACGAGGGCCCACCGGAGTCTGGTGCTGGTCCTGGGTCCAATTGTAGTTCTGGAGGGATCACATTTCATAGTCGGGGGCAACATAGCAGAAAGCCCTTTCATGCGTGCCTGACAAACGGGCCTCTGCGGGTAATGGCACAATCGAAAGGACCTCTCCTGCAGATCTTAATACTTGGGCAGGTTCATAGCGAGACAACCAGCCCCTTACACCAGGTCACAACTGTTTTCTTTGCTAAGCTAACTTTCCACTCGTAGGGTTGTTTTTAAAAATAATAATAATGCAGGAGTATTCAAACAAACAACCCCTCCATCTGCCTTCTGACATGGTACCATACATACCATGCCTCTGCCACTTGCTTTTTCTGAATGTGCAGACTGGCCTGAATGTGCAAACGGGTAGGCAAATAATTTTTTTTAAAAAAGTAAATATTGAAAGATTGGAAGTAGGATCTAGAATTGCTTCCTTCAGAAAAAACAAAACAACACCTGGCCAACTCTCTCTCTCTCTCTCTCTCTCTCTCTCTCTCTCACACACATACACACACACACACACACACACACTTTGGCATCATAAAGTCCCTATGTATTTTGGATTAGTATCACTTTCTGCTTAAGTTTCTCAGTTAACAGTTATAAAGGCACAAGAAATATTATGCCAGGCATAACTGGTTAACTGTCATAGGAGCTTTTCCTCAGCTTTTGGAGAAGTTTCCTGGAGATGGTCATGGTAAAGTTTGACAAATCCATAGCTGAAACATGAAGACCCATTCAAAAATATAGCGTAACAAGGAGGAAATTTGCTTTTTTAAAAAACCCTTAAATACATATTTTGGGACTTAATCAGAGCAATATTATCCTTATCATTGTGAGAGATCAGTAACTAGAAAAGTAGGTTGAATGTGTATTCAGTTAGGGCTTGTTCGCATTAGACCTGGTGTAAAAATCCCTCAGCTTGCCTCAGTCTCTTAAAGCACAATCCTATGCATGTTTAGACAGAAAAAAGCCCTACAACTCCTAGCATGCCCCAGCGAACTTGGGAGTTCTAGGACTTTTTTTTCCTGTCTAAACATGCATAGGATTGCACCCTTACAGTTGCTTAAAAATCCACAGGGTTAGCTGAGTGAAGCACATTGAAGAAAAAGAGGCCCTGGATAATTAAGGGCCCCTAAACTTCAGCTTTCTCCTTCAAAGAAACCGAACAAAAACTTCTCAGTTTCCTGGACATGCAGAGGCGGATTGAGTTCAAAATCTTTTGCAACCATACAGTGACTTGAGAATCATCATAGCCACCAAGGATGTACAGTAATACCTTGGATTGCAAGCATAATTCGTTCCGGAACCGTGCTTGTAATCCAAAACACTCTTAAATCTAAAACGAGTCTCTGGCGGGCGTGAGCGGGGCCGATTTCGGCCTGCTACACCCACTCGAGGCGAGCGGTTACATCCCTACGGCTTGTATTGCAAGACTGTTGCTTGCTTATCAACTCAAAATTTATATTAAAAATTTGCTTGTCGTGCAAAACGCTCTCAGACCAAGTTACTTGCACTCCAAGGTATTACTGTATTACAAAGCAATGCTGAGATTCTCTGTGTATGTCAAAAATGGTTGTTGAGCCAAGATAACCACATCCAAAACAATGTTAGCATTTTTCAGGATGTGCCCTGCGTGTACATAGGTGAATGCACATAGGGGATACAGAGTGATACTGTGGCAGAGTGGATGCTGGGTGGCTCCAATCTCTGCAGGGCTGCGTATCTGCTCTGGGTTTTACTCTACACTGGTGCCGGACCTATTTCGGGGATAGGGTTCAGCACCATGGATAGCTCCTGAAAAGTTCGGAGCAAAATCCGGAGTGGATACGCATCCCCGTTGATGTTGGAGCCACCAGCCTCTACAGTATGGCATCAATCCCTGCTCTACCACACGTGCGTACATTTGTGTTGCGTGCCTCCCCAACATGTCTGCATGTGTACAAACTGCATGGAGGGTTGTATGTGTGGTTGGGGACTCTGCTTCTTTGCAGGATCCTCAAGCAGACCTAGAAGTCTGTGTGAGTACATTTTGTACGTGTGTGGACCCATTTCAGACATGCCACTGTATGTGTGTATGGCGGAGTGGAGCTTGCCATTGTGGTTCCGCTCCAAATCTATGCGCATTTGTCGTACATACATTTGTTGGATGTGCGTAGGGTCACCTGAATAATGCTAAAGTTATTTTGGAGGCGGCTATAGCGCATAGTTAAAGTATAGAATGTAGTGATGGCCACCAATTTGGATGGCTGTAAAAGGGGATTGGACAAATTCATGGCAGGATAAGGCTCTCAATGGCTACTAGTAATGCTAGCTATATGCTACCTCCAGTATCAGAGACAGTATGCCTATGTACACCAGTTGCTGGGGAACATGGGCGGGAGGGTGTGTTGCACTCCTGTCCTGCTTGTGGGTTTCCCATGGGCAGCTGGTTGGCTGCTGTGTGAACAGAATGCTGGACTAGATGGTGTGAGAGCTGGACTGACCCGGGTTCAAAAGCTCCCCTAGCCAATGACCCTCAGTCCCAGTCACGCAGGCGGAAGGAGAAAGATAACAGCAGTTAATAAAGATTAAAGAGTTTATTTGTAAAACCCAATTACATGGGATTAAGGCAATTAATGCATCTCTACTCACTACATCATTGCAGACTCAAATCCTATACCCCAGTGGTAAGGCTAGATGAAGTGAAGTCCAAGAGACATGTCGAGTCGAGACGAGAGACAGCAAGCAAGTGGAAGAGAGAGAAGTGACGGAATGAAGCTATCAGCAAGTGTGCTAGCTTTATACCCCAGACCCTGCATCTATAAATAGGATATTACTCACCCCAGTTGTATAACCTATTCATCAACATGTTGATCCAACCTGTCCAAGGTTGCTGAGTCACATCACCTCGAGACCATATCTCCTGACCAAAGGCCTTGTATACTTGGACCCTTGGTCTGATCCAGCATGGCTCTTCTTATGTTCTTATCCAGTGAAGGGACAAGGGAGGCAGGCAGGCAGGTGGATCAGGCGGGTATGAAAGGAAACCGTATGACTGGCCAGCCCAGGAAAACTTCATGGCGGTTAGTTAAAAGGGGATTGGACAAATTCATGGAGGAGAAGGCTATGAATGGCTTCTAGTCCTGATGGCTATATGCTACCTCCAGTATCAGAGGCAGTGTGCCTATGTACACCAGTTGCTGGGGAACACAACTGGGAGGGTGCTATTGCATTCATGTCCTGTTTGTGAGTTTCCCACGGGCAGCTAGTTGGCCACTGTGTGAGCAGCATGCTGGACTAGATGTACCCTTGGTCTGATCCAGCAGGGCTTTTGTGTTCTTATGTATCTTGGCTCAACAGCCATTCTTAACATATGTAGGAAATCCCAGAACATCCTTGCTGGCTATGATTATTCTTAAACCCCTGTAGTTCACTGTATGCACGTAGGATAATCTAAACAGTGCTAACTTTCTATTCCTAATTATGTATACAACCCAAGTGCACGGTTTGGGAAATTGGAGGACAGATTTTGGCACAGCACAGCACTAGCTGCACCTCTTCACTGGAGCTAGGCACAACACTACCCACCCCTGCACATTGCGATGTATGGAAAATGGGGGCCAGCCTGGCAACACAGCTAATGCTGTAGCCACTTGCAGTGGTAGCACAACACCCACAAAAAACCCTTGCAGAAAAAGAAAGAAGCTCTGCCACAACCCCTTCTAATGGCAAGCCCTACCTGTGTGAGAAACTGTTGAGAATTTCTCCTCCTCCTTGAGAAATTCGGTGAAACTGTCCCCACAATTACTGTGCCCACAGATAGGGTGGAGAATTTTGAGAGGCGGTTTGTGCACAGCTCTACTCCATTTAGTGGTGGGCGGCCCGCCAGGGACCCGACTCGCCTCCAGCTCGGTGACTGCTGCTGCTGCACCTGCCAAGCCAGGCCAAAAGCGGACGCATGCTGAGCCACTCGGAGAGTTTCTGGGTTCCTGGCAGGCCGCTTTTTACGGTAGAAAATGGCGTGAGATACATTCAAAGTGGCCGCAATTTGCAAAACTTGTGCAAATTGCAATTGTTTTTGGCATATCTTACGCCATTTTCTACGTAAGAAGCGGCCCGCTGGGAACCCGGAAGTCACTTCCCGGGCTTGGCTCGGGAGAACGTGAGTCGAGCCGGGGAAGCAGGTAGGTGGGACGGAGTTTGGGGAGTCGAGCCAGGTGAATTCGTCGGATTTCCACCTAACGGAATCCTCACACATCCCTAAAAGTGTCACCCCCAGTCCAACAGGTTGTGCAGGTTTTTGCTGTGCTTCAAAAACATGCAAAGCCTGCTTGATTAGAAATGACAGCGGAACAACATGAAAATGTATACACGAAGGACCTCTGTTAATTCCACCTTCAATTCTTATTCTCAAAAATTATTGTCTGAGTTCTAAACTAGATACTACATTAAATACGTAGCGTGCAGATGAGGTTCACTTTCTTTTTTACCTCCAAGTAAAATGTGCAGGCCCCTGATCTGGATCAGGACAACCGTGTGCAGGTAGGGAGGTTTGAACCTTCGCACCCAGATGCTTCTCCCTCTAAAAATACCCCTCAGAGGATAAAAAATGAAAATTCTCCATTGACACCAATAGAGAGCTTCCCCCCTTTCCCCCCCGCACACAGTGGTGGTGGGTCAGAATTTAGTGGAGTGGAGTGTTTGGGGGGAGATTTTAAACCTCCCCCACCTGCGTGTGATGGTCCCAATCCAGATCAGGGCCCCGTGTGCTTACTTGGAAGTAAAATAGAAAGTGAGGCCCATCGGCACGCTTGGTTTTTAATGTAACGTCTAGTTTAGCCCTGAATCCAGCCTGAAAGGTTATGGTTAAATGCACTTTTTCAGCTGCATGGGAAAACATAGGGGACAAACACTTCCAGAGAGGCTATACTTCTGAGCTCTTGAACAAGCTGCAATGTAAAGTCTTTGCATGTTGTTTGTTGATCTCTAAGTTAAAGCAGCTGTGTCTGTATACTTTAGAGTTAATTGGAACATCTGGCCTGTATATCTCTCGAGAAAGCTAGAATCATAAATGTTTAAAGAAGAGCTTTCCCATATTATCTCAACTGGTAGTTCTATATGAATGATGCAGCCAGAAGGTTTTGCTGCTTGCTGACTCATCAATGTGCATTGTGAATGGCTTTTGTCGCTGAACCTGCTTCTCAAGGAGTCCCCTCAGACTTCAGTGCAAAGTCACTAAGGGTGCAATCCTATGCATGTTTAGACAGAAAAAAGGCCTACAACTCCCAGCATGCCCCAGCCAGCTATGCTCCCCCCCCCGTAGTGTTTCCCCTAAGTGCTCCCCCCCTTTACATGCTGGCTGGGGGGCAAAAAAGGAGTTGTAGGCTCTCTCTTTTTTTGGTCTAACATGCATAGGATTGTGCCTTAAGGCTTTCCTACATTATCCAAAATGCTGTACTTAGTTAGATCTGCTTCTCTGGTCTCTTCAATGATCCTATAACTCAGTAGTAACCTCAGTCCTGAACAGTGAGCTTGTTGTTACATGAAGAGTGCAGGGCTTCCAGTCAAGTTTGCTTTGCAAATTTAGAATATCAATTGCCCTCAGATCCAATAAACCACTTGCCATGGGTCAGCAGTGTCTTGCCACTGTAATTTTTAAACAAATAATCTTAAGCAAATAATCTCTTTGGAGAAAAAGAGTTAATTTTTAAAGGGTTGGAATGTTTATATTGCACTGAATAAAAATCTACAATAAGATGCTTAGCTTTCCAAAAATTGGGATGGGAGAGGACTACTGCCTCTCCCAATTTTGGGGAAACTGAAAATCTTATTGCAGATTTGTATTCAGTGAAAATTGGCCCCACTACTCATGTGAATATTGGTGAACATCCTTTAAAAAAAAAAAAAAAAAAAAAGGAGAAATCTCCCCAAATTAGAGGAGGTGCCCCTTATTTCTGAGACTTAGCTCCCCTCCTGCATCTGAAATCTGAACCCGCTGCCCACACGAAACCCACAAGCAGGACATGAGTGCAACAGCACCCTCCTGCCCATGTTCCCCAGCAAGTGGTGTACATAGGCATACTGCCACTGATGATGGAGGTAGCATATAGCCAACAGGACTAGTAGCCATTGAGAGCCTTCTCCTCCATGAATTTGTCCAATCCCCTTTTGAAGCTGTCCAAATTGGTGTCCATCACTACATCTTGTGGAAATGAATTCCATAGTTTAACTATGCGCTGTGTGAAGAAGTGCTTCCTTTCATCTGTCCTGAATCTCCCACCAATCAGCTTTATGGGATGACCCCACTGGGTTCTAGTAATATGAGAGAGGGAGAAAAATGTCTCCCTGTCCACTTTCTCCCCAGCATGCATAATTTTGTACACCTCCCCTTATGTCTCCCCTTACTCGCCTTTCCCCCCCGAATTAAACAATCCCAGATGTTGTAACCTTTCCTCATAGGGGAGTTGCTCCAGCATACACGTTATGTCTGTGTATGTGTAGGAAGCAGTACATTTCGACATCAGCAGCATATAAATAAAAGGTGCTTCCAGATGGAGGACCCTGAGCACTAGCCGTCAAGAAGGCATTGTGGAGGGAGTCTGCCTTTCCCCCCCCTGAACAGATTTTCCGCAGTAAGGAAAGAGACAGAAGAGGCCGTGGGAATACACAGGTGGGCTATGAGTGGGAGGTCAGGTGATGTTGTCTGGATCCTCCATAAAATTCTGTGAATGAGGCAGGGCAATGGTACCATAAAGGCCTCGTTTCGAAGCACCCAAAAACACACAGCTGCCAATTTTCATGCAGCAGTTGCGCATTTAGGGCGGAAGTCAACCTATGCCTGCGTGAGCCACTTTTTTTTTTTTGTCTCTGGCTTGTAGAATGTAGGTATATCATTCTCCACGTCCTCTGAATAGAAGATGAAGTTATTGATACACTATAGTATGAAGCAGTCCTTAGGCTGCATGTACCCACAGCTGATTTTTCAGCCCTCACTCCCCCACCCACCCCCACTGTGCTGCAGAATTTGCCGCTGAAATTCAGCAACACAGTGGCAGGAAAAATGAAACTCACTGGGTGACTTTGGGCCAGTGCACTGACTCTCAGCCTAACCTACCTCACAGAGTTGTTGTGAGGATAAGATGGAGAGGAGGAGGAGGATTATGTAGGCTGCCTTGGGTTCCTTGTAGGGGAAAAAGGCGGGGTATAAATATAATAAATAATAAAATAATAATAATTTCCCGTTAAAGCAAAATCACACTTCTGGATGTGTAGAATTTCGGTGGCAAATTTGAGGGTACGGCGGCAGGTTGCCATTCTGGATGGGTTCGGGGGGGGGAGGAATTGGCCCTCTGGACCCACAGAAGTTGCTCACCCCTGCTATAAAATATTCTAGCACTGATCTTCAGAATCATTGGTCCTTATATTACCTGACTGTGACCAGATGATACAGCAGTAAAAACATCTTGATTACGGATTTCAGAGTGCAAACCAATACTCAAATTCACCATATTTTGTTGTACAGTGTATTAATTTGCCTGATCTGTTCTCAGTGCAATCGTTTTGTTTTTATCACCTAGATTCTGAATTATGCTTTATTTGGATGGTGGGATGAGCATGTATTTCATTTTTGTATTCAAAGTATGTTTTCAAGAGGTTTATCTTCTAAAGTTTTATGCAGTCACATGAATCAAGTTAAATTGGGATATTGCAAATTTGGATTTTACTTGATGTGACATGCTTTCATTTTACTTATTCTCTCTCTCTCTCTCTCTCTCTCTCTCTCTCTCAATCTGTAGTAATAATCTTCTAAAGAAAGAGTCTGAAAAGCCAATTATTTCTTTGACTTTCTGCTGAAGTTTTCATTAAAATGACAGAAGATGAATAGCCTTTGCCTCGAGGCTAAAAAATAATAATATCTTGATTACCATATGACTAGCCTTTTCAGAAATCTGAAAGTAATTCTTGGACAACTGCAATTTGAATTAATTAGAAATCTTTCCTTTCATTAAAAAAAGAGACTAAATCTGCAGTCCTATGCAAACTTACTTGAGAGCAAGCACCACTGAACACAACCGGTCTTCCATCTGAGGAAACATGCATACAATTGCACTGTTAAACTGCTGCAGAACAGGAGTGGATAGATCTCTCTGCACTCCGGCATCTTTTATTCCTGTACTGATCTTGTGACTGAAGGCAGCTATACATGTTACATGGCAAATATAATTGCTTCATATCCACTGGTGTTATACTATTGTTTCCTGGAACAGAAGGCCACTGCAGTATCTTAATCAGGTGATAGTCAATGGACACATCCTGAGGATCATATTTCAGCTTAATAAAACAGGATGTGAATGAACCTTGGGCCCTACATGTGGCCGCTCAGCTCCGTCCTTTGCATAAGTGAGCGAACAAGCCAGGAAGTCTTCAGTTAACTATATTTTCCTGTTATGTCTGAAATGGGAAACGAAAACCATCTAAGGCCAATAACGAGGGAGCCAACCTAACTTCTCTGGGGAGGGAGTCCTGGGGCACTGGGCCCAACCGGGGCACTGCTACACAAAAGTCCCAGCCTCTGTATCCCAACAGCCTCGCCTCTCTAGGAGGTGGGCCATGCAACAGAAATGTCTGTGATTGCTTCACCACCATCCAGCTCTGTTATTTAAAAACTGTGTTCTGCACCATGCAGGGCTCAGGGGTTCCTAAAAACAGCATTGTTTACATACAGACTGCACATGCTCAGAAGCTCACGATCGATTCCGAGCTGAATAGCAAATTTATAACATGCTGGTCCAGGCTTGTTACAAAGGTGAGCGTTATGATCAGGCGATGCTTAGCCAGCGAGCCAACGCGATACGAAATTCAGTGGCATCGTTAATTATGACCTCTAGAGCCTGGGGTAGTAATTGCTCTCTGTGAACCGCTAAGTCAGTGTTCTCCAACCTTGGGTCCCCAGATGTCTTTGGCCTACAACTCCCAGCATGCCCCAGCCAGCATAGCTGGCTGGGGCATGCTGGGAGTTGTAGGCCAAAAACATCTGGGGACCCAAGGTTGGAGAACACTGCACTAAGTAATTGTGAACAACCAGGAAGTAAACCCCATTGTTTCCCCTCCCCTCTGAAACAGCCTAATATAGCCACTCTCTCGTTCACTTGCTTTCTCCTTATGCTGCTATGAAACTGCCCGTTCCGCACCGCGTGTGTCCGACCCTGCACTGCTGAAACTCGAGTTTTTCCTCTCACTGTGGATAGGCCTCCAAATACTGCCTCACCATTACCCGGGCGACAGCCCTACTCTTTATTTTGCACACCATAATTCCCTGCCTTTGTCTTCTCTTGCACTATCTCTTGTGTCGTCTTGCGCTTCTCTTGCGCTGTCACTGCTGTTAGGAGCGGGATAAGCTGCTGGTCCAAGTTTAAAGGTAGCGATCTAACTAATCCTTTCTTTCTGTAATTATTTTTTGGTAAAACAAAGCTTGAATTCTTTATGGTTACGCTTGGTCTCTGTTCTTGAGCTAATTTCACCACTGCTTCTGGTTGAACGTATGATCTGCCGTGCGTGCACCTGCACCATGCTTCTGCCCAAGAACCTCGTATCTCCATGCCAGTCAAGTACATGAGCATAGATGTGTATGTACCAGGGATGTTGAAGAGTCCTTGGTCCCGAGTCCCGAGTCGAGTCCCGAGTCTTTGGACCCGAGTCTAGAGTCGAGTCTAGAGTCCGAGGTCCAAAATGGTGACTCGAGTCGAGTCCCGAGTCCCTCCCAAAGCGGCGGCCCATGGAGGGAACAGGAGGGTCTCTGCGAGAGGAAGAAGAGCTGCCCTTCCTCCCGTGGAGACCCTCCTGCTCCCTCCGTGGGCCGCTGCCGCCCTCACCTCGCCACCGCCGCCGCCCTCACCTCGCCACCGCCGCTGCCCTCACCGCTGCCGCCGCCCTCGCCTCTGCCACCGTCGCCGCAGCCCTCGCCTCCACCTCCGCCGCCCTCACCTCCACCTCCGCCGCTGCCCTCGCCGCCGCCCTCGCTTCTGTTGCCGCCGCCGCCGCCCTCACCTCCTCCTCCTCCTCCACCTCCGCCGCCGCCGCTGCCCTCGCCGCCGCCCTCGCTTCTGCTGCCGCCGCCGCCACCGCCACCGCCGCCCTCACCTCCTCCTCCGCCTCCTCCTCCTCCTCCTCCGCCGCCGCCGCCGTCCTCGTCGCCATAGCACACAGCACGTCGTAGTACACAGCACGCCGCCGTCCTCGTCGCCATCGCTGTAGCACACAGCACGCCGCCAGCGCCGTCGCTCTGTTTTTGGCGGGGTTGCTGTGGTTCAAAAACAGAGCGCCGTCGCTAGCGGCGTGACGCGGCATGCCGCCAGCGGCGTCGCTCTGTTTTTGGCGGGGTTGCCGTGTTTCAAAAACAGAGCGACGGCGCTGGCGGCGTGACGTGACATGCCGCGTCACGCCGCTAGCGACGGCGCTCTGTTTTTGAAACACAGCAACCCCGCCAAAAACAGCGACGCCGCTGGCGGCGTGACGCGGCGTGCTGTGTGCTACGGCGATGGCGACGAGGACGGCGGCGGCGGAGGCGGAGTCCGAGGAGGAGGTGAGGGCGGCGGCGGCGGAGGAGGAGGAGGAGGAGGAGGAGGAGGAGGTGGTGAGGGCGGCGGAAGCGAGAGCGGAGGCGAGGGCGGAGGCGTCCTTGGGCTCGAGTCCCGAGTCGAGTCCCGAGTCCCACATAAATTATTGGGACTCGAGTGGGACTCGAGTCAGAGGGGGGACTCAGTCGGACTCACGAGTCGAGTCCCCGAGTCCGAGTCCCCATCCCTGGTATGTACATGTGTGACCAGTACCAATGGACTCTGCACATGTGTTCTCAAACCTGTAAAAATGCAGGGTACAGACCCCACAGAGGGCCTTTGCATTCTCCTGTTCCACTCTGCCCACACTCTGAGGTCATCAACAGGGGCCCTTCTTGCCTGCCCACAGCCAAGGGCAGTTTGGCTGGTGAGTACAAGTGACAGGGCCTTTTCAGTGGATGCCCCACATAGAGTTGGAAGGGGCCTACAAGGCTATGGAGTCCAACTCCCTGCTCAGTGCAGGAAACTAGAGGAGGGGTCTCCCATCCAAGTAATAACCAGGCCTGACCCTGCTTAGCTTTCCACGCTCAGACAAGCTGAGCCAGCATGAGCCACAGGCCTGAGCCGCTGCATTCTGCACTAGCTTCAGCTTCCGGAGCAGCCTTAAGGGCAGCCCCACATAGAGCACACTGCAGTAATCTGGTTTCGAGGTTACTAGCACCTGTATCACTGTGGCCAAGCTATCCCTGTCCAGGAGAGGCTGTAACTAGTGGACCAATCGAAGATGGTAAAACGCACTCCAAGCCACCACATTCACTTGATTGCTTTTCTACTTGTTTTTACATAGTTATGTATTGTTCATATCTTATATGCGGCCTTGAGAGGGTTCTACCCTTAACGCTGTCCTGAAAATCATTTAAAATAAATAAATAAAATAAATTCCCGACTTGCTCGTTCAAAGATTCTGGGCAGAAGGGTCGATCGATGTGTGGTCAGGCATGGGGCCAACAGGCAGGATCACGCTGCCTTCCCCTTGTGTTAATTAATTACCCCCAGATCAATCATCTTAATGGGGCTGCTGTGGCAGGAGCAGAATAGAGAGGTAAAAGCACAGCACTGCTCTTAAAAACCTCTAAATTATAATACTTTAGTAAAGGAGAAATATGTTGACAGCCTGCCTGGAACCAAGTAATGAGGTGGCCTGGCAAACCTCCCTGCAATGTACTTGGATCAAGGCCTCCTAAAATGATCTCAAAGAACAGAAAGGTTCAACCAGTTTAAATCCTATTGATTGCAACAGACATGCTTGGTTATAGATTTCATAGATCATAGAGTTGGAAGGAGCCTACAAGGCTATCAAGTCCAACCCCCTGCTCAATGCAGGAAACTAGAGGAGGGGTATCCCATCCAAGTAATAACCAGGCCTGACCCTACTTAGCTTTCCACGCTCAGACAAGCTGAGCCAGTGTGAGCCACAGGTTATTTCCTACTGAAATCAGCGGGACTTAAAAAAACATTTAACTTTGGTTGAATTATGTCCAGACCAGGATTGACATACCCCCCTCAAAACAGGATAGATAAGAAACAGTCTTATACTGGTCCATCGATCTATTATTGTTCCCACAATAATAGATCACAATAATAGATCACAATAATATATAGATCACAATAATATGGTTTCTGCCCCTCTAGAGGGACAGTAGACATTATTTTTACTGCACGTCAGCTCCAAGAAAAATGCCGGGAGCAAAATCAACCCCTTTATATGGCATTTATTGATCTGGCTAAGGCCTTTGATACTGTAGACCATACAGCTCTCTGGACTATCCTTACGAAAATTGGATGCCCCAATAAATTTGTGAATATCCTGCGACTTCTCCATGACAACATGACGGCAACGGTTTTGGACAACAACGGCTCTCATGGTGCTCCATTTAAAGTGGGATCAGGTGTTAAACAGGGATGTGTTATTGCCCCAACATTATTTGCTATTTTCATCGCCATGATTTTACATCTTGTCGAGGGGAAACTTCCCACTGGTGTGGGAATTATATATCGAACTGATGGAAAGCTTTTTAATCTCAGCAGGCTGAAAGCAAAAAGTAAGGTAATTACAACCTCCGTTGTGGAACTTCAGTATGCTGATGATAATGTGGTCTCCGCACATTCAGAGGATGATCTCCAAACTACCCTAAATGCTTTTGCAGAAGCATATGGAAAACTTGGTCTCTCACTTAACATCAAAAAAACCAAAGTGCTTCATCAGCAAGTGCAAGCTAACCCTTTGGTGATGCCATCTATCCAGCTTGGCGGGACAATATTGGAAAATGTCGATCATTTTCTCTATCTTGGCAGCTATCTTTCTGTTACAGCTAACATCGACAGTGAAATCCAGCATCGTTTGAGCTCCGCAAGTGCCGTGTTTTCTCGAATGAAACATAGAGTGTTTGAGGATCGGGATATTTGTAAGAAGACCAAAACACTGGTTTATGAAGCCATTGTATTGCCAACTTTATTGTATGCCTGCGAAACATGGACTATCTATAAACGTCACTTCCACCTCCTTGAAAGATTTCATCAACGTTGCCTCCGGAAAATCCTGCGAATTACTTGGGAAGATAGGCGAACAAATGTCAGTGTACTGGAAGAAGCAAAGACTACTAGCGTTGAAAAAATGATCCTTCAACGCCAACTTCAGTGGACCGGTCATGTTGTTCGAATGCCTGACTGCTGTCTCCCAAAGCAGTTATTTTACTCCCAACTCAAGGATGGAAAGCGGAATATCGGTGGTCAGTATAAGAGGTTTAAAGATGTCCTTAAGGCTAATCTAAAAAAATGCAATATAAGCATCGAAAACTGGGAAGCTCTGGCCCATGAACGATCTAAATGGAGGTTGGCCTTTCACAAAGGTTCTATGGACTTATAAGAAGCCTGAGTGTAAGGTGAAAGGGAGAAACGTGCTAAGCGAAAAGCACATCAAACGAATCCTTCACAGGACCATCTTCCATCTGGTAACCTGTGTCCTCACAGCGGGAAGCTGTGTGGATCTAGAATTGCCCTCCACAGTTACTTACGGACCCATCGCTAGAGTCTACACAATCTTCCTTTAGAATTTCCTCCTTTTATCCTGGAAGACAATCTTACTCAGTCACGAGTGATCGCCTGATGATGATTGTTCCCACACTGGAGCTCTTTAGCCCTCTTAACTGGAAGCAGAATGAAAACACAGTTTATCTGCTTTTTCTGCTTCTCATCCAGCAATGTCCTTCCCCATTGTTAAGATCTTCCTACAATGTTTACTCATAAGTGAGTCCTGTTCAGCAGAGGTTCTCAGCAACGTTGAATTAAATGTTTCCTCCTCGGGAGGGTCAATCTGTTTTATTGCTTCCTGAGGAGCACAGATGGGGGATTAGTGATGAATAACCTCTCTTAATTGCCCCATGTCCGTTTCCGTTGATGTGGGGGAAAGGTTTTAATTACTGATTTCCTGAGTATTATTTTTCGTTTCCCTTTTCATAGCAAGGTAGCACTATTTCACTATTTAAAAAGAAGGGGGGAAATAGGGAGGAATTAAAATCTACCATCTGCAGGAACTGATATTCAAGGCATTATGAGAGGCTATTTAAGGGGAATACACCATTCATCACTACCTATGCTCATCAGGAAGCAATAAGACAAAGAGTAAGTGTTTAACTAAAGGCACAGGAGGCCTTAAAAGTCTCAGTAGCACTTTGTCTATACTAGAAAGTAGGGATGTGTGAGGAATCCGATAGGGGGGTGAAAATCCAATGGATTTTCACGATTCAGCCCCCCGGATTCTGGTTTGCCAGCGCTGCGCTGGCACCAACTTGCTATGATGCAAGGTGAGCAAGCTCATGGACTTCCATCTTTAAGACAGGCCGCAGTTTGCACATTAAAAAAAAATACTAAGGACATTTGTGCAAATAATGGTATTTGTGCAATTTGTATAACTTTGAGCAATTTGAGTAACTTTATGCAAATTGTACAAATCACAGTATTTTGCATGTTTTGCACAAATCTGTACCTGAACAGCACGTGGATCTAGCACGATTTGTGCAAATCAGCTGATCTTGTGCAGATCGCACTATATCCACGTACTTTTAGGGTGCTGATTTGCACAAAACATGCAACCCCCCCGTGGTTTACCTAATTTGCATAAAACTATTACCCAGAGTTGTCAGAGGTTAAACCTGGGATCATCTAGATCAGTGTTCTCCAACCTTGGGTCCCCAGATGTTTTTGGCCTACAACTCCCAGCATGCCCCAGCCAGCGTAGCTGGCTGGGGCATGCTGGGAGTTGTAGGCCAAAAACATCTGGGGACCCAAGGCTGGAGAACACTGATCTAGATGAAAAGCATGTGCATCCCACTGAGCCCCAGCCCCTGTCCTAAAATGAGACACGAGCTGATGTGTCATGATGACACTTTCTAAAAAATAAAATAAAATAATAACACAGAAAATACCGAAGGAAAAAACCTTTTTACAATGTGTTTAAATTAAAAGCAGAAGAATGCAGAGGTGATGGCTTGTGTATGTGTCTAGTAGGTTTATGGCCTTTCAAAGAATGGGACGGGTTGGGAACGGTAAGCTTTCTTTTGCATGCTTTAAGGTGACGATAGGCAACAATGTGCCCACAGACACCTTTCTAAGCACCAGGCATGGTGCCCTCCCCTCCCCTGTTTTTAATTAACGATGTATCTTACCGGCAGCTGGGATCACTTCAAAGCAATGTGAGGGCCTCCAGCTGCTGCCACCTTAATTTCCCATGAATCACAGAATCATAGAATCAAAGAGTTGGAAGGGGTCTATAAGGCCACCGAGTCCCACCCCCTGCTCAATGCAGGAGAACAGATGTGGGCAGCCCAGGCAGTCACCCATCCAAGCATTGACCTGGCACATGACTGCTTAGCTTCAGCATGTGGCCTGCCATTATGTGCTCTCGACGCCACCTGCAGGCCTGCACATGAATGCCTCCGGGCAGTCTTTTGAGCAGCTTACTTGTCCTTTGTGACTAGCCATGCCTCCCGTGGCAGCCATTTTCTGCTGGTGTCCAGGAGACTTTCTCAAATCGCCAACTGTGCCCACAGGGCAAAAAAGGATGCCTGGTTTAAGGCACGGTGGGAAGAAAAGTGAAGGAACAAAGAGCTGGGAAGCGGTGAAGCAGGGGGTGCAACAGAGGGTGGCTTCAGCAGGAACAATTTAAGACGTGGGATTGTGAAGGAGCAAGGAAATATTCCCAGATAACTGGTGTCTCTCGCTCATTGGCAAACCAGGTCCAAGATGTAGACAGAGTGGAGCAGGAGTGGGGAACCTCTTTGAACCTGAGGGTCAATTTGGAGTGGCTCTTGGGGGCTGCATGCCAGTGGTGGGTGGAGCTGAAGGGGAAGTGGGTGGAGCCCACGGCAAAAGGAGTGGGGCCAAAAAACAAAAAAACAAAAACAATCCAGCAAATTTTAGCTTAAAGCTCCTACTGACAGTAACTAAGCCTTAGAGGTGCTTCAACTTTTAGGATGGGGAAAAACCTGGAGAAAAACCGGGGAACCCCCAAACTATCTGTGGTTGGGGGGAAAGGTGGCGAGGCCAGGGGAAGGGTGTGAAACCATTTGGGGAACACTGGAGGGCTGGATTGTGCCCCCAGGCCTGATGTTCCCCACTTCTGAAGTAGAGCCTTCAGCCAGTGGTGCCGCTAAGGTAGGACTTTGGGGCAGAAATCTAGGGCTCCACTCAGATGAATGAGCAGGGGGACCCCTAAATGCGGCAAGGCAGGCTTACTACATTTGGAAGGAATACACATTGCCCTCTGAAGAGGACCCCCCCCCCCATGACTACTTTCAACACTGCCTTCAGCAATTGCTAAATACCAATTGGGATGCTTAAAAAAAGAGCATGTCCTTGTTTTCATCTGTGAAATATTGGAGGGCATGCAGATGCCTAGAAGATATGCCAACCCTCTGGAGCCAGCCCTGCTCCTTGGTATTTATTCCACTGACTCATCTTTAAAAAAAGTGAAGGATCTTCAATTCAGAGAGCCATGGATGGTGGACCACTGTATCTATTCCCACAAGGCAGGTTCTATGGCCACATCTGCAGCCACAGGTAAACCTATAAAGAAGTATTGCACTAAAGTCAGCTTCCGGTGTGCACTCACCACGCTGAACATTTGTGGGTTTTGATGTGTCTGATGTTCCCCACCATGCATACAAGTTCACATTCAAACAAAGTCCCTGTTTCCACAAAGTGCTCCTTTAGTGGCATGTTACTTTAAGCAAACTACCAGAAAAAGGTGCTCGGAACACGTGCTTGAGTGGGTTGTGTGGGAAGCAACCCAAACCTGCTTGCTTTTAGCATGGCAACTGCCTGTGTGAAGCCGCTCCAACTTACTGAAATCATATGTATTTTATTTAATTTTTTTTTAATTTATGGCTCATATGTCTAGACAAAAACACAAAGAGGCTGGGAGTAAAAATGAATTGAAACAGCAATCAAAGGGAATAAAAATCAATGCCACATTGTAATAAACATCATAAAAATAGAATCAAAGTATCAGAAATTGCGCAATGAATCAGGAGGAAGAATAAAACTGTCTCTTACAAAAGCTCTGGTAGGCCAAGCACCATTCAGAAAAGGAGCGTTGTTTTCCTTGCTTTTCTAAAAGCAAAGAGTATGTTGGCCAGGTAATCCTCCCTGGGCATGCACACACTTTTACAGCTGTGGTGCCACCGGTAATAAGGCCCTAGGTGTCACTGGCTGGGTTCAGACAACATGATAACCCAAACTCAGGGGTTATTTATATTATTTATTATTTATTATTTACATTTATTTATCGCCAATCTGGCCGGCAACCGACCACCCTGGGCGATGTACATAGGATAAAAACAAGATAAAATACATTTAAAACAATATTAAAAAATTAAAATCTTAACCCACCCCATATTCCCGCCTGAACAGCCAGGTTTTCAATGAGCGGCGGAAGCTCAGCAAAGAGGGGGCATGGCGGAGGTCACTCGGGAGAGATTTCCACAGTACGGGGGCCGCCACAGAAAAGGCCCTCTTCCTCGTCCACACCAGTCTAGTTGGTCTGGCTGAAGGGACAAGGAGAAGGCCGTCTGTGGCAGATCTTGTTGAGCGGCCTACTTGGTGTTGCTGGAGAGGGTTGAGTATGGGTTGAGTGTGGGTTATCGTCGAACCATGGGTTGTCGTTGAACCCAGCCATGCTAACAAACCATGGGTTGTTAACCACGAACAACCCGCACTTCACAACCCAACAACAAACCATGGGTTCTCTTCATGGGTTGTTTGTGGTTAACAAACCATGGTTTGTTAGCATGGCTGGGTTCAGACAACATGATAACCCACATTTAAACAACAACCCACAGTTCAACAGCAACCCACACTCAACCCATACTCAGCACTTGAGTGTGGGTTATCATGCTGCCTGAACCCAGTCCTTGTCCCTTGCTATATGGGAGGTGGGATCATAACAAGGCCTTCTCTGAAGATGGTTGTGTCTAGGCAATGATATATGGGGGAAATAATTCCTTCAGATAACTAGGACCCAAAGGCTAGAAGTGGAGGCACAGTGTTACAGTGGTCTGGTCCTACCTGCGGGGTCTTTTTCAGAGAGTAACATTGGGTGACTATTCCTTGGACCCTTGGCAATTGTGCTATGGGGTTCCGCAGGGTACCATCTTGTCCCCAATGTTGATTAAGCTCTATATGAAGCTGCCTGAAGTGGTCTTTAGGGAATTTGGAGCCAAGCACCATCAGTATGCTGATGACACACAGCTCTATCTCCCTGTGACAACTGAATCAGGAGAGGCTGTGCTTGAATGCTGGGCTGGATGAGGGCCAATAAACTGAGGCTGAATCCTGGCAAGACGGAAGCCCTGTGAGTGAGTGGTTCCTGAGTCTGGGAATCATAGAATCATAGAAAAGTAGAGTTGGAAGGGGCCTACAAGGCCATCCAGGCCAACCCCCTGCTCAATGCAGGAATCCAGGTCAAAGCATCCCTGACAGATGGCCGTCCAGCTTCACCTTGAATGCCTCCAGAGCGGGAGAGCTCACCACCTCCCTAGGTAATTGGTTCCATTGGCGTATTGCTCTAACAGTCAGGATTTCCCCCCTGATGTTTAGGTGAAATCTGGGCTCCTGTCACTTGAGCCCATTATTCCATGTCCTGCAAACTGGGATGATCGAGAAGAGATCCTGGCCCTCCTCTGTGTAACAACCCTTCAAGTACTGGAAGAGTGCTATCATATCTCCCCAGTCTCCTCTTCTGAAGGCTAAACATGCCCAGTTCTTTCAGTCTTTCCTCATAGGGCCTTGTTTCCAGTCCCTTAATCATTTGTTGCCCTCCTCCGAACCCTCTCCAGTTTGTCTACATCCTTCTTAAAGTGTGGTGCCCAGAACTGGACGCAGTACTCAAGATGAGGCCTAACCAGTGCTGAGTAAAGGGGAATTATAACTTCCCGCAATTTGGAAGCTATACTTCTATTAATACAGCCCAAAATAGCATTTGCCTTCTTTGCAGCCACATCGCATTGCTGGCTCACATTCAGTTTGTGATCTACCACAATTCCAAGATCCTTCTCACTTGTAGTATTGTTGAGCCAAGTGTCCCCCATTCTGTAACTCTGCATTTGGTTTCCTCTCCCTAGGTGCAGCACTTGGCATTTATCCCTATTAAATTTCATTCTGTTGTTTTCGGCCCAGCGCTCCAGCCTATCGAGGTCACTTTGAATTTTGTTTCTGTCTTCCAGAGTATTAGCTGTTCCACCCAACTTTGTGTCATCTGCAAATCTGATAAGCATTCCCTGCACCTCCTCTTCCAAGTCACTAATAAAAATGTTGAAGAGCACTGGGCCCAGGACCGAGCCCTGTGGTACCCTGCTCGTTACCTCTCCCCAGTTTGAGAAGATACCATTGATAAGCACTCTTTGAGTCCGATTCTGTAGCCAATTGTGGATCCACCTGATAGTTGAGATAGGCTCATTGCCTGTTCTGGATGGGTTTGCACTCCCTTTGAAAGATCAGGGTCGTAGTCTGAGGGTACTCCTAGATCAATCATTATTGCTGGAGTCCCAAGTGACTGCGGCAGCTCAGAGTGCCTTTTACCATCTTCGATTGGTTTGCCAGCTACAGCCTCTCTTGGACAGGGATAGCTTGGCCACAGTGATACAGGCACTAGTAACCTTAAGACTGGATTACTGCAATGTGCTCTATGTGGGGCAGCCTTAAGGCTGCTCCAGAAGCTGGAGTTGGTGCAGAATGCAGCAGCTCGGCTGTTGTTGGGAGCTGCCCCTTTTCAGCATGCAACTGCTTTGCTGAAGGAACTGCACTGGCTACCTATTCGCTACTGGGTGAGTTTTAAGTTTCTGGTACTAATATATGGAGCCCAAAACAATTTGGGACCAGATTACCTGAGAAAGTGCCTCCTCCCATACCAAGCTGCCCAGTCGCTGATGCCATCAGATGGCATGCTCCTGGTGGTTCCTCCTGGATCTTTGGCCTGATTGGAATCCAGCGGGAGAAGGGCCTTCAGTGCGGTGGCTCCATTTCCGTGGAACTCCCTGCCTCTGGAGGTCAGGCAGGCTCCGACATTGTGCTGCTTTCATAGATTTCATAGATCATAGAGTTGGAAGGAGCCTACAAGGCTATCGAGTCCAACCCCCTGCTCAATGCAGGAAACTAGAGGAGGGCTCTCCCATCCAAGTAATAACCAGGCCTGACCCTGCTTAGCTTTCCACGCTCAGACAAGCTGAGCCAGCATAAGCCACAGGCCTGAAGACCTCCTTGTTCCGGGAAGCCTTCTCTGCTGTCCAATCACCATTCAAATGATACCTTGTTTTCAATATATTGTTTTTGTTTCTTTTATTTGTTTTATCTTTTTATTGTTCACCACTCTGGAAGCTGCTTAGATATCGAGTGGAATACAAATACTGTAAATAAATAAATAAGTGATGTCACGATGTGTACTTTAGAGTTCCTACTGCTGATGCACATAAGGAAAGCCCTGCTGGATCAAATCAGAAGTCCTGGGGTGGTGAACCCCAGGCTCAGGGGTGTTGGCCCTCAGATGGGCCAAATCCAGCCCACCTGGGCTCCCAATCTGGTTGTCCTGGTTCCTCAGATGGCCACTGCCCCTTCCCCTGGCCACGCCTCTTCCCCCCAACCACCAGTTGTTTTGTGGTCTCCCATTGTTCCCCAGCAACTGGTAATTTAGAGGCATAAGTGACTTGGACTTCATATTGTCCTGTCCCCAAGATGCTGGAAAGAAAGAAGGCCCTCTAAATCATTCCTAGCTGAAGCACTCTGATCTGATTCCACAAGGCACCATTTTATTTCAGCCTAGGTTGTCAGGTTTTCCAATGAGCTCATGATCACGCCTTCAATCATTCCTTCAATTGAGCAGCTGTAATAAAATATATATATATATATATATATATATATGAAGGATTAACTAAGCTTGTAGCCAAGCCAAATTTACAACCTATATCTCATGACTCCCAACCCAATGTCTAATTGCTTTGAAGATGAATAGAACATTTTCATAAGGGTGAGAAAACTGATTTTAATAAACAAGGTATCCATAGTCTGACATTAGACCGCTATTGCCCTTGAATAACATTTTCCAACAGATTCCACCAGACATGGGGGTGTGGGGAGAATCTATTGCAATGGCACTAACAATTAGCTATACTTGGCACGAGGGAATGAAAGAACAGCTCCAGTGGTAGATGAAATCATTGAACCTCAAAGAATACTGTATAACGTAAAAGCTGTAGATGAAAGTTTATGTGAATGCTGCTCGTAACATCAGTCCCTCGGTACATGCATAGTTAATGTTTGCATCCTTCTGGGTTTACACATTGCCAGTAAAAATCTTGCTAGTTGGGGAAAGCAGTTCAGAGCTGGCAATATGAAATATTCCATCACATCAACAGCTGAGTTTGAAGGATGATATATATATATATATATATATATATATGTGTGTGTGTGTGTGTGTGTGTGTGTGTGTGTATAGAGAGAGAGATTGTATCAGTATATTCAGAGGTTGCTTAGCATAGTTAGTTAGTTAGTTCCAGCATTTATAAACCACTCTATATCTAGATGGATACTGGAGTGGTGAACAATAAAAAGATAAAACATAGAATCATAGAAAAGTAGAGTTGGAAGGGGCCTACAAGGCCATCGAGTCCAACCCCCTGCTCAATGCAGGAATCCAGGTCAAAGCATCCCTGACAGATGGCCGTCTAGCTGCGCCTTGAATGCCTCCAGAGTGGGAGAGCCCACCACCTCCCTAGGTAGTTGGTTCCATTCTTATTGCTCCAATAGTCAGGAAATTTTTCCTGATGTTTAGGTGGAATCTGGGTTCCTGTAACTTGAGCCCATTATTCCATGTCCTGCAAACTGGGATGATCGAGAAGAGATCCAGGCCCTCCTCTCGGAGATAAAAATAAAAACAATGCATTAAAAACAGAATAGCATTAAAACCATGGCTGGTCCCCAAGGACACAAAGTAGGAAAAATGAGAAACTGCAGAGAATCGAACTTGAGAGATTAGCCCATCCCTCCCTTACACATGTGTTTGTAGAATGCACAGAGGAGTGCCAGTAATACCTGAAATGGCTACTGCTGCTATTGTGGTTTAGGCAGGGCAATGTGTGTGGTAGGGATGTGTGAAGATTTCATTCGGGGGGGCTGGAAGTCCGGCGAACTTGCCGGGCTCGATCCCCCGAACTCTGTCCTACCTACCCGCTTCCCTGGCTCGACTCATGTTCTCCCGAGCTGAGCTGGGGATGCGACTTCCGGGTTCCCGGCGGGCCACTTTTTACGTAGAAAATGCCGTAAGATATGCCAAAAACGGGCACAATTTGTGCAAGTTATGCAAATTGTGGCCGATTTAACGTATCTTACGCTGATTTAACGTATCTTACGTATCTTATTCCGCTTGTATTCTACATAAAAAGTGGCCCGCCGGAAACCCAGAAGCTCACCAAGCGGCTCGGCGTGCATCTGCTTCTGGCCCGATTCGGTGGGTGCAGCAGCAGTGTCCGCCGAGGTGGATCGGGTCTCTGGTGGGCTGCCCACCACTAGTGTGTGGAGATGTCCCTCCATTCCAAAGTCTGTGGTCTTCCCCTACTCCTGCAGAGTGGAGGGTAAAGTGCAAAGGGGATTAATGATGCACACAGGACTGGTGCAAGGCAGTTTGGTGCCCTAGGCAGCGCCCCCCCTTCCCACTTGAGAGCGCTGTATTTTTTTCCCCAAGGCGTTTCTGGCGCCCCCTTTAGCCCTGCGCCCTAGGCAGCTGCCTAGTTGGCCTAATGGTAGCACCGGCCCTGGATGCACACCCGCACTGTTGTGACAGGAGCCCCGGGACCAGGTCTTGGGCCACTTAGCCACTCCTCAGAGTCTGACTGCAAGCCAGGGCCAACTGCCTGGGAGGTCTCATGGCCCTCGAATCCACCAGGCCTGGATTCTAAGGTGGAACTCCCCAAGCTCCCTCTGAAGAAGAGGATCCCACCAGGTTTTGAACCTGGGCAGGGCAGCTCAGGCTTCTTCGAGTCTGAACTGGGCCACCAATGCCCAAGAGAGTTCATTCTCCCCTGCAGAGGTAGCAGAGGGCACAATCCAATGGCATTCAAATGGAGATCGGGCAACTCTCCTCTGCTCAGTTCAGAATTGGCTCTCTGTTTATGAACTTTCTTGGCAAGCTTTTTTTTGGGGGGGGGGAATCACCAGTTTCCATGAATTCTCTCTTAGTTTGTAATGTTGGCATGTGCATACATGCTGACGACACTGTATTTGATTATATTTGTTGCATTTCCTCCCGGGAAGTGTAGTTCTTGCCACCTATCATGGCTTAGAGAGCCAGTTGGAAATTCAACCCACACACACCTGCTGCCAGAAAACATACATCTAGGAACAAGAGAGGGTTTTAGATCTGAAGGACATTTACCACATAATTTAAAGTTTTATAGGCCTCCACCTTCTCAACTGCTGACTCTTAATAGCTCTGACTAAGCCTCACCTGTGTTATGTAGATTATGTAGATTCTGAAGGAAATATTAAGTCTGAACTTACCTTAAGTAGCTGAAACCTGAAATCCATTCTTATTCTAATCCTAACAGCCTGGGGGAAACATTCAGTTAGACAAAAACCTTTCATATGCACAATTTGCCTTGCCTGAGGCACTTTTCTCTGGGGTGACTTTGGCACCCCAGATCCAACGTACGCGAAATTGTATGCTTCCACAAGATGAAGGTTAAAAAACTCTTAAGGGGGTGAAAAGGGTTTTTTGAAGTACTCAGAGTATCTTAATGGTTTCTCCGATTCCCATTAAATTCGAAGGCAGCATAAGGGTTAGTAAACCAAGAAATTTGGTTATATTAATGCTGGAGGGTAAAACTTTGAACGCAATGTACCAGGAGGCCATGTAAGTTAATTAAATCTTAGATGTTACACCTCAACAGGGTAGAAAGTAAGAACGGGTCCTTCAACTAGTTAAGATATATAAGAAATGGGGGCGCGTTTGGTGGGGACGTGAGAGAGGGCCTTCTTGGTGGCTGCTCCCATGCTCTGGAACTCCCCGCTGAGGGAGGTTAGGTTGGCTCCCTCTCTGTTGTCCTTCTACTGGCACGCCAAGACCTTTCATTTAAGCAGGCCTTTGGCATGCAAGTTGGTCTGTTGGGTTGGGTCCTGTTTTTATTGTTTTATTGTCATGGTTTTTTTTTTAAAAAATGTGCTTTTAATGTATTTGTTTTATGTTTGTTTTAATTAGGTTTTTATTTTAAATGTTGATTTTTATTGGTGTTATCCAGCTTGAGTGCCGTTTCCTGGCAGAAAGGCGGGGTTAAATTAATAAAAATAGATATGTTCATAATCCAAACCAGGTTATTGCGCACATTGGAGACCTCTCTAGTTCCGAGCCCCTCAATGTGAGGCTTCCAGCCAAACCACCCTGCCCCCCCTTTAAATTCCCTGCAACTTTGCTTGAAGGGCAGAGCTCTGGCCCCCATTGGATTCTGTTTGGGGGGATATAAATGGCTCAGTTCAGCTTTGCACTCTGTTGGATCAATATCTACCTTCTCTGGCAGCTTTCCCAGAAACAGAGCCTGCTGTTTTTGGGAACCTGTCCTCTGGATCGGTGGTCTGGAACTTGTTTTTCCTGCTCTTGAGTGATTCCAGCTGAAGGCAGGACCCACCATTTGGCTGAGTGCCCTGCAGCCTCCCAGCTTTGCTGGGAAAGGACGCTCTTTGCCCAACCCTAGTGCGGCTGTGCCAGGCCACCAGCAAAGCATCAGATCAGGCATGGGAACCACAGACCTTCTGCTTCCCCCCCATCTTTGTCAGTCTTCCAGCAGCCAGGGTCTTTCCAGGGTTCCCTATGGGCAGAACCCACTCTTCTTCCTTGTGTGAGCAGCCTGTGCGTCAATACATTTTGTGGGCACCTCTCTAAGCTGCCTAAGTTGGCTTCATCCCTTCGGAGAAAATGGGACATAGCCAATTCAAGTGTAATTCTGCAACGTAGGAGTCACATGGCCAAGATGAATGTTGTCATGTTGGGTTGAATGGTGGCAAGGGAAAGGTGGGTTCAGCAGCTGCAAGCTGCATGCAACAGAGATAATATTCTCCTGAATGCCTAACCATGTGCAAAACTGCACATGGATTCTCTGAACCTGAAGAATGTGGCCATGTATATTGACCGTCACTAACTTGGTAAACCCCTCACTGTATTTGTGGTGTAAAGACTTAGGTCTACTTCCTCATTACCCATCAACCTGGGATTTAAGGGAGGCTTTGCTTGTGGTGCCCTTGAAGGATGTGGTCCATGGAGCTACCACACATGACAGATCCTTCTCAGTGTTGGCACCCTGACTGTGGGGACTCCCTTCCTGCAGAGATGTGGCTGTCCCCAACTGTGTTGTCATTCAGGCATCAACTAAAGAAAGAAGCCCGAGTGCAAGGTGAAAGGGAGAAACGTGCTAAGCGAAAAGCACGTCAAACAAATCCTTTATAGCACCATCTTCCATCCGGTAACCTGTGTCCTCACTGTGGGAAGCTGTGTGGATCTAGAATTGGCCTCCACAGTCACTTACGGACCCATCACTAGAGTCTACACAATTTTTTACAATTCTCTTTTGTAATTTTATCCTGGTGGAAGACAATCTTATTCGGTCATGAGTGATCGCCTACTACTACTACTACTACTAAAGGTGTAGTTATTTGTTCATTCTTTGGGGGCATAGGGAAGAAGTGTTTTATCTGTTCCTGTGAGGGTATTATTGTATTTTATTTGTAATTTTATGTGTATATGTGGTACTGTTTTACATGGGCTGCTAGCTGCCCTGGGTTCCTTGCAATGAAGGGTGGAATATAAATTGAAATTTATCAATCAGTCAGTCAAAAAGGTGATAAACCTCTGACTGCGGAATACCACTTCAGATGATTTCATGACCCTCCTACAAAAAAAGGGTGCTCCATAAAGAAAACTAGCACATCAAGTGGCTAGGCTGAAACCATTCTTCCCAACTTACTAGTTTTCTGTGTGGAGGATCATTCTGTCATTTGAGCACCCCCATGTACCATTACATAGTCTGAAATGGGACAGCCCAGACTCAGGTTTTGCAAACTCAGTAAGAATCAGGCCTTACACAGAATAGACTACTGAAGGTGTGAAGTGATTGGCAGCATGATCCTATGATGCTGCCCATAGCCCTCCAAACCTGGAGGATTATGGGCGTCCTATTGCGGGCAGGAGGAGCGCGGTGCATAGGACAGTGATGGCGAACCTTTTTGAGCCCGAGTGCCCAAACTGCAACACAAAACCAACTTATTTATTTCAAAGTGCCAACACTGCAATTAAACCTGAATACCGAGGTTTTAGTTTTAGAAAAACAACTCATACAGTTGTCCGAACTAATTAACAACTTTTGTCTTAAAAGAAAAACACAATAACAGAGCTTTCAATGATACAAACAGTTTTTTGTTGAAAAAAAAAATCAACTCAAAAAATTATTATAGTACTACATTGTACACATAGCCTGAAGGGAATTTATACAAACTTTTAAAATAATTAGGCACATGTATTTTTGGATAAGGGATTCTCAACTTGTAATATGATTATATGCCAGACTGAAATTGTATGGGGCAAGCTTTACTCCGGGTCCTTTCCCTGCTTCTACAGGTGTCGGATTAGTAAAAGTAAAAGTCAACCTGTACTAGCATGAGCAAGATAAACAAGAAAACTAAACGTGCTTAACACATTTTAAACACTTTATGTCTTGGACTGCAAACACTGCATTAGGTAAAAGTTTGCATTGGGCATGCTTTTGCACAATTAATGTGTTTGCTATTGCATGCATGCTGATAATTTGTCAAACCTTGGCTCATACTCCGTTAGTTTGAGAGCAACACATGCAGCACTCAGTCACTGTTAGGGCTTTAACCAAGCCACGCTCTGTGCATCATTCTCAAAATCTTTTAACTGGAAAACATGTAGAAAAGATCTGTAACAGGATCTGACAATCATTGTCTCACACGTCCACAGAAAGTACAAATCATTAGTTTTGCAAAATGGGGAGGACTTTCTCGATCTGGGACCAATGGCTCGAGTGCCCACAGAGAGGTCCCTGCGTGCCAGCTGTGGCACCCGTGCCATAGGTTCGCCATCACTGGCATAGGATATCTGCTGCACTCCTCTCACCCTCAAAAGCATCTAGAAGTTTTTCCGCTCCTCACGAGGAGGAGAGGCTGAGGTGCCCCCTGGATTCCTTGGAATCCGGCAGAGCCTAACTCCTCCCCACCCCCAGGAATGTCCCCCCCCTGGGGGGAACCGAACATAGACTTCCGTGTTTGGTTCCCTGCTGGCATGGAAAGAACCGCACCAGCTACGAGGTGGGGGTGGATAGGTGCTCCACGGTACTGTGACCTTGGAAGGGATCTCCAAGTTCAAGGCGCCTTCCAGGCCTGTTCCTATGCCTCCCCCCCAGGCAAGGCTGGAGGGACATAAGATTGTATGCTAAATAAAGCAAATTAAAAAGAAAACCTATATCCTGGTGTAGTTCATAACTCACTGGAATCAAAGGCAAAATACTGTTGATTTGAAATAGATATAGACCGAGACATGATGGTGGTAGACTGGTGTTTTAAAACCAGGGATGGATGCTTTAGCATATTTCCGGTCCAAGTTAGTTTTGCATTTATTCATCCATAAGTCTGTTCTTTCCAGTGACTGGGTTCAGACAACACATTTGTTGTTGGACCATGGGTTGTTGTTGAAATGTGGGTCATCGTGTTGTCTAAACCCAGCCACGCTAACAAACCATGGTTTGTTAACCACGAAAAACCCATGAAGAGAACCCATGGTTTGTTGTTGGGCTTTGAACTGTGGGTTGTTTGTTGTTAACCAACCATGGTTTGTTAACGTGGCTGCGTTCAGACAACACGATAACCCAGTTTCAACAACAACCCAAGGGTTCAATGACAACCCACACTCAACCCATACACAACCCTTGTATGTGGGTTATTGTGTTGCCTGAACTAGTGTCTGCATCAAATGATGATGGTGATGATGATGATGATGACGATGACGATGATAAATACAAATCATCATATGGATTTAATAATAATAATAATAATTATTATTATTATTATAAAATCCATATAATTTGTATTTATTATCATACACAATTGTCCCTAGTACACACATTTTGTTTGCTTTTAAATGCCCCTAATATATGCAGTTTGTATGCCACTTTCTTTAATAGACACATTTTTGCGAGCACATTTTGCGTCGCAAAATTCAGAGAAGTGCACAATTCAGAGGATAACTGTATTCCAATCCGTATATTAGTCCAGGAAGTGCGAATTAGGTTGCCTTGCTTAAAAATGTGGACCAAACAAAATTCTTCCCCATCCCTATCAGGTCTGCTACAATTGTGCATTAAGTTGGGCAGGGGTGCAAAACCTCTAGTCTGTGGGCCTAATCCCGCCTGTGGAGGTTCTGCATCCCGCCTGTGGAGGCTTATATGCCCCCTTCATAGGCCCCACCCTTCTGTCCTGCAAGCCCCACCCCCTCCACAAGTTCCACACCACCCTTACTGGGGGTTGTTGTGGATGAGGAGGAGAGAGGAATCCCCTCTGTTATCTCTGATCACAGATTGGAGATAACAGCAAGGATTCCCCTGCAGTGCTGCTTCGCTGTGCACGGGGCTTCCCTGACTGGGAAAGCCCATGCGCAGCAAAGTCAGGACAGAGCTGTGCTGCATCCCCTTGACTTCTCCGTTGAGGCAGCAAAGAGGACGTGACCAGCTCAGCTTCGTCCACCTCGCGCTTCCTTCCTGCAATGGGAAAGCCCGCATGCAGCCAAGCCTGGTCCCTGGCCCAAGCGCCGAGCAGTAGATCCACCCAGCACTTTGGCCAGGGAGCAAATGTTGACAGGTGGGCATTCCCACACCCATTGATGTCAGGGGCATGGCCACGCCCCCCCATCCCTTTTTGCTTCTGCATCCCAGAAGTAGGGGATGGGGTCTGATTTCCTTACAGCTCAAGGAGTGTGAGAATGGGGGCTTCCCGGGGCTTCCCCCACCTCTGGCATTCCCTCCTCACACCATCATTTCCACCTCAGCTGCAGGGGAGGCTGGTGACTCCTCTGTCCGTGGGACTCCTTATCCATCGCATCTTTTTATTTGGGGCTTCATAGGAGCTATCAATGGTGCTCCATGTTTCATAGATTTCATAGATCATAGAGTTGGAAGGAGCCTACAAGGCCATCGAGTCCAACCCCCTGCTCAATGCAGGAAACTAGAGGAGGGGTCTCCCATCCAAGTAATAACCAGGCCTGACCCTGCTTAGCTTTCCACGCTCAGACAAGCTGAGCCAGCGTGAGCCACAGGCCTGTAATGGTGGTGGTGAACCCATTCTGGGGATGGGGTTCAGTGCCATGGATAGCTCCTATAAAGCTCAAACAAAAAGCTGCAATGGATAAGGAGCCCCACACGGACAGAGGAGTCACCAGCCTCCCCTGACCTCAGCTGACCTCTGATACCTCAAGTGGGCTCAGGTGGCAGAAAAGTGTTGAGGGGGAGAGACCACAGACAGTTTAGCAGCAGGGCGGTGGAGGTCTATCACCCTTTGCCTGCATGCCCGTGTCACTCTAAACAAAATGGACCCAACTCCCTTCTTTATATGTGATTGGGACAGATACAGGTTTGCTGTGGTCACGTGTCCTTTGGTCTTGGTATGTTAAGATATCCACATAAAAAAGAAATCCATCCGAGATATTAGAGAAGGGGTATAGTGTTGATGTGTGCAAAATTAGCAAGCTTGCTGTGCTGCTTATGTTTTGATTATGTTGCAGCCAGTGGTTTTTTACTGCTTATCTGGAAAGTTCCCAGACAGGGTAAAACATGGCTGCCTGTGTTTATGGAGCTATTCTTACCTGCCGCCTTGCTAGGCGTGAGAATGGTCTGCCGTGGGACAAGATTGTCATGTGATGTAAATAAACTGATGACGTGTAGTGGCCAGGCTTTGGCCATATGTATCATTCATGCTTTTATGGTTTTGAATAGCACAGGCTTTTGCTGAGCTGGATGTACCTTTAAGGCTTTGTACTCTGCACATGGACTCTGTATATGGAATGTAAAGTAGATGTAACCCTCGTAGTGTCACTTTGTTATAAGTTAATAAAACAGTTAAAATAGAACTGTTTGTTGGTTTATTTATTTATTATATTTATACCCCGCCTTTTTTCCTGCAAGGAACCCAAGCCGGCTTACATAATCCTCCTCCTTCTCCTCTCCATTTTATCCTCACAACAACCCTGTGAGGTAGGTTAGGCTGAGAGTCAGTGACTGGCCCAAAGTCACCCAGTGAGTTTCATGGCCGAGCGGGGACTAGAACCCGGATCTCCTGAGTCCCAGCCCAACACTCTCACCACTACGCCGCACTGGCCACACTGTTTTTGACTACAGTGTGATTCCTGAGTCCTGAAATGAAATGCAACTGGGAAGGCTGAGGCAGGCTGCTGCGTGGGGGAGAACTCTGCTGCTGTGTGTGGAAGGCCGAGGATTCATTTAGTTCTGGCTGGCACACAGACCGACATTTCATACTCAACCCCAACATATAGAACCTCAGGCCTAAGGCCAAATCCAGCCCTCCTGGGGTCTTAACCTAGCCCTTTGGGGTTCCACAGATCGCCCTGCCCCCTTTCCCTCCAACCACCGATCGTTTGGTGGTTTCCTGGCTTTTGCTTAGTTCCCTCCATTCTAAAAAGTTGAAATGCCTCTCCTAAGGCGTAGTTGCTGGCCGTCAGAGAGCTTTAAGGTGTACAACATGCTGGTATTTGGGGGTATTTTGGCCCCATCCCTTTGGCTCCACCCCCGTTTGCCTTTGGCCCTGCCCACCACTGGAATGTGGCCCCCGAAAGATTCTCTGCAATGGAGTTTGGCCCTCGAGCTACAAGAAGTTCTGCATCCCTGTATTAGAGCCTCACTCTCCCATCTGTCCAGTGGAGGCTGGGGGCTCCAATTTCAGCGGGGCTGTGGATCCGCTCCAGATTTTATTCTGAACTTTTAAGGGGCTATACATGATGCTATCTCCAAAATAGGTTTGGCACCGTGGATAGCTCCTGAGCTGATACACAGCCCCTTTGACATTGGAGACCCCAGACTCCACTGCACCTATCACGTCAGGCTTTTCTCTTCTTTCCTTCCCCTCCCACCCCCCCAAAATCAGGTCTTACAATTTGGGCATTTATGGAGCTAGGTTTCCCTCTTGAATGTGAGCCGCATGTACATGATCACAGCGTAGCTCTATAGCCGGTGTTTATGCGAAGGAGGTTGTCTCCCTGAAAAATGACATTTAGAACTAAGAAAGCATCCCCTAATGTGAAAATGGGTTGATAATAAACTTCGCATGGTTGGCGCTGACAGCACGGAACCTTGGCTTTTCATTCCTCATTAAGCTCTGATGTCCCCGGTTCAGCAGCAGAAGCAGGACATCCTCAGTTTGGCAGGAAATGGCTTTGTGGGGGGCTTCAATTGTTAACATGTGCTACGTAATTACAGGTTTATTCAAATTAAAGAAAGTAAACAGAGTCACTTGAAGTCCCGTGCCCTAGAAGTTCTGCGTGGCTCAGATGCACACTAACAAGGGCTGCTCACTTCACTTTAATGACCAGGATAATGTAATATTTTATTTATTTATTTATTTATTTATTTATCTATTTATTTATATCCTGCCTTTTTCCTGCAAGCATCCCAATCCCAAGGCAGCTTACATAACCCTCCTCCTCCTCTCCATTTTATCCATATTACAGCCCTGTGAGGTAGATGAGGCTGAGAGTCAGTGACTGGCCCAAAGTCACCCAGTGAATTTCATGACCAAGTGGGGACTAGAATCCGGATCTCCCAAGTCCCAGTCCAACACTCTGACCACTACACCACACTGGCTCTCACACATACGGATATGTGTGCAGAGTTGTACAATGCCTAGCACTGGTGGGACTATATGATTGCACAGAGGCATTCAAAAATTATATTGCTACGTATTAAAAATATTATTGCAAAGAAGATCTCCCGTTGGGTAAGTATATGACTCCTCAGCCCCACATAGATCAATGGCATTGGGAAGAACTGTTTGCAGAGTCACGTCGGTCTAAATATGTATTTTAGGTTGGACTATTCAAAAAGAGAAACATTTAATTTACATTGCTTTGGAGGTACAGCCAAGAGTGACAAGACAGCAATAGGAAATCTCATCTGACAAAAGACAGAGCTAGATGATGATGATGATGATTATGATTATGATGATTTAATTCTCATGTATTTTATAAGCTTTGGGCCTTTAATGTGTGATGGAATTTGTCCCTCTGTCATTCATTTACCTCCATGTGATGATCTGACCTAAACTCCTTCTCCTTCCCTTGCCCTGCATTGGCATTAAGATACTGAAGGAAGGAGTAGGGGAACAGACGAAGGATGGGGGTGGGAAAAGCTGGAACATCCAAGACCCCGTCAGTTTTCCAAAACGCATCATATGGTCCTTATTTGTTACAAGCGTTGTCCTTCCTTCCTGTCCTGTACCTCTGTCTTCTGTCACTGCTTGTCCTGTCATGTCTGTCTTGTGCTGTAAGCAGTTTAGATCTGGGAAGCATCATTGCCAAGTAATCTGCAAAGTGCCATCTGTCTCCATGAGGTCATATAAATAACGGTCTTGTGAAAATGGTAAACTTGTGTTTCATAATCGCATCAGAGATAAAGTCTAGGGTTTCACAGAGGGAGATAGATGAGCTAAGGAAGGAGAGGGTCAAAAGAAGGAACCAGCAAATTCTGCTTTCTGTCTAGGTCATGGGGTTTCCAGACTTCTTTTGCTTTCTTCAGATATTCAGCCTCCTTCAAGAAGGCGGGGGACTGATGCTTACTGCTGTACTCAGAATACTTCTTCATATATATACAATACTAGCTTTTTTTACCCGGCATTGCACGGGTCGTCATTTTCCTATAGGCACCACTGTTTGTTCGAAATTCCTTAAGGTAGCTGTCCGCTGTTTGGAATCCCTTGGAATCCCAGCTCCCCCGGGACTACCAGCTCCCCCAGGATTACACAATGACATCCCAGCTCCCCCGGGACTACACAATGAAGAATTCCCTGTGTCCCCCCCACCCTGGTACTACACAATGAAATCTCTGCTTCCCTCCCCCTTGGGACTACGCAACCATGTTTTCCCTGTGTCCCCCCGCGGACCACACAATGAGATCCCTGCTTTCCCCCCCCCTGGGACTACGCAATCATATATCTGCTTCCCCCCCCCCGGTACTACACAATGAAATCCCTGCTCCCCCCCCGAGACCACACAATGAATTCCCTGCTGCCCCCCCCGGACCACACAACAATGAATTCCCTGCTGCCCCCCCCCCGGACCACACAACAATGAATTCCCTGCTGCCCCCCCGCTCCCCGGACTACACAGTGGCGTTGCCCGGGTCGTCATTTTCCTATAGGCACTGTTTGTTCAAAATTCCCCCCACCCACCCCCGCTGCAGTTCATATGAACATTCTGTTTGGACATTGGAGAGATTTGCATATCCGCTTCTGATTGGGCCCCTGTGGCAGTGCATACCAACATCCTAAATGCCGTTGGAGCTATTTGCATAACCGCTCCTGAATGGCCCCTGCGAACATTCCAAGTGACACCATTGGCTCTCATCTATTTTGGGTCGTACAGGCGCAGCGAGGGTCTTTCAGAGATCTGAACCCGCCAGGCTTTGTCCCTGGGTGATGGGGAGTATGCGTGCCAAGTTTGGGGCAAATCCGTCCAACCGGGTAGGAGCCAATGCGACACACGTAAACCCCCATGCGGACATACGTACGTAGGTACACACACACGTACAAACATTCACATTTATATAGTAGATTTTACATCAATAACAACTATATTTCAGTGATATTTCATTTCCTGTTCCATCCACATTCATTTAGCCAAGTTGCTAAACACTGTATGTTGCTCAACTAACTCATGCCTTATTGTCATGATCCCAGTTCGGTTGTATCAATCAGCTCTGAGTTTGCAGACCTTTGAATATGGTTGATCATCACTTGAAACAGAAAACTAAGGCTGCCAACTGATGGTTCCTGCTGGGCATCCCAGGGGCCATAGGATGGTGAAGATTTCCCTCTCTGCTTGCAGGGAGGGAGATCCATGGGTGAAGAGGGAGATCTGTCCTTGCAAGCCTTTTACTTGCTAGTGTGGAAGCCTCCATGGCCACTGGTGCTCCGCCATTGGTCCTCCAAGGGCAGTACACGCAAAAAGGGGGCATGCCGGGAGCAGATCCAGGTAGGCTTTGGATTTGCTGGATCCCAAGCCCTCTCGTCCCCTGACACACCTGCGGCATGAGGTAAAAATGATGCCATGAGTTGACATGCTTGCTTATCCGCCTTTCACCCTGCTGGTGCAGTATGTCTCTGTATACCAGTTGCCGGGGAACATGGGTGGGAGGGTGCTGTTGCACTCATGTCCTGCTTGTGGATTTCCCATGGGCATCTGGTTGGCCACTGTGTGAACAGAATTCTGGACTAGATGGACCCTTGGTCTGATCCAGCAGGGCTCTTCTTATGTTCTTATGGTGGTTCCTTTGCCATGGATTCTCTCTCTCTGGCTGTTGTTGGATTGCTCTTCTTCCTAGTACTCCTATGTGGTCCTCACTTTTCTCTGTTCCTTCACAACCCCACGTTACAATCCATCTTTTCCATGAAGCTTTTCTGTTGTTGTAGCTATCCGTACCTCTTTCTTCTCCCCACCCCACACCGTCTATTTCCCCTACCCTCCCTTCCCTATGCCCCCTGCTCAAAATTTACATTGTAAACCCTTTGGAGTGGTGACCTGCCTTTTTTTTTTATTATGTTACGCTGCCAAGTGTCGTGTACGCTGATGGTGCTACATGCGTAATAAATCTCCCTGTAGTTTGACAGTTGACCATGGGAAGTGTGTGTGTGTGGGGAAGTGTCTGCGCGGGGGAGGGTTGCAGCTGGCAGGCCCGAGCAAAGTGTCACACAACCGGGCCTCATTCTGATTGAAGCTCATGGACTTCTCAAAAAAAGGCCAATAGCACCCTGAAACAATTTGAGTGTCTGTACCATAAAGTGGTTGTGATTTTTCTCATCTGGCTCTTGAGTTCAGAGGAATGAGGAGGAAGAACCGAGAGGCTGTCTTGTGCTCTCGAACAGTGGAGGGACCCAGAAGGGCTTGAGCAGATGTTGTTGGCTTACTCCAGGCAAATACATGTGGGTTTGTGGTTTCTCTTAAGTGTTTGTTAATATCTACCACATTGCACAGTCAAACATCCTTTCTCAACTGAGCTGGCTGTTTATAATGTAACACAGATGATTTCATGATCGGTTGGGCCTTTTTCCTTTTTTTAGCTTTTTTTAAAGAGATGTGTGAAATCAGATGCCCCTCCTTCAGCTCATTCACTCATTCTGTTCACGACAGAGGGTTTCAAGTGGTCTTTTTTGGGAACTCTGGGTTTTCCCAAAAAAGCTAGCTAAGCAGGGGATCCTTGGTGAAAAAAATCCATAATGACAGATAAGATTTCATAGGAATCTCAGAAGAGCTCTGTTGGCTCAGACCAAGGCCCATTGAGTCCATCATTGTATTTCCTACAGTAGCCAACCAAATGCCTCCAGGAGGCCCAGAAGCAGGGCCTTAAGGCAGGAGTTCTTCCATGCTGTTGCTCTCTCCAGTGACTAGTATTCAGTGCCATACTGCTTCTGAATATGTATTTATTTAAACCAGACTTCCACATCTGGTGCCCTGCAGATGTGTTGGATTGCATCTCCCATCATTCCCAGCCAGTCTGGCCTTGCTGGCTGGGGATGATGGGAGTTGAATCATGAGGGCACCAGGTTGGGGAAGGGAGATGTAAATATCTATCTATCTATCTATCTTCCTGACCTTTCCATTAAAATGCTCAAGGTGCTTTACCACAATACTTATAATAAGAAATACACACATTTAGAAAGGAAGAAAGGAAAAGATAAAAAGAAAGCAGGAGAGAGCTGGTAAGAGTAAAGTGTGCTAGTGTGGCGTAGTGGTTAGAGTGTTGGACTGGGACTTGGGAGATCTGGGTTCTAGTCCCGTTCGGCCATGAAACTCACTGGGTGACTTTGGGCCAGTCACTGACTCTCAGCCTAACCTACCTCACAGGGTTGTTGTGAGGATAAAATGGAGAGGAGGAGGAGGATTATGTAAGGCGCCTTGGGTTCCTTGCAGGAAAAAAGGCGGGGTATAAATATAATAATAAATAAATAAATAACTAAAAACCCAGGGGCATTAAAACAGCAGATTGTGGGCTGATGACTGCGTTTAGCCCTCTTGTCTAATAGCCACTGAGAGACTTATCCTCTATGAATTTGTCTAATCCTCCTTCAGAGCCATCTGAGCCAGCGGCTATCACCCTACCTTGTGGGAATGAACTGCTGAGAGACAGGGATGCGTGGCCACAGGGAAGCAGGGTTGGATGCAAAGGGACTGGAAACAAGGCCCTATGAGGAGAGACTGAAAGAACTGGGCATGTTTAGCCTTCAGAAGAGGAGACTATGGGGAGATATGATAGCACTCTTCCAGTACTTGAAGGGTTGCCACACAGAGGAGGGCCAGGATCTCTTCTTGATCATCCCACTTTGCAGGACATGGAATAATGGGCTCAAGTTACAGGAACCCAGATTCCACCCATCAGGAAAAATTTCCTGACTGTCAGAGCAATAAGACAATGGAATCAACTACCTAGGGAGGTGGTGGGCTCTCCCACTCTGGAGGCATTCAAGGTGCAGCTGGACAGCCATCTGTCAGGGATACTTTGACTTGGATTCCTGCACTGAGCAGGGGGTTGGACTCGATGGCCTGGTAGGCCCCTTCCAACTCTACTTTTCTATGATTCTATGTGTCCTGTGGTGGGCTGAATTAAGCCTTGTTGGATCACCTTGGCTTTTTCATAGATCCCCAAGATCCACCAACCAGATAGAGGCACAAAAGATATGGACTTAGAATGGAAGACCAGGGTGCCTCTGAGCACATTTTAAGCACAGGAGTTTGTTTTCAGTGCCAGAACAGAACTGAACTGAGCTCACACAGATGTCCACTTCTGGTTACCCCAAGCTAGGATGGCCACTTGTGAATTGCTAAAAGAGAAACATGCATCACCAAAAAAAGAGAGGATATCAAGTTGCATAAAATTTGGATAAAATTGGCATATGCTAATTTATATGCATAGATGCAAATTTAGGAATAGCTATTAGAATTTAAACAGAAATACAGTACATCTCACCATAGTGTGGAAAATGGTGACCAGGTGACCTGTGTGCCTTGCTCAATCTGCTGTCTAGGTGCTGTTGATGGGCAGCTTCAAGGCCCAGTGCTTCCTTCTTTAAACCAGACTTGGACTGCACAGCCCTTCAAATACAGGACTGTCCTCCTTAAAAGATGACACATGGCCACCCTAAACAGCCTAGCTTAGGTGTGAAAAGTCATTTTGTTATTGCTTTTGTTAAACAACTGGGAAGCAAAAACCCTTGCTGATCTACTGCAGGCCACCCAAAGATGAACCAAGAGATCCCAATCTCTCTTCTTCCCATTGTAGCACACAAGCTCTGCTGATATGGAGTGACAGTGAGGACCAACAGGCCTGGCAAAAGTTCTGCATCTGTGTCCTTGAGGACGCTCGGCAGAATCCTCTACAGCTCATAGAGATTCCCATGTGGTGGACTTGCAGGGGCTCCTTGGCAGGCGGGTCAGTGTGGAAAGGAGTCCCAGAAGGTGGGAGATTTGGAAACTACTCATTTGGGTTGTATACAGTGGAGGCTGATGGCCTCACTGTCAGCAGGGCTATGTATCCAAGAGATGTGTATCCACTGTGTATCCACTCCAATGTCAGCGGGGCTGTGTGTATTTACTGTGTATCCCAGGGGTCTTCAAACTAAGGCCCGCGGGCCACATCCGGCCCGCCTTGCCTTTTTATCTGGCCCGGCAGCCAATTGGCGGAAGCAGACTTTTAAAAACTCTTTTGCTTCAAGCGCCGATTCTTTTGTTGAGTATGCTCATTTGAGTGATGGCAAAAACAAAAGTATATTCGTGTTAGGCATGAAACAATTGTGCAACTATATATATAAATACCACCAGCCCTGCCAGGAGTATTCATTAATATTCCCCCTTCTTCCTTCCCCATTCCTTTTTCCTTATGTGTCGTGTCTTTTTAGATTGTAAGCCTGTGGGCAGGGACTGTCTTGTTAATTGCTGTAAACCGCCCAGAGAGCTTCAGCTATTGGGCGGTATAAAAATGAAATAAATAAATAAATAAATAAATAAAATAACTTTCTATTTAAGGGGGGGGGGGAAATTCACCCCTATCAAGTAAAAAAAAAAAGGACCCAGGTCCTTTTTTTTTTACTTGATCCATTCATTCGTATTTTTTTCAAACTATAGTCTGGCTCCCCAACAGTCTGAGGGACAATGAACTGGCCCCCTGTTTAAAAAGTTTGAGGACCCCTGGTGTATCCTATACCCAAATCCTATTTTGTGGGTTGGGTTCAGCACCACGGATAGCTCCTTTAAAGTTCGGAGTGCCAGCCTCTACTGTATATATGATTCATATACCTTCCTAGTGTCTTTTAAGGCTAAGCTGGCTGGGGCATGCTGGGAATTGTAGGCCAAAAACATCTGGGGACCCAAGGTTGGAGAACACTGCTCTAAAGTCTCTCTCTCTGTGTCTTTAAAGGGCACTGTCTCCTAGGGACAGCCCCACTTGCAAAGAGGGATGTATAGACAGGGGAGAGGAGGGCATTTGATTTTGGGGGGAAAAAACCTCAGGCAGAAAGATTCAAAGGGGGACAAGCAGGAGGTGAAGCACATGTGGGCAAAAAGCCAGCTCATCCAGTGGGGTCATATGCAACAGAGATCCTCAGGGCCCCCGGACCTTTCTTTCAGCAAGTGCCTATGGACAGCAGGGTGGTGGGGCAGAGGGCCTCCTAGAGATTCGGGGCTCCAAATGGCGGATTCGGGGGCTCCAGCCCTAGTGGGCCAATCCTAACACTACCATTTCCTGGAGTCAGGGAATTTGTAAAGCCTCTCATTCCCCCTTCCTGGCTCTTGCAGTTGGACTCTGGGTAGGATCTGCTCTTGGTGGAAATCCCAAAATGGTATGGGTGTAGTTGATTGGGTGGCTTTATACTGAGAAGGGTGTGTGGGCAGGAGAGAATATTATAGGTATGTGTAGTAACAAGATTCCCTTATGTATTAATTTACAAGATTTATAAGCAGCCTTTTAGGGCAAACCCTCCCAACAAGCAGTGTACAACAAGACTTAAAAACCATAAGCATAATCAAAAATGAAAAGAGTGATGATAAAATCAAAATAAACAATTAAAACCTTTTTGTTCTGTCCCTCCCCCCCAAAAAAGGTTGAGTGTATAAACGTACAAATTAACTTCTGTCAGAGAATTCCCCCCACCCCCAATTCTGGGTGAATTATTGTGAGTATGCTTCCTCGTTGGAGGAGGGAAGACTGGAGCGCACAGTAACTCATGAAGAGAGGCAACAGACAACCTCATATATAAGTCTGGGTAATTCTGCTACATCTTCACTGAGCTTGGTGGAGTGATCCAATCACACCCAATATAGAGATGCAGCAGAATTATTCACCCCAAGTTAGGTTGATAGGCTCGAGGCCAGAGTGGAGTAGATTATCACAATGAGATGCGGTGTGCCTCCTCCCCTGTAGGCAGGTAATTTGGACTCACCAGAGGTTTTTGGCTCATTACCAATTCTTATGGTACACGGTTTGGAAAAGGCTGGTCTAACCTCCATAGACCTCTCTTGTGTGTGTACTGTGGGTGGGGGAGGGAGTTTGTTTTAAAATCTGTGTTTGCATGGGGATAGGTACATTTCTGGTACTTGAGAAATACTACTACTACTACTACTACTATACACGTTATTATGCTCCATAATAATGTATTAAAATATCATTTAACAACTTACAAGTTAACTTTATTAATAGCGCAGTCCTATACATATCTATTGAGAAGTAATTCTCATTGAGTTTCATGGGACTTACTTCCAGTTAACTGGGTAAGATAATAGGAAGAGCCATGACGCATGAGACCAGATGTCCCATCTAGGCCAGCATTCTGTTGACACTGTGGCCAACCAGCAGCCCATGGGAAACCCACAAGCAGGGCATGAATGCAACAGCACCCTCCCACTCGTGTTCCTCAGCAACTTGGATTAATTTACATAGGCATACTGCCTCTGATACTGGAGGTAATATATAGCCATCAAGACTAATAGCCATTGATAGCCTTCTCCTTCATGAATCTGTCTAGTCCCCTTTTAAAGCCATCCAAATTGGTGGCCATCGCTACATCTTGTTGTAGTGAATTCCATAGTTAACTATGCACTGGGCGAAGAAGTGCTTCTTGTTATCAGTCCTGAATCTCCCAGCACTCAGCTTCATGGGATGATACCAGGTTCTAGTATTATGAGAGTAGGTTATAGGATTGCAGTCTGAAATACATTAGGCGCTCACTCTCTTGTCCAAACGATTTCGGAGACCACAGGATGGTGACTGGCAGCCTGCTTGTTGGCTTACTGCTACGAGTCCCAGTGTAGAGCAGTAAACAGAGTGTAGAAACAGGCAGGGATGGGGACTCGGACTCCAGGACTCGACTCGTGAGTCGGACTGAGTCCCCCCTCTGACTTGAGTCAGACTCGAGTCCCAATATTTTTAATGGGACTCGAGACTTGACTCGGGACTCGAGACCAAGGACTCGTGTTCCAAAATCATGTTCCTCAAATGCAACATGGATACGTTTTAGGAAGTACAGGAAGTTTATTTTTTAAAATCATTTTCCTAAAATGCAACCTTTCAGACATTTTGGGTTTGGCTACCTCTGCCTGCCTGTTTGGGGTTCCCAGCCTCCTCTGCCTGCCTGGTCTCTTCTTAAACAGTTCCATAGTTTGAATTGTCCAAGACAAACGCCTCTGTCTGCCTGCTTTGGGGTTCCCTGCCTCCTCTGCCTGTCTGGTTATTTTGGGTTTGTCTGCCTGGTCTGTTCTTGCCAAAATCAGTGGCAGAGTTTTGAAATAAAAAGGCACACTTGTGCCTAGAATTTATTTAAGCCACACATCTGAAATAGCCTTATTTTGTTGGGAAAACCCCCCCATTGATTTTAATAGGGACTTGTGGAGTCAGCTTTGGGAGTGACTTGTGACTCGTGACTCATGAGTCACCATTTTGGACCAAGGACTCGGACTCGAACTCGGGTCCAACGACTCATGACTCGACGAAACCAAGGACTCTTCAACATCCCTGGAAACAGGATGGGAGGAGGCCCATGCTCAGCCATGATGCTTACAGCTGAGTTTGTCCCAGTCGTTGTCTTTCTGCCTAGCCTACATTTCAGGGTTGTTGTGAAGGTAAAATGTGTGGGACCCTGAACACTGGCTGCAGCTCCTTGGAGAAAAGTGAGATAATAATGTATTTCCTAATAAGAGCTGATGCATCTCCTGCTGTAATTGGCTTCTAACTACTGTGAGAAATTGGAAAGAGTAGTGAGCTAGGAAGAGGGAAAGCATGTTTTCTATCCGGCACGAACTGAGATGGGCTTTCATTTCCCAGGAAAGGGTGTTTCTAATAGGGCAAGATCTTGCCAATCAAATCCATGTCTTGATTATTTTAGTGGCCACTCCAGACTCAACCCTAGCTGTGTTATCTTCAGAGCAGCTGTCTTCAAGCAAATGTTCAAAAAGGCCAGATGTGTTATCTTGGCTTATGCTAAACTAAAAGGGAAGGGCTTATTACATCACAGGCATGGATTAACTAATATTTCTTCTACAAAGATAGTGCTTTGAGACTTTTCTGCCAAGTCGTGATTCCACCCTTCCCAGCCTATCAAAAACAGAAATCAAAGCCTCAGTTTTTTGGCAGCAAAACCAGGTTCACAACAGGGATGGTTGAATATGACAATTTCAGTTCATTTCAGTTTCTGATTTTTCCACCTTAACTTCGGCTCAGCCTGATTCCACCTCAATGTACAGATTTTATTTTTAAAAGTCCACATGAAAATTCGTATGCATTTTTGAGCTCACTTTTTCTAATACATGCATTTTACTGTGCACCTTTTCCAAATGTTTGCATTTTTGTGCACAACCTTTGCTAATGTATACATTTTACATTCTATTTTTTCCTACATGAATTTGTTATGTTTATATCCTACCTTTCTTCCATTGTAGGTGGCTACATGTGGTTCCCAGGTGATCTCTCCTTCAAGTACTGACCAGACCCAGACTTGGTTAGCTTCAGCAAGGTGGCTGCCTCATGTACCTTTAGACGAGGGCTCGCCAACCTTGGGTTCCCAGATGTTGCTGGACTACAGCTCCCAGAATCCCTTGCCATTAGTCATGCTGGCTGGGTATGCTGGGAGCTGTAGGCCAGCAACATCTGGGGACCCAAGCTTTGAGAGCCCTTCTTTAGACAATGCATTTCTCTTGGTTGTTTTCAGTATTTCACACATTTTTGTGCAGACTTTTCCATAGCATATGAATTTTTGCGTATGCCTGGTGTTTACAGTTCTGTGTGCATTTTTTTAAAGCACAGAACTGTAGCACTAAATTTGGGAAAGTGCAAATTTCAGTGCACAACGTTATGACCAGTTTGCTAATTGATTTGGCAGGTGAGAATTTGGTAAATTCATGTAAAGATTTGGACAGAAAAAACTTCTCACTCACCCCTTAGTTTGCAATAGTGCATATTTTCAATGGTGAGCCACTTCTAAGCCCTGTGTACCCATATTTATTTATTATTTTATTTACTTACAGCATTTGCATACCTCTTTATATCTAGACAGATTTTTGGAGCAGTGAACAATAAAATGATAAAACAAATAAAAGAATAAAAATAATGTATCAAAAATAGGATAACATTAAAATTGTGGCTGGTCAGAAAAGGAAGATTTCCTGGAATAAGGCTTCAGCAGGTGCCAAAAACAACACAATGCTGGCAGCCTGCCTGACCTCCAGAGGCAGGGAGTTCCTTAGAAGTGGAGCCACCACACTGAAGGCTCTTCTCGTGGACTCCAAATGGGCCATAGGTCCAGGAGGAACCACCAGGAGAATGTTCTCCGATGATCTCACTGTCTGGGCAGGTTGGTAAAGGAGAAGGCGCTCTCTGAGGTGTCCTGGTCCCAAGTTGTTTTGGGTTTTGTACACTAGTACCAGAACATTAAACCTGGCCCGGTAGCAAACAGGTAGCCAGTGCAGTTCCCTCAACAAAGGAGTTGCATGCTGAAAAGGGGCAGCTCCTGACCACAGCGGAGCTGCTGCATTCTGCACTAGCTCCAGCTTCTGGAGCAGCCTTAAGGGCAGCCCCACATAGAGCGCATTGCAGTAATCCAGTCTTGAGGTTACTAGCACCTGTACCACTGTGGCCAAGCTATCCCTGTCCAGGAGAGCAGTGGAGTGGTTCCAATGTCAGTGGGGCTGTATGTATCCAGTCCGGATTTTACTCCAAACTTTTACGGAGCTATCCATGGTGTGGAACCTACTTTGGGGATAGGTTTCAGCACCATGGATAGCTCCTTAAAAGTTCAGAGTGAAATCTGGAGCAGATACACAGGTCTGGCTGACATTGGAGCCCCAAGCCTCCACTGCAGGAAGGTGTCAGGCCTGGTTATTACTTGGACGGGAGACCCCCTCCTCTAGTTTCCTGCACTGAGCAGGGGGGATGGACTTGATGGCCTTGTAGGCCCCTTCCAACTCTATGATCCTATGATATCCTATGAAGATGGTAAAAGGCACTCCAAGCTGCCATGGTCACTTGGGACTCCAGCGACAGCTATGGATCTAGGATTACCCCCAGACTACGAACCTGATCTTTCAGAGGGAGTGCAACCCCATCCAGAACAGGCAATGAGCCTACTTCCTGGATTCAGGAACCACTCACCCACAGGACTTCCATCTTGCCAGGATTCAGCTTCAGTGACGGACATAAGAAGCAATGGAATGGTGTTATAGGTATCTCATAGACTTGGCAGGGTTCCACATAGTCAGCAAGTGCCAGGTGCACCACAATACATAGCAGCAGCCTGTCTGGCTGAAGTCTGGCAGCTGGGAGGGGAAGATTCAGCAGAATGCCCATAAAGGTCCTCTCTGCATGCAAATAGTTGCATGCATGGCACAATTTGAAGGCATGGAAGGGGCCAGTGGAGGCTGGTGACTCCAATGTCCATGGGGCTGTGTATCCACTCCAAATTTAACCCTGAGTCTGAACTTTCAAGGAGCTATCCACGGTGCCAAACCCTATCCCCAAAATAGGTTCAGCATCATGGATAGCTCCTTAATAGTTTAGAGTAAAATCTGGAGCAGATACGCAACCCTGCTGGCATTGGAGCCAGCAGCCTCCACTGGAAGGGGCTGAATCGTGCCATAGATGTGGGAAGTGCCCCACCCTGGTCATGCTGCAGGACAGTTGCCCCTTCTGACATGTTATATCATAGTCATAGCTAAGTCAAAAAGCAATTACTGGAATGGATCTTGTACACAGGCTGGCCCAGGTCCTTATAGTGATGGACTGAAACCACATCTGCCGTGTTGTCCAGTATTGCCCCATTGTTGGTCTACAGCTGAAGATACAACCTTGAGTACTGGCATACACCCTCTAGATATAGCAAGATCAAGTAAAATGAAGCATTTCCCCTCCACTTTCAAACTTTATACCCAACTCGACTAGCATTCTTTTATTGAAATTTGGTGACATATTTCAGGTTCATTCTTGTCCTTATAGATTCAGAGAGAGAGAGACTGAGATTGTCCCACGGAAAAATATCTATTCGTGTTAGAATTCGAACAAATGTTGGGTGAATCTCAAGTAAGTTCTCCAGCTTCAATGTCCTAATCACACACAAAATCTAATTCATACAAGGCCTGAGTTTGAATTTGTGCCAACATTCCCAATTATGATGTTTTTTTAAAGCTTGGTGGGAAAATGTCCAAATTGGTAAGAATTACATCTGTCCTTGGCCCTGCTCTGTGCCCTTAGATCCACTCACTTCTGGAATGTGGTCCCTGAGACCCTTCCCAGATTGGAATTCAGCCCCCATGCCAAAAAAGATCCTCCCCGCAGTAGTGTGTCCCAGCTCACCAATTGAAGACGAATAATGAACATGGCCTGGCTGGGGATAATGGGAGTTGTAGTCCAGCACGTCTAGAGGATACCAGACTGGGGAAGGCTGGTGTAGAACATATGTGTATGAAGCAGACATAGATCGAGACAGACTGTTGGTTTATCTACTCCAGTCCTACCCCAGTATTGTTTTACTCTGACTGGTCACAGGTAGCCCCTAAGGATGTCAGGAAACTTCTCTACAAAGTAAGTACTCTAGAACTGAGCTGTGGGGCCCCCTTCCCCTGCAGCCCCCCTAGGTTTGGGCTGCCCAAAAAGTGGGAAGGCATTTAAAAATGCCTATCCTCCTTCCTAGGTTAAAAGAGTTTCAGTTTTCAAATAAATGAATAAGCTTTTATGAATTATAGTTAATAAATAAAATGTCAAAACGGTTTTTAAAAGTAGCCAGCAGAAATATATTTTTTAATTAAATGTACCATCTTCATTATGCATCAAAAGATAATTTAACTTAAAAAAAAACAACCCAACAAAACCAGTGAATGGCAAAGCCCTTATCTGAATATTAATGTCTGCTGTTAGGGATGTACGAGGAATCCATTGGGTGTGTGTGTGAAAATCCATTGGATTTTCATGATTTGGCCCCAGGGATGGGGACTCGGACTCCAGGACTTGACTCGTGAGTCGGACTGAGTCCCCCCTCTGACTTGAGTCAGACTTGAGTCCCAATATTTTTAATGAGACTCGAGACTCGACTCAGGACTCGAGACCAAGGACTTGTGTTCCAAAATCGTGTTCCTCAAATGCAACATGGATAGGTTTTAGGAAGTACAGCAAGTTTATTTTTTTAAAATCATTTTCCTAAAATGCAACCTTTCAGACATTTTGGGTTTGGCTACCTCTGCCTGCCTGTTTGGGGTTCCCAGCCTCCTCTGCCTGCCTGGTCTCTTCTTGACCAGTTCCAGAGTTTGAATTGTCCAAGACAAAGGCCTCTGCCTGCCTGTTTTGGGGTTCCCTGCCTCCTCTGCCTGTCTGGTTATTTTGGGTTTTTTTTTTGTCTGCCTGGTCAGCTCTTGCCAAAATCAGTGGCAGAGTTTTGAAATAAAAAGGCACACTTGTGCCTAGAATTTATTTAAGCCACACATCTGAACGAAGTAGCCTTATTTTGTTTGGGAAACCCCCCATTGATTTTAATAGGGACTCGTGGGGTCAGCTTTGGGAGTGACTCGTGACTCGTGAGTCACCATTTTGGACCAAGGACTCAGATTCGGACTCGAGACTTGGGTCCAACGACTCGTGACTCGACCCGTGACTCGAAACCAAGGACTCTTCAACATCCCTGTTTGGCCCCCGCCCCCGGATTCAGGTTTGCTGGCCACACGCTAGTGCCGACTCACTGCAGTGCGAGCTGAGCCAGCTCGCGAACGTCTGTCTTCTGCTATTTGCATTTGTTGTTGGGTTGTTTGTTTTTTACCGCCAAATGAATTTGTGTAAACGGGCACCCAGAAAGCAGATGGTTTCAACACAACTTGCGTGATTTGTGCAAATTGAGCTAGATCCACGTGGTTTTCGGGTGTGGATTTGTGCAAAAATGGACCTTTTTTTTAATAGATGGAAGCCCATGAAAAAATCCTCAACTCTGCCTGCTTCCAATCATTGGATTGGAAGCCGGCAGGAAATCCATCAAGCTCAAGTGAGCCAGATTTCCCTCTTTTGGTACATCCCCAGCTGGAATAAGCAGCAGCCATTAGGTCCAACCCACTGTGTGGAGGGAAAAATATCTGGCTGAAAAGTCACTAAGGGCAGAATCCTATGCATGTTTAGACAGAAAAATGCCCTACAATTCCCAGCATGCCCCATGGCTGGCTGGGGCATGCTGGGAATTGTAGGGCATTTTTCTGTCTAAACATGATAGGGTTGCACCTTAAATGGTTAATGCATGTAGCGGGTTGGGGGTGCTAGTTGTAGTTTCACTTTTGCCTACTTCCTCGCCTGCTTTAGTTGTAACAAGAAGGTGCCTGTTAAGGATAATATTAAGCAAAGGTCCTGTTTAAAGCTTGCAGTTGTCTTCTGTCTTAAGTGTGGTCAGACAAAACTTACTCAGCAAGAAGGTCTTACCCAGCTTTCAAGAAAACAAGCAAGAGCAAGCCTGGTGGGCCTCTTTGGGAAGCAAAATCCTCAGTGAGGGGTCATACTGAAATGGGAGAAAGCCCAGAAGTTTTTAAAACCTGGATAGGCTTGTATTGGAGAATGTGATCTGTCAGGCCCCAAGTTGTATAGGACTTTAAAGGTCATTACCACTTTGAATTGTGCCCAGAAACAGACAGATAGCCAGTGAAGCTGTTGTAAGAAGGGGGTCACATGCTCCCTGTAACTGGCCCCCGTCACATTCAGAAAATGGTATGTGTATGTGTGCTTATAACAGGGCTTCTTCAGAAGTTCTTTAAGCTCTTTTGAGAGGATGCCTTCCTTGAAGAACCAGAAAATGAAAACTCTTTAGTTCGAGTTTTCTAAACTGACAAAAGGAAGTGAGAAATGACAGGCCTTCAGCAGGAGGAAGGAAGTTGCATCTATTTAGGAAAGAGTTGACACTGACAGAAATGCTGAATACTCTAAAATCGCTGTGGAGGAAAGCAAATTTTTTAGAGTTATGCTATTGCCCAAAGAGGGTTTGACATTTATTTTAACATCTTTGCTAAAAACCAGAGCCTCTTCTGAGATGTTAATCATTTTTGACATGGGTTTCTCTTGTGCCTAGATGTGGAAAGGAACCTTACTATGCGTGATTGTCTCATTAGCTATGCTGAGGATTGGAACCAGCAGAAGCTGACAGGGAACAGATGATTTACCTAAAACATAGGTTCCTTTCTTCCCACGGATAATATAGTCCTTTTCATGAGGTTTCCTCCCTCCTGCAACCTGGAAAGGAGGAGTTGCATCTGGAAGCAAACTAGCCATGACACAAGGAGATGCACAACTAGGTTCTCCCATGGGTTTCTGAAGTGTTAATAGCAGCTGTGGGAGGGGAGACTCAGATCAGGAGGGGTTTTTAACCCCCTTTCCGCCTGCACCATTTTCATAAATAAAATTCCTCCCCAACTGCTATCTGCCCTGCGGAAGAAAACTTACAGGTACCAATATGTTCCCCGCCTCGATCTAGACAGAGAGGCGGGTAAGAATAATTGTTGTTGTTGTTGTTGTAGTAGTAGTAGTACATTTTCCACCATGGGTCAACTTCAGAGACTGGCAATCGTAATGGGGGGGGGGGGAATGTGATGGAGGAAAGGGTTAAATCAGGGGTGCAGAATCTTTTGGTCCGAGGGCCGAATTCAACTTCAGAGAAGCTTTCAGGGGCTGCATTCCAGTCATGGGTGGGGCTGGAGGGAAAAAGGGGCGGGACCAAAAATATCAGCATGGCTGTCTGGGGCATGCTTAGAGTTGTAGACTTTTTTCTGTCTAAACATGCTATAGGATTGTGCCTTAAAGCCCTTATTACCAGTAACTAAGCCTTAGGAATTGCAACCTTTTAGACTGGGTGAAAAAACTGCACAAAAGCCAAGGTAACACCAAATGATTGGTGGTTGGGAGAAATGGGTGGGGGGAGAAGGCATGGTCATCTTGGGAACCCCGGAAGGCCAGATTGGGAGCCCAGAAGGTCTGGATTAGGTCTATGGCCTGAGGACCTGCATCTCTGGGTTAAATCCCCCCCCACTCTGCGGCTGTAATTAAGATTTTAAGGGCACAGTCCTATGCATATTTAGACAGAAAAAAGTCCTATAATTCCCAGCATGCCCCAGCCAGCCATGCTGGGAGTTGTAGGACTTTTTCTGTCTAAACATGCATAGGATTGCACCCTAAAACATGTTATAAAACACATCTGATTTGGTCCTGAGGCACGGTCAAATACTTCACTGCACGTTCTCTCTCCCTTTTGACTTTCCCTAATTACTGTGGTCCAGTTTATAAGTAACAATTTTGGGACAATAAACCATGGCTTATTGGGGCAAGAATGAACTGTGTGCCCCCTTCTCACATCTTCCCTTTCCCTCCTGTATATCCAGATTTGGAGCTGATATTATGGCTTGTCTGAAACAGTTTCCCATTAATTAATTAATTAATTGATTGATTAATTATATTTATACCCCGCCTTCTTTCCTGCAAGGAACCCAAGGCAGCTTACATAATCCTCCTCCTCTCCATTTTATCCTCACAACAACCCTGTGAGGTAGGTTAGGCTGAGAGTCAGTGACTGGCCCAAAGTCACCCGGTGAGTTTCATGGCCGAGCGGGGACTAGAACCCGGATCTCCTGAGCCCCAGTCCAACACTCTCACCACTACGCCACACTGGCTCCATACATCCATACCCAGAAACATCCATATATCCATACCAGCAAACTGTAGTTTAAACTTTGCTTACTAACCAGGCTCTGATCTGGGTTGGCCATGTGTCCTCTTTTACAGAGGACAGTCCTCTATTTGAAGGGCTGCCAGAGGACTGTTATCTATTTGAAGGCATCCTCTGTTTGGAGGGCTGTCCTGTCCAGTTCTGGCTTAAGGATAAAGAACCCGCAGAAGGAAAAGCTGGGCCTTGAAGTTGCCCATCATCAGCAGCACCTGGACAGCTGAGCTGACTGAGCAAGCCACACAGGCCACCTGGTTACCGTCTTCCACAGTATGTTGAGATCTTCTGTATTTATATTTAAATTATAATAATAATAATAATTTCTAAATCTGCATCTATACTTAGAGGGCTTCTCTACGTGAGGCTTTTAACCTGCCACTTTCCCTGAGGCTTCTGCTTCCTGACTCTTTGCAGGATTAAGATCGGCTTCTTTACACATGTTCCCCCCCCCAAGTTTTTTTTTCTCTGTGGCGGGTGGGTGGCGGGGGGGTCCTGGGGGGCGGGGGGGCTTTGGCGGCAGCGGCGGCAGCGGGGCGACCGTGCAGCGGGGCTTTGGCGCCGGCGAGTGCAGGTACGGCGGCGGGGGGGGTTTTCCGGCGGCGGGGGGGCTTTACCTCATCTGCCTTGCCGCCCGCTGGTCCGTCGCGTCACTTCCTGCGTGGCGGAGTGACGCGACGGGACCCTGCTCCGTCGCGTCCATCCTGGACCCCACCCGTGCTCTGTTTTTCAAAACTGAGTGCGGGCGGAGTCCAGGATGGATGCGACGGAAGTGGCGGCGGCCTCGGGCGGAGGCTGTGGCGGAGGCAGCAGCAGCAGCAGCAGCGCTCAGGGGACCAGGTAGGACGGCGGCGGGTGGGGCGGGTTACAGCGGCGGGGGTGGGGGGGTTATGTGGCGGCGGCGGCAGCAGCATTGGGGGCAGCGGGGCGGTCCTGTAGCGGCGGCGGGGGACAGCGCGGGGGGTGGGGGGTCTTGCAGCGGTGGCAGCGGGGCGGTCCTGCGGCGGTGGCAGCGGCAGCAGCAGGGGGGTTCCTGCAGCGGCGGCGGCGGGGGGGCAGCATGAAGGAGGCGGCACAGGTGAGTCCGGCCCCCCAACAGGCTGAGGGACAATAAACTGGCCCCCCGTGTAAAAAGTTTGAGGACCCATGCTGTACCTTGTGTCTCTTTGTATTTTGAACTCTGGCTTTGCCAGCTGCAGCTCAGGCACGCTCCTAACCAGTTCCAGAAAGTGATCTCAGGGAGAATATGCCCTCCTGACCTAGATCAGGATGCAGGCTGCTCACAGCTCAAGCGGGCCTAGCTGCTGGTATACAAAAAAGAACCGCAATGGATGCTCTTAAAATGCACTGGCTTTGGTGGGTTTGTTTTGTCTTTGCAATGTAATCGTCCATATCTCTGAGAATGGCCTATAAACCTTATTGAGCCTCCTGCCTTGAACTTGTGCAATCTGAAATGGAGCGTCTGGACACGGGATGCGCTTTTAATGTGAAACATGGGGAAAAGAAGAGAATGGAACGGAATGATTTGCCAGTTCCTCTCATCAGCAGTGCAAAGAAATCTCTTCCATTGATTACAAACCTAGATAATAAGGGCAAATTGGTTGAAAACAAGCACGAGGGCAGCCACTTACATTTTGCCCCCAAAGAGGAAATCCATCGCCAGAAAGAGGAAAAAGAACATAAAAGAGAGCCAGTGTAGCGTAGTGGTGAGAGTGTTGGGCTGGGACTCGGGAGATCCGGGTTCTAGTCCCCGCTTGGCCATGAAACTCACTGGGTGACTTTGGGCCAGTCACTGACTCTCAGCCTAGCCTACCTCACAGGGTTGTTGTGAGGATAAAATGGAGAGGAGGAGGAGGATTATGTAAGGCGCCTTGGGTTCCTTGAAGGAAAAAAGGCGGGGTATAAATATAATAAATAAATAAATAAATAAATTGCATGTTTTAATCTGTATCCTATGTGGGTGCCTGCAAACCCGGAGGATTATGGGTATCCTATTGAGTGCGAGAGGAGTGCAGCAGATAGGATTGCTGCCATGCTCCCCTCACCCTCAAAAACATTTAGATGGCTGATTTTGGCTGTCTAAATGGTTTACACCTCCTCTCGAGGAGGAGAGGGCGGCCTAGGGATGGGCAACCAGCCCAGCACTCAATTTGCAGTGCGTGAGCCGAGCGCTCCTGCTGTGTGAGCCGAGCACGTGCGCCAGCTGAGGCGCTCGCCGGACTTCCGGGTCCCTCGGCTCTACGTTGTTTACGTAGAAAACAGCCTAATTTGCACAAATTTTGGCCGCAATTTGCGCAAATTAGGTCGTTTTTTACATAAACAACCTAGCGCCGGAACCCGGAAGTCTCTTTCACCAGCCAGCTTGGCGCACGAGGATGTGAGTCGAGCTGGGGAAAAGGTAGGGCGAGCAGAGCACGGGGTGGTCGAGCCGGACGAGTTCGCCGGACAGAAATTAGGGATGTTACCTTTTTTTTTTTTTTTTTGCATTCAGAAATCGTGAGCCGGTCTGAGTGAAAGGAGAACGTTCGCAAACAGACTCGCTGCCTTGAGCCGAACAAGGCGAGTTTGCACTTGCTGAATGGTTCATGGAAAAAAAAGTAACATCCCTAGCGCCGGACTTCCACCCCCCAATCGAGCTCCGTGCACATCCCTAGGAGAGGCTGCCGAGGCACCACCCGGATTTGTCATAAGATGGCAATGCCTCGCTCCCCCCCACCCCACCCCTGGAACCCCCCCCCCATGCGGATTTCCAAGGTCACAGTGGGGAGCCCAGATTATCCTATGGCCCCCTAGGCAAGGTTGGAGGGACCATAGGATTGCCAGCCTAAGAAACAACGGCTATAATTTAAACCGAGAAATGCAGTACATCTCACTCCATAATGGGGAAGGCTGTGACTAGGTGACCTGTGTGCCTGCCTGCTCGGTCTGTGGATGGGCAACGTCAAGGCCCCTGCTCTTCCCCCCTCATGGTTCTTTATCTTCAAACTGGACTTTGACTGGACAGCCCTTGCAAAGAGGGGACGTTTTCAAATAGAGGGCCACCACCCACCCCAAGTCTCACCTCAGTACAGATACATCACACCAGACAGAAACAAGGTAGCGTACAATGTGGATATGAAAAAGAAAGGAACACTTTTCAAATGCTGGATGCTGGTTTCCAATACAGTCATGCCTTGGATTGAGAGCATAATTCATTCCGGAAACGTGCTTGTAATCCAAAACACTCTTATACCAAAACAAAATTCCCCCCCCCAAAAAAATTGTACAGAGATTTTTAATTTAAGCCGTACTACAGTACTTGTATTGGAAGACGTCGCTTGTATATCAAGTCAAAAATAAATAAATATTTAAACATTTGCTTGTCTTGCAAAACGCTCTCAAACCAAGTTACTTGCAATCCAAGGTATTACTGTACAATTAACATAGGAAAAATCAGTTTTGAGGAGGAAGACTTTCTGTGGCCGGATATAATTTATTGTTTCAACCACCAGCCTGCTCATATCTAGGCTTGTAATCGATCAATGAATGAAAGAAATACGAGGGCCAAGTAGGAAGTTGATTCATTTAAGCATTGACTGGCTGCAGTCCCAGGCTGCAAACCAAAGGGGATAGATAATGTAAAGATGAAAGCTCCCCAGTCTGTCAGTTGGAAAATGAAATCTTTGAGTCGGGAAGGCTAATGTAAACAAGCTCATATTTTTTATTTAAAAAAACACACACAACCCAAAAGTCTCTGCATGCAAAGAATCAGAACGTCTTTGTTGAATGAAAAGGTTCCAAGATTAATCACCCTGGATTGGGTATTGTATATTTACAGAAACCCCAGACTACACATATGGTATCTGTGGTAAGACTCTTTTGCATAGGGCAACTGCCAGAAATGTCCCTGCACAAATCCAGCTAAGGGCCATCAACGTGTAGGAGAAGAAGACTTCCTCGTGCATGTCCCTAGCTGGATGGGATCTCAGATGTTGAATGCATACACAATTCCCCAATCCGATCCAAATATACACAGGTAAAAGCAACAGGTCAAATACGTGACACATACATACATACTCCTCTTGCTAATACGTGACATTAAAGCTGAGTCCCAAATGGCCCATCCGAATTTGCCACCCTTGGGTGAAGTTTTTTTTTTGAGGGGGGCGGCATTTTGGTGATTTGACTGAGCTGGAAACAGGGGCTGGACTATTTCAAAGGCTGGAATTCCAACCATCAGCAGTTTGGGAGAGGAAGCGTGACCCTGAATTAAACCCCCTTCATCATCTTTAGCTGATGGACACAATTCTAGCTTCCTTTGAAGCAGGGGTGCAGAACCTCTTCCAGCCTGAGGGCCAAATTCCATTTTGGAGAAGCTCTCGGGGGCCACATTCCAGTGGTGGGTGGAGCTAAAGGCAAAAGGGGTGGTCCAATGGCAAAATGGGTGGGGCCAAAATACCAGCATCCTTTAGCTTAGAGCTCTTAACGCCAGGCACTGAGCCTTAGGAGAGGCATTTCAACCTTTTAGAATGGGGGAAAAATACAGAGATGCCTGGGAAGCCACCAATCGATCGGTGGTCATGGGAAAGGGGTTAGGGCCATGGAAAAAGGGTGGGGCCATCTGAGGAGGCCCAAAGGACCAGATTTGGCTCCCTGCTGGCTGGATTTGGCCCATGGGCTTGAGGTTCGATACTCCTGCTTTAAAGGGTTGTGCTCATGCGCTGTTGGATTAGGGCCATTGTGTACTACACGAAATTAATATTTTCTTACTCAGTTCCAAGCTAGTCCATTTTTTTCATGAGCAAAACTAAATCAATCAATCAATCAATCAGATAAGGCTAATATTAAAGCAGCAGTGACAACTCTCTTCCAGCTCACCCTTTCCCCCTTTTGGCTTCCCCATTTCCTCAGAGCAGTCTTCTAAAAGTGTGTATTTAATTATTTAATTTCCCACTGACCTTGCTTTGAACTAAAATCTAGTTGGGACTTGTAAACACTACAAAAACATGTAAGTGAAACACAATATATCACTCCTCTTGGATTTGATCTGGCATTAGGGCTAAGTTGAAATGGTGTCTTAATTACTCAGAGGCCTGGTCCAGCCAAGGCACCTCCCTTCAGATTCGAGGATACTTAGGATGAAGCTTGTGTCAAAGATGATATAGTTGATTGAATACAATGATGAAATACGGATGCAGAATATCAACAAGCAAAAGGAAGCTTACACTCCCCATATCTGTGGCAGTATTGGTTCCCTGAATAGGCCAGGGGGTGCTCTCTGTTGGCCTCTGCAAAGTTGCCTCCCCCAAGCTGAGAACAGAGGAAGGAGGCATCTGCCAGGGATCTTATAGGTCAGAGGTTGTCAGTAAGCTACCAGCTAACCTCCCTTCCTTAGAGACAAGGCGAGGGGGGCAAAGCTGCTTCAGTAAATCAAACCGTTTCGGTTCCCACAGCAAAAGCAGCCCTTATCTAATTGGAGAGAACAGCTTCAAGGCAACTATCACTGGTGCTCTTCTGAAAGCCCTACTTAAGGCCTTGCCATGGCTCCAAGAATCTATCCTGGCTTTTGGACACTGGGAAAGTTCATTACACTACCTGTTGAACTGTAACCTCCTCGTCATTCTTCTGGTGGAGCCCATCCAATACAAATGGCTCACCCAATGTTATCACCGTCTTTAGTGACGTTTTGGGATCCTTTTGGTGATAGTTGCGTGTGTGGGAGAGTACCTATTTATCCAACTGACCACCCGGTGGCATTCAGCTCCCAGTTTGGACTAGAAGCACTGCTCAGAAGAACCTTCAGCTCCCCTCTTCCTAGCATGTGCTCTAATTATCTTCTTCAAAGAAGGTCATTCTGTGATAGAGCATCTGCTGTGTATGCAGAAGGTCCCAGGTTCCCCAGTCTTAATTGGCATCTCCAAATGGGAAAGACCCCACTGGAAGCCCTGGAGGGGTACCAGTCTGTGTAGGCAATACTGAGTTAGATGGCCCAATGCCGCGACTCAGGCTGGATCTACACCAGTGTTCTCTCACCTTGGGTCCCCAGATGTTTTTGGCCTACAACTCCCAGCATGCCCCAGCCAGCGTAGCTGGCTGGGGCATGCTGGGAGTTGTAGGCCAAAAACATCTGGGGACCCAAGGTGGGAGAACACTGATCTACACTATGCATTTTTACCGTCATTTATTTATTTATTTATTATATTTATTAATCGCCCATCTGGCCGGTCACCCGTCACTGTAATGCCTGACTCACTGGTGTGTCACATCATGGCTCTTACCCCAAACCATCCTCTCCTCATGCTATCTCTTCCATTATATCCTGAATTTCTTCAGACCAGTTATATCACGACTTTTTTCTATGTTGCGATCCCGCCCCCCGGTATATATATATATATATAAGTGTGTGCTAAACTTGCAGCACTGTTCTGGGGCCAGGAGGAGTGGCTCCAGTGGGCTTGCGGGGCTGGTCTGGGCTGGGAGAGAGGAAGTGTCCTGTTAGGCGTCAGCAGAACAGCAGCAGCTCCGAGAAGGAGATCCTTCAGCTGCTTCCCCTCTCCCCCTCCCCTCCCCTTTGATAAAAGAAAGTTATGGATGTGTCCCCTTGCCTCAAGGAACAACTAGCTCCAAACGGAGCCAAAATGCATGTCTACTCAGAAGTAGATCACATTACCTTCAGTGGCCCTAACTCAGAAGTAAATCACATTGATTTCAATGGCCCTTACTCTTGGGAAAGTCAGCACGGGAGAGGGGCTGCACTGGCTTTGGGGAGTTGCTTTTGGGCGGAGAGGAATGGGGGTACTGGTCCTGTTGGCGTCACCCCAGGGGGAGCGGGGAGGACGGCGGCAGCACCACAGTCTCCCTCTCGTCTCTTCCCATCCCCTTCTCCATGATTTTTTTTGTGAGGGGGCAGGAGGAGCTGTCAATTTTTTAAATTTTTTAAAAACCACCTCCGCTTGTTCGCTCCTGCGCTCCTGCGCATAGATGAACAACAACAACCAAAAAACAACAACCACCCCGCAACTTTTTCTTAAAGGGCCATTTCTCCTGCACACATCACCTTTAGAATCCTCCTGCTTCCCCTGCAACTGCATTTGTGTGTGACACAAGATCACGTTTTCAACACGCTACATTCATTATCATGTGCCCCAACAGCGGTAAATGCATTTTGCATAAATGCTGCAACACAGAGCTCCCTGGTTCACGAAAGGGGCGCTAGTGTAGATCGGCCCTCAGTCAATATAAGGCAGTTTTCCAGCACTAGTTGTAGGCAATTCAGATGAAGTCCAGACTTTCCATATTATACCCCTGAATGTCTATTTATTATTTAGGGATCTGAAACTGATCAAGCCTGGGTTACCTATGGCTGCTCAGAGACCTCTAGGACCTGATGTATACTGGTGTTATTACTTAGTATGCGCTGCCAGGGCCTAGATTTCTGTCTGCCTCCTTGCATTGATCAGACCATCTTTGTTTCCTGTAGTGTCAACAGCAAGGGAGCAAGGAGGGCTTCAGGAGGTTTGAATGCCAGCATGAAGCTGGAATTTTAGGGATGTGTCAGGAATCTGATAGGGGGGTGAAAAATGAAAATCCAACGGATTTTCATAATTTGGCCCCCTGCATTCCCGTTTGCCAGCCCTGTGCTGGCGATAAATTTATGCAATTTCTGCAAACCAGGCACCTGAAAAGCATGTGGTCCTCACCTGATTCGCACAAACCGGCCAATTTTACTCAAAACATACTAGATCCACATGCTTTTCGGGTGCCGGTTTGCGCAAAACACCCACAAAATACCACAATTTGCGCAGATTTCCTTAGCGTTGTTGTGTTTTTTTAATGAGCAAACCACGTCCTGTCTTAGAGATGGAAGTCCATGGAAATCCCCCTGACTGGGCCCACTTCCGATCATCAGATCAAAAGCTGGGCAGGAAGTCTGTTCAGCTTCAATGAGCTGGACTTCCCAGCATCAGCACATCCCTGACCTGGATGGCATCAAATAGGGGATGAACCCCAAAGCACAAACTGGTGCATATTGACTACGTTGGGTTGGTTAGAATGCCAAACTATGGTGGGCGGGTGGCCTACTTTACAGAGGGTGGTCCTCTATTTTGGAGAACTGGCAGAGGACAGTCCTCTATTTGAAGGTGTCCTCTATTTGATGGGCTGTCCTATCCAAGGTCGGTTTAAACTCAAAGAACCATGAGGAGGGAAGGCAGGAGCCTTGAAGTTCCCCATCCACAGTTAGCCCACGGACAGCTGTCGAAGCAGGCAATATGGTCACTTGGTTGATCTTCTCTGCTATGGTGAGATGTATCGTGTTTCTATTTAAATTAGTTATTGTTTCTAAATTTGCACCTACACATTTAATTCGCATGTGCAAATGTTATGCAAATTGGTGTCCTCTGTTGTGGAGATGCAATTCCTCTTTTTTGGCAATGTGTAAATGGCCTGCTCCATTTACGAGGGCTGGGGTGAAGGTTTTATTTTTGGGGGGTGGGACGGCTCAAAATGCTATCTCCTGCCTCTTGAATAAGGCAATCCCAATTTGGGTCTGGTGAACTTTGAGCATGGCCAACTCAAACTGGGAGAGCAAGTCAAGGTATTGAAAATCAAACAGTAGAAGAACCAATAAAAAAAAAAATCTCTCTGTTCAATCCTTGTACTCAGAAATAAGTCATATTGAGTTCAATGGACTTACTCCCAGATAACCATGTATAGGATTGCAGCCTAAATGGCCCAGACATTGGGTTGGATCCAGACATAGTCATACTTAGAGCAGACCCATTGAAATCAGACTTAAGTTAATCATGACTAACTTAAGTACCATTGATTTCAATGGGTCCACTCTATGACACAACAGCCTGCCGTGGGTTAAAATAATTCAATATTTAGTTTGAATACTTAATCCACTGGTGAGGCTTGTGGCGTGTGCAGGGTGTGTGCAGCCACCATTGTGAATATGCAACCCCCACCCAGGGGTTGTCGTGTCATGCAAATCCGGTGAGCATGAGTAATGCACGGGTTAAACAACTCTTGCACAACCCATGGTCTGTTTCAAGGTTATGTGAGGGTCGTTTAACTCTCGCATAACCCACGCTCACTGGGTTCTCACAACTCCCCAAGTGGGGGGTGGTGAATATGCAACGTGGCACCTGCAGTGTATCAGTCCAAACCTACATCAAATCCATCGCTTGGAATATTCACCTTTGCAATCTTTATGTATTTTTCCCCCCCAATTGCTTATGACATTTCAATGCTGTATCATTGGGGAAGAACATGCCTCCCGGGATTAACATCGTGGCAAGGGGGAGACCAGCCTGGCCTCATACATCAGCCAGAGAGGGAGCAGCTGCAGGGAGCTCGCTTCACCCCTCCCTGCCGGAAGGAACACGCAGCTCCGACTGGCAGTTCCCTGGGGTGTCAGACTCTGGCCTCACGCATCGGCCAGAGAACCAAGGGTCCACTGGGAGGCTGCACCCCATGTCTCCCAGGAGTAGCATCATGCAACGGGGAGACCAGCCTGGCTCCATACATTGGCAAAAGAAGGAACAGCTGCAGGGAGCTTGTTCTGCCCTTCCTTGCCTGGGCCAGTCACTGCCTCTCAGCCTAACCTACCTCACAGGGTTGTTGTGAGGATAAAATGGAGAGGAGGAGGAGGAGGATTATGTAAGCCGCCTTGAGTTCCTTGTAGGAAAAAAGGTGGGGTATAAATATAATAAATAAATAAATAAATAAATAAAAAGGGGGGGGGAACCTATAAGAAACTTGAAACTAAGAACTGGTGTCTGAGTTTTGCTTTCTTCTTCCTCCCTCCCAATTAGGGATGTATCCACGAGTCTTGGGGGGGGGGGCTGAAAGCAGGCCGAAATCGGCCCGCTCGCCCCCCCGAGACTCTTGCGCCTTACCTGGCTGCCTGCTCGATCCATGCCGCCCCAATTCTGTCCTGTCGCGTCATTTCCTGCTGCCTGCCAGAAAGCATTTTTAGCGTAAAAACCAGGGCAACCCAGCTTAAAGCGGCCATGATTTGCAACCCGGCGAGGCGAATCGAGCGGCAGGGTGGGGGTTCACGCCTTGTGGGTGGGGGTGCTCACCGAGAAAAAGGGGAGCACCCCTCAAGGTAGGTTTTTACATCCCTATTAAAAATCCCTTTTCTTTTTGTGTCATACCTTTTAGATTGTAAGCCTGAGGGCAGGGACTGTCTAATATTAATCTTTGTAAGCCACTCTGGGAGCCCTTTTTGGCTGAAGAGCGGGGTAAAAATGCTGTAAATAAATAAATAAATATATATATAAAATGACATGACATGGCTTTGAAGAAATGCCTTTGCAAACTTTGCAAAGGAAAGCACCATATGGGCCCCAAAATGAATTTTGTGAGCTATATGAACTGGAAAATTCATTGTGCCAAGAAGTCACTTATGCGTGGCATTCAGAAGGATTCCACCAGAGGGCGAAATTGTGTTCCAAATTAATTTTGGTTCGATGGAAAAGCTGTAGGTTCCAAAATCTAAACCTTTCAATGTGTTAACCCATGTTACTTGTTGCTATGGAAACAGACCAAAGCAGAGGGTAAATAATTTGACAATAACAAGAGACAATTTTAATTTTCTTCCCAGTTTTTAGTGCTGCAGTTCTTTGGTATGTTTCCCCCCTTTAAAACACTTTAATCTTCACATTCTCTGTTTGCCTGGCTGTAACTGGATACTTCATTTGTTGCCTAATCTGAGAGCTGCTCTATGAAGTCTAGGGAACACAAGACCCTCATTATTGCCAAATGGGATCACAGCACATAGGTCTGTTTGGACACTGTGAGTGATGTGTTCTAAAAGGGCGGCCTAGCTGCAGGGATAGCCATAAAAGACTCATCTTTTTTTCTTTTTAACCCCCTCGGCACCTCACTCCAAATTAAAAAAGAGCAGTTGTATTCTTCACATGTGGACAACTCATAGTAGTACTGCTTGTCTTTGCCTCAGAAAGACTTTCTGAAGTCAAATTTATGAAAAACAAATTTCGGTTCATTGGCAGGAACTGAAATTTAGGAGCTGCCAAAAGCTTTGCTGCTTTTGGGCCAAAGAAGGCAAACAGCTTCTTTAGCTGACCGATGCTGGGATTGGTGGTGGTGGTGGTGGTGGTGGTGGTGAGAGCGATTTTGGTTGTGTATGCATTGCCTGTGTGAAGGGGCACACTTTTGAGTCACGATCCATTGGAAAGTTCTCTCTCTCCCCACTCCTCTGCCCTTCCACCAGCTCCTTCTGCGAATGCTCACGTGTAAATCCAAAGAATCTTCTGATGGATTGGGCCCTGGGGGATTCACAAGGTACGATGCACCTGAAATCTTCCTTTCATTGCTGCAATGCTTGCTGGGACCTCCCGAAGCCCCTGTGAAATGAACACAGCCGTGGATTGTGCCAATCTTTTTCCAGATTTTATCCATGTTGGGTTAGATCCAGACTTAGTCATGCTTACAGTTGACCTACTGAAATCAATGGGACTTAGATTAGGCATGACTAAATTCTCATTGATTTTCAGTGGGTCTACTTTAGGCATGACTAAGTCTGGATCTAACCCATGATCGATTAATGCGTGCCCCTCCAATTGCAGTTTAAGCATTTCGAACACTAATTCAACAAAGGAGGTTTATTTGTTTAATTAATAAATTGATATCACTCATGGCAGCAAATGAAAACAACAATGACCAATATATCAAAAACAAGTCAAATCAGGGCCTTTAAATGAATAAATAATAAATATTATTGTAATAAATAATAATAAATAAATAATCAGAAATGGGAGTGAGCATGGAAGGGAGGAGGTTTAGTCACTCGTCTCTAGGGATGTCTAGGGATGTCACGGACACTATCCAATAGGATCTGACACAGCTACATTCCACACAACAAATAGCAATGGATGCGCTTGCTGGATGAAAACAAATCCTCCTTTCCTAGCAGCAAAATATTCTGTTTTAAGTGCTAGAAAAATGAAACTCAGTCTATGGGGGGGGGGGGGGTGATAGCCTTAGGATATTTTCCTTGCTTCGAAAAGTATTTGATTGTATCTATAATGCCTAGAACAAACAAAATACTCAGTTTTCTAAGAAATTCTTTGCTGTCAGCCATTCAGAGATCTAAGCAACCTTTCCGGTAGCTCCAGGAAAGCTTTACAGTATAAACACACCTACACGGTTCTGTACTTCAGCCCACTAATTAGTCAATAATTATTCTCTCAATGTGTCTTGGAAGTGAAAACCAAGTCTGTGACACAGAAGAACAAGGTCAGCCTTTGATTGCATCGCTGCCTCACTTCTTAACTAAAGAACAGCCCAATTATACCTGTTATAAGGCAAGGTCAAAGCACCAAGCTGGTGATATAAATAAATTTGATCCTGTTTGGGTTCTTAGCTGGGGACACATTAATCGCTGAGCACTGAATCTGTGGGTTTGTTTGAATGCCTTTCCGAGAGATGGAAGAAGTGGTGTGAAATACAGTCTAGCTTGAAAGTGATCCTAGAAAGTGGATACCCTGACAGTCCTAAAGCCAGACGGTTTTTTTGGGGGGGCGGGGGGAGATAAGAGGACACTGGGGGCGTCCATCATAAATCTATGTGGAACAGCAAAAAAATAAATCCAAGTCTGATACATGTAAATGCATTATTTCATCTTAACTCAGCAAAGGGGCCTACGGGGCCCAGCCCAGGTTTCCATCAGCCACCCATTGGCAACAGCCATATAGCTTAGGGTGCTTCCAGATGTCATCCAGGAAGTGAAACAGGAAGCAACTCAGGAGTCTTGCTCACACATTCATGTTCATTGCAGCATCCATTGGCAATTTGGACATCCCAGAGAAAAACAGAGACATATGGGCTTACATCAGCTCAAACTTGGGACGGGTAAATGGCTCTGTGGCAGAGCACCTAGTTTGCATACAGAAGATCCCTAGTTTCAGCCCCAGCTTCTCCAGGTAGGGCAAGGAAAGAATCCTGCCTGAAACCCTGGGGAGCCGCTGCCAGTCATGAGTGTGCATTTTCATGCCCATTCCTCCTAATAAATGCATTTCATATGCACTTTTCCTAGTGTGTTTTTGCAACAGATTTATTCCCTCTTCACATAATGCATTTTGTTAAGAATCAGGCAGAAACAGGGTTGGCAAGGTTAGGAACAAAACAAAACAAAACGGCAAGGAAAGGGGAGCAAGAAATAAGGTGCCTTTTGGTGGGGATTGTTGAATGGATGGGCATATGCACTATCCGATTTTTTAAAAAATAATTAAAGGGAGGAAAGGTGGGACAAATGCTCGGGATGGAGGACATTGTGCAACGGCGGACACATTGCAAACTTTCTGCTTTGAAATCTGGAATATGGCCTCAATGGGCCAGGTGCGATTGCTGTCCCAAGTAAGAATGGATGAATCTATCAATTTTGGTTTCTCTCAGTTTCTCATTTTTTCCAATCTTAAATTTAATTCATCCCTTTGAGATGTCTTTTTTTTTTTTTTTTAAGTTCTCATGAAAATTCACATGCATTTTTGTGCGCATTTCTCCTAATGGCTGCATTTATGTAGGCAATTTTGCCCAATATACACATTGTTGCAAGCAACGTTCCCAATATAATGCATTTACTTTTAGTAACAGATGCATTTTTGTGTGCCCATTTCCCTAATACAGGCATTATTATTTTTTTGGTACACATTTTTTGATTCCAAAACTCCAGTGCAAAATTCGGAGAAGCGCAAATTTCAAAGGATAACTGAGTTTCGGTTCACATGTTGGTTTGCAAGCGTGAAATCAGGTAAAATTGCTTTCCAATGTGAAGTGAATGATTTTCTCCCCTATTCCTAGACTCCCAAGCTACTTGTGATGCTTCCAGATATAAATGGCATGAAAACGGGTTGTTGCAGACATATTCTGAGTTTCAGAGGACCAGCCATTCCCAAAGCTGAAGGGGAACTTCACAACAGAAGCATAAAGCCACCCAGAAACGCAGCTGAGTTTCTCCTACCGCTGGAGCCAGTAGATGACCTGTACGGAGCATGCCCGTGAGGATTTGCCTTTGAGTCAGTTTGTGAGTCACAGCACTGTTGGATTAATATTTTAAAAAGTGACACCCCCCCCCTTTAGGAGGCTGGGGGGAGGCCATCAGGATGTTTATTTATTCCCCAGCACCAGTGCAATCCCTCGACTTTCAAACTTTATTCCAGGAAGAAACTTGACACATTGTGAGAATGCTCTTTGAAAACGATTCTCTTCCCTTCCTCCCCCGCTCCTGCTTTTATGAACAGTTGGAGGAAAATAGAAAGGAACAATAATCCCAGTTGGTGGCTTTTGTAATTTAGGAATCCATATGAATCCATAAAATAATCCAATTAGTGGGCTTCTTATGGCTGTTTGAGTTTTTCCCTCCTTTTTAGTTCACAGCTCTCTTTGCATGAAATTTTAAAACAAGACAGAAAAACAAGACAACCCCCCCCCCAACAACCAATGCTAGTAATTATTTAACAGGAGCTATCCTGTTTGGGCGGGTACACGAAGGAGATGATTTAATCATGCCGAACATCTGTGGTTCTGGGCTAAATCACTATCTGCATCTGTTCATGCCGTATGCAAATCCAGCTGTATATGCAGACTGTGATGGCACTGCATGCTTTGAATGCATGTTTGTGGATGCAAACGTTCTATGTAGGTGTTCAGCTTGCTCACACGAGTGCTAAACGTGGGGAGGGGACATAGGCATGCACGTAAGCCCCACCCCCAACACCCCCAGATGTAGCTGGAACCCTGTCTTCTCTTATAGCTGGGGCAGGGGCAATTGTCTTGGGCCAGTGTGGTGTAGCGGTTAGGGTGTTGGACTGGGACTCGGGAGATCCGGGTTCTAGTCCCTGCTCTGCCATGAAACTCACTGGGTGACTTTGGGCCAGTCACTGCCTCTCAGCCTAACCTACCTCACAGGGTTGTTGTGAGGATAAAATGGATAGGAGGAGGAGGATTATGTAAGCCGCCTTGGGTTCCTTGCAGGAAAAAAGGCGGGATATAAATAAATAAATAAATAAATAAATAAATAAATAAATAAATTTCATTGACTGGGTTCAGACAACACAATATGATAACCCACTCAGTCAGATGAACAACTCTGTCAATTTTGGTTTCTCATTTTTCTAATCTTAAATTTGGTCCATTCTGTTCCCACATATGTTTGAGATATATATATTTTTTAAAAAAATTGCATGAAAATCCATATGCACATTGTGCGTTTTTCTCTTAACTGCACACATTTTTGTACACGATTTTGCCTAATATACTGATTTTGCAAGTGGTTCATCCTCACAGAATGCAGTTTGGAACATATTTTCAGGGATATTCACATTTTTGTGCACCCTTTCTCCTAATATATGCCTTGTTTGATTGGAGGACCCCATTACATAATCTGGAGTAGCACAAATTTTGATGGATAATTGAATTTTGATTCACGTAAAGGATCGAAAGTGTGAAATTAGGTACATCTGCATTAATATATGAACCAAACAAATTTCTCCCCCATCCATAGTTGTACGTACGTAGCAACAGAGTTGATGTTCCTGGTGGGTGTTGCTGTTTGGAGTCTTGTAAGGATTCCGGGAGGACAAGTGTTATTCATTTCGTCTCCCCAACTCAGCTGTTGAGTGTTTGTTGTTTGTCTCAAATACTCTCTTCGTGCCAAGTGTTCTATCACAGTGTTCTCCAACCTTGGGTCCCCAGATGTTTTTGGCCTACAACTCCCAGCATGCCCCAGCCAGCATAGTTGGCTGGGGCATGCTGGGAGTTGTAGGCCAAAAACATCTGGGGACCCAAGGTTGGAGAACACTGTTCTCTCACCATGGCGCTCTCTAGACAAGGAGGAAGAGTGATGTAGCCCTATGCTATGCCATCTTAATATATGAGATTTATGTTCCCTGGCTGGATTTTATATCTTCCAGTGGTGTGCTATGACTGGTTGCAGATGTAGCTGGAATCCTGTCTTCTCTTATAGCTTGGGCTCTCCATTGATTTCATTGACTGGGTTCAGACAACACAATATGATAACCCACACTCAAGGGTGGAGTATGGGGTGAGTGTGGGTTGTTGTTGAACTGTGGGTTGTTCTTGAAACATGGCTTCTAGTCATGATGGCTATATATTACCTACAGGATCAGAGGAAGTATGCCTCTCATTACCAGTTGCTGGGGAGCAAGAGCAGGAGGGTGCCCTATTGCACTCATGTCCTGGTGTGGGCTTCCCACAGGCATCTGGCTGGCCACTGTGTGGAACAGTGCTGGAATATATAGGCCTCTGTTCCGATCCAGCATGGCTCTTCTAATGTTCTTAGTTGAAGTCACCTGTTATTGCAACACTTTTACGTATCTTTGGCTGCCTCTCTGGTTTCTTTCTCCATCCCAAGGTCACCCTAGAGTTTTCATCATCAGGTGGGTGCAATGGTATGTCCTTAGCACTAAATTACTTTGGGGGCCTGGTATTTCCACGCACACAGAGTCTGAGGAGGGTTCATTCATATTAAGTTGTCTAATTCATTCAACTCTGTGCTTTCTTTGACTTATAGACCAATACTAGGATATATGCATTGTGCCCATCTCCAAATGTCATCTTTGTGTGCAATTTTTCTTAGGATCCTATTGGTCTAGACTACATAGACTCTAGTTAAACAATTGCCATTTCTTTCTGCGCACTTATTGCCAAGTGCTATCCTAACCCACTTAGATGATTTGAAACATTTTTTACACCATTTCCCCTAAGGAATGAGTAATCCCAACACAAACGGGATGCTGCTAAGGTTCCGTTGGTTTTCCCGCAGAAGGTAATGCGTAGTTCATGACAACCCCTGTCCCTAGTAGCATCTTTTCAATGTAACTATACATTGCTCTGTACTTCTTCCAACCGAGGTCTGGGATGTCTCCAAGAAGTAATTGGGGGGAAATGAGGACGCACTACGTTTTCTCGTCACATCAAACACCATAGTGCAAAAGACATGGCAATTTCAGGGCTGTAGCCAAGGATACCTTATTATTTTGGTGGGTGCCTTGAATTGTCATGAATATGTAATTAAACATGTTTTTTTCCCCTCCCAGTCCCCTCTGGTACATTATTTTATTTTAAGTATGTAACAGTTACCCAATTCTCAGAAGCAACCGGCTTTTATTTTATAGACAGGCAGTTACAATTACATAGCAACTATTATTTGGCCAAGACAAGTTCAGATTCCTGTCACTGCAAAGGGGAGTTTAAGAAATGTCTGTGATCTTGCTGCTTAAAGTGCCTTTAGTCCTCTTTCTAACATCAAAAATGCCCTGTGATACGCTGTTTTTCAAATACACACATGAGTGTGAACCATATTTAGTGGACTTACAAAATAGTGGACTTACCTAGTGTTGCTGTTAGAACTTAATGCAGCTAATAATGCAACTTAAACTGCTGCTGGGGTCTCCAATGTGGCACCCGTGAACACCTCTCTTGGCGTCCGCCACACTCCCAGCTTTTCCTGATATTTATTTTATTTATTTCTTAAGATTTTTTAAAATTATTATTTTTTAACTGGGAGGCTGGCATGCTGCAAAGTCAAATGCTGCCCTCCAGTGCCATCTTTGCTTGGGATCAGAAGCTCCCTGTGTGTTTTGGAGCTCAAACTCCACCTCTGCCTTGTACTTAGGTTCACCAGCTTGCCTTCCAGGAAATGAGTGTTTTATGACCAGCCATGCCCACTATAATGGGCAAGCCCTCCATGGCAGCCATTTTGTGAAAGTGCTCATGATACTCTTTCCAAATTCCAAATGTGCCTGCTGACCCCTTCACTATTGTTGATGGATGATACGGAAAATCAATATCCCTTTTAAGTCTCATTTGGGTATATGTGAGGAGAGAATTGTGGAAGACATTCCTCATTATATGCCACAAAATCCCATGATTTGAGAGGACACTCGTTTTAAGTTGTTTTATTAGTTATAGTGGATGGGTGACACATCTGGCAAACTGAAATAAAGACATTGCCAGATTAGTGACTGCCTTTGCATTACCTGTGCCTAAATCTTGGCAGAAATGTCTCCACACGCATGTAATTGACTGGACATTTGAGTAGGTTTTGGGGAGGGATTTGTTAAATTCAACATCCTAGGCAAACTCACCAGATATGCACCTCCTGGACCAGGCTTCCCTACCTGGTGCTCTCCAGAGGCTTTGGACTTCAACTCCTATCAGCCCCAATTGGGGCAGTGCTAGGTACTGAAAAGAACCAGGGCTCAGGCCCACAGGACAAAAAAGCACAAGCTAATTTACATATGCTCTAAAGTCTCTCCCTCTATGTGTGTGTGTCTTTAAATGACCCTGTCTCCTAAGGACACCCCTAAGGGATGTATGGACAGGGGGGTGGATGGCATTTCATTTCAGAAAAAACCTCTGGCAGAAAGATTAAGATTCGGGGGGTGGGGCAGCAGGAGGTGAAACACAAGTGGGCAAAAAGCCAACTCGTCCAGGGGGATCAGATGCAACAGAGATAATCAGGGCCCCATAATCTTTATTTTAGCAAGTGCCCATGGATAGCAGGGTGGTGGGGCAGATGGCCTCCCAGAGATTCGGGGCTCCCGATGAAAGATTCGGGGTTCCAGCCCTAGTTGGCCGCCCCCTAACACCACCTCAGCCAGCATGGTCTATGGTCAGGAATGCTGGGAACTGTAGTAAAAAGAATCTGGAGGGCAGCAGGTTGAAGGAATTCGCACAGCAACTAATCATACGAGATGGTCCGAGTGCTGCCCTTTAAATCTTTCCCTCCTCCTTTCATTAAGCAATGAACAGATGCTTGGAGCAACTAGAGAGCACAGTTGCTGCCGCGCATGTTGAAAAGTGGGATCACTAATACCTCTGGGATGTGACAGGTGTGATGACGTGCTGTCGCGTTGCATAGGAGAAATGTGGCTGCCATCATGGAGCTACCAGGGACAGCCAGATTCTCCCCCGCACACACACAATGTCTATGTCAGAGGTGCAGAACCTCAGGTAGAGTCCTAATCTTGCCCTCTGGGGAATCCCCATAAGGCCACGCCGCTTCTCTGGCCCCACCCCCTTTGCCCTAAGCACAGATCATTGGCCGCTTTTTTGTGCAGTGCCACCCCCAGGAAGGTTGAAATGCCTCTCCTAAGGCTCCGTTAGTGGCTGTAAGAGCTTTAAGCTAAAACACGCTGATATTGTTGATACTTTGTCATCACCCCTTAGGCCTTGGCCCTGCCCACCACTGGAATGTGGCCCCCGAGACCTTCTCCGAAATGAAATTCGGCCCTTGAGCTGAAAGAGGTTCTGCACCCCTGGTCTATGTAATTGAAGGTGTCCTCTCTTTGAAGGGCTCTCTTGTCCAAGTCCAATTTAAAGGCAAAGAGCCCTCGGAAAGGAAGAGCGGGGCCTGGGAACTGCCCATCACCAGCACCCGGACAGCAGACTGAGCAGGCACACGGGTCAGCTGATCAGTCTTCCTCACTCTGAAGAGATGTATCGTATTTCTATTTAAATTACATTAATTAGCTCTGAGTGTGCATCTATACCAGCACATTATCATAAGCAATTTTATGCAAATCTGTGCCCTCTTTCCCCCCTCTTCTTTTGATGAAGCATTTCCTCCTTTTCTTGGCAATGTGTAAGTGGGCCCTGTGTGAGGACACCCCTTTGTTTTGTCTTTGCAGTTTAATCTGCGTATATATCCAAAAGCAGGTGTCTGGAACCTTCCTGTGAATCTGAACCCTCCACTCACGGAATTCCCTTTGCCCTTTCCCTTCTATCCAAACCTGAAATGGTGCCCATGATTAATCTACTGATTAAACCAATTAAAGCTTGCAGCCATGGCTGTTTGGCAGCATCAGAACAAATTTCAAGCCAGTCTTTAATTGGATGTAATTAGTTCATCTTATACTGAAATGAAGCAAGTTAAAAAAAAAAAAAAGTTGTCACATGGGAGGGGGAAAAATGGAATGCTATCAAACGGAGAAGCCATTTCAATCCTGCCTTTAAAGAAACGTGAATAAATGGGTAAAAAAAGGCACACAAGAATGAGACGGTTTTGTTGTACTTCTTAAATTTTGTCTTCTTTTCACCTTCTCATCACTGTTTTGGAAGAGTTAATTCTCATTTCCCTTTCTCACGTCACTTGTGCTGAACCTTCCCCTCCACCTTGATTGAAATGCCTTGATATCCAAACACAAATATATACAATTTGGCAACTCCCCTCGTATTTGTCTTTCATGCCAAGATTAAAGGGGCTGCTGGCTGTGCTCTTTTGAGCTTTTCAAAGTGAGCAGAAAGGCCCCCAGAATCTCTGATGACCAGGCTCACTATAGCTTTAATTCAAATCTGAAGCTCCTATAGAGTTCGCGTTTGACGTTTTCCTATTCGTTAACCTCTTCAATGAACCGAATATTCCTCTGATCCTCTAATTAGGTACAGTTTAAGCTTTAGTAACGTTTGGAGTTTCCTCTTAGGGAGCTCAAGGGACCAAGGTTCAAAGAATGAGCTGGAGAGGATGCCATATCGGTCCTTATCTAGCCACAGCTTGATTAGAGGAGAAGACTCCCACTTTGGTGGGTGAAATTAGATAAAATGTGTCAAGGTGTTTCAAAGCTTCATTTAAACCAGCCTCCCCCAACCTGGTCCCCTCCAGATGTTTTGGACTCCAGTTCCCATCACCCCTGACCATTGGACCTGCGACCTAGTGCTAATGGGAGCTGGAGTGCAAAACATCTGGAGGGGACCAGGTTGGGGGAGGCTGTTTTAAACAGCGGAGTTGATTTTTTAAGAAATCCATTCAGAATTGTCTTTTCTGAAAGTGCGCGTGGCCACCATGAGCTTTCATTGGCTACAGATGCACATTTCCCTGTCACGGCTTACGACGACAGAGCTGCAAAATATGTGACCCACCACCTGTAGGGATTGCTGAATCTGCCCATTTTGCTTTCTTGCACAGCGACCCGGCCTTGGATCCACCGCTACATTTGTGTGTCCCGTCCCCCCCAATCTCAAGCTCTTCCCACCCAGTTTATGAAGATATCTGTGAACTTTTTCTCAAACAGCAAACCAGACAAAATCATCGCCCATCTGCACCAGCCAAAATGCAATATAGTCCAGCTATTCCTAGCACGGAGAGCACCCATGTTGTACCTGCTTGCCGTGTAACTGCTAAAGATGAGCAGCCTGTCAGGAAAATGAGACGGCGACCCTCATTCCGCACCACGAACATGGCTGGGCACACAGGGTGCAGTACCCAATGCTGCCCGAGCCCCAGTGGGACCCACAGCTTGCGCAGCAGGGATCTAGTACTTTGGATAGGAACCGGGGACAAGCGGAAATGCTCATTTCCGGAATGGGGTTAGGTCAGAGGAGCTAGTACAATGTAGCTCCACCAACCTGTCCTGATCCAGAAACTAGCATCTCCACTCGTTTCGGGGTTTGCTTTATGGCGAACTATATCCCCGTTGTGCAAGTAGTGGGTCTCACCTGGCCGTGCGATGGAATCGGTGGGAGTGCACTGGGGGTCGGATACTACCAAAGGAGTCCTTTCCAGGCATTTAAGAGCAAAGCACTCTCTCAAAGTCCTCTGCCCGGCTGGATGAATCCACCAGTTTCTCTTTTCCCTCACATTCAAATTTTTTTAGTCTCACACTTTCCCCCCACCCATCCTGTTTACGAACCGATTTGCAAATGTTGGTACGTTCTTATAAAAACACACACAGACCAAATGAAATTCTCACCCATCCCTAAAATGCCGCCCAGCAACTGTTTCTAGTGGCCTGCCAGGTACTTGACGACGGCGTTTGTTTGGTTTACTTCTGGGCAGGCTGGGAGACCTGCAGGTTCGTTGGTGGGCCGCACAAGAGTTGGGCCAAACTTAAAAATCAAAATCAAAATCTGGAAGTTGAAACTGAAGGGGGGGGGGGTTGCATCAAAAGAAAGAGGCAATACTGCCTTCCCTTTTTTGCCTTTTGAGGGTGGGGGTGCAAATTCTGGGAGGTAAATGGTGCACCTGCAGGCTCCTTGAGGCTTGTGCCTACCCCTACCCCGCCCTGCAAATATCCTTGAATTATATTATTTGGGTTGCATCCTATGCATGTTTAGGCAGTAAAAGAGTCCTAAGACTCCCAGCCTTGCCCACCACTCAAATACAGCCCCCAAGAGCATCTCCAAAACTGAATTTGGCCCCCGAGCTGAAAGAGTTTCCTCACCGCTGAACTAAGAGGCATTCCCTCCTCTGTGTGAGAGACAGCGGAATGCCTCACTTAAGATGCTGCCTGCTTCAAACACGTGTACCATCTAAAAACAAAGAATGTTTTTTTTCCCCTGAGCTGCAAATTTATGCAAATTTAATTGATTAATTGACTAATCCCTGTGGTCCCTGGGAGAGTACTCCAGGGACTATGGGATATAGTGGATTCCTCCTCCCAAGGCTGTAGACACAGCTATGACCTCATGCATTGCCAAGAGGCAACAGTTATTTTTAGGATTCAGAATGCAATAAACACACTAATGGGTGAAGGCTAAAGATTTTTGTTAAACAGAAGCAAATTAACAGAATCATTAAAGCAGGAGGAAGCAGAACTTAATAATTGCAGGAATCTACTTCAAAGCAAGAACATAAGCGTACATCCTTTCAGTCACTGGGTTCCCTATTGATCAGTGTCGAACGCACTCCAGTGTCCTGACTTACGCAGCACTTTTTCTGGATCAGTCTACAATGAAGTTCTGAATGGGAGGGGTGGGAGTCCCAGGGACCCCTTTACTATCCCATTGAACCCTTCTATTCTGGCTCTATTCCACTGATTTCAAGAATATTTATTCATTCCTACAAACTGAGAAAACTAGCAATAATAATAATAATAATAATAATAATAATAATAATAATAATAGCAACAACAACAACAATAATAACAATTGGCAAGCAGCCAGTCCAGCATAGTTAACTCCCATCCCAGCTACTCTGCTAACAAGTGGCTTAACCTTATTATTAATCTTTCTAAGCCACTCTGAGAGCCTTTTCTGGCTGAAGAGCGGGATATAAATGCAATAAATAAATACATAATAAATAAATAACCTTGAGATCCCGCCAGAGGCTTATCTACCAGCCTCGAACTGTATGTATGTATGTATTTTATTATTTTTATATCCCACCTTTTTTCCTGCAAAAAACCCAAGGCGGCTTACATGATCCTCCTCCTCTTCTCCATTTTATCCTCACAACAACCCTGTGAGGTAGGTCAGGCTGAGAGCCAGTGACTGGTCCAAAGTCACCCAGTGAGCTTCATGCCTGAGTGGGGACTAGAACCTGGATCTCCCGAGTCCCCAGTCCAACACTCTCACCACTCCGCCGCACTGGCTCTATTTGAGATGGTACAGTCCCAAACAGATAATTCGCCCCGGGAACTGATGGGGATAAGCATAGCTAACCACTAAAAGCAACAGGCCCAAGCAGAAGTCTAGACATGATGAGGGGCTATCTGTGCACCACTAACTCCTCAAAATAACAATGATTTTCTGCATTTCCAATGCACCTCAGTAGGGGGGAATCTAAGCGGGGATTTCCCAACCCCTCCCAGCCACAGAAGAAAGCAACAGAAGAGGTCAGGGAGGGTGGAAAGGGGCCATTCCAATGAGTGGGGAGCGGAGGAGGACAGAAGGACCCGGACCCGCAAGATCCACGAGGCTCTCCATCTCTCGGCCCTGCCCACAAGTGAGCAAGCGAGCCGGATGGGGTCAGATGCCTGTCTAGCTCTAAACCGCAGAACCAAGGAACGGGAGGCTGTAAAAAACCCTGCTGCTCCTCCTGTTCTGCCTAGCTCTGGACAACAAAGTAGGGGTAGACGGAGGGCTCCGTGATCAGCCCCTTCTGTCTATAGCAGTGTTCTCTGACCTTGGGTCCCCAGATGTTTTTGGCCTACAACTCTCAGCATGCCCCAGCCAGCTACGCTGGCTGGGGCATGCTGGGAGTTGTAGGCCAAAAACATCTGGGGACCCAAGGTCAGAGAACACTGGTCTATAGAGTGCCAACCCTTTAGGATTGCACCCTGTGACTTCTTTGATCGGGTGACAGCTCTGACTCTGATGGAAATGTTTCGATCCACACACAGACCTATATGATCCCTGGGTTTATAACCAAATACATCTGTGGCTGTATAAAAACATACAGTATTTTGGGTGACTCACATGATTTATGGCCCAAAGTAGCGGATTGCTTATGTTAGATTTATTTGCTGTTTTCTTGTTAATAATAATTCTGTTTACACAGAGGAACAATTAAGTAAACTAGCCTTGAAGGACCCGCCTGTATTCAATATACTGTTTCACACATATGAACCAAATCATGGCCAATATTGAAAGAGGATTATATAGAAGGGTTTTTTTTTGGGGGGGGGGGTTACAATACACACTCAGTGCCATACCCTGGGGAAGTCTGAAGAGAAGTTGGGTGGTTCTCCATTTGACAAGGAAGCTCTCCATAAGAATCTATGTGTTATGCGCCTCTTCTTTCCACATTGTCCAGGTTCAGCTGTGGCGTTGTCCATCCAACAATCCAGGATTTGTTGGAACAGGAGCAAGTGCTGAGCTTGAACTGTGGTCCCTAAAACCAGGATTGCAAACTAGTATATCAAACCGTGAAGAGGTCCGTGTGTACAATCGCCACCTATTATATCCTTACATGAAGGTTCCGTGGAAACTTCCACATGCAACATGTGAAATGGAGCATTGTCTTTGGGGGCCAATTGTTTCTTGGTGTGGATACCCAATGGGGGATTCAGACCACCAACTCTCCTTTGTGTCCTAAGCCGCTGCATATGGATCATATGGTAATCGTGTTTGTTCACTACCTAGCGGTGAAAGGCCCTATATCCTATTACGGATCCCTTGGGCTGTACAGTCTACTTGTTTAGAATTCTGTCAAAAGAAATCAGGGATGTTTTTACAACAGGGAGTGCAGAGAAGGGGGAGAACGGTGGGTGTAAAAGAAAAACAGAAGTGTGTGCAGGGACAGGCATGTCTGTTCCCCAAGCTACTATTAGTTTTGGGACAAGGCCAAGAAAAGGAGAGGTTACCTACAAACTTAACATCTGTGAACAAGAGGTCATACTGGGCACAAAAGTGAGATGCTGAATCCCAGCATTCTCCCCGCCCCTCCGCCCAGCCAAGTTGATACTTGAGGTATGTCTGCCTGTTGGTTTTCAAGAGACAACTGGCCATTGCAGATGTCACTTACTCGGATTCGGTCAGCAGTGGTTAACAAATCATCAGCCAGCATCGGGAATGTGCACATCCCAGTGCTTGAATCATGTAGGGGGAAAGGAAGGAGGCCAAATTATGCCCCCACCCCAACACAAATAAAATAACCTTCTAAAAATAGTAGCTAATGGCGCAATCCTATGCATGTTTAGACAGAAAAAAGTCCTACAACTCCTAGCATGTCCCAGTCGCAGGACCGGTGCAAGGCAGTTTGGTGCCCTAGGCAAGATCAGATATTTAGCGCCCCCCCCTTCCCACTTGAGAGCACTGTATTTTTTTTCAAGGCATTTCTGGCGCCCTCTTTAGCCATGCGCCCTAGGCGGCTGCCTAGTTGGCCTAATGGTAGCACCGGCCCTGCCCAGTCGGCATGGCTAACTGGCGCATGCTGGGAGTTGTAGGACTTTTTCCCTGTCTTAACAAGGATAGGATTGTGCCGTAAATGCTACAACGTCTTTTTGACAAGGGCCTGCCTAAATCGGCTAACTGTTGGAGGTGTAATACAGCTAATGCTTCTCTTATCCATATATTTTGGCAATGCCCAATGGCTGCCTTTTTGGGGGGAGGAGGTAATAATATGGATAAAGTTTGTGCTGGAAAGCTCTTTAATATTTACTGATGTACATCTTCTTCTTAGTTATACACCTGCTTCTTGGAGCTTAATGCAAGGTCAACGTAAATGGATTTTCCACACCCTTTTGACAACTAAAAGATTGATATTACAATTTTGGAAAGACAAATGGCCATCTCCAATAACCCAATGGATTGATGACTTAATGACACTTTCAACTTTTGAACGTATGAACGTAGTCTTTAGGCCTATGAACGTACGAATGGATAAATACATGGCTCTTTGGTCTGCCTTTGCTGAAGCCTATGCATAACTGTGCTTATGGATAATAGTTTATCTTGATTTATATAAAATACAATACATTTCATATGCATCAACTGTAATTGATCTATTCAAATTTCATGTAGGAAAACAGTAATATTTTATTTTATAATTTTTATATTTTTCTTTTGTTCTGGTTTTGATTTAATGAGATTCACAATAAAAAAAAAATGGTGGAAAAAAAGGATTGTGTCCTAAGGGCCCCATGGCAAAAGTTAAGAGGATTGATCCCCCTGTAATTCAGGCACTGCTGTACCTTCCTCATATCCCCTTCACTCCCCCACTTAACCTGGAGTAAGCTGTTTGTTGCAGCAACATGATAGTGCATGTTACTGTTGCTTCCTCCCACCCCCAACCCCCGGTTCTGTGACATATAACTCTGCTTGTTCATTCCCTAGTAGCGGCTGAGCTCAAAACTAGGGTTGCCAAAAAAGAGGAAATGCATCCCCAAAAAGAGGCCAAAAGAGGACACCAATTTGCATAATGTTTGCAAACGCAAATTTGTATGTATAGGTGCGCACCTTTGGAAACAATAATTATAATTTAAATAGAAATGCCATACATCTCACCATAGTGGAGAAGACTGAGCAGGTAACCTGTGTGCCTGTCCAGGTGCTAACTGTAGATGGGCATTTCCAAGGTTGGAGAACACTGCTCTAGGGCCTCTTCTCCAGCTACCTGCAAGAAAAGGGCAACTTCAAACGGCTCTGAATTATTATCTGCTCTTGAGTGCTGTTCTCATCACATCCAGTTTTCAGTGCAGTTTCCCACTGGGATCTCCTATAGTTGTGAGAGAAGCTGCAGCTGCAAAACCTCTCCCTTCTCTAAAAAGTAATGAAGACACCATGAGGCTTTCTAGATGAGGCTTTTTAACCTGGCACATCTGCCTCCGGTTTCTTTGCAGGATTGAGATTGGATCCCTGCACCGAGTTCTTTTTCCTTTCCTGCTTTTCCATACTTTCTGCTACATGACCTCTAGGTGGTGCTGTGGTATAGCTGAACGAAGTGGAATAACATAAGAGGAATGCTGTGCTTTGATTCTCAATTCCAAAAAATACCATGTTTTCCCCACCACCAAAACCCCACAAAAGTGATTGTAAAACACAGGATGGAAACTGGAGGATGACACTGTTGTCTAAAGCACCTGTAAAAATCTTGACTGAGGAATGGTGAGTGCACATTAAAAGCCTACTCTAGAAAACCTCAAAGATGCTGCCTAAGCCAGATGCCAGGTTTTTCCACCCATCATGCTTCTGTGCCTTTAAAAACAGCTGGGGACACAGAAAAGAAGCAGTGAACAGTTACTTTCTTTCTCTCTAATGGTTGATTTTTGGTTTCTGCATGGAGATAAACAGAAGAGAAAGTTTCGCCTGCTTAATTTCTGTGCAGGGTCAGTGAAAAAAAGAAAGAAGAAAAGAAAAGAGGAGAAGACATCCATTTGAATTGTGTAACCATAATCTAAGCACAGATTAAGTACAGCTGTTTGTTGCACAGTTTTATAGTTTGTTGCCTCTCCATTTGTTTGTATGGTGGTTATTTGTGTTGTTTTTGTAGGATTCTATTTGTTATTTTACATGTTTATGTTTTGTACACCACCCTAGAATCTGTTTGGAGGAAGGGCAGTTTAGAAATGTTTAAAATAAATATATGAAATCGTATTACCTCTTCTTACGCTGTATTGACACTTCTGGAGAACGCATGCATATTATACATTTTTAGGTATAAATATAATGAATTTCATTATATACACACACACACATACACATACAGCATTGTCTTTCAGCCAGTTGGCCCTCATGGTGGCTTAACAACAATAAACCAATATAATAATTTAAAAGCACGGGTAGGCAATGTTTTTGGGGCCGTGGGCACATTTGGCAATTTGAGAAACTGTCCTGGGCACAGCCACAAGATGGCTGCCGTGGGAAGCATGGCAAAGGACAGGTAACCTGCCCCAAGCACTGAGTACAAGGCGGAAGTGGGGTCTGGGCCCCTTGAACCCAGTTTTCAGTACCAACAGAAACTATTTTGGCCAGGTGACCGGCCAGATGGGTGATCCATAAATGTAATAATAAATAAATAAATAAATAAATAAATAAATATTTCACAGCGATCCCAGCAGCCAATAAGAAAATGTGTTTGTTTTTTTTTTGTTTTTTTTAAGCAGGTTGGGAAGGGGACCTTGGTTGGTGCCAGAAAAGGTGTTCTGGGGAACATTGGTGCCCATGGACACCATGTTGCCTACCCCTGATCTAAAGCCATCAGAAAATCATATAGTTGCAGATAAAACCAAACCAAACTATAGCAATAAAACAGCAAAATCATCTATAAAATACTCCCATCCAGTTTAAATACCACCAGAAGTGCAGCCAAAGCATTTCAAATGGTGACTAAATGCTAACAGAGTTATAGATAAAATCATTGAATATCAAAACAAGCTAAATCCAGTAGGGCCAAGTCTTCCTTTCGTGAGGAATATGGGTTACAGACCTAATACTGCCTCATACATTTCATGGCCCTTTGGCTCCTATATTTACATTCTCTCCTCTCTGTACTCATGTATTTATATATCTGCCAACTGAACGCAACACTTTTATGCATCCGACAAAGCGGAAACTAATGCCACAATAAATCTCCTGCCCAATCCTATGCACGTTTTACTTGGAACAGGTCTTGCTGAATTAAATTAGACTTATTCCAAAATTATGTTGAAGTGTGCATTGGACTGCATTCTTACAGCACAATCCTAGACATGTTTACTCAGAAGTGGATTTCATTGTGTTCAGCGAGGCGCACTCCAGGGTTAGTGTGCGTAGCCCTGTAGCCGTACAGTGCAATCCTACGCATGTCTACTCAGAAGTGACTCCCATTGAATTCAGCGGGACTTACTCCCAGGTAAATGGTATAGGATTTGCAGCCTTAGTCTTCAACAGTGCAAGCCTATGCATATCTACTCAGAAGTAAATCCTATTGAGTTCAGTGGGACTTACTCCCAGGCAAATGGGTATAGGATTGCAACCAAAAAGTGCCACAGGTGACAGGTAGTATGACACTGTGACATACTAACTCGGCTATCCCTTTGGAATGTCACTAGAAGACCCAGATGTTCGCAGATGTTCACAGGGTGAGCCCCTGGCAGCACAAATCTTTGAAGAATAAGGTCATTAGCACAGCTGGAGTGGTTTGACGGCCAGTGTGCATGTGTGGCCCAGTTGAGGAACGAAAGCCAAAGCTCAGGAAAGGGAACGGCAGCTGGGATCTGGAAGAGGCTAACTCCAGGAGGACACTGCTCACTTCTAGAGAGGCCCTGTCCTGCTGGGAGGACCTGTCTTTTTCACACCTAAAATTAAAGCTCCTCATGACCCTAACCACTACCACCCCACTCCTGCTTTGGACAGGGGCTTTAATTAGGGATGGATGGATCTGTCAGTTTTGGCCTTTCTCTGTCTCTCACTTTCCCAATCTTAAGTTCAGTTTGCCCTCAATTTTGGTAATAAAAAAAGAGAAGAAAAAAAGATTTGCATGAAAATTTCTATTTTATTTATTTATTTATTTGTTATATTTATGAATCGCCCATCTGGCCAGACATCCGGCCATTCTGAGCGATGTACAATCCAATAAAATACAAGGGGGGCAGGGGGCGGGGGGCGGGGAGCGGAAACACACACACACACACAGTATAAAACACAATTAAAAACAGTACAAAACTTAAAAATCCTAACCCACCCCATATTCCCGCCTGAAAAGCCACGTTTTTAATGCACGGTGGAAGCTAATCAAGGAAGGGGCATGGCGGAGGTCACTGGGGAGAGAGTTCCATAAATTGGGGGCTGTCACAGAAAAGGCCCTCCTCCTAGCCCTATGCATTTTTTGTGTACATTTCTCCCAATACGTGCATTTTTGTATGCAATTTTACCAATACGTGCATTTTTGTATACATTTTTTTGGGCAAACATTTTTTTTGGCAAACAATTTCCCTAACATAATGCACTAAGAGAGCAGTCCTAGGGTCCCTGCAAGGGCATCCCCGAGGCAATAGGATGGTGTGGATTTCCTCCTCCCCCTGAGGCTGTAGGCACAGCTATGACCTTGGGTGGAGGGGGGGAGATCCCAGTCGTGTCCCCCCCTAGAACTTGCAGAAAGCTCCATGGTGGCTCCTTTTCCGAGGTTGCAACAGGCTGTGGAGTGGGGAAAAGGGGGCATCATGGTGGGTGGGGAGGGAAGTTTAGCCAGAGAATAGGCCTACAACTTCCAGCATAGCCGGCTGGGGCATGCTGGGAGTTGCAGGCCTTTTTTTCTGTATGAACTTGCATAACATTGTGCCTTAAAAAGCAGGAACAGGAGGTGGAAGCACCTCTGTTGTTCCTCCCACCCTGCCTGGGCTTAGGATAGACAGAGGGCTCCAGTCTCAGAGCCCTCCATCTATAGTGGGCAATCCCATAGCTTTTCACTGTAATATATGCATTTTTGGATGCGCTTTCCCCTAATATATGTATTTTTGTTCACATTTTTTTTGGATTGGAGAATTCCAATGCAAAATTTAGACAAGTGCCCTTTCCAAAGCATAACAGAGTTGGTTCAAAAGTGTGAATTAAGATGTGAACCGAACACATGTCTTCCCCCATCCCTAGAATGAAACAGAGATGGAGGAGGAAATAGCTTGGATCCAGACTTAGTCATCCTTAGAGTAGACCAGAGGTGGGCAACTTATGACCCTCCAGATGTTTTGGCCTACAACTCCCATGATCCCTCACTCTTGCCCATGTTGGCTAAGGCTGGCGGATGTTGTGGGCCAAAACTTCCGAAGGGCCGCAAGTTGCCCCTGGAGGAGACTTATTGAAATGTCATGACTATCATAAGTCCATTGATTTCAATGGGACTACTCTAAGTATGACTGAGTCTGTATCCAACCGTGTAACATGTAAGTCTCTCCCCCCCCCCCCCTGCACCTGTGTAGAAACGCACAGCCTGGGCCGTAGGTGCTGCTGTATCACTTGTGTATATTGGCATTCTCACTTCTGCCAGGTCAAAGGAACCTTTGGGAAAGATGGTCACAAAGATAGAAATCTCTATAGGACAGGAACAACCGACTATTCAAAAGTCAAAACAAGGTTTTGGAGCAGAGCGTAAATCCTTCTATAGGACCAAACACCTTGGGCCACGAGGAAATCTAATTCTTGGCCAGCCAAAGTTGCTGCCTCTTGAAACCTCCACAGCTAAAATCTAAAATTAGTTATGCCAGGCTTGAAGTAGGATTGCCAGCTTCAGAACAAACAAATGCAAGCCCTGCTTCTGTGCTTTTAAGAGCAGCTTGACATGCAGAAATTAAGCTGGTAAGGGTGCCAGGTTAAGACTGCCCTCTATGTTGAGGCATTTAACAACTCTAAATAGTACATGGTGGGGTGGTTATTTTAACTTTTTTTTTTTTTTACAGGTTGTGCTGTATTAACTTGTTTTAGTTATTTGTGTCATTTTTAAATTTTGTTTTGATTTTATAGTGTTCTTGTTGTGTATATTTTGTATTTTATTGTATTTTTTATTATTGTAAACCGCCCAGACAGCTTCGGCTATTGGGCAGTATAGAAATAAAATTATTATTAACAACAACAACAACTGCCTAACATAGCTGCTGACACTTCTGGAATATATAGCTGATAGGCCAAATTGAGATAGGCCTATCAATTCCCCCTTGCCCTGGGGGGGGGGGGAAGAAAAAAGGATTGTCCTCTTCCTGGTATGATGTGAAAATGCCATAGCAGTTCAAGTACTCCTGCTGACCTCAGCAAGAGGTAAAGACTTATTTTATGAAAGTATTCATAAGGTTGGAAGGTGTTAATGATTGCCCAAGCATTGAAGCTCCTTTGAGTTTATTCTGAGTTCCCCACCACCCAACCATCTGTTTCACTTCACTTTGTTAACACAGCTGGAAAAAATTGATATGCAAAAAAAATATGAAAAAATTAAAAAAAAAATCCAGTTGGTCCTAAACTCTTTAAAATCTAATCACTGCTCCCAGTGGTGCAGCTATAACAATTAGATAATGTATTGTCCAAGAAACAAGGACAATAAATGCATCCTTTTTGGAGGGGGGAAATGCCTTGAACCTCTTGTGTGATCAGTCCTTGTGTACTTGGAGAGGCAAAAAGGCAAGAAGATTGATGCTGAATGGGGATTGGAGGGGGGGGAAGGTTGTTGTTGTCGTTTAGACCCTGATCCCTGCAGAAATTCAAGATTATGCAACTTTATATCCCTGCTGGACTTCAAGATAACATTTAAAAATAAAATAAAAACAATGCCTTTTGTTTTCAGTAAGTGCAGCTTCTACCGGCTGTAGGCCGGGTCGCACCAACCCAGAGATTAAGACTGGCAGTGTGTTCATTTGCTATTTAACTCCTGTGGTGGCAAGCATGAAGTCCAGCTACCATAACTCCCAATAATTATGGCTGGGGGTACTTAAAATAATAATAATAATAATAATAATAATAATAATAATAATAATAATAATTATTTAAAAAAACCAACCAAATATTTTGAGTCAAGAGAATACAGCTTAAAATGGCATCAAGCATCGCTGAATTCTATTCTGTATGCAACCTGGTGTAGTGGTTGGAATGTCAGACTAGGACCAGGAAAAGTCAACCCATGGGAATTTCTCCAAAATTTTCGTCAGTGTTGGATTTCTTTTCAAAAGCCATTTCTTTTCTGTCAAATTGAATGAGAATGGTAAAAAAAAAAGTAAAAAAAAAAAGTGGGAGAAATTTTCAGCACTAATTTTTATATATAGGGAAACACTAAAAAAAATAATGTAATTCCCCATCTACAGTCTGAAGTGATCTGGTCCAAGAAGAACCTGATCAAGTGATTCTGCTGAATGTGTCAGCTCTTGGTAACTGCAAACACTTGGAAAACAAAAGGAAACCAACCAACCAGTGTGATAATCTACTTCTGGATCTATTACAGTGATGGGGAATGTGTGACCCTCCTAATGTTGGACTACAATGCCCATCGGCCATGAAGTTGTAACGATCAAGAGCCTATCAGAAAAAGGAGGTGGCAAACCTAGTTCAGCATTGGACAGCTTCACAAGGGGATTGGACAAATTCATGGAGGAGAAGGCTATCAATGGCCACTAGTCCCGATTGGCTCTATGCTTCCTCCAGTATCAGAGGCAGGATGCCTAGGTACTCCAGTTGCTGGGGAACATGGGGGGGGGAGGTGCTGTTGCACTCCTGTCCTGCTTGTGGGATCTCGTGGGTAGCTGGCGGGCCACTGTGTGAACAGAATGCTGGACTAGATGGACCCTTGGTCTGATCCAGCATGGCTCTTCTTATGTTCTTATGATGGCTCTCAGGATGCCCTGGTTCCCATCCATACCCTCATAAGGTCAGCCATGAAGTTGTAACGATCAAGAGCCTATCAGAAAAAGGAGGTGGCAAACCTAATTCAGCATTGGACAGCTTCACAAGGGGACTGGACAAATTCATGGAGGAGAAGGCTATCAATGGCCACTAGTCCCGATTGGCTCTATGCTTCCTCCAGGATCAGAGGCAGGATGCCTAGGTACTCCAGTTGCTGGGGAACATGGGCGGGAGGGTGCTGTTGCACTCCTGTCCTGCTTGTGGGATCTCATGGGCAGCTGGCGGGCCACTGTGTGAACAGAATGCTGGACCAGATGGACCCTTGTTCTGATCTGGCAGGGCTCTTCTTGTGTTCTTCGCTCGGCCAACATGGTTGAATACACAGGAATTCAAGCCCAGACTTTTACGTAGGGAAGTGCGAGTATTTCGCTTTGGCTCGCAAAACGCGCAAGCACGCCCCGTTCAAAGCTCCGAACGTGAGTGAGAGTACGAGCATGTGTCCCCCGAAAATATCCACAAATTGTCGAACTCATGCTTGGGTTCATCTCGTTTCGATTTGCGCACAGATTCCCTAATTTCGGCAGATTTCCTGTGTAGACTGAATCAGCCCCGCTTTAGCTCATGGAAGAAAGTTGTGCAAATCTGGGGAAATGTGCACAAATCTCCTGTTCGATTGTTGCTCGATTTGCGCAAGTTTCCCATTTGTGCAAAGCGATCGCAAACACAAATGGGAATCGGGCATGAGACAAGCAGCGAGATGATGTTGGGAGAATCCTGGCAATCTGGATCACTGCTCCTTCGCCTATCCCTATTTTTAAGAGCTAAGCACCCAAAGCCCTCTGCCTGGATGGACAAATTTGTCAGGTCTCTTTTCTCCCACATTCCATTATCATTGTCGTCATCATCATCATCATCATCATCATCATCATCATCATCATCATCATATATTTAAAAACAAAACAAAACACAACAACCTCAAGTTCTTTCTGTCCTATTTATGAAGAAATTTGTAAATTTTGGTAAATGCTTACCAAAGAACCGAACTGAACAAAATTCTCACCCATCCTTAAGAAAGAGTGAGATGATGGCATCACAGTTGTTCGGGGAAGGAGTTGAGGCAGCGAGGAAGAGAGGAATCATTTACGAGAACAGGAGGCGTTTGATGGCTAAGGGTTGTAGACTGAGAAAATGCTTGTGGAAATATGACTCAAGCCTGAACCATGTTCCAGTTGTTATTGGAGGGTAATGAACTGCCTGAGGGCTAGGAAGGGAGGGGGCACAGACCTAATTGTCATTGCTTAATTAGATTTTGACATGAGAGAAGGGTTTAGCTTTGAACCTGGCCTGAGAAACCATGTGCATCTGTGACCATATTGTCTGTTTCTCTTACAGACCGATTCCCATGTTAAGAACACACACAACACACAGAGAGCTTGGGGGAGGATTAGTTCTCATCCCGTTGTTTAAATTATGATGGCATCCAGATTTATTTGTCTTGTTAATTAACAACTGCAATACTTGGCTTTACAACCATCTGCGTGGACAAAAGTGTAGCGTTGCCAGCCGACTGCACATGTTCACATTTGCTGGCTTGTGTGTTGCTCGCTGGGAAACCTTGTATACAGCATTTACCACTCTGTGGTTTGAGAGACGTGTGACAAAACAGCTGGGAGATTGTGGCACCCTGAACCACATGATCCTTATGTTCCAGTTGTTGTAAGCTGTTCCCTTGGGCAATCATGATACCTTTGAGACAAATGAAAGGATGGTATACTAAAGACTAGAAATCAGAAGCAGAAAGGGATGAGAGGGAAGAACTGGTCCATTAAAAAAAAACCAAAACAACCAACCACATTATTTTTCATCGAGTTTTATCCAATATAAATTACTGTTGGTGACAGGCAGGATTGCCCCCCCATCTAAATCACAATTAATTCCATTTTATTTGGAGAGCATCTGCTAGATCACCCATCTGCAGCAGCACCCATCAAGTGCTATCCATCCAGCTGGCTGATTCTGGATCCAACCTTCTGATTCTATCAAATACATTGGTGGTGGTGTTTTTATTTAAATATATTTTTTATCGTCAATTCAAAATAAATGTAATAATTCCATGAGCACCCAATAAAAATGGGTTGAAAACTTTATTGGAAGCATGGCAGTACTTGCATTGGGTTGAGTCCAACTTGTTTTTGGCCGGCGGCAGCATTTCCTGAGCAGAGTTCCACTCAGAGTTCTCCCAGCACTCAGAAAGGGGGGAGGCTATCTTCACTGATGCCCCCTCCCTCAGCAGCCCCAGCACCACCTCCTCAGTGTTCTGGAGGCTCCTCCAACCCTCTAGAACAGATTTGGGGTGGGGGGAATAGGGGACTTCAGGGGGAGGCAGGAATTGACAAAGATCGCTGCCTCCCCCATTCTGCCAGTGGGATTCCTTCACTGGATTGGAAGCCTCCCACGGACCGAAGGAGCCCATCGGTTGGCAGGTGGCTGATTCTGGATCCAACCTTCTGATTCTATCAAATACATTGGTGGTGGTGTTTTTATTTAAATATATTTTTATCGTCAATTTCAACAAAACCAAACCATAAAAATGTAACTACATAGATTTGAATTTATCAAATTCAATTGATAGATATGAAATCTTTGAAAATACAGCTTTCTGGGGGGGGAGGGGGAATTATACATAAGCTTCAACAAAGGCAGACCAAAGATCCATACACGTATGTGTCCATTCACGCGTGGTGAATATATGCCACCCATTCAAATGTTGGAAGCACCATTAGGTCCTCAATCGATTGCATTATAGTAGGTGAGCATTTATCCTTCCAGTTATCCTTGTTGTGTTGATATATTCTTTTTTTTCCTTTTCATATATTTAATGTGTTTATTTATATTTATATTTAGTTTTTAATAAGTATAAGAATATTTTTTTAAAAGAACCAAGGCACTTCTTTTCCTGGTTCTTGCATGAACATAACTGAACATGACTGATAAGAGCAACAAGAAGAATAAAAAGTGAACCTCTCCCTCCCCCAGTAGTCTATTGGGTGGGGAGGGAGGGAGAGGAGGAGGAGAGAAAGAGAGAGAGCGAGAGAGAAGGGGGTGGCAGAAAGAGAGATAGGAAAAGGGATGGTCCCATCCACTTTGACTCTGGCCAACCCACATTTGGCTCTTGCCTGCCCGCTGGGGCATGTGATCCTCAATACATTATCATAAATGGAATGTGACCCATAACAGAAAGATGTTACCCAAACATGGCTTATTTTTTTTCTTCCCTTCATTCCTTTAAAAAAAACAAAACACTATGTGTGAAACGCCTTTAGTTTTCTAACGGAAAGGTGATATGTAAATGTAGTAAGCGTGTAAGCAATCCCACCGAGAGGAGCACGAGCCTCTGAACTCAGAGGCTCATACTCATCCAGTGCACAGCAGGAGGAGTGGCGGAGGCCTCCCCTCCCGCTCCACATTTTTGCTAGATGACTGTTTTCAGCCATCTAGCAATGGTGTCTCAGAGGGGGAGGGAAGGAGGCTGGAACTAGTGGTGGGACCGAGCCTTCAGCAGGCTCGTGGCTCGCTCCGGGCTCGTGGCTTGGCCCTCCGCGGCGCCTGATCTCGCTCTTCAGAGCGGTGTGGAGCGTTCTTCGCACAGCTTGAGCTGCTGGAGCTGCCGCTGCCGCCAGAGGACCCCCCCCCGCAGGCTACCTTGTCTTGTGCGCCACCTCCACTGCCTCCGCTGCCGCTGGAGCCACTGCTCTGTCGCGCTGGACCCCCGCCCGTGCTCTGTTTTGGCGGGGGGAACCAGGGCAACAGGGCTTAAACAGCCCTGTTGCCCTGGTTTCCCCCACCAAAAACAGAGCGCGGGCGGGGGTCCAGCGCGACGGAGCATGGTCCCATCACGTCACTTCCTCCGCGCCGGAAGTGACGTGACGGGACCAGTGGGCGGGGAGGCAGGCTCTCCGCAGAGCCGGAGAGCCTGCAGGTAAGCCCGCAGGGGTGGCAGAGAGCCCGCGCGGACACGAGCAGGCCCAGTTCGGGCCTCACTCGTGTCTGCTGGGCTACTCGGCTACATCCCTAGCAGCCTGGAACAGCTTCAGGATACCTCGTATTCTGGCCACCCCAGTCTCCTCTCCTCCCCTCCCCCACCCCCTTTACCTTCTCTCTGAGGTCAGAATACCTCCCGCCTTCCATTGGATGGCCGTAATCCTCCGAGTTTGGAAGGTTATGGGCACCCACACTGGATGAGGCTGCCCATTGCTAATAGTATCATTTAGGAGTGAAGGCGGCACTGTGATGGAACAAGACCCAAGTGAAGAGATCAAATTTCAAAGCCCTCGAAAACCAGATATTCCCTGACTGGAGTATTTTTTAGGAATGGGTGAGAATTTCGTTTCAGTTCATTTTTGAGAAGAATTTACCAACATTTGCAAATTTCTTCATATTTGGGATGGATAGCACTTGAGATTTAAAGAATTTGTGGGGGAAACCTGACACTTACAGATTCATCCAACCAGTCCCAGGGCTTCGCTATCTGTATCCAACCATGTTAGTGCTGAATTGGGATTGCCACCTCCCTTTTTTTCTTTTTTTCTTTTTGACATGCTCCTCATCTTTAACAGCTATATGACAGGCAGGTAAAACCTGGCCCTCTCCATGATGGAAATAACTGTACTTATCATCAGCTATGATCTGTTCATTGGGGCAGAGAGAGCGTCCCAATGCACCTAGTGAATTCAGCTGCTGCAGATGGGTGATCATTTCATTTTGGTTTGTCTTTTATAATAATTTATTAAAATTCACAGATTTCCCCAAATTTAAGATGGAAAGACCTTAAAAAAAAAAAATTAAGTTCGATTTTAAAAACCTGAATGCCAGAAAAAGCAAAACTGATGCATTCATCCATTCCTTAGTTAGAATTCACACCACGGTTCTACTGGTCACTTAACATACCAGTCAATGTGGACCTGATGTTCTTTATATATGTGTGCTTTTTTCTTTTTCTTTCAGAAGTGAACCCCGCCTGCCTGGTGGAATCCTCCCAGTTCCATCAGGTACAGCAGCAAGTGTTAGCTGCCAGATGGACGAACAGAGCAAGCCAATTCCTTGCTGCATTCTTAATGAGCCAGACTTTTAACATGGAAGACAGCAGCTTCTTTCTTCAATGGCCTTGTCTGGTCTGCAACTGACGTGCCTAAGCCAAGAAGACACCATCGTAACATTCACACTCAAGCCAGTCTCCACGGTGCAACAAAGTACCATTTCATGTCACCCTAAGATCTTTTTGTTCTCGACAAGATCTGTGAATTAAGGAAGAAGGCCTCCAAGCATCTCACTTCTGAATGCAAGCATTAATATGTACTCAAATGCTTTAAGATGAGAAAAGAACCCAGCAGAGAAAATGCTACTGAATGCCCACTAAGAAAAATAATCTTTGTTCCTTCCATTGCTGTCTCTGGCAAATGGACTTCTTATTTTTATTTTATTTTTTTAAAAAGGAAGACATCGAAACCAGAGCTAAATTTGTATTTGTGGAGTTTTGTTTGGTAACATGTAACGAGAAAGGCTAATTTAGGTCAATCTGGAGAGGTGAAGAACAAAAAGTTGAATAAGGCTTAAGGGTCCCTCTTGATTTGGAAACGGGGGGAAAAATATCTCTGTACTTTCTGATACCTCTGCTTCAGCCAGACAGAGAAGAAAATAAAAGTTAAATTGTTGTCTATTGAGTTGGGCAGATCCAGAGCGACAGATCATGGCTTTTCCTGCTTTGATATCTAGGGAGGAAGGAGGAGAAAGAACATACTGATAGACAGCTGCGAGGGGGCTGCCGCCGCAGCTGGATTGCATTTAACAGCTAAAGATCTTGCGTTTTTTCCTTCAGACACGAGGAGTTACAAGTTAAAGAGTTAGCGCATGCATCCTCAGTAATCACGTCCCAAGATGGGAGTAAATCCACGGAGCTCAATGGGCTTCCTCCCATATTACTAGAATGCAAAACAGCCCAGGACCTGGCGCGCAGTGAGAAGGGTTGGACTGAATAATATACGGATTGTGCTATTCATCAAAATTTGGAAACTCAAGCCCTCTGAGCCGGAGCCAAGAACCTGACACTTGTACGTTTCCTGCATTATTTCAGACTACGCTGCTTTAGTTCTGCATGTCTTAAAATATTGTATGATTATATATATATATCAGCATTTTCTGATTTGGGGGACATGCTCTGATATATATTGGATGCAGCATGTCCTTCTCATGCTGCCAAATGCACTGGTAGCTACTTACAACACATTCTGTCTAGTCTAGTACGATCGGGGAATGGTACAACCAGTAGCTTTGGCTGCTGTCGCCCCTTGTAAATGGCTATATATTTTTGTCAGTTCTGACAGTTCTCCAGGTCTCTGGATTGCACGCATCAGTCATATATTGACAACCTTCTCTGAAATGTACCCATAATAACACCCTAGCTACCACAGGGCCAGTTGCTGTATGCATTTGAACAACCCTGAGCTTGCCGGACTGGAACTTCAGGCTTAAAGTTTAGCTATGGTATATCGGTGGTAAGTTACAGCAGTGGCAACAAAATGTCATGGAAATTCGAGTATGCATTGCGTAGTCACCTCTTCTCTTTCCCCGATCCTGAGATATGATGTGTTGGTACAAAATATGTCTTATGGCAGAACCAGAACCAGATCGAATGTATATGCTAATGTATCCTCTGATTGGGTAAGGAAAGTTGCATCGTTATAGTTAAATAAAATATGTAGTTTATAGTTACATTAATTGTCACTTATGTCAGATGCATTTTATGTGTTAATTACTGCCCAAAATGCAGCTCTCATGGTGGCTAATGATTAATATATGAAAACACAAA